>CM050207.1:24834407-25489407 GCA_027475355.1 Coilia nasus
TGTATGAAGAACAAATACCAATGTTGTTCAGAGAATGGAGGCCTACAGGCACTACTGCATGTAATTTGAAACATGCATGTACACATACATTTTAAATGATGTTTAAGCAATTATTGACAAAGTACAAATCCATGTCACTGCTCGATGTTGATGCCCATCAGTGTGCCTTTATCCACTGATATGCAAACTATTAGTGCTTGTTTTCTGTACAGAGCCCACATTCAATCTAGGGACCCTGATGTCCGGGAGCAGTTTGTGTCATTGTGGCCAGAAAACCAACACATCAGTCCCCAACTACTGCAATAAAACACAAACTTGTCAAATCTCACCTTATGAAATTACACAACATAGCTAAGTGACAGCTTTGGCCCTGCATGCATCTGTATCTACGATGAGACTTAAACATAGCCGTAAGACACTTCATATTAGTGAGAAGCACTATGCCACTACAATCCCCTTCCATATACAGCACAGGCCTCCGGTGAGGAAGTGTTTGACACGTGTCCGAGTTCCCACGACGACGGAAGGAGAAGGTAGAGCTGGACACACAAAAAAGACTGGAAAATGGGGGAAGAAGAAATCATTCAAGAACCCAGCGTCTGAATGGGTCAAATTAAGGAAGTTTTTAGTTCCCCTATAAATTCAGTGATTTATACAGACTTCCATTTTAGGGCTCTTTGGCAACTTAGTTTCTAGTGTTAAGCACAGAATCTCAGTGGCTTCAGTTAGAGAAAACGTCTGGCCCTGACAGCTGAAGAGGACTGTACCGCAAGATTATGTGTACAAATGCCACAAAATGGTTACTCCAACCGGGGCTAAATGTAGGACGAACAGCAGTACACACGCTTCTCTGGAAATCAGCAAGGCTGAATGAATCAAGGAAGCCTCCAATCAGGCCGTGGATAGAGGGTGCAGCTCAATCTGGTAAGTTCACTGGCGTGGGCCCTCTTAGCAAGTGTACTTGCTAAATGTGTTTTGTAAGTTTTAAAATTGGTTTTAGCCACATTTAGTAGGAATCTAGTTAGTGAAGCATGAATTTTGAAAAAGGTAGAAGAATGCTCTTTTTTGTAAACATGGTCGAGGATGCATCTAATGTCGTGACATCCGTTTTCAGAGCATGTAGATGGATCCATTAACCCCTGTTCAGATGGTCTCTCTGTTCTCTTGCTGCTGTTATTGGAAAGGGACATTTGAATTGTGAAACACTGGTAGACACTTTCCAAAGCCCCCCCCATGGGGTTTCTAAACCCTTAAAGAAGTTGCTACCACAGGACCTTACCAAAAGTTTCCTTCATCACAACACAACAGAAAACTGCCCCGTCGCCCCCTCCCTCCCTTCCTCCCTCCCTCTCTCTCTCTCTCTCTCTCTCTCTCTCTCTCTCTCTCTCTCTCTCTCTCTCTCTCTCTCTCTCTCTCTCTCCCTCTCTCTCTCTCTGGTGTGCATGGACATGGAGTGGTGGGGTGGGGGGTGTCAAAGCCAGATAGTGGCTTTTGAAAGACGATGTCACAGCAGAGGGCAAGAGAGTGTGTGTGGACATCCATCTGGTGCAACGGCGGCCACAGCAGGCTCAGAGCTGAGGGCTGCTGCAAGACTTCCTGTTGCTCTCCCATGGGCTTCCTGTCCTCGTCAGCATGTGGTCAGGACAGCTATGGGGAGACGGACTAGGCCAGATCAGTGCAACCAGCGACCCATGTGACACGATCACCCCCCTCCACACACACACACACACGCACACAAACATATGCGTGTGCTCTTACACCCACATACACATACACACAGATGTACGCACACACATGCATGCATGCTGAAATGTACACACACACACAAACACGCCAACTCACAGACAAATAACACAAACTCTTTCAATACTGTAAGATATGCTGTTTCTTGAATTTGTAGCTGATAAGATCTTGGGTTAATGCAATTTGCTGTGGCCTGTACAATACCAAAACTATTGCATTAGCAAATAGTTTAAAATCATGACTCCCTATTGATGGAAAAATATAGAATTGCTTTTTAGAGTTTAAGCTACATTCAGCAACTAATGCACACATGCATACAAGAATACACACACACACACACACACACACACACACACACTTGCTTTGAGAATGTACATTGTTGCAAAAGCGTACGGCTTAACTTTGGAAAGATGTGTTGAAATTTGTAATTGTTGATGACAAACACAATGCTGTAGAGTGAGGATCAAGCACGGCAACACACATATGACTGACAAAACCCCAAGCACGCCAACACACATATGACTGACAAAACCCCAAGCGGCTGCATTGTCTCCATGCTGACATTTAGTGTGATGAGTCACTTCAGCATGTCTACATGTTTTGTCCCCAGCTGAACTATAAGGACAATCATAATTCAACTCATTTTGTGCTTTATGCTTCGGTCCATTTTTACTTGGATGGTTTCCTGTAAACTATAAACAGATGCTCACATTAAACATAGGACAACTCAAATGTATTGTAGCGTATCAGGAAGTCCACAGAAATGTGCAGTTTTCCAATCTCACAGGTTTATTGGTGAGACACAGTATATGCATCTGACACACACACAGCAGGCACAGAAGGAGAGGTGTCAGCCTCCAATCCCACGTTCACTATAAGGGTGACATCAAGATTGTCTAGGTAGAAGGAATGTAGCAACTGACCTCCCAAGTGTTGCCTCGGGCCAGCCCCAGTGCATTGTGGGTCACACACCTAGCCCAGGTCACTAGAGTGTGTTTAACAGTGATATTATAGGACAGAGCTAGGGGTTGGGCTTGGTTAAGGTGATGTTTAGTGAACAACAGACAGACTGCTTTCACTGAAACTATCTGTAAAGTCTCAGTGGGTTAACTATCCAAGTGTTACCGAGGTAACAGTTAGTCCAACATTTCCTAGAGAAATAGTTACCTGGCAGAACTATGTTTTAAATGAAAACGAAAAACATGCATGCCACTGTTCTAAGCCCATGTGCAAAACTGGGGCTGGGGCTGACAGAACGCTTTGATACCATCACTGTCTGTGTCTATGTTTAAACATGTGCGTGCTGAGCTGTAAACATAGGCTTTGACACTTGCTGTGAGCACACCCTCAACTGCCTCTGCACACACACACGCACTCGGTGACAGTGTGGGTCTATTTGTGACCCTGATGTGGCACAGAGTGTCACAGCCACTGCCCCAGCCCCTCCACCAATGGATGGTTTGGTGCATTTGTAACCTCCTGGGTCCTGCAATTGATTTTTGACTTCTGTAGAAAACTGTAGACGACAAATTTACTATAGTGCATTGTTGCCCAAGCACTTTACATTGAATGCCTCACATTCACCCATTCACTAACACATTGGATGAGAGGCAGAATGGGGTTTAGTGTCCTGCTCAAGGACACTTCCTTGTGTTCCTTTGCCAAACTGTTAAAGCACTTTAACACGAACCAGCATCCCCTCTACCACCATTGTCGCATGGGCTGCACAGCCAGGTGCCACTGCATGCTTCGGAAGTAGGCCGCGCATGGAGGCCTGCTTGCTGCAATGGGTGTGAATCACGAACAGATCCCCTCCCTGCACCACAACCACACAAAGAAAAAAATATGCACGTGCTAACACACACACACACACACACACACACACACACACACACACACACACACACACACACACACACGTACCCCAATGCTCAAAAACAGACACACCACAAAGAGGCTTTTCATGCAAACATTAAGGCTCTTTTCAAAAGTGCTGACACTGTAGTAATTTGTTTGTCTGTTTGCATGTGTTTTGTATTCGTTTGAGTGTATGTGTGTGTGTTAGTGTGTGTGTGTCTGTGTGTGCGTGCGTGTGTGTGTGTAGGTGTTCGTAAGAAACAGGAGTCTTTGCTGTTAGTATACTTTCAGCGTCACTGACCATAAAGCATAAAATATTCCACCCGGCCACAGGTTAGTGTGGGAAGGCTGGAAGCGACAGCAGTGGAGGCTCTTCTTGCTAAGTGTCCTTGCGAGACTCACCATGTCATTGTCTAAAGATGAAGCCGTCCACTAAGCCATTTGTTCACAACGGTGACAGGGATGTGGAGGTGGACGGTGACCCACCACCTTCGGCCTATGAGAACCCCTGCCCGCGTTGCTTGAATGCTGATCACGGCGGCTAGTTCACACTCTGACCCTTCCCTATGGCTTTCATAAGGTATTGCCAAAAGGCTTCACTTTTGACAGTTTGTCTCCTGTTCATTTTTTTGCTTCCTGTTAAACACTTTGAGCTACTTCCTTTGTATAAAAGCACTTTAAAAATAAAACTTATTGTTGTTATTATAATTATTATTATTATTATTATTATTGTAGACTATTGTAGACCCCCCTTCCCCTTCAAAATTACATAAGCAAGAATGGATTCTCCTGCACACAGGAAATGTGTGCTGTGTCGTGCATTTTCCTAAAGTGACACAGGAAGACCTTGCAAGATGTCTCGCACATCACAAGACCAAGATGTCCACATCACCTGACCCCCATGGAATTGCGGGGCCCTGCGCACCACCCACACACACACACACACACACACACACACAAATGTCATGCACATTACACACACATGCACACACATGCAGCACAGCAAACGCACACACACACACACACACACACACACACACACACACCATAACACACACAAATATCACATGCAGCACAGCACTTGTTTGTCACTGCTATAATTGACATCTTCAGCAGTAGCACACCCTGTGCTGCCACCCTTTATTCTGACATAGTCAGATAGCACAGACAACAGGGTGACTTCCAGTGAGTCAAAGCCAGCACTAACCAATACACTGGTTAGCTAAGAACAATAACTGTTCTCCGTTTGTGTGTGTGTGTGTGTGTGTGTGTGTGTGTGTGTGTGTGTGTGTGTGTGTGTGTGTGTGTGTGTGTGTGTGTGTGTGTGTAATATCACTATTTCACTAACCGATGCACTTGTTAGCTAAGAACAACAACTGTTCTCTGTGTGTGTGCGCGCGTGTGTGTGTGTGTGTGTGTGTGTGTGTGTATTTGATGTCACTATTTGAACTAGTTAGTTACTGTATGAACAACAACCGTGCTCTTATTGAGTGTAAACACTCTCTTGTTGCATCTTTGCGGTGCACAGAAACAGACATGGCTGGAATTGGAGGACTGTGGTGTACTTTAGTTGGTTAGAGCACATGTGAAACTGTATGTAGGAAGGTCCAGAGCTTGTGATAAGATGCATACCCAGACTAAAGACAAACATACAGAAGGACAAGTTAACAGCAAAACATAATCTGCCTATTATAGACTTGCTATGTTGGGCTGTGTTATAATCAGGTTGGCTAGCCATAAGTGCTAAGTTGTTGCTTACAAGTTAGCACTTGTGACTACCAGGACCTGAATGAAGAACCCTCCTAGACAGGTTGACTAGCCTTTCTCTTCTCATCTCAGCTGCTTTGATAGTAGAATTTGCAATATGACTGCATGTAAAATGGCAATTTAATTTTTATATTTTTATATCCTTACATTACATATAATGAAAGGTAATATAAAGGGTTTGAGGGTTTGCTGTATCAAACTGTCATTTTATAATATGTTGCTGCATTTCTATTCCATAAAATTTGCAAGTCATGACTAAAAAATGTGACAAAAAAGAGTGGTTGCACCAGAGATCTGCAAAATACTGACTCAACACCATGTATTTTGAGGAATCCCGATAAGAGGTTAAGTGGAAAGGAGAACTGTCCATATTTAAATACATGTAAACCACATGTGTTGTTTATCAATTATTCTCTGTAGTAACTAATAGCATTTAGTGTGCTATGTCACAAGGTTGGACAGATTTGCATACTTTAATAGTTTTGACGTTATTGCAGAATGATGCTGAGGGAATCTCAGGTTGGAATTGTTGTACTTAATATCATATAGTGTGTAAAAGTAAAAGAGTAAAGCAAGCACGTTTTTGTTTAGATTCTTCCGACTGTCAATGTTTTTCTTTAACAGTAGTTTTATAGAGCTTGGCCTATATTTTTGCTCAAAATATGTGGAAACCCCAACGACTGGAATGTGGAAAACCAAGGCTATAAAAGAACAGAATGTCGAGAAGATGAAGGCCTACAGCATGTGACTCAATCAGTGTACTGACACAAAGTGGAATGTACGCAGGCACAAACATCACACATAACTACACACACACACACACACACACACACACACACACACACACACGCGCGCGCGCGCGCACACACACATTACCACACACATTACCACACACATTACCACACACACACACACACACACACACACACACACACACACACACACACACACACACACTCTCTCTCTCTCTTTCTCTCTCTCTCTCTCTCAGACACACACACACACACACACACACACACACACACACACACACACACACACACACACACACACACACACACACACACACACACAAACACATGGGGGCAGACACAATATTACTGCTAAAAGATTCTCATTAATTAACTTCTGTATAGATAAATTCACACGAAAGCAATTTCATAAATACACTCTCGGCCTGTTTGTCTTTCACATACATAAGCACACACACAAACATTAAACATGGGGTGCATAATGCATCTACCATAAAAAGAGGAACCAGGACATTCTCTTTCAGATTCAGTTCCCTTTGACTGTGATGTGAATGACTGCAGAGGGTCGTGGCTATCCTTACAATCCTCTGATCCAGCAGACACACACACACAAACACGAACACACACACACGGATATACACACACACAAGTTTTTATGTACACACTGTATTAATAATTTTATTCTAAGTCCTACTGAAAACACATCAGTAGAACTTACAATATCCCACTTTAGAATTGCTGTCCCAGCAATGTTCATATTATTTCTGGAAAAAAACACCTATTTTACTCTCATATTACTGTCATATAGCTGTCCTTGTTTACAGAATGTATACACAACATTTCACACCAATAAGTTTCTAATATTATGTCCTTGATGTGAGATGTCCTTTGTTTTGTGACCTTAAGGTAGTACCCGTAAAGGCCAACGAGGGACTCTGGCCTCTTTTCCATGTTTTTGTGGACACACAAAGTGTACAAGGTTGTCTTTGTTGATCTGTTCGTCTGAAGGCAGAAGTGAAAGTGGTCTCCGGGTTTTCTGAGGATGCTCACATGAAGCCTGCTTACTGGACTTTCATCATAACGTGGTCTACAACAGGCATCTTTGTTTGAGAAAGTGGGAAACAAGTGGTTTAATTCATCATGGAAAGGCCTGCCTGTTTTTTTAAACAATGCTGAAAAATGAACCTGTCTATAAATGAGTTGGACGTCTCAGAAGCCTTTGTCAAACGTATTGCCTTTTCCAATATTGTGTTTCTTCCCAGGCCTTAGTCTCATGTACCATTCTCTGCTCTCATCTTCCTCTGACTCTATGACACATGTGATTGTGTGCCTATGCCACTTGGTGTCTGGTGCCCTGAGTGCCAAACAAACAAACAAACAAACAAACTGATAATTGGGTTGATGTGATTATGGCTCTGACTGATGAATCACTAAGCCAGTTCCAGATTACACATGATGCCCCGAGAACTATGTGACCCATGCTCTGCTCACACTCTAAATCTGAAATGGAAACGTTTAGTGTATGAAGTCCTTCAGAGTGCTTATTGACCTACAGTGCTGAAGGCACGTTATCATCATAGGTGTTCCCAGCTCTATGTTAAGGTGGCTGACAACCCCCCAAATGCCCCCCCAAGACACATTAGTGCACTGAAATCCACATCTACTGTATCTGCCTCTGTTACATTACACCAATGGTGGTGGTGACTAGTTGCTGTGACAAGCGGTTTGCAAAAAAAAAAACATAAAATTGAATTTAGATTTACATTCTGTAGCTCTGCGTCATGCACACTAATTCTTCTCATGGCGATAGCTCACTCACTCTTTGCTGAAGAATACTGTACATGGCAAACCATATATTTAATTAAACACAAAACATATGGCACTCATATATAGATATAAAGACCACCAGCTCTACATTATTAGTTGTTTTGAGTTATCCACTTTCCACTATCCACCACAGCAAATGTCTGCAACTTGACGCTATTTAAAATTAGGAGGTCCATTTTCTGAAAATTGTATGCCACAGTCAATTTTTACTAAACGCTTTTTATGTAATACCAACTTTACTTATTTAACTACTGATTGAAGATATGATAATTAAACACAAGATCAATGTAGGCCAACATGGAGAGGTAGGAAACAGGGGCTAAAACACAGCAGGTACAGGAGATAAGTCAGATAACAGGACCTGATGAATGCTCTACAACTAATAGTATATTACAGTTTTTCTCAATTGTTTACACACAATTCCTTGTACTTCAGACACAATGACCACAACATGTAACTCATGCACCAACCCCATGAACTGATTCTGCTAAACTATAAACACAATTCCTGCTTTACACTCAAATTGCAGTTTTAAAACACACTTTTTTCAAAACACTATAGACAATTCTCTGCGTTTGGCACAATTTTCATGACAAAAATCTCTTGTTTTCACAAGGAACACACAGTGATTCAAAATTCTAAAGTCAATTGCCCCACTATGCACACTGACTCATCACATTGGCAAACACCTGTGACACAGCTTTACAATTAGCTATCAGAGCTTTGGAAGAGGCAGAGCCACAGCTAGAGGAGTGAGAGTAAGAGGAGGAGGACGGGGAGGACACGGACGAGGACGAGAAAGGACCGTAATCTCTGATGAGATCAAAACCATTTTGGTTAACGATTTGGTCAACAAAATTATTTTACAGAAGTTGTTTAGTTGTTTACATATCTCTCTCCATATTCTGCAATCCTCAACCCAATTGAGGATTTTTTTTGACTGGAGATGAAAGTGTATGACCAATATGGGTGTACCCTTTCTCTAAGCATGTGGAAATATAGCAACTGATGCTTTTCATGGATGGATTCGCTGCTAGGCCAGGAAAAACATTGCATGTGATGTGGATGAGGTGCTGTGGCCACACCAAAACAGAAGAAAGGATGCAGCATAATTTTTTTTGTAACTGTATACAGTAGGCTACAGTAAACTCTTCTGTTGTGTTTTATGTAGACCACTGTAGGTGCAGCTTTGTGTTGATTGGGATGCACAGTGTGTACACTGTTTTTGTGGGAAAAATAAAATATATTTGTATCGATCTATATGTGCGTTCTGAGTATAAAAACAATATTCTAAAATATAACACACTTATGTATGTACTGTATGTAGCAAGTGTAACACTGAACAAAAAAGGCCTAAATCATTATGATGAATGGATAAGAAGTGTTTCCCATTTTTCATAGTGTTTTACATTAAGCACATCAGGGTTCAACTGGTTGTTATAAATGTCTATTCATATGATGGTTTGTGTGTGTCATTTGACAACAAAATAGCATTTTGAGAAGAAATAATACTGTTTTGAATGCAAAGTTTCATTTTGCAGGAGAAGTGAGTGATTTTGCCCATTGTGTGTGTGTTTTTTTGACTTGTGTGTAGAGTTCTGAGAATATGAGGCATGTTTTCAGAAAATGTGTTTAAGCAATTGAGAAAAACTGTAATTAACGTAGCCTGCTGAAAAATGATGAAATTTAAACCTAAACCGAAACCTTTAAAACCCAACCTAAACCCGTGAGGGTGGGGGCTGAGTCCCCTCTGTCTCTCAAACTTAGATCTGTAACTGTTGCATGTGTTGCGTTGAGTTTTGAAACACATGCGATTGGCCCCACTGTCCCACACACCACACCACACCACACCACACTCGTTAGTTCACACACAGCGTAGGACAGAGGTCACCCTACATCCCCTAGCTGCTGGCTGTATATACTCACCTCCATATTTGGTGAAACAACACACTCACAAGGTCATGGCATGTAATAATCCAAAAAATCCAAAAAATATAAGTATAAATACTTTCTTTAACACAGACGGTTATAATGCCCTTGGCATGAATGTAGACAGAAAAGCTTGATTGATTGACTCCACACCGTCTTGGATAATGCATGAATACTAAATTGTTGGAGAGTTAATGTTCAATTCATATTTTGTTGAAAGAGTAAGTCAGGGACAGTCAGACAGAGCAATCAAGCCCCCCAAAGACATTCATACAAGGAAATAAAATATTGAAAAGGTCTAAGACAGAATTTACACTGGCACTATATGATACAAAATTATGCTAATCTGACCATTGAGGAAGACAAGCATCAGTGGTTAGGAGTGGAAGATATCTGGGAAACCAGATGGTTTCTGTCTCTTTGAATACATCTGAAATGGTATTAGGAGGAACATTCAAAAAGTATGAGGTTAAAAAGATGTTTGCATCGCCCTCACAAAATATAACAGGAGAAAATAATACTGTTGAGATAGCAATTGCACACACGTGATGTACACACACACACACACTCTAGCTGTAACAGGTGTCCACTCGCTTGGCTACCAGCCACATACAGCTGTGCATGTGTGTGTGTGTGTGTGTGTGTGTGTGTGTGTACACCCACCATGTGAAGTTAAACAGTCTGACACAGGTTGAGCCAGGGTTTGCCTTTCCTCTTGTCTAGAAAAGGCAATAAAACTGGCATTTCTACAAAAAAGTCTTTTTTTCTCAAAATTGAGAGCTCATAGCTTTAAAATACCGCAACTAACCATCTCAATTTTTTTAACATGTACTCTTCCTTATTGACTAAGTATATTTAAAGTTTTGAAAATGTGAGTGCTCTGCATTTATGATCATATGAGAGCAAAAAAGTTTTTTTATTGCTTTTAAAACATATGGGTTTATTTTGATGAATAAGTCTGGTGGTTGGAATGGTGGGAAGGACTATTCCAATGTGATATTAGACAACTACACAGGATACTGCCCCAGTGTTTAAATTTTTAAGAAATAATGTGGTTGCGTTAAGGGAGGATGGGGGTGCTTATAAAATATTGGAATTTTCAACAGTTTCAGGACACATCTATCCATATTTGAGTGAATAGCCATATCTCAGATATCAAGATATCAAGCTGAAATTTTGGTTTGATTCTAAATCAAATGTAAAATATGAGGACCATGTTGTCGGACCTGTGTCAACTAATATGGAATTGCCTATGTATGACAAACCATTTAACGAGGTTGTCCTTTCCACAGTGGAATTTGACCAATTGCTTTTTTTATTGCTTACTGGTAACCCTTGTGAGCAGAGCTTTATGTAGGATTTCTGATAGTGTCAGGTGTGTATGGCTTTCAGTGACATGACTGGTGGAGACAGAGATACAAGTCACTACCTTACCCTCCGCTGCAACAAAAAGACACTCTCTAGCTAGATTTCCGCCAACACAACTCACAAATGCAGAAATGACATCTTTTGTGGTTTCCAACAATACACAGGGCGATTGTGTGTGTGTGTGTGTGTGTGTGTGTGTGTGTGTGTGTGTGTGTGTGTGTGTGTGTGTGTGTGTGTGTGTGTGTTGCCCTTTCTTTTTTGTTGTTTCTGCATACTTCAGACACTGTATATGTAAAAAGTTGGGAAAAGGCTTTTAGGGTAGCAGTACACTTCTAACATTTATTAAAGTAGTATCAGAACTAAGAACTGAAACCAAACAAGTTCACATATATTTGTTGTGCAGTCATTAGTTCAACAAGTTGATCAACACATGTAGTTTAAACTGTTGGTTTGCGTCCATTATATTATATCTACAGGATGCCATTGTATGTCATCTGTGGACAAGGCAGAGGCAGAGGTGTCTGTAATATGAAGCGGGTGCAACACATGTATGTAGGGGTACATATTGCCCACAGAGAGAACATAGGTTTCAGGCAGCCATGTCAGTTTGGAATCCTGCCTTCTTTAGTCAGGAACACAACAACTTTGCATAGTGTGTTTTTGCTCGATTTATTTACTAGCTTTTAAAAGCATTGAACTAGTGGGACACCACAAATTTTATTGTATACATGCAGAGGGTTTTATTTACACACTGACAAATAAAAAAACAATAAAGTTTCTATTTTGTAACAAATATCTTCTTAAGCTCGCAAGCTGTTTTTGTCTCTAAGCTTACCAGCTTCCTAGTTCTTTGATTAACATTTTATTACACCCCATAATACCTCACATATGGCAAAATAAAAGAACACACTTTTACTACACATTACTCTCCTCAGCAGCAGTGTCTTGTGATACTCACCAACTTAATAAGCTAGCTTTATTTCCAAGGACTGTTTTGCCGTTCAAATGTTCCAAAGTATTTTAATGAAACTCCGAGTGAACCTTTTTACTGAATTCACTTCATAGGTGGCTTAGGTTATACAGAATTAATAGACACCTGCTGGCCAATCAGAAAAGACATGCATTGTCTCTAAGAACTAACAGAACCTTCTGAGTAGAATCAGTAAACCACTCTATTAGTGGATAATATTTGAATTTAAGTCATGACAAAAGTTAGTTCATGGTATTTTGTACGAGTGTGTGTTAACATGTTTTTCTAAATGACAGCAGACCAAACTATAAGAGTCTTCAGGGACAAACATCTCTTAAGAAAACCCACGTGACTTTGTGGAAATTGATGTTGAAATCTCCTTGGCATATTAATATTCACTCTGTTTCAGTGTAGAGGGGACGTCCACCCACCAGTCCTGGCTTCAAGACCTGCACTGCTCCAGATGCACTTTCATATCTGCATTACTGATCTGTGTATGGTTGTCCTTTAAAAAAACTAAATTATTGAGACAGATTATTACTGGTTGAGACAAAAGAATTGCCATCTATAGTGTTGATTTCTACAAGCTGCATTATACATTATACTGAGTTTCTGTAGGTCAACACACAAGAATACAAAGGGTCAAACATCACCAACAGCATGCACATGAAGCCTAAAGAGAAAGCGTGATAAATTATTTGTTTTCTTGAGACCTCAAATGACACAGTTTCAAATGACACAACTACTGCCAGCCATTCCAGAGATGACCTTGGTACATTGGAGAAGTCCTCGAATATCATTTACATGTAATTAGATACATCTATTTGAATCTCACTGTAAAACAACAACAACAACAACAACAACAATAGTAGTAGTAGTAGTAGTAGTATGCTTCCTAACCATCAATGCAATAATGCAAAAACAGTTATAATGGCAGCAACATTTTAAACTGTTTGTGTGTGTGTGTCTGTGTCTGTCTTACCACAGGGTCAAACACTTAAGGCTTACCTAAGGCTGCACTATCCATCAAAGTTGCCCAGGTGATGATGACCAAAGAAATGTTTTTAATGTGTTTGTATCTTTGCATGCCATAACCCTGTTATGACACATTTCAGATTTTAAAGGTTAATGGTGTATAGACACTAAATCAGTACCTCACATGTTTGTGATGTCGACTGCAAGTTCACAGTAGGTACCAGACTCCACAGGGGCCTTTCCTGACCTCATGCTGGCTGAGTTGCTGTATGCCTGCGGCTGATAATGGCAGCTATCTGCCTGTCTGATAATCGTCTTAGTGGCAGATTAGATGGTAGTGTATGTGGACTAGCAGATGGGATCAGCACAGTGCACGCAAAGGACAATAAGTCGAGTTTTAACATATGAACTACATTTGCAGTGGGCTTTACGTACCAGGAAGCTCAGGGCATATACACATAACAATTTGTAGAGAGTAGATGATATGACTTATTGCATGTTACAAATATTGAAAGTTGTTTTGCTCATTAACTAAACAATAATGTTTCTATGTGTTATACTACTTTGTATTGTGTACATCATAACCAATAACAGTGTAACAAAATGCTGCTCTGAACCAGCGTAAAAAGGCAAGCCTTTTGTTTGTTTAACCTAACAATGTCATGTTCAGTCATAACATAGATGGCATTGTTAAGTTAAACCAACATCAGATAAATGCAGAATGTTTACTTCATTTTACTTAATTTAATTTTACTTTATTTTATGAGTTGGTTCTATGTCTTTTTTACAGGGAACGTGACAATGCAAAACCATGTATGATGACAGCAGCATTTAGAAGGGCTGTTTGTACCAGAAGAATTACAAGTACAGTGAGCTACCACTGGGAAACGCTGCTGAGGTAGATGGTTGTTATGATGTTCTCTTCCTGTGAATTTCTCCAGAAGAGACAAAAACACAGGCCAGCTACATAACTGTCCCTAGATCACAGTTAGTTTTCAGTAGCTATTATCAAGTCACCTACACTATGCTTTCAAACAAGGTAAGTGAAATCCACTTTAAAAAAGGTCCTTTTTTGTCTCTCTCTCTCTCTCTGTATGTGTGTGTGTGTGAGAGAGAGAGAGAGAGAGAGAGAGAGAGAGAGAGAGTGTGTGCGTGGGAGAGAGAGACAGACAGAAAGAGTGTGTGTGTGTTTGTGTGTTCGTGGGAGAGAGAGAGAGACAGAGAGAGAGAGAGAGAGAGAGAGAGAGAGAGAGAGAGAGAGAGAGAGAGAGAGAGAGAGAGAGAGAGAGAGAGAGTGTGTGTGCGTGGGAGAGAGAGACAGACAGAAAGAGTGTGTGTGTGTGTTTGTGTGTGCGTGGGAGAGAGAGAGAGACAGAGAGAGAGAGAGAGAGAGAGAGAGAGAGAGAGAGAGAGAGAGAGAGAGAGAGAGAGAGAGAGAGAGAGAGAGAGAGAGAGAGTGTGTGCAAAGATAAACGTTATTTTCATCACTGTCTCCGGAGACTTACCCCCCCCCCTCCCCAGGATACTTGGTGCATTATGAAAAGGAAGAGGCTTTATCACAGCTCATCTTATCTGTAGGAGAATGTCCACATACACACTGTCAGCACACAAGTACCAACCTTTGCACTGATCAGTATAAGTACTTAAGGTACTTTTCATTAGGGCTTCAAACTTAAAAAAGTTTTAAACACATTATTTATGAGCTTAAAAACAAAGCCAAACACATTATTGGTGTGATATACAGTTTAACAGAGCCCAATGCCAAACTGCATTTTTAAGATGATATATAATAAATGGTATAAAAACATAAATGGTATATTATGTATTTCTTATTAAAATGTATAATATTATTGTAATAGATTTTAAAATAAGGTGTTAATAATCGCAGTGGCATTGTATATATGTGTATAATGTGGAAAGTTTATCAGAGGTACCAAGAGCAGTAAAGCCAGACACAAACGTTGTATTTCACTGCATATAGGCTGCCTATACATGAAAAATTCAATCTTAGTCGAAGGCAAGGTCTCGTGACAAACTTTTTGTCTGACAGTCACCTTAGGCCTCAGGGATACAACTAATCTGGTCAGGAGAAAACGACAATGGCTATGAACATCTCTTACCTGAGTTCAGCTTGTCCAAACATCCCAAGATGTGACACTGTAAAGTAAAAACCTTCAGAGATTTAAGTCATTATTATTATTAATGCAAATTATAAGCACATACTCTTTGGGTCAACATAGGTAAAACACTAAAGATAAGTCAGTCTCAACAAGCCAAGAGGTGATTGGTCGCTGACGCACTATATCTAGTCTCCACTTGTCACTCCATCCAAAACAAGGAACCTCTTCATTCTCTCTCACACATCCTCACACACATGACAATAAGAAAATAAAGAGGTCTGAGCATCTTAGGGGTTTATCACCACGGACAGGGCTTTCACAGGGACTTTGGTTGTGTCATTCTTTTTTCTCTTTTTCTTTTTTTTTGGGTCCAAAACGGTAAGTTTGTGGCCCTACACAGGGACTGAGGTGGCCGTTGGAGACGTCTTTGGTTTCAATTGAGGAGAGGAAATTTAGTAAAGTTGTGCAATGTCACAAAGTTTTGAAAGCCTGTGAGACAGAATCGCAAGCCGAGGGCGCTAGGCTTGTAAACCGGGGAGAGTTGCCTCCATGTTGCATTCATACAGGATGGAGGGGTATCTTACCTCGCATGTAAGTACAACACGCCACTGTTTGTGTCTTTGTATTCATTTCCTACTGTACCTAACCTCTCTAATCTGAGACAGGTAGCGCTTTTAAAACCTACAATGATGTGTTATGTGAGGAAGGCTGAAGGAATTGTAAACATGTTTTCACCAAGGTGTAGTCACAGCCATAGGCCTAAGAAATACGCTTTAGTTGTCATTCAGTCACATTCAGATTGAACAACAACAGCAATACTGAAAATACAATAAAGTAATTGTCATGTTGGTATTCCACTTGCACAACTGTTATAACTGCTGGTTTTCACACAACATGGTAAAAGTAATTTGTGACTAAATAAAACTGTTGTAATTGACTGTTTAATTTTGTTTAATTTTTTGGATATGCCTTGAACAATGTTAATAATTTGCAGAGTGTTTTCTATCAGCTTTCTGCATCTAGAAGTCATTATGTTTATCTTTGCAGGTTCTTCAATAAAAATTGCACCATATGTTGTATTTGTGAATTTAAATATATAACTTAATATCCCATTTTTAAGAACAACCTTTTGGTTTAATTCATATCATAAATGATTATATGTACTGGTATATAACAGTGTGTCAAAATTCAGTTAACTTACAAAATAAAGTAAATATATTAATAATGAGAAAAAATCCTTTACTTCATAATTGTGCTTTTTATTACTTTATTTTGTTATGAATTATTCCTATAATTTTAAATGTTGACCAATAAATATTTCTCTGAAAAATAAATATATTGGATATATTAAATTATATATATTATATATAAGATTTTAAATATATAGATATTTTCGGTATTCATTATTTGTGTGCTCAAATTAACACTCAATTCTTTAAATTGCTTAATATTTTTTCAGCAAGCGGCAGAGGAAATGATCTACGACTCTGACATCTACAGACCAGCGATAGAATACTACAACTACATCAACATAGATGACGGCCAAGGAGGTGAGAGCTTATGTTTCTGCTTCACATTTATAAAGGGGTAAGCATTCATGTTTTAAGAGGAACACACTGCTTGCTGCTGTCGGTGAGCTAGTGTTGTTGAGGTGACCACTTCTGCTTATTCCCTGACAATTACTGTGATTAATGAAACTGACAGGAGAAATTCCTTCCGTTCATTTGTCTGCTAATTATTTAGCTTCTTCACACCCATGTTCAATAAATAGAGAAGCTAGTAAGGCTACACGACCTCCCAAGACCACAAAGGTTTGGTCTTTTAATTAGTTGAGATTTTTTTGTCTGTGCTTTCAGTAGATGCGTTATACTTCAGCGGCTAGTCAGGCAGGTGTAGGCCTCCAATATGCGTGAGCGTGGCGGGCGGTCGTTGAGAGGGCGGGCGGGTGGAACCGAGCGAACGGTTCGACGGAGAGCAGGAAACAGATGCCCCTTTGACACAAGCCCCAGAACTACAGGCGTAGAACGGCCTAATGTCCCCAGGGGTCTCGTGCTAAAGACGCATTCACCCACGGTTGCTCCATGTACATGCTTTATATCTCCTCTGACATATGACAGTTTTACATTGGAAACTCAAATCGAAACTCTAATGTCTCTTGTGTCAGTGTGTGTAAGCTGTCATCCAAACACGTTTCAGGAAAACAAAGCACCTCAAAATGAGTCAAGAGAGCTTACAGTGCCACAGACACAAAAGCAGATTCTGTCTAAATATTATTGTCTGCTTTATAGGTTCATAAAGTGCTGTTTTAGGTTCATAGACTGCTGTTTGTTTTTCATTGTCTTCATCCTTCATTTTTATTACAGTTACACACAGTTTAAAATTGTATGGTTCCTTGTGTGTATTGTTCATATAATAACACTTATGATCCAAATTTACACTGCTGAAGATGGCTTTATATCGATCTTTCTATGACAAACCATGGTGTTTATTTATTAAGTGTGTCAGTTTGCATAAAGACATTAAATGTATTGCATATCCATTATAAACTACATTAATATGACATATGCATGCATTCCTACGACTTTTATAAAATTAATAATTTGTCACCAGCCTATAGGCTATGACGGAAGGCAATCATAGCAGAGTCTGCAGTATGACTACATATGACATTTTCTCCAGTCTGAGGGAGATGATACATTTCCTTGACGCAAACGGCATGCTTAGACTGTGTGTAACAGCTTCTCAGGCGCAGGGGTCATAGTTTCATTTATGCAGCGTGCTGAGGGGGAGCAGAGAAACATTAAGACATAGCAATAAGGACCAGGCCTTCATCAGTCATGTATCATAATATCACATGTGAACATTTACCCTATGTGGGAATGAACACAGGAGTTAACCACAACACATAAAGAATACATTAATGTAGTCTTACAACGAAGGCAGTCTCAGTAATCAGGAAAAATAAAGACTTATCAAAGGTGTACAAAATTGACCATAACATTTGAAGGGCTTTGTGTTTCATATTGAATTCTCAGATGTTCTGAACACAGATAAAAGTCAGACAGAGAGACAGGGAGGGAGGAGTGCATGAGAGACATAGAGAGAGATAGATAGATAGAAAGAGACAGACAGACAGACAGACAGACAGAAACAAAGACATAGAGATAGAGCAATGCCACACAACTGTTCTTTGAAAGCCATATCTGATGTCTGCGGCAAGGTCTGAACTTCCAGAAGGGAACGGTAAAGGCCCTTCTGGGGCTGTAAATCAGGAGTGAGACAGTGATAGACATAAGTCATTGACAAAACATTCTCATGGAAACCCCTGACTATGTTCGTGTAGATGGTCATGTGGTGTGATCTCAGAGGAGAGGGTATGAGGACATTATGGGACGTTTTGTAACTGCAGTCACCCACGTCGAATTTCCTGTCCCTTGTCACAGCATGAAGCAAATAAAGCAAGTGAATTTCACACCATTTTAGCTCTTTTGTCTCGAGTTAGAAAGAATCTCTCTAGTTACACTGATCTCCATCACTTGTGAGAACCTTTCAAAGCAGCTCCTGTCAATAATTGCAACCAAATATTATCGCCTAATTAAAAAATGCTGTATGTTACCCCAACAAAACTGTGCTAAGATATCAGACCGGCCATACTGCTAATGAGGGACTGTGCAGACAACAGTCTGATCACACTGTGGCATCATCACACGCTAAACAGGAAAGCCACGTGTTTTGGCACATTAAAAACATCACAGGAAACAACACCATACTTATCTTCTGTTTGTAAGTCATCATAGCCCCCACAACCATTTGCAGGGACATATAGTGAAATGCTAAGCATCAGAGCATTAGGGGCGCTTGCTGTACAGTATGGCGCTGGAGGCTGAATCTGAAATCCAAGAGGGTATCAGACTGGACATCGGCCTGTTTGGGTTGCAGGACTGGGCTGTGTCGCTGACTGGTAGGCTCAGAACTGGCTTCTGATGACGACCCGGTTCAACATACAGGACTGGCTGATACCAGAGAGAAATAAAAACGGGAATGTGAAAGTGCCTTCTGTTCTGTTAACACTTTCTTTCGCTTTTATATTCTCTCTCCCTCTCTCTCTTTTTCCCGTTCTCCCGTCTATTTCTTAATCTAATTTTCAGAACGTTTGGACCATGTCTGGGACTACAACCCGCACCATGTCCATGGCGACTTTGAGAACATTCCAGACACTCACTTCACAGAACTGCAGAGTGTGCAACCTGTGCACATCCCAAGTCTGCATCCACGCTTTGAGCCCGAGCCCAGTCATTCGCTGGACCCCAGCCTGGTTGGACACGGGCACCACCTGGCACTCTCCCCTCCGGTAAGCTTATCGCTTAAGCTAAAGATATCGACCTATGTTCAGCTATGATATCGCCTGCTTGTTCTGGCTCCAGTGCTTTTAATTACATGGTGTAGACAAAATGGTCTTTTGAAGGCGATGTCTGCATTGAATGTACATGAGTGTTTGCGTGTGACTGTGTGTGTGTGTGAGACCGTGTGTGTGTGTGGGTGTCTGGAGAGGTTGTTGCTCAACAAAGCCTTTTCCTGCCTAAGGATTGAACTGTTACCATGGCATCAGTCTGCCGACTCACCAACTGCCACACAAGATAGAACCTCCTCCTTACACACACACACACACACACACAAAAACAGCAATTCTAATCATGCAATATTATTTCTTCTACTCCAAGAACGCCATGTTCTCAATCAGCAGATACTGACTGAGGCGTATGAGTCTCACTTTGCAATGTACACCCGTGAAGGCAGGCGTAAAAATAAATACCACTAGTGTGTGTATATTTGTAGGGGGAGCTGTTCTGTGGTCACGCGGATGCCACCACACTGTCAGGCGGCTTGTCAAAGTGTGTGTGTGTGTGTGTGTGCGCGCATGTGTGTGTATGTTTATGTGTGTGTATGTCTGTGTGTATATCTATGTGTTTGTGTGTTAGTATGTCTATGTCTATGTCTATGTGTTTGTGTGTGTCCTTGTGTGTGTGTGGGCGTGCGCATGCTCAAGTGTATGCATTTCACACCTGCCTTACTGTATGCGCTGCTTAGAGCACATGCAGTGTCATTAGATGTCCCTGCTAGCCCCGTAAGTCTCTGGCCAGCTAACACACGGCCCACAAGGCCTGGTCTCCTGTCTCCTAGCAGACAAGGTGTAATTCACCTTACATCTGCACTGTTCACACAGACCGAAGAGATGCACAGTTGAGGATGGGTACATTTTGTTTTTTTGTGTCTGTTGTTAAACTGCCACCACGTGTGGCCCAAGGGGGTTTGCTCTGGTGTCAGTATAGCACTGTCCCTTCTGTTGGGTTTTAGTGACGCCTCACACAGAGGTGAAATGTTGCAGAAACAAACACCTCTTTTTCTACTCTACGTAGCCTACGATTCATCTTCGTTTCGGGGCAACGTAAGCAGAGTGTGAGGGCAGCTTGACCACAGTGACACTTGCACAGTTAAAGAGGCAGGATGACATTTCATAGTGTTTCACTTGAACTGAAACAGGCCCTGTGTCTACAGTAACAGTCAGAAACTGAGTTTTCATACATCTGAATTAACAAAAAAATGGATACATCTGAAAATAAGAAGAAGATCTGTAAGTGGGCTTCAGTTTGTAAAAATGTTCCATTCCCAAGTACAAATCCTAGTGCGCAAGTGACCCATGAAAACAAGAGACCAGTAAACTGTATTTTTGAGTCACAATGTTGCTTGTTTTTTCCCGAATGAGTAAAGCTCAAAGTCAGTTTCACGTGCTAAGCCTTATAGGGCATTTTTCAAACTGCTGTCAAATGAAGATTTCAACACCACTGGAGGGACTTCTTGACATAGCTAAGGGTGGCCATTTTCAGTGAGGTCTGACAGGAAGTCCAGAAAGGTTATTTTCTTTCAGCTGTCACCAGTTTCTTCAGTCTTTATATTAGACCCATCTACATGGAGCTGACAGACTAACAGTCCAATGCAAACTGATGACAGATGGAGTTTTCTCTCTTAAATGTACCTCTGAAGGAATGCCAAAGCATATTAGCCTGCAGAGTAGAGTGGTCTGGCTCTATCAGAGACATATAATGTTTACTAGATTGAATTTGCCCGTCACAGACCCGTCTAAAAACATACCCCACGTACCTTGGCCTATTCTACTTATATGAAAAACTGAAGTACATTTTAAATTTGGTCGTGCCTTATAAGCTGATTAAGTTTAGTGTTTGTTAGTGGTAACCTTTTTAATCTTCCCTAGTTGCTGATAAAGGGCTTTCTTTGTCTTTCTTTCTGTTCTGCATTTTCAAATAGCCCTGTGGTTCAAGACACAGGAGGATATCTTTGCTCTCCAGCCGTTTTTTCTTTTTTTTTAAACAGAGTTAAATAAAGTCATGACTGTGGTGCTATGCCCCAGAAACTGTGGGTGGGAGAGCTCTAATTTCAACAGAATTTTTGTGCGATTCAGCCATGGTTTTATTCATGCCTGCCTATTAAGTTCCCCTTTTGATTTTTTCGTTATCTGTCTTGGCTGTGGTGTGTGGAGCCAAATATACTTTGAATGTCATTTTAACAGGCTACAATTGCAACACAATATATAGGAGGCCAAGAAAGACTTTTCTGTTTAAAAATATATATGTATCTGTAGTGGCTGGCCAGTGGTTGAAACATATGAAGCTCAAAATTGGGAACCTAAGAGAGTGTGAAGGGGAGGGGGTTGTTATATATATTAAAAGACCAGGGGTGCACTGTACCTGTGAAAAAAATGGACCAGGGTCCACCAATAGAATATATTCTTCTGGAACGTTTTAGCAATGCAACTGTGTATGATCCTCTCGCAGTGTTTATGAGTGGGATAAAAACATTCTAGTGACATTCCAGTCATCTACATCTGCTCACGGTTCTACACTGCTCCCTTCCTTAGGTGCCCTATTATCGCACGTCGCTGTGCTACCCCCAGACCTCTCCAGTCCAGCGTAGCTCCGACGACGATGACCCCGGAGACCGCAGTCCGCCGCTAGAGGTGTCTGATGAGGAGGGCCTCAGAGAGCACATCAGCTCCACCACTGGAGGAGAGCCGGGTAAGGCATACACACACACACACACCCACACACACACACTACTGGTGGAGAGCTACAGTAGGTAAGGCACATACACACACACACACTACTGGATAAGTCACATGTCCACATACATAAAAGCAAAAAATGTGTTCACTAAATGTGGTTCCCAAAAGGGCCAAGGTAGTCTATCAAATTGGAATACAATTACATATGAGATCACATCCCTCTAATAATTCTGCTCTGTTTTGTCGCGTTGTCCAGGCAACAAGAAGAAGATCCGTCTTTACCAGTTCCTGCTGGACCTCCTGCGTAACGGGGACATGAAGGACAGCATCTGGTGGGTGGACCGCGACAAGGGCACGTTCCAATTCTCCTCCAAACACAAGGAGGCGCTAGCGCACCGCTGGGGCGTTCAGAAGGGCAACCGTAAGAAGATGACCTACCAGAAGATGGCCAGAGCACTGCGCAACTACGGCAAGACCGGCGAGGTCAAAAAGATCAAGAAGAAGCTGACGTACCAGTTCAGTGGAGAGGTGCTTGGCAAAGGGCACATTGATCGCAAGGTGTACATGTAGGAAGGTGAACCAGAGGAGGAAACCTGAGGATGAAACTTCATGAAACCATTTGCAGATACACTGTAGAGAGACAGAGAAAGACAGAGACAGAGAGAGAATGCATGGGAGGGAGACCGTTCAGTTACAAGTATACTGAACACCAGAATCCCTCTACCATGCGTACTAGCTGTAGGAGTATCTGAGATTTGTGACGTGCTTCTGCATTAAATTTATATTTTGCTTCAGGGAAATCTCTGTTGCGATGTTGAATGTTAGCTCTATGTTAAGCTGACATTCTAGAAGATTCATCATCACTTCTTGGCTGTCTGTGGGCATATTTAGCCATTATGCAGTGAGCGATGGAACTGCAACCAGCTTTCAAACAGACTTTGCTCTGAGGTCTCAGAAATCCATGAAATGGACATCGTTAGAAGATACTTTTTTTCTCTTTTTGGCAACCTGAAATACTGGTCACTAAAGGAGTTAGGCCTCTGTTACAAACCTATCTACTGTAGCCTACAAGCTTAATGTCTTACACTGAAATGAAGAGGGTCTTAAAATGAAGGATTGTGTATCATGCTTTGTCAAATATATGCTCCTAACTTATGCTTAGCCCTTTAATGTTTTTAGCTTGATACATTAACCATGTTTCTTAAAGACAAATTATAACCCTTTGGCCACATTCCCAGGCAGCTATGTCATGCAAACACGATCAGTCTTCCATCAAATTGGGGGGGGGGGGGTTTCAACAGACGTTCAAATTACATCATGTAAATTCACGCTGAAACCATAACTCTTATTTTCTTCTCTGAAACTGCTGAAGTTTTATGCATTAACAGTCTGCAATGTATGTAGCAAGGAATATAATGAAATTTGTAAAATATGGCTCTTTATTTCTACATAGAACAGAACACCTGGTTTTCTTTTTTGTACAATATGGTTTTTGTATTGTATGTAAGAATTAGATCTTTCAAACTATGCATAATATAAATATCGCTTCATAAAAGAAACTAGGTATTTTATAATTGTGTGACAGTGCACTATACAATAGGGGTAAAAAAACGTAAAAAAAAGACAGAAAAAAAGCAGAAGTGAAAACAAATGACACAGCCTCATGTTGCACGGCAAACATGACCTGACCACAGCAAAACTCAGCTCGACATGTCCGACTAACAGGAGCGCCTAAAAGAGCCATGAGGCTGCGGAAGTGTACTGTTACACGTCAGCATTGGCTCTGATAGGAAAGTTAATAAGATGATTTGTAAGTTCATAAGATGGTTGCTACATCAGAAGTATTCTAATGTCTTTCTTCCGTGTTCAGAGTTTAAGGGCGCAGCTTTGGTGGAAGAAGTGCAGTTGCTCCACACTCATGGGAAAATAAAAAAATGTCTTAATGATCAAAATATAGGCTACTGTTTAAGGTAATGGAATTATGTGTTAATTTACAAATACTTTCTTCTAGAACATTATTCCATCATATGACAAATGTATTGTGTATTGAAAAAAATAAATGTTGAATAAATTATGGATAAGTTGGATGTTGAGCTGTTTGCTTTAGCAGATTGACGTATTGTAGTCAAGCCAGTTACAAGCCACAAAAGGTATACTTTTTAGAGATAGAAGGCTAGTTCTACAAATGTACAAGATGGCAGGTCAAAATGATTAAGAGTTAGATGTTTCAATTTAAAAAAGGTTTCCATAGAGCTATAATGTTACACTTCTTCGAAAACAAAGATGCTGCAGATGCATTTGTCTATGTTCTGAGACAGTGGGCGTGTTTGAAACTAAATGTATGACCGCCGCAGTGTACTGAAATGTGGGAACTCTTGGTATGATGAATATGTGGTAGAGCAGTGTTGTGAGGTGCGAAATTGTGTGGAAATGATTTTCTGGAAGTTGGCATGGATGTGGGTTTTGAATGAATGACATTGCATGTGTTTGTGTAGTGTGTAGGAGTGATTTGTGAAAGAAATAGGCAAAATGAGATTTTGTACAATTACAGCGCCCCCTATGGACCACATTAACGGCCTATGACGAGTTCGTTTGGATTCGTTTTCGCAGTGTTGAAATTTCACGAAAATTGGAAGTGGACGTCGACTAGTGTTTTCAATAGGTGAGGGTCATCAGTGAGTGTTTATGGGCTGGGTCGATACGCCTCTGTAACATCGACATACTAACACAAAATCGTTGTCTTGGGCAAAATTGTTGACGAGTTATTTACAGTAACAAAAACTGGTTTTCGACACGTAGCTTCGACGATAAACATCTCCTCCTATGACGAAATGTCACAAAATTTAAGACACATGAAAAGAAAGCTGTTTAGAGTTGGCATGTCAACTTTGACCAAATTTGAGCAATTAGAAGCCAAGATATGGAGTTTTGAAGAATGTTAAGCTATGTGGTAAATGTTCATTGACATGTAACTTCAAAAAGGTTTATCTCAAGATAAATCCTTTGATAACTTTTTGTCAGCATTGTCTGTAGATGACATATACCAAATTTGGTGAGATTCACATAAACGGCCTATGACGAGTTCATTTGGATTTGTTTTCGCAGTGTTAAAATGTCACGTAAATTGTTTTCGCTGGAAGCGGGCGTGGAGCAGTGTCAATGAGTGAGGGACAATAGATTTCACGACAAAAAAAATTGGTTCTAAACATTAGCGTTTGCCAGATAATAGACAAAATGACATTTTGTACATAGAGTTAAAACTAGAGAGAGAGGACTCCGTATCATTGTCTAAGCAGGCTTTGTGACTTCGTGGGGGATCCAAAATGGCCGCCTAAACGAGAGCGATGTCAACAAACACAATGTGCGTCAATTAGAAGACATGCTGTCTGTAAAATGATTTATGTTGTCAGCTATGGACTAGACTACCCTGAAATTAATCACAGTGGTGTAAAATCATGTCAGCTACACAGAATTAACAAAATAAAAGTTTAAAAAGCCAGTGAAGAGCCAGAGGCCAGCAGGGAAACTGACAATTTGACAGTGCGACTGATAGACGATAATCAACATACACAGGACTGTAAGTCATGATTGCATCATTTTATGTTAGGAAATATATTAATACGAGCTTATTTTAAGCAAATAAGGTCAGCCACTTCGCCGTGTTTCACTGATACACCCAATTTGCCTGTTAGGAAGCTAACCGGAGCCAACGCCATATGTTAGAAAATACATTAGTTACACAAGTTTGGCTGCTAATGTACATATCCTGAGCATCAATCAGTTACTTGAAAGTAAGGCTTCAAAACTGTTATGCTTATCAAATGGTTTAATGCCCTGTGAATTTAAAAGATGTTCAGTAACTGAAACTGTAATCTATTTCGTTGATGAACAGCAGCCGCCAAAACATTTGGTGATTCAGACGGCCATATATTATACATTTCTTGTAAAGAAAGCGAGGGCAAACAGTTTCTCGACCGTGGAATTTACACTGTCAGTACAGTTTGAAGAACGTTTTTCTTCATAAATTGACTCAATTCTCGAAAAATTGTATACTGTAGGGTTACCTACCTACCTGGAATT
Organism: Coilia nasus; assembly: GCA_027475355.1. Lineage (NCBI taxonomy): Eukaryota > Metazoa > Chordata > Actinopteri > Clupeiformes > Engraulidae > Coilia > Coilia nasus. Next base: position 24,860,874 of record CM050207.1, read on the forward strand.
TTATTCCAGACACTTTTTGCGATTACTGGTGCAGTTGTAACAGGCACAGGACTCAGGCATGCTGTATTTGAGGAAGGCAACAGCATTGATTTCTATGAGATCAATGGACGACACATTACCGTTTTGATCCATGGAATCACAGGATTACGTTACCAGTGCTCTCTCTCTAGTTTTAACTCTATGATTTTGTACAATTACAGCGCCCCCTATGGACCAAATTTTATGGCATGTTCTGTGGTGTTAGAGGTCTTTGTGGTGATCGTGCATGATGTATTTTGTGCAGTTCCCACCTTCTCGGTCCAAGATATTGGCAACTGAAAATCCCAATTTTTGCATTTACCTTTATCACTAGGTGGCGCTATGCTTCAAGTGAGAGTTTATGGGCTGGGTCAATATGCCTCTGTAACACCTACATACTAACACAAAATCGTTGTCTTGGGCAAAATTGTTGACGAGTTATTTAACAAAAACTGTTTTTCAACACCTAGCTTCGGCGATAAACATCGCCCCCTATGACGAAATGTCACAAAATTTTGTACACATGAAAAGAAAGCTGTTTAGAGATGGCATATCAACTTTGACCAAATTTGAACAATTAAAAGCCAAGATATGGACTTTTGAAGAATTTAAGCTACGTGTTAAATATTCATTGACGTGTAACTTCGAAGCGGTTTATCTCAAGATAAATCCTTTGATAACTTTTTGTCAGCATTGTCTGTAGATGGCATATACCAACTTTGGTAAGATTCACATGAATGGCCTATGACGAGTTCGTTCAGATTCGTTTTCGCAATGTTAAAATTTCACGGAAATTGTTCTCATTGGAAGTTGGGCAGCTGGGGCCTAGTGGTTAGGGAGTTGGTCTTGCAATCGAAAGGTTGCCGGTTCGAATCCCGCCCTACCCATAGTTGAGATGCCATTGAGCAAGGCATCTAACCCCACACTGCTCCAGGGACTGTAACTGAAACCCTGTAAATATCTGTAAGTCGCTCAGGGGTGCGTTTCCCAAAAGCATGGTTCAAACTATGTAGGTGCGACGCAAGTGTGTCGTGTCGGGTTCGTGTGAACCAACATAGTGTGAACCAACATAGTTTGAACCAACATAGTGTAAACCAGCATAGTCCCAACATAATGCGACCGACACAGGCGTGTCCCAAAACACGAACATTCGCAACCACGTTGGTAACTAGTGAGGTTTGCAACCACAGCTCTCGGTGCTTAGTTCCACCTAACCAACGTTGTTTGAAGGTCTCGACGGCATCCAACATGGCGGACCGAATGTCTCGAAATCCTCGATCATTGTAAATATCTCCGTTGTTTGGCGTTGTATCCCTCATATTTTACAAAACGAGGTGAGAAATATACAGTGTAGAATCTAAAATCCCGTTGTTGTAGCAAAACAATTGATCTAGGAGGATATTTGCAACTCGTTTGGCAGTTTGGCTTAAGCGACTCATGCTGTGACGTACCTTCAAGTACCTCCAAATTCCGTCAGCTAGGAGCTGCTTCTGTGGTGCTGTTGGTAGAGCGCAGGTCATGCACACCTGTGTTTGTAGATAGTACTCTGGTTCCAATCCGGGATGATGCATAATTTAAATGCTACATGAAATTGTTGACATTCTCAACTGCCACGTTACTTTTCTTAACGTAGTTTCAGGGTGAACGTGTCTCCCCTGTTGCGTATTAACATAGTGTGTCCAATTTATGCCAGCCTGCATATTCTTGGGCTTGTGTTCATACACTTCAAATTGCAGGTCGCCAAGGTGAAAATAAACTTCCAGCTCCTCCGTCATTACGTACATTGTAAACAATAAACCTAATGTTGATAGCGTGTAGCATACTGGCACATGCATCTACAGATGGCACATCGCCTGGTGTCTATGCAAAATAGCATTTTGAAAGCTATTTTAATCAGGCTAGCTGTGATGGCTCGTAGTATATGCGATTTCAATAAAATAAAAGCATTGTATAGACTTTGTCTTCCACATGACTTCAAAGTCAGGGAGATTTCCTATAGCTTAATGTATTGCCTAGAACTAGGCTGCTTATGAGACGTGCATAGTCACAACTCATCTGTGTTCATATCCAGAGGTCTGCGTCATTCAATAAACAATGTTAAAGTTTATTTAATCACTGAAATGTCTTGCAAATCTGTCACTAGGCTATATTACAAATGAACACTAAGCCAGCAGTAGGGTTCAGTGATACTTTCCACCGTTAGATTTATTCAGTTTCTATTGTTTATTTCCCAGTTATTCCCGACATCATGTGAAATAGCCTATTATTAGGCGATAAATAATCGGCTACATAATTGTTCATCTGTTGAATTCCGTTCACAAGGTCAGCTTCGGATTGTTTCTCTCTGCTTCCGACAATGCACGAGCATGTCCGAACACATCTGGAAACCATTGTGGTTTGGACTATATTGGTTCAAACCAACTTGGTTCAGACTATGAAGGTACGACAGTGTTTGGGACACAGTCGCACTTTGGTTGTTGGTTAGCTCAACGGTGCATCGTACCATGTTGGTTTAAAGCTAAGTTGGTTGGTTGTTCGGGAAACGCACCCCTGGATAAGAGCGTCAGCTAAGTGTAATGTAATGTAATGGAAGTGGGCGTCGACCAGTGTTTTCAATGCGTGAGGGTCAATAGATTTCACGATAAAAAAAAATTGGTTGTAAACGTTAGCATTCTCTAGATAATAGGCAAAATGACATTTTGCACAATTACAGCGCCCCCTATTGACTAAATTGTATGGCACATGCTGTGGTTTTAGAGGTCTTTGTGCTGATCGTGCATGACGTATTTTGCGCAGTTCCCACCTTCTCGGTCCAAGATATTGGCAACTCAAAATCCCAATTTTTACATTTACCCATATCACTAGGTGGCGCTATGCTTCAAGTGAGAGTTTATTGGCTGGGTCGATACATCTCTGTAACACCGACATATCCCAAAAATTTTATGTTGTTAAAAAAAACTTTTGCCGGTCTCCCCCTCTTTGACGTACGCTGGCACAGCGGGGGGGTGGCCCTGGGGGACCAAAAGCTTCTAGTCGCTCGAAAAGTTCTAGGGCTACATGCCTACAAAGATTCATGTCCCCCCGAGTTTCAGTGTCCCGGGAATCGTTGATGGACATTCACTGAAAAAAAAAAAAAAAAAAGGGAAAAAAGTCGCGGCAACTCTATAATGACCGCAATAAGATGGTTGCTACATCAAAAGTATTCTCATCTCTTTCTCCTGAGTTCCAAGTATTAAGACATTTTGGGGAGGTAGGCCATCTTTTGTTCCAAAGGGGGAGAAAAATACGTTTTTTAAAAACTCAGAAGCTGGGGCAGATTGATTTGATTTTTCATTACATTATGTAATGTACTCATAGCCATCAGGATGTTTACATGTTTTTAACTAATATAACGCTAAAATGCCTTTAAAATGCATCTCTCATGGTCTTACCACACCTTCAAACCCACCAACGACTTGGCTGATAAAATAGCACCCACTGCTGGCAAATGTGAGATTTGTGTTTTGTTTAGCACAACTAAAGCATTTGTTATGTGTCCTATTTCATAACACATACAAACCTTAACATAAAACCTTTGGCCACTTGTCACTTTTCTAACCGCTATTAAATGATCAACATTGTAACAACCCTTTGATTCATTGCTAACAAGACTTAGTGGCAAGATTTTGGTACAAAGATAGGATGGCATTCTGTTAAAAAAAACAAAAAACAATTAACCTAAGTAAAAAATCATTTCATTATCAGTAAAATAGTCAGAATTTAATAATACATTTCCAAAACATTCTAAAAGAATATACATAAATACATATTTAGATATTTGTAGGCCCAACACAGAAAAAAGACTGCCATGTTGTTTTAACTTGAAGTGTGAAACCATCTAGCCTCTCTTCTCAACCTATTCTCTCTTCCTCCGTTTTCTTCTCCACTGGTAATAGTCAGGCCCATAATGATCTTCAGGCCGTGTCAGGTCTTAGCAGCAACATCTTTCTGAAATGTTTTTGCCTCAGTCCTTATCTTAGTAGTGTCGTCTCAAGGCTGTGCATTTCCCTTCGGTCAGCTGGAGGGTTTAACAAGAGGAACATACCACTGGGAGAAGAGGAACATAAATGATTAAAGAAATATTAAATTATTCAATTACCTAAGATGTCAGTTTTACACTCTATAAAATAATGCATTCTCCAACAATACAAGATTTCACATTATATTCTATGGAGTCCAACATTCTATAGAACTTTCATGCTCCCCAAATTCCTGTTATGCCAGTGTGAAAGTACACCTTTAAAATGTTCATTTAGGTTTGCCACTTTTAAAAATAAATATCTGTCTCCATTGTAGGCTTGCAGTTGTCTGATATTTAAAATAAAGTTAAAGGCTGCAAAAGCTATCAGTAAAAGAGCTATACAGTGCTTGAATGAGGCATATAAAGAATAAGACAAAGCTTGACAGGTGAGAAAGCAAAGACGATACCTCTTCTGTCATCCCTGCTGTTTTTCTCCCCTCAGTGTTGAACGGGGGCTTCAGATATCCTTTAAAGTGCAGCTTCACCAGCTTATGGAACGTGGGTACGCAATCCTGAGGAAGAGCAAGGCAGCAGTGAGTGGGAGCTCACCCAATCAAGCAGAGAGGCGGTCATGCAAGTATAACCCTTCTCCATGCCTCACCCTGGCCTCCTCGCCGCAGATGTAGGTGAACCAGCGCAGGCCAGCCGCCACGTGGGTGATCTCATCCGCGTAGATGACCTCCAGAGCCTCCACGGATTTGGTGTCGCCTTGGGCGGCGAAGCGGGACAGCGTCTGAGGGTGCACATCGAGACCTCTGTGGACAGACCAGAGGAGTGACACCCCGACCCGATCTAAATCACACACTTTCTAGCAGTGTCAGCGCCACTCACTCACAACGGTAACTAGCACTGTGATGTCACTGGGCATATTCCTTAAGAGTTTGTAAAGCTTCCATGGAATATCACCAATATTCATTTCCCTGAAACAACTTAAAAGTTAAATGGTTTCAAGTCTCCATTGGAGGCAAAAGCAGTATGCTCACTCCTAATAGGTTGTATGCTCATTGGCATCCAGGGAAAAATGACTGGTGTTAAGTCCCAATTACTGTTCGAATTTTATGAGATACTGTTGGTAAAAGAGTTTTACGATAATTCATAAACAGAGGCCAAAGAAAAAAAAAAAAAAAACATGGACTTGGTGCGGACTGGCTTGTTAACACCTACTGCATGTTTACACATGTTTGGAGTGACCTTAAATGGAAGAGGGGAATAGACACTTGCCTGGCTTCATGCACCATGTGAACAATGGCTAGCCGTGCCAGAAGGTCATGAGCAGTGTCTGAAGCAGACTGCCACAGTCCTGTCGAGTACACATGCGTACCAGTTATACAAGTAATATGAGTGTACTATGTACTTCCAGGGTGGGCCAAAACCATTTTAAATGCCTATGTTGCCATAGTGTACATGTTAAAGAACTACTCACCGTTGTGCACAGGAAGGGCTCCAAAGCAGCTGCCGAGTTCTGTGATGCGCTTCTCTAGCAGGTGGTAGTGCTGTGGGTAACACGTCAAATACTGTTGATAAGGTAATGGACTATATACAGTGCAGTGTTACCACGTGAATTCAGGAGGTAAAAAGGGCAACTCCTGTCTTTTGCCTCTTCGTATGTAGCTTTTTCTAGAAGTTCCAAAATTATTACATTAGTTTACTAATCTGCAGCCTTTGTTTAGATTAAAAACTACCTTTACATTGTTAGCATCAATCCTTGGTACAGTACTGTTAGGTAGCTTAGGTGCACTGTAGAGCAGACACTATATTTACACTTTCCCATTGATGATTTACACGTATTGTACTTTTATCCTGTTAAGCATTGACACTCATTTTATCGTTTATGGTTTTACACATTATTCTTTGCTTTTATTAAATATCTTTTATTTACCTTATAGTTTTGTACACTTACCATTTATGGTTTTACATATTGTTCTTTGCTTTTATTTGTGTTAAGCACACTGAACTGCCTTTGTGTAGGAAATGCGCTATAGAAATAAACTTGCCTTGCCTTTATGCCATGATAAAAGACCATACAAGTTGATTGACAACCCGGAAGTGAAAGTGTCACGTAGTGACTGCCACCGGAATATTGCAGAGACAGGGAGTGGGGAGTACTACACAGAATTTGAGGAAGATGAAGACCATTCCTATTTGACGGGCATCCGTATTTATTCGAACTGGAATATACAGTTCCAGAGCTGATGAAAGGGCTGCCAGAGCGAGACGGCCACAACTCAATCCACTTGTATGAACTTTCTTTGAGCTTTTTTAATGGTTTAAAAATAGCGTTATGTTCAAGCTGTCTTTATGCCCTTTGCACTAGCATTGTTAGTCTTCTTGACCAAAACAGTAAAAATAGTGAAGTTCAAAACGCAACAGGCTAGTATAGTTTTGATCCTCAGAAAACATACCAACTCGGTATGATGATTTAACATGCTAATTTCCATTTTACACCAAAGTTAACTAATGAACTGCTCAGGTGAGCACTGGCAGAGGAGTCGAAACCCTATACTGACCAGACTACTTGTATTGGATATATCTGCCTTTTTGGAGATGTTTCGCATTGTCCATTTACAACAGTTGGGACATCATTGGCATTGTCTATCCCCCTTCTTTGAACTTTCAAACACCGTGGCGTGGGCTGGTCAGCCGAAAAGGAAAGAGCTTGGGTGGGCCTAGATACAGGTAAGCTTGGGTTTTCCTCTGGTAGACGCACCCACGTTAGTTTCTCACACGCTAACCAACACATCTATGAAACACAGTAGGTTAGGTACTCACGATAGGCAGGTAAGTGATTATTTAAACCCTAACACTACCAAGTGCGCCCTCACAGTATACAAGAAGTAACAGATGATCCTCGCATCATCTTTTTTCCTGCAGGATGCTGCTCTCATCCAAATGGACTTCAGCGTGTGCGTGTGTTCTTAGTGTTTTTGAGCCATACCTTGGCCTCATCCCCAGCCACTTTCACAAAGTCGCTAAAGAACTGCCTTGGCAGCGCCGTCCCTGTGCTCAGTCTGTTCTTGGAGAAGCGCGCAATCACGTCCCAGGACAGATCGATGGCCCACTGCTCTATGTTTGCTAGAGAGTGCAGCAGAGCCACACGGCTGGCCTGCAACAGACAGACGACACACACACACACACACACACACACACACACACACACACACACACACACACACACACACACACACACACAGATGCTAAGAAGCTTGGGTTTACATATCAGCTCAGATTTTCCTAAATATAAAAGAAACAGTTCATTTTAACATTATTTTTCAACATTATATTGTTTCATATAAACCTCATGGCAATTTTTTTCACACACAGTTGGTGTGGAAGCGCACAAATGTTGGAACTTTTGGTTTTGGACTGCTTCATTGTACTACTATTGTCTTTATATGGCTGATATATTAAGCATGCTTTGTCAGTCAGTATTATGTGCATTAACAGATACAGTAAGTGAACTGGTGCTCACCAACGTTCCTCCTTTGCCGCGTTTGATTTTGCCAGGCTCCAGCACCGTTAGGTTCTCCTTCCTGCCAGGCTGGGCTGGGGGCGTGGCCTCACCCACATCAGAGATTTCCCCAGAGTTCCACTTCCTCTGCACCTCCAGGGTCAAGGTCACCTCCATGGTAACAGATAAACAACACAAGACATATGTAAAACATCCCATTACTTATGGCAAACATGAAAATGACACACACACAGAAAGGTAAACACTGGCAAATCTGTGCACAAAATACCAAATATGCCATGCCTGCCTTGCTCAGGGCAAACTCCAATTCCATGCAAAGGCTCTATGTGCTCACATTTCAAATAAAAAAAATGTTCAATAAAATTCTGTCACTTTTTTATTACAGCATGTATTTTTTAACACAGACAGATTTAGTAGATTCATAACACATATATGGTCTGTGCATTGAGGGAGATTAAACGATGCACAGCTGCTATCAGTGTATGTACAATAACATGCAGCCCTTACTTTCTCCTCTGGGTCAGGAGTACACAGGATCTTCGTGGCCCAGTAGCACAGGCTGTTCTCGTGTGTTTGTTTATCACCATCTTCAATGTATAATTTATCTAAAACAACCAAAAGATGTAATTCTGGGGAGGTTTGTCACATTTCACATTGACTCCAACAGTCATGAAAGCAGTTCCATGAAAGCATTTACACACAGGATCTAAATCATTACATAACCTCTATTTTTTAACAATCCAAAACATTTACATAAGCCTAATGTGCGTAATCTTCAATCAGTCTCCCCCACCTCCTAACATCTTGGCTAATACATTAACAAAATACATACACCAAAAGTTCAGTACTCTGACAAGAGTACCTTGTTAAAACATCTAGACCTACTAAGTGCTTCTTACCAACATGGGCTGTTTTGGCTTCAGGGAAAGGATTCAGACACAACTCGTTTTGTGTGTTGACATACACCATGCCTTGCACCACTTTCACGTCGTACACCTGGTTCTGAATTGATTGACAACAGACAATAGTGAAGTCATGTAAAAGACATATAAAAGGCTGAAATGAGTGTCTGGACGAGTACATACCTGAAGTCCTGTGGAAGAGGCCCCTGTGTCAAGGCAGAAGTCAAACTGATGCCACGGACAGATCAATGCCATTCTACCGTTGCCAAGATCCTCAATATCACCGAGCTCCAATGGACCTCCTTTCAGGAAGATGCCAGAGGGAAAGGAATGGAGGTTGTCATCGGGGTGGCTCACATGCACACTACGAGAAGCGGACAGTAGGGGCAAAAACTATACTGTATTTGTTTATGGTGGCTCGCACCAATCCCCTACTGCCCTGGGCACTGCAAGTGCCGATCACCCACTTTCCTGTGAAGGAATCTGGGTTCAATTTAATATACCTTTAATGCTCATGTCTTTGTCCTAAGGCCTATTTGTGGGAGCCCTGCACTAGGCAGCAGGGCACAGGTAAATACTATGTTTCTTTAACAACAAACAGAGATATGTTGATCCCTCTGTTCTGCTGGTTGAATCTCCAGACCATTTGGAGCTTTACTCCCCCTTTCTTATCATTTGCTTCCTGTGTCTCAAGCATCTATCAGCTTGTGACAAAGGCCCTGTCCCATACAACTGCCTTCTGTGTATTCATTTAGGGTTGGCACCACTGGGTACATCCATTTTTTATTATTATTATTACATTACACTTAGCTGACGCTCTTATCCAGAGCGACTTACAGATACTTACAGGGTTTTAGTTACAGGCCCTGGGGGGTTAGATGCCTTGCTCAAGGGTATCTCAACCATGGGTAGGGTCGGATTCGAGCCGGCAACCTTCCGATCGCAAGACCAAGTCCCTAACCACTAGGCCACAGTTGCCCCCAATGTCTGTGTAGGACATTTAAGTTTAGAATAGCCGTTGTTCAGGGTGGAGCTAGAGAGTTGGGGAGAAGCATGGAAAGGTCCTGGATAGCTGGGTGATCTCTGGCAGTGACACCGCCTAAACTTTGGAAGGTGAACGCTATGACTCTTTCTCCATCAATACAATGTTAATAAAATCTTGCTCCTGATTTCCAACCACCATGCTGACTGAGTCTCCAAATGTACCTGTAGTAAATTATTTACCATCACCTGTGAAGTTATCTGCTGTTTCGCTTCCCAATATATAAAAAAACTAACCCTAAACATAGCCCAACATTTTGAGTGGCAGACAAAACAGTCCACGGGACAGTGGGCGAGTGGCGCCGCCACACAACAGCAATAGTTCAGCAGTTATTGCTCCTACTGCTACGTGCACATTACAGCATCTATGGAGTGGGTCTCCTGAGATTGAAGTTGCGTTTAATTGGTCGCTTACCTTCGTGAGGACAAGCCGAATCCATTGCCCAGAACCGGTCATCTTCGGTATGCACTAAGACCAAATGTTCACCGTCCTCCGAAAACAACCTTTAAAACAATAACAGAGAACAGTGTGTGCTCCCTCATAACTCGTCTGCATAAGTTTCGACAACACTAGAGCCGACAGACTGTCAGCATCTTGTTCGGCTGAGTAGAATCTGATGTCACTGAACTTACTTTGTGCATGGCGACTGAAATGCAGACTGCTCTCCAACACATTGCCAATTCCCGTCTCTCACTATTTCCTTTAGTGCCTCTACTAAATCCTCTTCGAAGTGCTCCATGCATAGAATCAAAACGGGTCTTCTAGATGTACAGAAACAGCTACAGTGTGGCTAAACCAACACGTTGGTAAATGTCTGTGTAGATTCTCACGTAGGAAGCTTGCTGCCATCTGTTGTTGTGGAGTATAACCAAGGCGTATAAGTGATTTCCAGTTACTAGTCTGTTCAGTCAAACGAGTGTTATGGACAGATATTGGGTCGGATCTGTGATTGACATTGACGCGATCTGATTGGTCACGTGGTGATGGTGGCGGTAGTCGCAAATCATATATCACCTGTGAGCTCGCTACTGAAAGTTAGTTGGTTAGAGAGTGGGTGACGGGGGAAGCCTACTTTTTGCTGACCGCTTCACAGCACGCTCTATTTGCACATATTGGCACATTAGGCACGTTTGCACCTTTTTACCGTTGCTTTCTGAACTTGTTTGAATTTGTGGATTTTAACTATTTGGATTGATGGATTGAAGAACTGTGACGTTTTTATCCCTTTTTGAAACCTGTGAAAAATAAAGCAAGCAAAACGAAAAACTGGGATGCATAGAGCTATTTTACACAGACAGCGCGTCGGGCATATTACTTCCCATGATCAGCTGCTCGGCGACTGAAAGTTTGGTAGATCAGTCGCTAATAGATAGCGACTCTTTCGAACACACAAACTCAGAAAATCATGAAAAATTATTTCAACTTGGCCTATAGCCTACATGCGGTGTATAAAGTATGCCCCTGACGACTTATCTTGGACCAAGGTGCAGGCATCTGCAAAAAGGCAGGTCATGCGTGATACTTCCTAAAAAACCCCAATAATCAATGATGTATATTTACACTGCGTTTCACATTATTATGCAAATTGTGTTGAAGTGTTATAAGTTTTTTTTTTCAGTTGAACTCATGAATGGTATTGTATCTCAGGTCTTTTTGGATCACTGAAATCAATATCAGACACGTACCTGTGGCAATTTACCAGGTGAGTCCAAAAAAAGGAAAAAACAACTTAAGGACGTTCCACATAATTAAGCACAACACCGTTTTCAAGCAGTATGGGAAAGGAAACGGATCTCTCTGCTGCCGAAAAGTTTGAAATAGTTGAGTGCCTTGGACAACATATGAAAATATTAAATATTTCACGAAAACTAAAGTCTGATCGTACTGTTAAGAGATTTGTATTCAGAGCACACACAGTTTCGTGCCGATAAAGGCACAATGATGAAGTGTTGTGCCAACCAAATACATCGAATTAAAAGTAGCTGCTAAAATGCCATACAAAGCAGCAAACAGGTATTTGAAGCTGCTGGTGCCTCGAGTGCCGCGAACATCAAGGTGTAGGATCCTTCAGAGGCTTGCAGTTATGCATAAACCTTCTATTCGACCACCCTAAATGCACCCTTAAGGGCAGGAGGTAGTTCACATCCAAACAGCAGCTCTGGGAGGTTGTGCTGACATCCTGCAAAAAAACTCAAGCAGAAACGGTCCAAAATGGTTGATGACTTATAAATTATGATGACTGTCATTTATATCGACTATTTAGGAGAATCAGACAAAAATATAATTTGCATAATAATTTGAAATGCGGTTTTGGTAAACCATCACTAATCAATGACGACAAATGTAGAATATGGGCTACAGATTTAACGTTCAAAGAACAGGGCCAACAACAGATTTAAAATAGAGGATAGTGCATACATTTATTTGTGATAAAAGGACCTGTAGATTTACATGTTTATAATACAAGTGTAGAAGACATTTATTGAAAACACATTCATTTACCAAAACAGGACAGAAAAATCACCAACACAAAGTCTTTTCCACACTGAAATAGACAAAAACAGACAAGCTTGAACCCGTTTTCTAGAGTAACGGAAACCATACTACATAAAAGAAATATTTTGACCCAAAGTCATACATAATAGTTTAAATAAGAAGTAAAAAACAGTGTCAGAGAGGACTCAACTGAATATGTTGTCCAGAGTAACAATGTGCAAAATACTCATGATGTGCATACTTATGCAGGTGCACTGACTACTAGAGATAAACAGGAAAGCCCTTCGGAATGGACAGGATTAAAAAGCATAGTATGTAAGCTTGTTAAAACTTCTTCTAAATACTTTTAGTGTACCACCATGTTATCACTTCAGCCAGTACAACTCTGGCAAAGCCGTAAAATAGTGTTTCGTTAGTGACAATGAAACAACTCAATATATTACCTTCATTTATGTACAAATTCCATATATATATATAATTTTTTGGAACGGGCAGTTATTTAAAAAAAAAAAAGAACAGAGAGCTTCACTCCTCTGCTCTTCGTTTTCTTGCTTCCTGGAAAGGTCATGGTTTACCGCCTAAGGGGGAGTGATGGTGGAGTTCAGAATCTCGGCCACACATTTGGACTTGGACATTTTGGAAAGGTCTCGCTGTAAAACACAATAGAAAACACTTCCTTAAGTTATCTGTAACTGTTCTGGCACTAAGCTGTAAAGTCAAACCCACCCAAAACAATATTAAAAATCAAAACAACAATATTATTACTACGAATGATGTGCCATCCTACAATGGGGAAAATACAATTAAGAGATTATGGTTACACATGTTAAAAAATAATGCAGCAATCGTAGAGATAGAAAGGGGGTTTATAACTACTGTTGGTAGAGTTAGGATACGTGACCCATAATAAGGGATGGTGTCAACAAAAGTTAGTAATCTACACTGAAGACTGGAGCCCAAAGAGGAGACGTGGACAGCCACAGGTGGTTAGGAGAAAAGGTTAAATTAGTGGAACATGGAAGAACGCAGCAACACACAGCCCATCTGTGGGCATAGAGCGGTGACTAACCCAGTAGACAGACCCTGAAAAATGATGCCAAGACCAAGGATGAATATTGCCAACACAAACTGGGAGGGTAGATATCAGGAGTTTTGCTATAAACGTCTGACCACCATAACACAGGTTGGAGTAGCACAGTACAGATGTGCTTAATGATGCAGGCTTTAGAATGTTCGACACGCCACTTTGACATTATGCATTACTTCCTTACTGTTCTACAGTCCAACAAACCTGGTTTTGACGGACTCAGTGCTGGTCCCTTGCTTCTACAACAAATAGAGTGAGAAATGTGTTTAGGACAATGGACACCAAATTACATGGCTCTTAATGAAGAGGGAAACAGGCCAATCAACCTGACAATGTGTTTTACTTATTTTCATCTCTTACTAGAGCAGCTGCAAAATATTAAAGATATCTAAATATACAATGTTGCGATATAGTACATATCGCAAAACATGGCTTAGCTGAAGTAAAGGGTACAAATTATACAAGCCAAGTCAAAATATTTGGCAAATTAAACAGATCCCTACTGCCTTTGAGGCCCTCCCTCATAGCATAGGTTGCTCACGGTCTATCTGAGGGCCAAAAATGACTTACAAAAATAAATACGTATGTAAAAATATGTAGCACAAATAAATAAAATAACTAAAAAATGTGTTTAGGAAAGCATTTGAAAAATATATCACACATAAAACTGGACATAAATTGGAAAGAAGTCATTTTTATTTACTTCTGTATTTATTTACATTTACATTAATTCCATAATTTATTTATTTTCCATGTTCTCTTTGTATTTATTTACAGATATTTTTTCCCTGTAATATTTTCTACATACTGTTTTATATGGCCTGCATTTCTTTCTGGCATATTTATTTATTGTCACTCCTTTTTACATTTCTTCGTCCTACATTTACATTTCTGCCTTGGTATGCAAATGAATTGGGTGTCACCCTCTCGCCCATTGGTTTTTAAGCTGGCTAACGCAGGTTTTCTACAGTATGTAGAAAGTATTACAGGGAAAAATATCTCTAAATAAATAGAAAGAGAAAATGGAAAATAAATTATGGAATTAATGTAAATAAATGCAGCAGTAAATGAAAATGACTTCTTTCCCATTTTTTTGTCATTTTATTTATTTATGCTACATATTTTTACATACTTATTTATTTTTAATTATGTCATTTTTGGCCCTCCATATCTATCGTCTAGCAGTGAAGACAAAGCTGAAAGACTTAAAACTGTATATTAAACTATTTGTTTACAGCCAGTCAAAGTCACCACCACATTCCACAGTATTATTACACATTGTACATTTTGTTAATAACTAGGGATGCACCGAATCCTGATTTTTAAGGTTCTGCCGAATACCGAACCCACTCCTTAAGTTTCGGCCGAATCCGAAACCGAATACCGAATCCTACTGCAATCATCAGCTAGTACATTATAATGCAGTGAAAACCATTGCACGGTGTATTTCAATTTCTTAACAGTAAAATAGAGATACTTCATGCAGAAGGAAAACATAGGCAATAAACTTCTACCACTATTTTTATTTGAATAACCATACTTCGAGTAGGCCTACACCACAGAACTGTTTGGCTTAGTTATTCAGTGCACATAGCTTCTGTAAATTCCAAAGAAAAAAGAAAAGAGCAAAAAGTGCCACAAAAAAGAATAAGGCCTGTCAGTAACAGTAAGCCTTGATAATGTTCTCTGTTCTTTCAAAAAAAAAAAAAAGAATCTCTAATACAGCAAAACATTTTTACAATTAACAGCAAAGTGCATTTACAAATTAAAACATGGCACATTTACAACTCTTGGATACAGTACATGCCTTATTTTGACTTTCTGAATCTTAATGCCTAGGAACATAGGCTATTTCCCTTCGATTCCAAGTAGGTACATTAAACAAAACAAACAAACAAAAACAACTGAACATGTCGCCTGTAGGCTATTTATTAACAAACTAGTTCTAGGCTATCTATCTTTTACAGAAAATGAGCGTTTCCTTTTAAAAACACAAGACGCTCAGCATTGGTCGGTGACAGCCGGTTGCGAGTGTGAGAACGGATCTCTCCAGCGGTGCTGAAAAGTCTTTCACTGGGTACAGATGTTGGTGGTGCACAGAGATAAACCTTTGCCGTTTTTGACAGCAGTGGAAAGCGCTGCTGATTGCCCTTCCACCACTGAAGAGGATCCTGGGTTAGACTAATCAGGGGCTCGCTGAAAAAAGTGCTGACCTCTGTTTCAGCGCTGGGTTTAACTGGCTCGCACTCGGTGCTGCTGCGGAACAGTTCGTCCCAGTTGCTCCAGATCCCCGAACAGTGTCGTTTCGTACGGTCTGTTGGCCCCTGTGTCTCAACATGTTCGGAAACAGTTGGCCTCGCATGTACGTCTTGTTCTGATTCCGATACGCGGGCTACAGCCTCCTGCACAAGTAACTTTGATCGGCACTGCTGTGTGTCACTCAACCAAAATTTTGCTTTATATCTCGGATCCAGACTTGTTGCCACGATTAAGACGGCGTTGTCCTCAAGTCCCTCAAATCTCTCTTGCAGGGACGTCAGCATGCGTGTTTTCATCTGTTTAATTCCACTGATGTCAGTTTCATTGTGAATAAAGCGCTTCAGCATCATCACAGCAGGCAGGACTGTCGATATACATGCATTTTCAGCGCTGATTTCTCTTGTCAACTCATCGAAAGGCCTGAGCACTGAGCACATCTTCCATCACAGCCCACCTCTGAGCATGAATATGTTGCATGCCATCCGTCTCTGACACATAGAGGTTTATGGCACGCTTCTGTTCCACCAAGCGATTGCACATTTGATAGGAAGAATTCCATCGTGTAACAACGTCCTGGATTAATTGGTGATTTGGCAGCCCCAACTCCTGCTGAAGAGCGGAGAGCCTTGATTTCGCACTTGAAGAGTGTTTAAAATGGCCTACAGTTTTCCTGGCCAGTGCGAGCATCTCAGAGACACTTTGCTGGGATAAAAGGCTGTCATGTATGCACAGCTGGAGCGTGTGTGCAAAGCAGCCAACACTGGGAATGCCAGCCTCGGACATGGCTTTACGCATATTCGCAGCATTGTCCCTCAATACCAAGTGACACTTATTGACAGGTATGTCCCACGCTTTGATAATGTCTTGTAGTGCATCTGCGATGTTTAGTGCTGTGTGTCTTCCATCGAATGCTTCGTATCGTAAGATGGCATTTACGCGGTTGAAATCATTATCAATCCAATGTGATGTTACACTAATATAGGACTGAGTCGTGTACTCGCAAGACCATATGTCACATGTAAATGAAAAGGCCTGCGCTTCTGTAACATGTGCTCGTATACGGGAAGTCACCGTCTCATGCATTTCAGGGATGATATTTTCAGTAAAGAAACGCCTTGAGGGGAGTTTGTAACGTGGCTCGAGGTGCTGCACTAGCTCGGTGAACCCCGTGTCTTCCACAATGCTGTATGGTTGTAAATCAACAGCTATCATTTTACCGATTGCTGCATGGATGGCTTTGGCTCTTGGGTGGTCTGAGGCCCACTGTTTAGTTGGTGTAGGGCTTGTAAAGTTCGTAATGGTGGTCTGAGTACCATTTTTTATCTGTGACTGAGCGGTTGTGGTACCTGAAGCCTCGCTGACGTTAGATTCGGCCTTGCACAACTCGTACTCCGTTGGATGCTTTGAGCGGAGATGTTTTATCAGCGGAGATGTTGTGTGCTGTTTAGCGTCTTTACCACCACGAGACAACTCTGTCCTACAAAGTGTACATATTGCGTGACTTGAATCTCCATCTTTCAGTTGAAAGTACTGCCACACAACACTCTTGCGGCTGACTGCTTCCATTTTCGATTAACGGCTGCAATGGCGGTTGCATTCTCTAAAACACAACATGACGTAATGATGTTGCGCTTACGCATGCCTTAAGATTCGGTTCGGTTGCTGCTCTAGGGTTCGGCAGAAACCGAACCCCGCCAAAAATGCCAATATTCGGTCGAATCCGAAACCGAACCTCGGATTCGGTGCATCTCTATTAATAACCCTACCTCTTACATGCATTTTATATCTAGCAGATAAAGCTTACCTCACTTTTCTGCATTTTATATTAGACAAGGCTATGTGTTGCTGCAGGAAACAGAGGTGATACTTAAAAAGACACAGACAAATAAAAAATTAACAAAGAAGGAAATGAATGGCGAATTACCGCAAACTCAGAGTAGGTGCTGGCGACAGAGTTAATGCTGGCATTAGGCTGAGGGCTAACGGGCTTGTTTGGCAACGCACCGCTGGCTGCTGGGGGAGGGCAGAGGTTCTCCTTGTTGCGCTCCGACAGGACCCCACGCGGGTGTTTGCCTCTGCCCGGGGTATGTGGGGCATTTACCTGCTCCGGAACAGTTCACCGGGGGGAGAGGGCAAAGATGTTGGCAAGAAAACAGGTGGCAAGAAAAAAAATGAAATGAAGTAAATAAATCAACAAATAAAACCTAGACAATCTTATACTGACCCAGTGTAGCATGTACACAACCACATGTAAAATAGACAACTCATCAGACTAGATGCAATAACCAAACCACCGTAGCATGAAGATGAAAGTGTTAATACCGAGTAAGTTTTTAAGTGAGCGAGAGCTTAAAAATTGTGTAGACCTTGGTGGCAGACATAGGCGGCCGAGCCACAGGCGAGCGGCAGACTGTTCCCCCAAAACGTGTGCTGTTTGATGTCACAGCAGACAGAGCAGATGTCCCATTTAGCTGCACACACAAAACACACACACACACACACACACACACAAAAAGCACATACACCAAGCACAAAACCACACACCCAAACACAACCCTTATTAGTACCGCCATTACCCAAAACAATCAACCAAAGCCATCCAAGTACTGTTTTGTCAGTTGAGTACATGCAGACACTGACATTAATGAGATTACACAACACGGGAGATAAAATATTGCAGATCCCTCTATATGGCAAAAACCCATAGTGAAACCTCCGAATGAAGATTCTTAGTAAAACCTGTACAAATGTCCACCACCTAAAAAACAAAAAAACAAAAGCGAGCTGAACTTACCTTCCGTGCTTTGCCAGGTGTGGTGGTGGGACCAAGGAATCTGCGTTTGCATGGCGACCGGACAGATGTTCCATACAGCATGTCCTCCTCTGTCTGCTTGCTCTTCTTCAGGTGCTACGGAGCCGAGGAACAAAGGTAAACAAACATAGATAAACTAGACCTCACCATGACTGTGCAAACCTATGCCTTTCTGCCAATAATTAAGAATATTTTAAAACTCCCTGCATCCAGACAGTCTGCATCACCACCAATATCTTTTTTTTTTTTTCCACTGGACCATTTCCATCCTTCCCAGAAAATTTCATGGAAATCGGTTTAGAACTTTTTGTGTAAATTTGCTAACAAAAAACAAACAAACATACAGACAAAGTTATGTCGGCAAAAACATAGCCTACTTGGCAGAGGTAACAAAAACAGTTATGACATCACAGGTGTGTGAGCCATAAAATGCTCCACAGCTCAAATCATACTGTATCTATAAAAGTTCAAGAATAAGCAAGCACACTGAAGCTGCTTTTAGACTTCAAAAATTTTCAAAATTAGGTCTGCACTTTTTTCCAGAGTTCACCTATTCTCACTTGTGGGGCACAATTCGAATTTTTTAGGAGAGACATTTATACTGGACAAAAAAAAAAGGTTACTCAAAAGTGAGTAGGCCACTCAAAAAAAAAAAAAAAAAAAACCTCAGCAAATATTTGTTTGTGAGTTCAGGTTCAAGTGTAAAAGCAGCTATGCAGATCCACACACACATGCACAGACACACAAACATTCATACAAACATAGACAAACACACGCACGCACGCACACACACACACACACGCACACTCTTACCCTCTCTTGTTTCTCCCTCTCCTTGTCCAGCCGGTAGAGCTCCCACTGTTCAGACACATACTGCAAGAACTTCCTGCCTTTGACCAGGAACTCACAGCCCTGTTCCTCCTCCCACTGGTCAATCTGGGCTTTCAGCTTCTTCTCCAGCTGATCACACACATACACACACACACACACTTGGTTAGAATGAATATAATACATGTCCATGCAATATGTGTATTTTGTATTCATATCAACACTGACTGGGCTTTTCATATAAGGTGTGCAAATTCAGTGCTACCTTGGGTAGGCTCTTCTGTAAATCAGAGCGTTGTTTCTCTTCCTTTAGCAGGTTGCCTCCTCGATTGGTGAATCGTGAGGGGTCTGATGCTTTTTTCTGTTGGGTGAGGTACAGAGAAGAAGAATAAAGGAATGACTTAAGCTATGAATTAAAAAACTGGCCATGGTGTAAAATAGATGAACACGCAGGAACAAACAATAAAAGGCAAACTAGATGAAAAAATGATTATTTTTACCTCTAAATCTAAGAACAGTCTCCAGCTTTCTTCCCATTTATAAATGCCCTCAAATAGCTCTTTGTGGTTTTCGTAGTGCTGGTGCAGACGGACCAACTCTGAGTCATGGGCGCTCAGGAGGTCCTCAGTAAAGTCATCTGCAGAGTGAAGACATTCATTTAATACATCAACAGAAACGCTTTTACAAATAAATAGCTAAAAAAGATCAGGCTCAATCAATAAAGGAGTGTGTTTATCTCTCATTTACCATCATAGTAGGCCCCAAACTGCTGCCTCTGCTCTTCGCTGTAGAAGCACTTCTCCCAGAGGGGGGCGATTTCCTCACGGATGGATGTAACAACATTACAGATGTTCTGTCGCTTCAGTGTCTCAAGGCGTACCACCTCTCTTTGCAACTGCCAACAGCAAAGCAAACATTCACTACAATCCCCTCAATTGGGAAAAAAAAAAAACCACGTTTCAACCTGTTAAGCAATTAGCCTAAAGCACTCAACATCAAAAGCCAATTTAAAATCAGCTGTTAATCCAAGTTGTGCTCAGATGATCAACTTAGGAAGTTTGGTATGCGATCAAAGATCCCGATGGCCTTTTACAGAAGCATTACAGAGAGCATCCTGACTGGAAACATCATTGTATGGATTGGAAACTGCTCTGCCACAAATTGAAAAGCACTTAGAAAAAGTTGCGTGTACAGAACAAGGCATCTATGGATGTGATCTGCCCTCCATCCGGGACTTTTATAACAGGCGATGCATCAGAAAGGCCAAAACAATCATTAAGGACCCCAGCCATCCTGGTCATGTACTGTTTCATCTGCTACCATTTGGCAAGCGATATCGTAGTCTTAAAGGAATACTTTGGTGTAAAATGAAAATGGGCATGGTAAAACATGATATGTATGTATGTATGTTGAGGAGAAAAACTGCGCTAGCCTGTTGCATTTCGAACTTTACTTCATTTTTACAGTTTTGGCCGAAAAGACTAACAATGCTAGTACTAAGGGCACAAAGGATGCTTGAACATAACCCTATTTTTAAACCATTAAAAAAGCTTGAATTAGCTCCACACTTCCTTGGTAGTATAACAAGGGTCCTAGCATTCAAAACAAGGCATTGAGAACTTTACAAGTGTACAAATCGTTCACTAAAAAGTGTTTTTACAGGTAGTACCTTGCCGTAGTTTCTTTGAAAGTCCATTCTGGTCAATTGACGACCCGCAAGTGAAAGTGTTATGTGAACTTACCGGAATGGTGTGACAGTAGTGGTATTGACTGTCTCCCAAATGCTACAGAGATGGCGGCACGCGAAGAGTATTACAGCGAATTTGAGGAAGAGGAAGCACCATGTATATTTTAAGGGCATCTGTACTTATTCAAACCAGAATACAGAGCTATGAGAGCACGATGAAAGGTCTGCCAGGGAGAGACAGCGTGCAAAGGAAGCCACAACAGCCACTGACCTAGCCACAACTCAATCGACTTGTATAGACTAATCATGGCGGCCATCCATTGAGAAGAATTAAAAACTCCAAAATCTCTGTGCACAGGCCCAGGTGCTGATGATGTGCAGTAAGTATGAGACTTTTTATTATTATTATTATTATTATTATTATTATATTTTATGAAATGCTATCAATTCAGAAGCAGCCTAAACTTACGGCATCCATGTTCCTCTTCTTGGACAAGCTCATGTGGATGGACAAGGCGTCCCTCTCTTCCTGTGGGGTCTGCAACCGCTCCCACAGCTGCTGGATCTTCTGCCTGTAGGTCGCGCACACAGCCTCATTCTCCGCCTTGCGGTTCTCCAACTGCAGTCAAAGACAAGGGTTGGGTGATGTTGGATAACAAACTTAAGAGAGAGCCACAATGTAAGGACACAAAAAAACCATGCACTTTTTCAAGACTGGAAAATAATGCTTGTGTAAACTAAGTAGAGGTAGCTCTATAATTCTGCAAACTAATGCAAGACTTTGGGCAAATCTGATTGATGAATGCTTCTATATTACAACAACTCAAGTAGACGAAATTGTGGAATTGCACACAGAGGCAAGAACCAACTACAGAATATGTTGCTGTTTTTTCAGGTACAAAATTTTTTAATTACCACATGTGCAGAAATCATGATAATAGTTTATACCTGATGCAGCAGGAGTTTCAGTGAGTTGATGTTCTCTTTGGATAGATAGAAAGCCTCCTCATCCTCACATACCACATCCTTCTCAAAACTGGTCTCTGGCAGCTGATCCAGATCCTCCATGCACAAGACTATCTCTTTCTTCAGCTTGACAAACTCACTGTGTCGCTTATCCTTTAAAAGAAAAAGTATGTACTGTATACACAAACTGTTTTTGACTTCAGCTGTATGATTTACCTGCAGCAGCCTTTCAATCAACTGAAGTCTACTCTCAATTTGGTCCATAAGCAATAGAATTGCATGAGTGTTTGACTCGTTACTGAAACTAAATATTTAAAATAATATTTAAATAAAAACTGTGTAAAATAATGGGTCACATTTTTTCTGGATAGTCCTATAGATGGCCCTAGAGGCTATCTACAGACGCTGAGACTATTAGTAAACCATGTGTGGGCAGACTAACTAAACACAGTGTTACCACATAATGTAAATCAGTGTTAGCCTGGTAAACCAGCCCATCATACTTCATTTCATTTTGTACAGAGGGTCTGGCAGTGCTGTATTGAGAAACGATTTCCTGGAGGTGTTGACTCTGCTGAAGTTTAAAACAAGTGGCTCTGCCTTTACCCAATCCCTAACATCTGATCATTAGCCTGCCTAAGCACTACAATTCAAATGTAGCACACAAAGTCAACGTCATCGCTCATAAACACTCTCACTTCTGTTCGCTGATTGGCTAGGATTGGCTGGTCCCTAATACAGCAATGTCAATGGCAGCACGGCCAGACCCTCTGTACAAAATGAAATGAAATACAAGGTTCTGGTTTACCAGGCTAAGTCAGTGTACCTTCTCTGCAGACAGCTGGGTGATGTGCTGCCTGTACGTTTCCAGCTGCTCCATGGAGGGCACCCGGTCGGAGGAGATGGGGAAGGACTCTGTGCAGAGCAGGTCGCACAGTTCCTGGTCCTGCTCCGACAAGACTTTCAGCTGCCTCATACGCTGGCTCTTCTCCTCGATTAACACAGACACCTGTGTGCGAATGGCTTTCTCCTGCTGAAGCATCGTCTGGTTATAATCCTCCTGGGTTTGAGAAACAGAACATAAAATCACTGTTAACGTCTGTGATTCTGGTAAAACATTACCAATAATGACAATCAAACCCTATTGGTGCTACTTTACCAATGAGTTATTTGTTTTATTACTCAGTCCAAGCTACTATACTTGGTTTACATTTACAGGACTGAGTAAGAACATAGTTTGTAAGACTATTCAGAGTAAATTGTTAAATTGTATTATAAAAATAATAGGCCCCAAAAAATACTGTATTGAATAAAGCTGCAGATTGCACCTGTATAGGTACTGATATACAGTAGGTTTAGTTTCAGTGTAGATTGTAACTTACTTAATTTGTTAGTGGATGCTTTTTATACATTTTTAAGTGAATGTGATTTAGCAATGGCAGACTGCATTGAGGCTCCGCTCACATCACACGCCAGCATTAAAATAAAATTTAAAAAAGCACAAAACCACGAAAACCCCCTTTTTCTTATTTTTTCTAGTGTACCAACCTTTGTTGTCAGCAACTGTAATTCCACTACAGAGGGAAATAAGACTTTTTGCCCATTTACACAATTTGCAAAAACAATATATGGAACATATCATCTACCATGCTCAATACCATCAAGAAACTTCACAAAACAAACTGAAGCAGGCCACTTGCCTCAAAAGCTAGTAACTGCAGGTCCTGGCAAAGTTTCTGTAGGTCTTTGCGACAGGACGCGATGCTGTCCATCAAACGTTGTCTCAGGCTCTCCTCCTCTGCGATCATCATATCCAGTAGCCCCTACACATATATAAGGTTTAACACTCAAATGGACGTTTTAGGATGAGATGCACGTTTTTAGGTTATGAGCATTCGCCATATTGGAAAGCCTTTAAAAATCGCCATGCCATGATAGTCAAGATGGTTTAACGTTTAATACGTTGCCAACATCATGTTATATAAAACAAACATCAACACTGTTGTTGACATTGTTCTAACAGAAGTATACATTTAAAAACGTGTTAATCAGTTTAATGTGATTGATGGCTGCACCTGTACCGTCCTACGTACTTGGATGTGATTCTTGACAACATTTGTTCGCTCCAGACGCTGGTCCTCTGGGATACCGATTTCCTCCCAGATCTCTTTGAGGTGGCAGAGTGCCTTATTCAAGCATGCCACGGATTCTGCAGCAAGAACCTCACTACACCAAAAATAGACAACGGCAAACAAAATCTGGGTTAAAGTTAACGCCCCGTAACTTGTGGGTGAAACACGAACTCACAGCCAGCTAACTAGGCAATACCTGCTTGAATCTAACGTTATCAGTATCAACATGCCCTTGGATCTTTTAGTCCAAATAAATGTTACGATATAGTGAGTTTTGATGTATCGAGGGGGATATGTCAGCTCAGTGCTAGCTCAATATGGTCAATGTTGTAATAACGATACATCGCGTTCATTCATGGTAACTTCACACCTTACACCCTCACAGAATTAAGTACATGTTGCGTTACTTTCGTTTCCTTTTTGCGCGTTAGCTGAAAATCATGATAGGTTTCTTAGGTAAGAGTGGTCAGCCAGTTAACGTGCTAAAAATGTTTGAATGCCAGACAGATTCAACCACGAAGCCATTCCAACTTACCTTTTCCTCATCGTGAGACAACAGTACTGTTTCCCAATATGTTACCCAACCAGACTCTTTCAGTAGTAATCAAACTACTTTCAGTAGTTATTTTGAAATATCTTTTGCGTAAAGTCCCCGGTGTGTGTGTGCGTTTAGGCGTTTCTGTCTGCCCGAATTCAAATTGCGCATCAAAATGAAGTTTTGGTCTCATTGGTTAAAGTAAGCGGTTGTGTCATGAGTACCATTACGTCATACGACGCATGCGCCAAATCACCATCATGTCATTAACCGTTTGTCACACGTTAGTGTTGTGTACACCCGCACTCTCTACCGTCTCTCTCTATGTATGCACAATAGGGTGTGCACCCTGCACCAGGCCAGAGACCATACAGTCTATGATTAAATGCCATTTTGAGAATGGAGCCCAGCACAAAGCAGACGGTGACTACACTGACTGGAGTTGGTCTGGCAATCGGAAGGTTGCTGGTTCAAATCCCGCCCTATCCATGGTTGAGATGCCCTTGAGCAAGGCATCTAACCCCACACTGCTCCAGGGACTGTAACTGAAACCCTGTAAATATCTGTAAGTCGCTCTGGATAAGAGCGTCAGCTAAGTATAATGTAATGTAATGTAATGTACACAGAAGATAAAGGAAGAAGACACCTGCAAGCATTTTATCCCACTTAAGTATACTGTATATTGTATGCTTTGAATTGTAGTTTCTGTCACACATCCAGAAAATACATTTGTTTTGGCACTGTCCTTGTAGCATCATGTCCAGAAAGGGTTTGTGTATTTTTATATTTACGATAACAGGACTACACTTCATATTTTGCAAATATGTATTGCTTGGCATAGCAAACACTAATACAAAACACACTTAACAAAACAGATCTGCAGACGTGCGTTGGCAGTGTAACTCTGGACAGCAGGGATGGCTTCTACATATTTGTTGCTATTGGACAATTCTTACTTTACAATTGCAATATGTACACTAAGTGGATGACACTGCCAAATCTTAACTAATTATATGGTTGGTCATTGGCATATTAAAAACATTGTTAAAACTCAAATAACTTCAATAATCTATGCCCACTGCAGGCAAGGATAAATTGCATGTGTCAGCAACAAAACTCAAAATGAAAGGTTAAGACCTTTTATTATTTATCACCAAGAAAAAGATGCAGCTTCAGTTAAAAAAAAAAAAAAAAAAAAAAAAAACATCTTTTAAGTCACCACCCACTCAGTACTATGCCTCTGACTACCAAGCCTGATTTTCAACCTTGATCAACCTTATTGTAGGTTTGCAGGTGATTACATCTTGTAGCGAATGGCATAGGCACTTACAAATCAATCATACTTGAGCAGCATGAACAAATGGCACAGAGTTCTGTACATTAAGCATAGCCAAGAGGGTAGGCAGTCCTTGAAATGTCTTCTCGTCCTCCTCTTATGGTCCTGGTCTCTTGTTAAGTAGCCCCACAGGTTGGTTTTAACTACTACTCCCTGGCTAGGAGAGCTCACCGAATGGATATTCAATGATCTAACAGTGCCTCTAACATTCTGCCGCTGTTTGTGATAGCGGTCGTTACAATAATGAACTTCAATCCTGTGAGAAAAGTAAGACAAGAATAAGTGTAAATTTGCCTGCAATATTTACTTCTAAGATGTAATCTTGTGAATGTACAGTATGTCTGGGTGCATATTTGTGTCAAGGAACAAATGTTAAATATCCAGACAGACACAATTTGACTGTATGGACAAGAAAATAAAAGAAATAAGTAATATTCCAGATCTATGAGCAAAAATATATTTTTGTATAAAAAATATATGTATGTATAAGTATATGTATGTATAATAATAATACATAAGTTTCTATATAGCACTCTTCTTGACACTCACAAGTCTATAAGTATTATTCAAGTCATGGTAGTGAGAGTTCACTAATGTTGGTACCTTTTTCCTTCCCCAGGAAGCGCAGGGCTGCAATTTCAGAATATGTGCAGCCACCCAAGAACATTACCAAGATGATGCGCTGTGCATCGGTCTTGATTCTGGCCTCTCCACCATTGCTTCCTGCTAAAAGCAGTGCACAGGGCAAAGCATTACTGAATTGCCTACTAATAAGCTTCACTCTGGTGTCATTAATGATTTACGTTTAAACATTATGAATGTCTATTGTAGGTCATCAAAATACCATTTCATTTTTACAGCATGCAAATGATGTAACTGCAATTGTTATGGATGTTATTTTAATGATTTTAATTATTTTACTGCACACAAACAATCTGACCTACCACCACACTTCACAGTAACTGAAAGCTGAGGAAGGGACACTTACCAGTGACTGCAAATTCATGGCCACTAATCATTCGAGTGACCTCTTCTAACCCTGTCCAGCCATCCCGCTCCAGGACCTGTGGGACGCCACCACAGGGTGTTCACACAACAGAATTGGAATCAGAAGCATGTTTATTGCTAAGTCTGTTCAACAGAAAAGGAATTTGTCTTGATGCAGGTTCATTACAGATAACATAAATAAATAACAAAGAGGATACAAAGTACTTAAGCTACAGAAATTAGAGGAATGGAGGACATACAAGTATTTAATATCAAGAAGAATATTAACGTGTAAACATCAAGGCACATAAATATATGAACATATACAGTATAGTGTAGACACACTAAGTATCTTTGTGTTAATGTTTTTATGCTGACTTCGTGTGATGTTGAGGCGTAATGCAGACACCCACCTGCTCAATAAGTTTACAACTGAGAGGGATGTAAGCGCCACTAAAGATGTAGGCCATATCTTTGGGGATTCGAAGGTCATATTCCTCATCTGACTTTGGTACCTTGGGGCATTGAGTGAGGAGATATTTATGGAAAAGGATGACATCATATTCTTTGTGCTGCTAAGTTCATGATTTAATTAATATTTACATGCTGTTCATCTTAAGTGTCTTGTAAAATATTCTGCATACCAGAGTCAGTCTTTTGCTCAGGGCCCTAAAATTGCTCTTCTTAGCCAGAGAAGAAAATGTTTCAGTGAGCTTTCCTGCACATAAACATTATTTGTACATAGAGGATTATCAAATGACGAAACATTACCGGCTATATGTTAACTGAGTATACATTTACATATACACCACACCTTCTAACACAAAGTAATTAAACTCTGCTTGGAAAATTACCTGCAGTCTTGTCATTGACCAGTTTTCCAACTTTACTTTCCATTACTGTCAGTGTCTCTCCTGGCTGCTGCTCCACCAGTACTCCCAGCTGCCGCAGATTTGCAAAGGTCAGTAGGTGTTCAATTCCATAACTCTGAAAAAAGGGGTTCAGAGGAGTACGGAGGAGAGACCGTGTGAAACATTGCCCAAATTGCACATGTAATTCTGAACTACTTCATCAATTCTTAATCTTGACCCACTTGAAGGTACTGTGCTTTCAGTGATCGATAATCCTTGGGAAGCAGACCTGAAACATTAAAAAAACACTCAGAGAGCGCAGACCTCTGCCAGGGCAGCTCAGA
This sequence comes from Coilia nasus, assembly GCA_027475355.1. NCBI lineage: Eukaryota > Metazoa > Chordata > Actinopteri > Clupeiformes > Engraulidae > Coilia > Coilia nasus. Next base: position 24,888,685 of record CM050207.1, read on the forward strand.
TCACCACCAAAGTCTAATCACTTTTAAGTTAGCACATTTTTGACCTACCCTGAAAATGTAATCAAAATCCATCCATAACTTTTTGAGTTATCTTGGTAACTAACTGTTTTTGAGTTTGTTGGTAACAAACTAACTAACAAACGGCGATGACTACATAGCGCCGCCTGGCAGAGGTACAGTAATAAAAAACTAAAAAACGTAATTAAAGGGACTTTTAATTCAACATATTTTTTCTTAATACTGGAGGAACTTACCATTTTCTGTTATAGAAAGCAGACATAGGAGCCTCAAACTTTCAATCATTGACACCTACAGGCATCAACAGAAAGTATTAGCCTGGCACACAGTTACTTAAAAATACATGCACCAAGCGCGGCTTGATTTCTTATACCATTATACTGGTGTACTGCAATGTCAATAAAAACACAAATATTTGTTATATCTAACCTGTCTATTAATGTGCTCCTCAATGAAGGCAATACATTCACGAACTTCAAAACCTTCAAGTAAAGCTATAACACAACAAGAGCAAATTAATCTGCATTGCCTTGAAAGGAAGAACCAGTATGCATAATATATGACAGGGAAAAGCATTATTCTGGCCTTACAGTGTTCTGTCTTCAGGAGTTCCTGAAAATCTTGCTTTGTTTTCTTTTTCATTATAGACTCACTAGCACCAATGTCTGTAAAGAAGATCACTTGGTTGTTGCCAGCAATCTTACAAAATTGGCAAGCCTTAGTGATTGCCAACATATGGAAAATACATACAAAATTGATTTAACCTTTAAATAAATAACTTTATGCATGTGTTAATCATAAATACATATGACAAAATTATCATTGAGAAATGGAAAATATTTATTGAATGAACTATCAAGCTAAAAACAAACTCACGCAGGCTTAAGAGTCGATGTTCCTGTTTCAAGCCTTTTAGCTCCTCAGAAACAAACGTCTTCATCTGTTTTATGTCCATACCACGACGTTTCTGCAAAACAAATAAAGACCCTGTCAGATTATGTGCCTAAATACAGGAAAACAAATCCATCGACGCACATCATATTTTCAACTTCAACACTCTACTCTCAGCACTGATTTTTGCAAACTTCCTTTGAAGAGAAATAGGAGCCATGCAGTACACTGTACTGCAACTTACATCGTATGCAGTTTGGAGGTTCCGTGCCTTCTGGCTTAGAAAGCCAAACACGTTGGAGAAATGTTCATTCCTGATCTCATTGAACACCTGGAAAATAAATAAATAAATGCTACCTCTTATTGTATAGGACCCTCCTAAAATATTTAGAATTTTAATAATGCAAAGTGTGGCTGGGTGATAAATCAACTGTAAATCGTGATCAGGATAAAACGATGATTAGCCTTGGGTATGTTTAGTAAATCATGTGGCCAAAGAAATCGTGATCAATTTTCTGCTATATCACCCAGCCCTAATACAAACTATTTTTAGACCTTATCCTGGGAGTTCAGCATCACTTTAATACTTTTGTCAGAGGAAGTGACATCAGGACCAAACTCCACACTTCCTGTAAATTATAAATGGAGCATTATGCTTATGCATAGGGTGAAAAAAATAACGTGTGGCAAAATGAAGTAGCTGATTTAAATTACATTCATTTAAATAAGCTGCTAATACATGTACCGGCATATAAACACTCACCACACTTAATCCTAAATATGTCATCCACAAGACCTTCGTAGACAACTTGTGAACAAAGAGGTGTAACAAAGTCAACATCTGTGTGAAAGACATAACAAAGAAACAAGTAAGGAAATCTAGTGTCCATTAAGCTCTGAAATTATTTGATTGTTAATTATTTGATTAACAATATTATGTACAATATGATGTACAATATTAACCAAACTGCATACATGCAACAACAAAATACTGTGCAAAATAAACCACCCTGTACCTCTGTCAATCAGAAAAACATTTCCAATGTCTGCTTTTTGAGACTTCTGTTCCCCCTCTGCCAGCAACTCTCTCCAAGACTCATAAGCCATCTACACAAAATCACAGACACAGACACACACACGCACAGACACACACCTCATGTTATTTTTGGAGCCAAAATGTGAAACCAAATGTTAAAAGTATTATTCTCCCACATTATAATATGACAGATTGCTCCTGTAAGCAACCACAGTATTGTTGCATGCCAAGTTTAATAGACCAAAAGTAAACTGCAAACATAATACATCAGTGTTTTGATAAGCACTTGGGTACTTGACATGACGTGTGATTTTAATGTAACATGGTGCATATACCTACCAAAATGTGTTTTTTATTATTTAAATAAAATGTAAATAAGGCAAATTACAGTATATTACAGCACATTTAGTTTGGAATAAAAAACTATTTTTTTCTTCATATTTATTTAAAGGTTTTTATGCCAAATGTCCTGCGGTGTGACTGTAACATGAATGCGACATGAAATATTAACAGCAATAAAATAAACCGGCAACATTTAGAATAATTCATAAAAGCTTTGGCATAATTTTACAATTATTAACTTATTAAAAAAAACATTTTTAACATGAAAAAACATTTTACAGCAATATTTGCAGCAAGTTAAATCTTGTAACATAAATGCAGTCCTGCGGCGTGACATGTAAATTAAATTTTTGAGCGGGCAGTTGCATGGACAACTATAGGGGTCTTCAGTACAGCCCCCTACCAGGAAGTAAGTCAGTCATTAGAGACTGCTGTGAAAGTTAAAAGGTGAGTATTAATCTCTTTATATTTGCACAGTTTTTGATGTTTATGTTAGACAATGTTTGGGTCCATTTATGATGTCCTGTGGTGTGACGGCTCTAATTGAAGGAAAGAAGTTTGTTTTTAAAAAAAATTTACATATCAAAGTTATAAACAATATCATTATTAAGTTAGCGTGCTAGCTCCAAGTCAGTCATGTATAGAAAGGGATTAAATTGGCCACAATGCTGTTAATGTCCTGTGGTGTGATATTCATGTCCTGCAGTGTGACATGTTTTATGCAACGTATTGCTAGATCTTTACCTGTTATTTTCTTTTTTTCTAAATGTATGAAGTATTTGCATCCATGTTTATTCTATATAGATGGCCAACAATCACTAATATTTTATGAATGAAAATATTTTATAAATAAAAATAGTTTTTTAGAAATGAGCAAAGAAAGGACAAAATGGTACCGGGAGGGGATAAATCAGGATGAAGCCAGGCGTGAGGAGATCCTTAGCGAGAGAAGAAGAATGTAAAGAAATTGATATAGGGAAAGGGAGCTAGTAAGGGAGTTTGAATCTGATAAAAAGAGACATCTGGTGTGAATTAATCAATAGCCCTGTTGTTCACTTTATGATGTCCAGATGAAAGAACGTGAAAATTTAATGCAACATAGACCAAATAACAGACCAATGACTAATGTTTACTGAATGCATAACGAAACGAAATTGAAAGTTATGCCCCATGTCTTCGTTCAGTATGCTGTATCAGTGGTGTATGCTGTATCAATTTTTCTGTCTTTATCCTACTGACAGCACTTGTTGACCTCAAACAGGGCTATTGTTTGATTTACACCAAACTTCTCCTTTAATAGTCAGACAATACAACTTGCCTTGATTATGTGTAACAGTGTTTTGTTTTATTAACAGATATCAAGAAAAGAAAGTTAAATGTATGGTTCAACGTGGAGATAAAAATGCTTTCCAGTGGCCTGAGAAGGATGACTGCATTTACTACTCCCAAAGTGACATGGTTGGGGCAATTTCGGAGCCTGAGCCCTATAGCCTGGGTGTGCCCATACTGCCTGTGGCGCTGCATTTACATTCCGCGAGCAAGTCAGTCTGGCCAAGCTGCCTATCTAAACCATTTCTGCTCAGTCCTCAGATAGGGGGCCAATGAAAATCGAGCATTTCAAAAGGCAATGACGCGGTAGTTTGGCGACCGGAAATCTATCTCAGTCACTGTCTACATGGCGAACGTGGAGCAACTGTAAGATTTCAATGCAGCTGTAGCTGCTGTTTTGGACAAATTCAAAGGGAAGTTCTCTCTGAAAATAGAGCAAAGGGCAGCCCTTGAAGCATTTGTTGCGGTAAAGGACGTTTTTGCAATGCTACCGACCGGCTTCGGTAAAAGTTTAATTTATAAGTTAGCCCCGCTGGTAGCCAAGTCCATTGGGCTTTGCGCGGACGCTGTTGTTGGTCATGTCGCCTTTGATCGCACTGATTCGTTTTTCGAATATCAATATTGAATGACCAACACCAGTCACTCTCATGTTCACCTCACAAGTCTGACAAAAATCCTTTAACGCCATTGCTATATGACTACAGATTACTACTACTTTTTCTTTGGATCAAGCAGTTTCTTTCGCTACGTACTGTATACATCAGAGGACATGAGGGTGTGATTGGTTGAAGCTTCGTCCAGTAGCAAACAGAGGCATTTGAAAGAGGTGGGTTAAGCCCGCCTTCTGAGAAATGGGTTTACAACACAGCTTGGCCAGACCAATGCTCTCAGAGCATTGACAAGTCACGATAGCCAGGCTATGAGCCCTATGGGAGAGCTGCAAAATTAGCTGACCTGGACTGGCTCATGTTTAACCTGTAATTTCCAAAATCATTTCAACATGAACTATCTCTAATGTCTTCTTCATGACTTTCATGTCAGTCATTGTCAGTTCTTGACAAACGATAAAAATGGAAACTTTATCAGTTTATGATTAATCTATTGTGGTGTTTTTCAAGTTGTGTTGACCTTGGGTTTTAATAAAAAACTAACTTCATTGCATTCACTTTTCACTAGGGGTGGGTATTGGCAAGGACACGATATGATACGTATCACGATACATATACCACGATACGATTCTATCACAATACATTGCGATACTGGGTATATTGCGATATTTTATATTGTTCAGTGAAAATGTAAAAATAGAGCTAAATTATCAGTTGCTGTTTACAATCTAGATAGTGTCACATCTTACCAAAACTTAATTAAATCAACATAACTCAGAGTTACTGAACTCAATATAACAGGAAAACATAAAGTGCATAGGATTGGAGTCAGAAATTGATATAGTATATTGTGAAAATTAGTATCACGATATTGATGTTTAAAACGATACAGTGTATTGCGATATGATATATTGCGATACGATATATTACGATATTTTTTGCACACCCCTACTTTTCACAGATGTTTTTAGTTCAGTGCAATACTCAACATACTTAAGATAACCTCAGAGTGAAGAATTTGTGTGTGAACTGTCACTTGTGTGTAAACTGTGCCTCATTGCGTCATGTGGTGTGACGGAATGTCATGTGGTGTGACAAGACTTTAAATGCAATTAAATGCCTATTAGTAAGTTCGTTCGTTTTTATCATCATGTAGCTTTTAAAACATTGTATAATTTAACTATTACAAGAAAAACAAAACAGTGCAGTGATTTTTTTTTCATGTTATAAAATATTTTGATGCGAGTGACTGAGAAAAGAAGGTGCAAGTAAAGAGTGGAACTGAAAAACAGCTCTGAAAAGTAAGTGTATGTTGAATTTCAATAATGATTTTTATAAAGGGCCTCTTAAACTTTAACATATGTGATCTGCAGTTGAAATCAATAATTTTAGTTAATTTTATCTTTACAGTAGTGTGATGTCACACCGCAGGACATTTTCCATCTGTGGCCATGTAAAAGGCTTAGAAAATAGCAAAAAGAAGGGGAAATCCTATAAACCACTAAAAGTTACAAAAACTTAAGCTTTTGGACATTAGAATTTCATACATTTTGTGCAAAGATTGGAGAGTAAAAAAAAAAAATAGTGTTTCACCCTTATTTGTCAAGTACCCACTTACCTTTGCACACCGTCCAATCCCATAGACCTTATTGAAGGGACCATAGAGCGAGTGCAGAAGGTGCAGAGCACTTCCTGCTGTCGTCACCCAGCGCTGGTCTCCTTCCTGTGAAGAAAAACATGTGTTGGGGATGAACCTTCAGCAAAGATGTGTAACAGTGCTACTGCTTGCTTAATGGTTCGAACCTTTACTATTGCAAAGTGAAATAATATGCAAATATTTATTTAGTGCATTCTGCTACCAAAAAGTTGTCTCTGAAGAACTCTGGAAGCTCCATGCTAATTATGTCATCATCCAGTGGCAGGAGATAAAAGGCCCATTCATCTGTGGTCACATCTGAAGAAAAGAAGCAGGATATCTTTCAGTCAGTGGATGTAAGTACTGTATAATTACATCAAATTTACAGAACTCTAAGGATAAATGACTACCAGTTATAAATACATACATTTGTAATGCTCTCAGATTGTGTTTATGCAACATGAGAATGCTTTACATTCACTTACCTCCACAGACCCCCTGTTCTTCAAGAACTGTTTCACACACATAAAACTAGGAGAAATGGCAAAGTGGGACATGATTAATGTCCATAGTAAAAGCTCAACGTCATTGCTTCAGATCAGTTAGTAAAAAGGGAAGCGGAATAAGAGATGTGAGGTAATAATGATGTTGTTATGGTCGGCGTATCTTACCTTTTGGGGGGTAAATATTATCTTATATTGCCTAGATCTTCCCACTGCCTTGTCCGCATTGACAATATCTAAAAGAGAGAGAAAAGAGGAAAAATAGCCTGTGAAAGTGATTTAGTAAAACAATTAGTCATTTACATGTAGACCAAAGTGTAATAGGTAATGCTTACCACAAATCCATTTAACAGTCTGTACTCGTGGCCGTATGAGGAAGCACAGTCTATTGAAAACATGACAACAAGACAATAACAGACAGAATCAGTAGAATATACAGTGATTTCGCATCTCAGAGTGCAACCATTCGTTTTACTTAATGACTTACAATGCTGAAAAAGACAGGACAGGGAAATATTGCTTACTGATCTGAGGTACTGACGATTGGCTTGTGTTCAACTTTGTAGAGCTTATCTACTTCATGTTCCTGCAAATATAAAAAGAGTGCCATAACTTTAACACAGTAAGTGCAGTAGATGATTACTTCTTGGCAAAATGTGCATAGAAGACACTACATTGAGATTATATGAATGGCTTTTGGTTTAATGACATTGACAATGTGATTATTTCTCTACAACACTAAGCAAGTGATTAACACGTGAGGCACGCTGCTTCAGTAAGACTGGATAGCACCTACCTTCAACGTGGTCACATTAGCAATACGATCCAGAGGGCTCATTAAATCGGCTTCAATAAACAGGTCTTTTTTCCCTGGTAGCTTTGAACAAATGGCAAAATGCATAGGCTAAATAATATCACTACATACCACATCTGTACATTGCACATTTTAACAGTGTAATAACGTGTTGGTGGCCTATTTAAGTACTACTGAACAAACTAATGCCAATTCTCTGTGTATTTTGTCATGTTTGTGATTAGTTGCACAGGACCAACTGACAACAGGAAGACCTACCTGTTCCAGGAGATAAATCAGCTGATCCCTTGCCAGCCTCTTGAGCAAAGAGAAGTCTGGTAGGTCAGGGGCATCTCTCCAGCCAGTGTGTGCCATTTGTTAAGCCGTGAGCCTTCACAAATTACTGTCCCAGAAAGTAATAATGAATAGGCCTATACACATCTACTGAAGTGTCACTTGTATCTTGTAATTGACACACCAGTGTCGAGCAAGGTACCTAAACGTACATGTTTAGATTCCATTTACATTGTTACCTAATAGGGTACTTGTATTTAACAACCACTTTGCTGAAATGTACTAGATAAAATCAGCTATTAACATATCATCACTCTTTACGAATATGGACCATCTTGACACTGAAAAACAGATGCTAGGTTAGCTACCTTAGCTATCTGCTAGCTCGTCAGCTGTCAATTCTCATGTCAACATACGCTGCAGTTTTTGTTAGATCGTAGTTAACATCTTATAAGTTTAACTACATTTTACAAAGTACGTCAGACGTTTTTACACCATATACGACTGGTAAATAAGAATGGATATCCGACCTTCCTTGCTTCCTGGATCCGAACCATAGAGATCCTAACACAGAGGACCAACCAATCAGGGTTGTGTGTCTGCCCGGAAACATTTCCGTGTAACAAATAGGCTGGATTTAGTTTAGTCTATGAGTTTTACCAAGACGATTGTTATTGACGGGGTTCTTTAATTTGGCTTTTGCACTGAAGCTTCAGCGCTCTGACCAAGACATCTGTTACAGTCAGATCACCTCAGTGTTGTTTTACAAACCTGGGTACTGCTATTAACGCTTTGACATTAAACGTCTCTGAATTAAATTACTGCAGTATGAGTTCAGATTCTATACTCTTACTAGAAGCAGCCAACTTCGCTGCTGGCAAACATCGTAATCAACGCCGCAAGGATCAAGAAGAGACACCATATATAAATCACCCAATCGGTATGTCACTGTGAACTGACAGTAAGGCTAGTCTTTATTACTGTTTGGCAACGTATACTGCATAACGCTGTAACTTACTGATACAGGAGTGGCAAGAATATTGACGCACGAGGGAGGAATCACTGATATTGCCGTTCTGCAGGTGAATATTGTCAAAACTTCTCTGCTATGTATTATCCAACACAAGTGAAATAATAAGGATGCGATGTGTGTGGGGTTTTTTTTTGTATTACAGGCAGCGTTGTTACATGACACAGTGGAAGATACAGACACAACTATCGACGAGTTGGAATCTATATTCGGACCAACTGTAGCTAGGATTGTGGAGGAGGTAACAGATGACAAGTCCCTGCCTAAGCAAGAGCGAAAACGTCTGCAGGTGGAACATGCACCTCACTGTAGTCACCAGGCCAAACTTGTCAAACTGGCTGACAAACTTTACAATCTCAGGGATCTCAACCGTTGTACGCCCAAAGGTCAGTAGCAGAATGCTAGAGGCAGTAGCAGTGGCAGTTGGGGGGGGGGGGGGGCGGGGTGGGCCTTTGCCCAGGGCGCAATTTCGTGAAGGGCGCCATTCCGTTGGCCTCACGAGCGGTTGAAAAAAAATTATCATCAAAAAACATTTTTTTATTATCTATCATATCACTGTGTAGGAAATTGGCAAGTTGGCGCCCCCTTTAGCTGCAGGCGCCCCTGCTGAGAAGGCCCTCTGCACCTAAGCTGTGTGTGACAAGAATGGGAAGGGGGAGGGGGCGTGGGGGACAGTTCACCTCTGGGTCTCTCAAATGCAATGCACAAGCGGGCAATACTCTGCAATTAGTGAGCGAAGTCAGTCACACATACGCCTCCTTCCCAATAACGCACATTTCTTTCATAATATTATATTTACAGGTTTAGAATTCCTGCACGTTTTTTAATTCTGTGAAAGGGCTAATAAAAAAGGGCAATACAAAATGCGGTCACCAAGGTGAATTGGTTTAGTCTTAACTCCTGGTCGGCAGTGACAGTGTTGGGGATGGGAAATACAGTATGTTGACTGTCGAGTGACAAACAGCAGATGGACAGAAAAAGGTCAAAGCCATTAGAAGAGTAGAAACGAGCAAAAGATGAAGGTATGCAACTGTTCCCCCTGCATGATTACGTTATCCATGCCATGAATGAAGGGCTAATGTTAATCATGGTATAGCCTAACTCTTACGCTTGTTAGCCTCCTAGCTATGATGCTACGATTGCTATACTCAACAATAATTCGGTCTTAGCTCAACAAACACAAGGTCTAATTTCACCATAAGATTTGGCTTTGCAACAAAACTGTTACAAGTTCAGTTATTATTGATTTACATAATTTGGGTTAATGTTGAGCCTTGTCATTAGCCAACAGAATGTTATGATAGTTTCAACATTTGCAATTTGCTCCAACTCATAGTTTGCATAGTTTAACTATAGGCTAGTTTAGCGTAGTTAACCAGTCATACCTGAAGGTGTAACAAGCACACTGTAGAATTCGAGGCAGTAACCAAGGAGCTAATTGTTCCTCCCTAAAAGATAGACTAATATAGCGTCTAATGACAGACATTTGGCATGTAAGGGCATGTTAATATAATATTGCAGTTTATGGATGTTTTGTATAAGGGTTTTGTAGCCTACAGTATTTCAATTACAACTAGATGTACCGCATAGCGGTACATGGTATGACCGCCGCAGTGTATTGAAATGTGGGAACTGTTGGTGGGTCATTCCGTGTCAAATCGAACGATGGCCAACAGTTACCCTCTCCAAAAAATCTGAAAAAAAATCACAGCTGTTTGTACATCCAACCTATGTATAAATCTGAAATATTAAGTCTGTATCACTAATAGCTCCAAAACTACAGCCCTTTGAAATTTCAGGTCATTTTGGGAATTCTGGTGAACAAGCCTTTTGCTCAACTTCCGACATTGCTGGCTCTTTTAGTATTCCACACACATTAGTGTAACTATGTGAAAAGAAATGCATTTTCCTGTAGAATTCAAAAATCAAATCAGATCAGATGTACCTTGTGTAATTCTTTCTCTCCAAAGCTGTGAAAATGGCTATAGATTCAATATGTGAAATGACACCACCACTTTTGAGGGCTTCTTGTTCAAAAAGTATGGCACACAAATTTCTCAGATTATTTTTCCCAGTCATATACGGATTATAATGTCATGCCTATGCATTAACCTTTGTTGATATTGTTTTCATATGGTCAGTGTATTTTCTTGAAGTTAGGCTTGATTTTCAAAAAGGCTGTTTTCATCTTGTCATTTCACCATGTGGACAGTTCACAGGATTTTTTAAACATTTTTCCACAATCATCCTGTAGGTGAGGATCATTTGTCCAAAATTTGGATTTGTTGCTGAGCCTCTTTATTGAGATATGATGTTTGAGAAAAACATCAGCACACAACAGCACACAAAAAGCAAGGCAAAACTGAAAAAATGGCATTATAATACAAACACAAAAGGACCATAAACAGGAATGCTATCAATTTAAAGATCATAAACAGTAACAATATGCTATGCAAACATCAAGAATAGATCTCATATTTTTCAATGTTTAAATTTAAGATGTGCATAATATTTTGTGATCATGAGTGTGAATGTCTGTGTTCATTACTTTAAAAATATGAGATCTTAGTTTTCACATTCTTGATGTTTGCATAGCATATTGTTACTGTTTATGATCTTTAAATTGATAGCATTCCTGTTTATGGTCCTTTTGTGTTTGTATTATAATGCCATTTTTTCAGTTTTGCCTTGCTTTTTGTGTGCTGTACAACAAAACCCTGCTCAAAAATGACCTTGATAGTGCAATTGGTTTAATTGTAACACAAAGTTTGTTTGGCAGCTTTTCCTGTAAATGACATGCTACCCTATCATTGACTTCCATTGTATTAAAAGAGCACAACATGTGGTGGAAAGAGGTACTGCTGATCAAACCAACTCCATGGAATTACTGACATTTTTTTCTCAAACATCATATCTCAATAAAGAGGCTCAGCAACAAATCCAAATTTTGGACAAATGATCCTCACCTACAGGATGATTGTGGAAAAATGTTTAAAAAATCCTGTGAACTGTCCACATGGTGAAATGACAAGATGAAAACAGCCTTTTTGAAAATCAAGCCTAACTTCAAGAAAATACACTGACCATATGAAAACAATATCAACAAAGGTTAATGCATAGTCATGACATTATAATCCGTATATGACTGGGAAAAATAATCTGAGAAATTTGTGTGCCATACTTTTTGAACGAGAAGCCCTCAAAAGTGGTGGTGTCATTTCACATGTTGAATCTATAGCCATTTTCACAGCTTTGGAGAGAAAGAATTACACAAGGTACATCTGATCTGATTTGATTTTTGAATTCTACAGGAAAATGCATTTCTTTTCACATAGTTACACTAATGTGTGTGGAATACTAAAAGAGCCAGCAATGTCGGAAGTTGAGCAAAAGGCTTGTTCACCAGAATTCCCAAAATGACCTGAAATTTCAAAGGGCTGTAGTTTTGGAGCTATTAGTTATACAGACTTAATATTTCAGATTTATACATAGGTTGGATGTACAAACAGCTGTGATTTTTTTCAGATTTTTTGGAGAGGGTAACTGTCGGCCATCGTTCGATTTGACACGGAATGACCCTGGTGTGATGAGTGTGTGGTAGAGCAGTGTTGTGAGGTGACAATTTCTGTGGAAATTATTTCCTGGAAGTGGGCATGCATGTGGGTTTTGAATGTGTAGAGTGTAGGACTGATTTGTGAAGGCAAGGAATCGGCAAAATGACATTTTCTACAATTACAGCGCCCCCTATGGACTACATTTTATGGCACGTTCTGTGGTGTTGGAGGTCTTTGTTGTGATCGTGCATGACGTATTTTGTGCAGTTCCCACCTTCTCGGTCCAAGATATTGGCAACTCAAAATCCCAATTTTTACATTTACCCATATCACTAGGTGGCGCTATGCTTCAAGTGAGAGTTTATGGGCTGGGTCGATACATCTCTATAACACCGACATACTAACACAAAATCGTTGTCTTGGGCAAAATTGTTGACGAGTTATTTAACAAAAACTGTTTTTTGACACCTAGCTTCGCCAATAAACATCGCCCCCTATGACGAAATGTCACAAAATTTAGTACACATGAAAAGAAAGCTGTTTAGAGATGGCATGTCAACTTTGACCAAATTTGAGCAATTAAAAGCCAAGATACGGCCATTTGAAGAATTTTAAGCTACGTGTTAAATGTTCATTGATGTGTAACTTCGGAACGGTTTATCTCAAGATAAATCCTTTGAGAATTTTTTGTCAGCATTGTCTGTAGATGACATATACCAAATTTGGTGAGATTCACATGAACGGCCTATGACGAGTTCGTTCAGATTCGTTTTCCCAATATTAAAATTTCACGGAAATTGTTCTCGTTGGAAGTGGGCGTCGACCAGTGTTTTCAATGCGTGAGGGTCAACAGATTTCATGAAAAAAAAAAAATTTGTAAACGTAAGCATTCTGTAGATAATAGGCAAAATGACATTTTCTACAATTACAGCGCCCCCTATGGACCAAATTTTATGGCATGTTCTGTGGTGTTAGAGGTCTTTGTGGTGATCGTGCATGACGTATTTTGCGCAGTTCCCACCTTCTCGGTCCAAGATATTGGCAACTCAAAATCCCCATTTTTGCATTTACCCATATCACTAGGTGGCGCTATGCTTCAAGTGAGCGTTTATTGGCTGGGTCGATACATCTCTGTAACACCGACATATCCCAAAAATTTTATGTTCTTGGGTGAAACGTTCACTGAGCTATTCAGCAAAAACTTTTGCCGGTCTCCCCCTCTTTGACGTACGCTGGCACAGCGGGGGGGTGGCCCCGGGGGACCAAAAGCTTCTAGTCGCTTGAAATGTTCTAGGGCTACATGCCTACAAAGATTCATGTCCCCCCGAGTTTCAGTGTCCTGGGAATCGTTGACGGACATTCACTGAAAAAAAAGAAGAAAAAAAAAAAAAAAAAAGGGAAAAAGTCGCCGGCAACTCTATAATGACCGCTTTCGCTAGCGGCGGCCATAATTCAGGGGCTCCCTTAAAATATTTTGGAGCATCCTCTGCCACTATATTATTTGTTGTATTTATATATCTGATTGTATATATTTTTGCCACTATTTTTATAGAGTATGTCATTGTAAGTTTTGTTCATGATAACTTAAACTTTTTTGAAAGTTCTGATAATGAGAAACACTGTATGGTCATAATAAAACGTGCAAAATTCTGATCTTTTTTTCCCCCTGGGGGAGGGGCTTGGAGGGGGTCTCGCCCGGGGAGTAATTCAATGTAGAACCGCCACTGGCTAGAGGTCTAAGTTCATATTTGTTTTGAGGGTTTAAACAGTTTGGCTGTCCCTTCCCCAGGTTGGTCGACGGACAGGGTGCAGGAGTACTTCGAATGGGCAGCGCAGGTAGTGAAGGGGCTCCGCGGAACCAACACATCTCTGGAGAATTTACTTGATCAACTGTTAAGGGAAAAATCTGTTCCGATTTAACATAAGCCTTTTATGTATTTTCCATGGTCAGTTTTGCTCATTAGAACTTAACCATAAACATAAAAAATAGAATTTTGTCGCATGCTGTCTGTGGCAAAAAGCTCTGTGCAGTGCAAATGTGGAAAAATGTTTGGGGCCGAGTGCCTTTTTCTTTTAAGGACAGATATGTCTATCACTTCAAATATAAGCTAGACTACTGCATGACAGTTATTTTGTGTGGGATTTTGAAGGCAGATTTCGTGACTCAAGTGGCCAACAGCTCTCAGTCACTAACAGATTCTGTACATACATCTGTGTATTTTTGTCCTCGAATAGTTATGCTTTAACATTTGGACACAATATAGATATACAGTATATTATATACCTAGAAATATATATAATAGGCTATATATTCATAAAATGTTTTGACTTTTTGCAGGTTTTGAAATAAAATCCTAAAAATATGGAAACAGTGCCTTGCATCTTCATTAATGTATGTATAAGTGCCAAGATGACATTCTTCATTATTTGTATGTATGTTTGTATTAATATGTATGTAGCCTATCTCGTACCAGGAAGAATAGAGAGGAACATTACTATTTACTGTAACAAACACTGCCACCTTTTGTTAAGCCAAAGAAACAAACAAAAAGACAAAAACCTTATCTAAGGACCTCATATTTAATACATGACACTTAGAACATGTTCTGAGAATTTTGCTTTGCAATTTTATCAGTATGATGCATGGCGTTGCAACTAAAATAACAAGAAACAGACCCTGAAGAAGCAGTAATCCACATGAGCGCAAGTTTAGTCATATATGTGCATAGAACAAGAAAACATGTAGGTATTGGCATAATATACATATACTCTTAATTTCAAGTGTGTAAATAACAAATCCTGACTACCCAAATAATTTGCTTTACAAATGTTCTAAAAAATAAATTACAGATGATTGTAGTAGTATATTTCCATATATGCACATGTAAAAGTAGAAAAGAAGGTTGGAGTAAAGAAGATTACTATATAGACAGCACATCACACACAATTTATCCAAGAACGTACACCTCGGATGCCTGCTGGAAAACATACCATTGCAATATTTTCTGATCAGCATGCGAATTGAGAGGGCACATGCACCAACCTAGAAATCAGCCATTATGTTTATTTTCTAAGGCCTCTAGTTTACATTTCCTACAATTTATTTACTTTGAGAAGAGGATGCCTTTAAGTGAAAGGTAAGGTCAACCCCTTTCCATCATTAGCAAACTAGCAGCAATGCATTATAAAAGCTGAAGACCTTAGACACGTTTTTATCATGAAACCTCACACTGATATTTATAAAAATAGGTTGCTATGCTTCTTGCTTTTACACTGACTGACATCAGTTGATACATCTTAATTATTAAACTCTGTATCATTTGTACACCACTGAGTTTTTTAAAGGATGTCACAGTTATTAAAAAATTAATAGAATGTCAGTCAGCACACAAGAATCCAGAGACAGATCAGAAGACACACAGAAGGGTCGTGACACTAGCCATGGCTTTCTCAGGAAAAAGAAGTCTTAAAAAGACAGGAGAGCGCTCAGCAAGTGCAATTATTGTGTCCCATCTTCAAAAAAATTAAACGTGTCGTCAGGAAAAAAAAAAAATCAAGGGCTCCATCTCATGTGCGTTTCAAGGAACCATGAGGCGGTTTAAGTCTAATATATTAAGGCCTCTCAACAAACAACAGAGAAATGTCTACTGGAATTGGGGTGGGGGGTGGAGAGAAAGATCAGGAAGACTTGTGTTCCATCAGGTAAAAGCGATACATAATCCCAACGATCGCTGCTGCAACTGCTGGGATCAACCAGGTGGTCCAAGAGCTGTATGTGGGGGGAAAAAGATTACATCACAGTCATGGTATTTAGCAGATACTTTTCTTCAAATCGATGTACAACACTACAAACACCATATTATAAACAAAAAACACTTTTAAATGTAACAAAAGCATTATAGGAATAAATAATAAACATAACTACAAAGTCTTGCATGTTCATAAAATAATAAGAAACAGTTTATATAATTTATACAACCGTTAAGTCTGGTCGTACTATTTAGCAATTTCTGTTTGGATGAGACTCATTTTAAGGGCTCATTTCCACTGACTTGACCGTGTACAGAGCGTATGACCATTTCCACCGGACATCTCTGCGTGTACAGCGCGTGAGCAGGAATTCAGCTGCCAGCCCCCTCTTTAAATGCACATAGCCATGTTTCCCTATCTCTCACTTTAGTAAACACAATGTGTTTCTCTGGTTTTATTTCCTTATGTTAAACATTGTTTAGAAATAAAATAGTATTTCACAAATAGTACAACTTGGCACTTCGATAAGACGAACGGAATATTTGACATTGTTCTAAATCATGTAGGCTGATTGTTGTCAAAGCCTTTATTCACTCCCGGTACAAAAAAACTAACTTATTTTTAACCTTCAATAAAGTTATGATAAACTCTGCCTCTGGTGTTTACAAATCACCACTAGCCACAGTGCTCTGCTAAAAGCCATGCCCTGTCAAGAGTGTTTGTTGTTTAGGTCACCTGTAACTCTGACCTGACTTGTTTACAACTGTGTTGTACTGTATGTACATATGTGTACAAGAGTGTGTACGTGTGCATGTGTAGTTGTGTGTGTGAGTGTGTGAGAGAATCTGTGTAGTCCCTCAATATAGTGCATGTAGGCACTATTACGTATCTGTCTTATCCATACTGTGTTATAACAGTTGCGTGTATCACGTGTATCACCAATTGTTCACTACATTATATTACATTATATTACACTTAGCGTGTATCACCAATTGTTCACTACATTATATTACATTATATTACACTTAGCTGACGCTCTTATCCAGAGCGACTTACAGATATTTACAGGGTTTCAGTTACAGGCCCTGGAGCAGTGTGGGGTTAGATGCCTTGCTCAAGGGCGGGTAGGGCGGGATTCGAACCGGCAACCTTCCGGTTGCAAGACCAACTCCCTGACCACTACGCCACAGCTGTCCCATGTACTGTGTATATGGTTGAAACGACAATAAAACGACATGGTTGAAATGACAATAAAAAACCTACTTGACTTGACTACCCTTTGGCAACAGTCACTTTTTCCTACCTCGGATAAATAAATGTATTTATTAAATGTAGTGACTTATGGACCTCAATTTTGCCCAGTGGCTTATTGACCTTAGTTTATCAAACCAAATAGGAAACACTGAATGACAAGAACGAGGTTACTTTTTTGATAGCTCGAGTGGTCGACAGAAGACCAATTGAGGCTCATCTTGCGTTGAGAATACTCCGAAGAAGAAATCTTCAGCAAAATCGTGCTTCTTCCTATTAAGAACATAAAAGCTCCACCACTATTATACCTACAACATGTTTGACTGGACAGCGTGACAACTTCACAGGTATTTCAGTTTCTGTGTTTATGTAGGCTAGTCAATGCCCTTGTAGTGCAGATCTGATGTGATAAGGACAATATTGATAGCTTTCCAGCACTTGTTTCATGCAGTTGTAAGCGAGTGGTAATATTTTGCAGACAGTCACGAGGTTTTTGAGGTATTCCCTGTGTCAATACATGCATTGATAGCACAGTTGGCATGAATTGTATAGCGGTGCCTATAGATTTCAATGGGATTTTGGCTGAATACACACAGAACACACGCAGAAAAAAGACTTGGTTTCTATTTTCTAGCTGCAGTCCGTATTCTGAGTGTATTCCACAGACAGAATACGCTCAGAGCACGCTTGCGGTGGAAATGCTCTAATCTGCTAACGTGCATTCTAAATGAATACGGACACAATACAGACACAACACGGGCACGCGCTGAACACGCAGAGTGTTTGGTGGAAATGAGCCCCAAGAGTCACTAGGAGTGAGGATATTCCACTGCATACCATGGGTGACTCTTCACAGTTAATGATACAATGTAACCGTTAAAACTTTACACCAACATTCCATTCCATCTAGTTCATAAACAAGCAAGAGAGAAAAGCAAAAAAATGAAAGCGAGTGGATTTATAAGCTATGGCAGACTTTAACAAGACACCCAAGACTGCAGGACAGCAGCTGTGCCTTAGGCCTAGTACAAACTGTGAACAATAACCACATCTCAGCAGCTGCACAATACAGGGGGAATGTCCGAATGTCCAAGTCAATGTGTATACATAGCCACTTGTTGCATAGCAACCACAGATGCTGTTAAGTTTAACTGCAACTATTTTGAGGACTTTTGAGGAGAGACTGGACCGAACTAAAATACAATAAGGTAAAACTTTATAGACACAATTTTAAAATTCGTTTTAAACTAATTGTGTTGGCAATGGAACTGTTGTATAAAAGCAAAGTAACACTTGTGTTGTGAGGTTGTTTGGTTGTGTGAGGTTGTTTGACTTGAAGGTTGTTTGTGGATATCCTCACGGGTGTGGTTCAGTCACAGGCATTTCACTCCCACTTGTGTTATATTGCTTAAACATATAATAGCAGGTACACAGTACTAAAAAATGTTATTAACTACACTGTTGTAGAGTAACATGGCTCACAACATAAGAACTCTGAAACAAAAAATAAAACCAAGACCAACCTGCCACTGTCACTTGAAGTTGTAATAAAAACCTCCTGAAAAAGAAAACAAAAAGGATTATTCAAATAAAGTGCTCAATAAAATAACCTCTGGAAAATGTGCAAAAAAAGTGGTTTCATCTTACCTTATTTGCTTCTTTTTTACGATCTTTCTGCATGGATAAATGAAAGAACACAATTCAGGATTGTGTCTTACTTTTAAAGGAGAACTTCGGTGTAAAATGAAAATTGGCACGTTAAAACATCATACCGAGTTGGTATGTGTACTGAGGAGCAAAATTGATTTAGCCTGTTGCATTCAGAGTTTAACTATTTTTTATAGTTTGTCCCAGAAGGCTAACAATGGAAGTGGTAGGTGCCCTTAGACGAAGCATGACGACTACGCTATTTTTAAACCATTAAAACAGCTTGAAGAAACTCCACACTCCATCAGTAGTACAACAAAGGCTCTGGCATTCAAAACAAAGCACTGAGAATATTGTAAATGTACACAACGTTTATTTTAAAAACTGTTCTTACATGCAGTAGTTTGCTGTTGTTTCTCGTCGCCGCCATGATGAAAGTCCAAACAAGTCTGTTGTACTACCTCTGCTCCTATTCTTCCTGCTGGTTCGTGTTCGTCAATCGACTTCTGCCAACTTTCATCATGGCGGCGACGAGAAACTACAGCAAGGTACTGCCTCTCAAAACTGTTTTATTAATAAATGTTGTGTAGACTTACAAAGTTCTCAGTGCCTCATTTTTAATGTCAGGGTATTTGTTGTACTACCGATGGAGTGTGGAGTTTCTTCGAGCTGTTTTAATGGTTTAAAAATAATGTAGTCATCATGCTTCGTCTAAGGGCACCTACCACTTCCATTGTTAGCCTTCTGGGACAAACGATAAAAATAGTTAAACTCTGAATGCAACAGGTTAAATCAATTTTGCTCCTCAGTACACATACCAACTCGGTATGATATTTTAACATGCCAATTTTCATTTTACACCTAAGTTCTCCTTTAAGCAAATTTCAAGAAATGTGCTGTGATAAATATGAAGCCCTTAAATGCAAATACTTTTTGGACAAATTTTAGGAAATGTTACAAGTTGTTGCTGTACAATTAAATCAGTTTTGTGGCCAGACAACGCTGCATTTAGTTCACCTGCAGTGTCAAGCATGCCTTTCTTGAGAACGGTTTACAAAGAACACAATGTACTTGTGCATGTAGGAAGAGCACCTTAGGGAGAAACTATGGCTATTACACCTACCCCTACACTATCTATAATCAAGTAAATAGTTCAGGCTGTTAGTCCCTACTCCCAGGCGTAACACGCACAACTGGCCGCTGACTACAGCTATTCACGCAACCTCATGTGAGCTGTACAGGACAGAGCAGCTGAGGGGGTGGCCAACTGGAGCCGTACAGACAGATGCTCAACAAGGGTTAACCTGAACCAGCCGGCTAGTCAGAGAACGAATTATCTACTCACTGCAAATGATGTATTTTACCTTGCTGACATTCCACATTATAGGGTACTTGAGGAATTTGTGAAGGGTTTACTTTTTGCACACATAAGGTCCTCATCACCTGAGTACAGGTGACCTAATACGAAAGAGGCCTGCTGTCACCTGAGAAAAATCAACTTGCACCTTCACATCATCACTTGGAAACCATTATGACATTTACAATATTACCATGTGGAGCTCTCCGACATAATACTGTGCCAGCATCTCCCTGGCATCTGTGGAATGGCCAACATCTTCAAAGCTTTCCGTTGCATCAGACCCTGCCTGCTCCAGTAACACCTCCTCACCACCTGGGTGCTGGCCAAGAAAAAGAATGAAAAAAAAATTACAAGGTAGAGAACAATGTCTAAAAGCTCATTATTCCTTACAATTATATCGTAAGTTCATGTTCAGTTTATATATATAGCATATTTCATACAACAAAAGTTGACCAAAGTGCATAAATAGAATAAAACTAAGTCAATAAATAAAAAATAATGGTAAAAATAAAAGACTGAGTATTTTAAAGAAATTACATTTTTAAGCAACAAAATTATAGACCAAAGAGAATCGGTATGTTTTTAAATTACACTCAAAACTATAAACAGTTGTACCACATTTTATATTTTCAGGGAGATCATTTCAGAACTGACAGGCAAGCACAGAAAGCTAAATCCCTTCTTTTTTCCCCTGAGTGATAAGAAAATTTAGCAGGTTTTAGGAGGAAGCATTCTCAGAGCAAGGTCTTACTAAATCAGTGAAAATAATATCCTAAGCAATGTCTGCATAGTTAGGGAAGTAAAAAATACAATGGCCATTTCTGTGAATAAAAAACATTTCCCTTTCGGTACAGACGCCCCCTGCCTCAGCCTACCGCTGCATGCCATCCAGTGGAGTTCATTAACCTCGAGGAACCTCGAGTTCATTACAATCGCGGAAGACAAGCAACTTTGAAAATGGGCGTGTCAGAATAAGGTGAATACTAAGGAGCTGCACCACTTAAGACTATAAAAAGAAATAGTAAGACTTTACAATATATTCTTATTTTAGTAGATCTCAGTGCAGCATTTGATGATGTTCACCATAACATCTTGTTAAAATGCTTGGAGGTTGGTCTAAAGGGCATGGTTTTGAATTGGTTTTCATCTTATTTATATGACAGATTATTATCTGTAAGAATGGGAGGTGGTTCCTCTTGATGAAAACCAATTCAAAACTATGCCCTTCAGACTAACACCCTCCAAGCTTTTTAACAAGATGTTATGATCAACTGTATCAAATACTGAACTGAGATCTACCAACACGAAAATGGCACAAGAGCCATAATAAATTGGCCTATAGGAAGAATGCCATTGTACACTTTCAGAAGAGCGGACTCTGTGCTGTGATTAGCTCTAAAGCCATATTGGAACTTGATAAAGACGTTATTATTCAAGTAGGAGACAACTTGTTCCAAGATCTTAAAACGAAAGTGTAGCTTAGGAATGGGCCTATAATTTAATTTTTAAAGATAATTGCGGTCAACACTAGGTTTTTCCTTTAGCAGAGGCTGTTTAACACAGTGAGGTACAATACCATTAGCCAAGAGATATTTATTATGGCTAGCACCAATTAGGCAAATAGTGATAAACATCTTTAAAAAGATGTGACAGTAACATATAAAGGGGAGTAACTGGTATTCATGTGTGCAACCACTTCTGACAGCTGAGAAGATGAGATGACTTAAAACTGTGTAAGGGAACTAGGTGACAAGGGGGCCAAATTAGAAGGTACTATAGTAGATAATATCCATCGTCTCTGTGCAAAAACTCAGATATTATCACATATTTCATTTGAAAGGGAAAGAGTGGGAAGAAAAATACTATACTATGATTTTATTGGCTAGAAGGCCACAGTATACACAGTCAGTGCCTTTGTCATCAATACGAAAAAAACCTGGTTTAAAGGAATTAGATCACGCGTGTCTTACAGACTGCACAACACCATCGTGTAAGGTTTCGACGAGAAGCAAGTGAATGGCCACAGTAGCCCCATTTCACATTGTTACAATGTTGCACAACACCAGAACAGGTGAACTCAAATAGCCTCGACGTTACCCAACGATGCGCAGCAGTACCACGGAACTCCAGTGCCCTTTCACCGAGTAATGAATAGTCCTGTTTGTCACGAATACCTCTCAGGCAACTCTGAACCTTTAATCTCGAGAATGACTAAACCAAGTCTAAAGATTTGAATAGGTTAGCCATACAACTTCAACCTAACAAAGCTAACATAGCTAGCGGTTTGCTATGCTAGCTCACTTGCATCATGCAAGAAATAAGCTGGAATTAATGACCGTAAGTTAGACAGTATTAGAATGTAAGTTTGATGCCTCGCATTTGCTTATGTAGTCTGTTAGATGGCAGCACATGTGAATACGTTGGTTAACACCAAAAACCCAGCGGCGACGTCGCCACGTTATCACCACACGGATATAGTGTTGCCGTTTCCGACGTTGATACTTGTCGGCACACAGCAGACACAGCATCCGTAACAACATGTCTGACAACTATATATCTACGACATAAAAGACATGCCAGAGTTTGCCATGCTATGTGAAGGTTGAGATAAAACTTCACAAGCTACACAAGATGATTCAACAGAACACATAGATCAGCTAACAAAATTACTTACGTTAGCCTTGCTAGGTGGCTACTGTTGTATCTGGCAGATAACCCTGACAACTAACTCAGCTAAGCACTCTGGTAAGATGTGACATTTAGTCATCAAGGAGGGAGATTGGTAAACTGCTGCTCATTTATGTTGATTGACTGACAGTTGCCTAACGTGACAATATTTTGTGGCGCAAAAAGCTATGAACTCAATTTCGAAAAAGACAATAGCAAGTCCAAGCAACTGGACGTCCACTATACGAGTTATTCTCCAGGCTTTCCACATTGTTAGCCTGTCTAACTCAAAGGACTTACCTCTTCCAGGAAACTAGTGATATCATACACTTTATCGTGAATGATAAGCCAAGTGTCCTTGCTGAGGTTGTGAGCTTGAATTTCCTCGAGTGTATAATATTTCACATTACTCTCCGATGTGTCCTCAGATGGCAGAATTCCATTTCCACCTCCATTTTCTGTATGAATTAGGCTATCTTTTATATTTATCGTAGGGTGGAGTTCCTCTCCCATTGTTTTCACACTTCTATCTGGATTCAATGAAAGAAACACCGAGTGATAACCAGAAAACAGTCACAACAATTCTTATTCTACAACAAACACATTGCAAGCGTTGCTAGTCGGTGTTCCAGAGACCGAATTCTTCTCTCGAGCCTGCGTGATCAGCAGACGCTTGAAAGACCAATCAGTTTATGGAGCCACCTTCCAATGAGTCTTTAGTGTTCACTACAACCAACCAATACAGTGAGTCCATTTATATCTTTGACCAATCAAGTCAAACAACACAGAATCACGAGACCTTCACGGACATCATTTTTTACAACGGCTCAACGGGTTTCCCCACTAAGTAAGTGATCACCGAAATATAGGTTACCCACCTTTTTTGAACAGACATGGATGCCCCTTATTCATCCTCGAATTATTAAGAAGAGCACTATCCACATCTAGAAGGACAATACAACAGGGTGTAAGACTAGCTTAGACAGAGTTTTTGTGTAACCTCTGTGTAAGTAGGCCTATTTTATATGACAAATAATTTAGCCTTAGAGACATTAAATAACTTCAGCCAGAGTAAAGTAAGCCTAAATTAGTCCAGCCTGTAACATTTAATAAACCGCAGACACATCTTACAACAACATATGTTGGTTATATAATATGTACAGAAGAGATGCGGCTGATCATGTACAGGTCTATAAATTGACAAGGCTGCTGAATTCAACATTTTCTGGGGTATTATGGTCAACATGTTTGTGTCAGTTAACTTAAAGCAAATAAACCTAGACTTAAAGTTAACTTAAAGATTCTAAACTAGAATCTCCATTGTTTCATTCTCTTGTCAGACTTAGTCAGTCTTATCAGGATTAGTCAGTTTTCTTGAGAGGGAGGGATGGAGGGTTTTAATTTTTTTTTTTTTTTGGAAAAAACAAAATCTTCACGGGACAGTTGTCCTTGTCCTTGGCAAATGTTGTCCTAACCCTGTACAAGGGCTAACTGTAGCATTGGAGTTAAACATTGAAAAGGTCATTGTGCATCCACAAACAAATATGAGAGATTAATCATCAGTGTTACTTCTTGAGGTTTGTCAGGAACAGAAAAAGTGTTATAGACTAACCCAAATGCTTGGAAAATATATCAGACATTCAGCAAGTATTCTCTCTCTCTCTCTCTCTCTCTCTCTCTCTCTCTCTCTCTCTCTCTCAGTCTCTCATTTCAGTTTGTGCTTGAGTTGCAGACGTGTAACAGACGTGTTGGGAAATCTAACAACATATTTGTTACAAATGATGCATTTTATTTGAATGCCTTGAGTCTATACAATGAAACTGATAAAGTCACCATTATTACAGGGACCATTATTACACTAGTTTTTTTCCCAGAATAGTTCCAGAATAACAGATGAGGAGTTAGGACAGTAAATCGTAAGATATGGGGATCGACTTGCACTGTGTACATCCACCTATACCCACAGAGCTGACCAGATGTTTGTAACTGCTCATGAATGAAATTAACAACATGATCCAAAATGGTGTATCCTTTGCATCGAAACAGACCATGAAACTTTAGAATTCATTTTATATGTCTTTCAGTCAAAATATAACTGTGACGACTTGCAAGTAATGCAACAATGTTTTTGTAATGAAGTCCTAGATCAAAATAAAGATGCATATTTCACAGTTAATGACTCTCGTGCACACCAAACACTCTTTGATTTTTCTTTCACCATGGACCTGTAAGTGCTCCGTAGCTGTAGCATCAAAACCATCAGCAAGTTTACAGTAAGTTCACGTAAGGCCTACTGCTGGTAGATGTGTCACTGCTGAGTTTGGGCACTTATGTAATGTAGATAAGAGATGAGTCACGTCTGCACAGCCTTGATATAGAGGATGGCAGTATTTGAAACTATACTGAATGGCCAGAGCAAGCATGGTGAGTTAATACACTTTAATCATGACAGACTTGCATTACTTGTGGATTAGGCTAGTTTAAAGAACTTCAGTGTAAAATGAAAATTGGCATGTTTAAAACATCATACCGAGTTGATATGTGTACTGAGGAGCAAAATTGATTTAGCCTGTTGCATTCCGAGCTTAACTATTTTTTATCGTTTGTCCCAGAAGGCTAACAATGGAAGTGGTAGGTGCCCTCAGACGAAGCATGACGACTACGCTATTTTTAAACCATTAAAACAGCTTGAAGAAACTCCACACTCCATCGGTAGTACAACACAGGTCCTGACATTAAAAACGAGGCACTGAGAACTTTGTAAGTGTACACAACATTTTGACAGGCAGTACCTTGCTGTAGTTTCTCATCGCCACCATGATGAAAGTCCAAACATGTCGATTGTACTACCTCTTCTCCTATTCTTCCTGCTGGTTCGTGTTCGTCAATCGACTTGTGCGGACTTTCATCATGGCGGCGACGAGAAACTACAGCAAGGTACTGCCTGTCAAAACTATTTTATTAATAAATGTTGTGTACACTTACAAAGTTCTAATTGCCTCATTTTTAATGTCAGGACCTTTGTTGTACTACCGATGGAGTGTGGAGTTTCTTTGAGCTGTTTTAATGGTTTAAAAATAACGTAGTCGTCATGCTTCGTCTGAGGGCACCTACCACTTCCATTGTTAGCCTTCTGGGACAAATGATAAAAAATACTTCAGGCTAAATCAAATTTGCTCCTCAGTACACATACCAACTCGGCATGATGTTTTAACATGCCAATTTTCATTTTACACCGAAGTTCTCCTTTAAGTGGAGTATTTCATTCCTGCCTCATCTTTTCCTTGGCCTGCTATTTATCTACTTCCTACTTATTTTTTCTGTTCTGTTCTGGTGTTTTTTTACCTGCTGGATTTGTCATGCGTACTCTATGTTAACACAGGGTCAGCATCATAATGAAATATGTAGGACAAGGAGAATAACGCAACCAGAGGTCTCTGAGCAAAGTGTCTTACATGCATTTACAAACCATAGCAGTACTTGCATATACATAGGTGTATGATGTTGTATGAATGTACAAAAAAACAGACT
The DNA here is from genome assembly GCA_027475355.1 of Coilia nasus. Taxonomy (NCBI): domain Eukaryota; kingdom Metazoa; phylum Chordata; class Actinopteri; order Clupeiformes; family Engraulidae; genus Coilia; species Coilia nasus. The sequence continues at coordinate 24,914,925 of CM050207.1, forward strand.
ACTACTTACTATTCTACACTACAGTAGTGCACTACATAGTGAAGAGGCCAGGAATGGGAACAGCTAAAAGCTTCAGAAGTGAATTGTACTGCATCATTCATCTGTTCACACAACCTGTCTTTGTTTACAGCAGGAGTCCTCTGTTTTAATTGACACACACTTTTACCTAAATCAACTATAAACTAAAGTACCATAGAGAGCACAAGAGAAAAATACACTGAAAGTTGCTCGTCTTTTTTAAGAAAAACTCCGGATAGGGAAGGTAACTATTTTACTAAAATGAACCAGAGTTGGTCTTTTACAGTAAGGCATTACAGGCCTGTTTGAGGTTTTACAGGCTTCTCAAACAGGCTGAAGAACAGGTGGTGGGCGGGTGTAATGGGTCGCGAATGGGTCCTTGTCTGCATACTAGCCAGACATGAATATCCAGAACTCAAAGATTGCGCAATTACGTTTCTTTTGCCAAGGGGCATGATTTTACATTTGTGATCTTTGCGTGTGACTAACATACACAAAAATTTGTTGTGGTAGGGGAAAGGTTAAGAAACAGACCCTGCTGTAGACAGTGTGGGGAGCCTATTACTCCACAAAGGCACCAGAGAGGCAAAGAGCCTCAGACTTTTTCCTACCGGTAGAAACTTTCTTCTGTTGCATAGTCACACCCCTTGCACAAGTGATTTGCACATAATGATTTACACACATTTGAGTCATGGCTCAAGAGAGAAAAAAAATATTCAGATGAACAGAGAAGTATGTAAGTGTTCCAAATGCACTACTATGAGTGATGCCACCACCAATATCTATATAGCAGTCATTAAAAATGTTATTTGAGTTCCCTACAACATTGGCGTCATTTTATTCTGCATTAAAAAAAAAATCTAACAGTATGTGCTCCAATGCAGACCATGAACTTTTCATTTGTGTTAAACTGAATTATAATGCTTTTCCCTTTTATGTTTCTACACTTATTTTATCCATTATGCTTTTACTTATTGTCCTTTGCTTTTATTTTTGTGAAGCACATTGAATTGCCATTGTGTATGAAATGTGCTATACAAATAAACTTGCCTTGCCTTGAATTTATGAATGAAAGAGAAAAGCAGTGTTCAGAAGGCCTTAAAATCCATCAGGGGAAGAAGGGGTGTGGAGGAAAAGTGGGACAGGGGAACTGCATTGAGCAGTACTTTCTATGAAGTCTGCGGAGTAAGTCGGCTGAAGTCCAGCGGCAGGTAGAAAACCACAGTTCGCAGGATATCAGATACCCAGTCTTGGAAGAGAGGGAGGAGGTCAGAGGGACTGAGGGAGAAGGAGAGCCTAGCCAGTCAAAAAGGGAGAAAGCCTGGGAGCAGAAAGCTAGGGTTAGTTGGCCACAGGCGAAAGATAAGATGACGTGGGAGTCCGTAGACAGAGACTTGGCAATGGTGTTAGAAGGATTAAAAGGGACAGCCATGGCAAAGTTGGAAAGGATGGGGGAAGTGATCTATAGTTATGGCTTAGATAGGTTTGGAAGTAGTGATAGAAGGAAAAGGGAGCCAGCACACCATTGTCAGTCGAGACGCCAGAAAGACATTCGTGAATTGGTGTTAAGAAGGAGGCAGCTAAGAAAACAGTGGAAAAGGGCCACAATTGAGGAGAAAGAAGGTATAGATGCCCTGCAGGAAGAGTTACGATGTAGGTTAGCAACTCTTAGGAGAGCTGAGAATCTTAGAAGGAAGAGAAAAGAGAAGGAGCGGGTAAGAACACTGTTTTATAAGGACCCCTTTAAGTTTGTGAAAGGGTTGTTTAACCAGGAAAAGGGAGGGATATTGAGAACCTCAAAAGAGGAAGTAGATGAGTACTTGAGGAAAACTCATTCAGATCCAGGGAGGGAGGGAGGATTAGGTTTTCCGCCTGACATGCCACCTTTGGGGGAGATAGAAAGTCAGATGAATGTTGTGCCACCTAGGTGGAAAGAGGTAGAGGCTGTGGTGAGAAAAGCTAAGGCTTCATCAGCTCCAGGGCCTAATGGGGTTCCATATTGGGTATATAAGAATGCCCCAGGGGTTCTTAGGTTTCTGTGGAAGTTGTTTAAGGTTGTGTGGCATAAGCAGAGCATTCCAACAGCATGGTGCAGGGCAGGGGGTGTGTTGATTCCAAAAGAAAGAGTCTGTTAGAATAGAGCAGTTTAGAATGATCTCTTTGCTTAATGTGGAGGGGAAAATCTTCTTCAGTATAGTGTCTAAGAGACTTGTGCAGTATTTGGAAAAGAATGGGTTAATTGACACAACAGTGCAGAAGGCAGGAATCCCAGGTTTTGCTGGATGCATTGAGCATACTAGTGTAATTTGGCACCAAATTCAGACAGCAAAGCAAGAGGGTAGGGAGCTTAATGTAGTTTTTTTGGACCTAGCTAATGCCTTTGGCTCGGTGCCACATAGTCTGATTTGGAGTGCTTGTGAATACTTTAGAGTGCCAGTTGAGATTGTGAATATAATGAAGGAATACTTTAAAGACATTAGATTGTGTATAGGTACAGGGGAGTTTGTATCAGACTGGCAGAAGCTAGAAGTAGGCATTATGGCGGGGTGTACGATCTCACCACTTGCTTTTACAATGGCAATGGAAATGGTAATAAGAGCTTCTAAGTGGGTGGTGGGAGGGGAAAGGCGTCGGGAGGGACTGCGTCTCCCGCCAATTAGAGCTTTCATGGATAACATGACTCTGTTAACAACAACGGTGCCATGTACAAAAAGGTTGTTAGAAAGGATAAATACAAATCTCAGGTGGGCGAGGATGAGGATAAAGCCTAGTAAGTCAAGGAGTATCTCAGTCACCAAGGGAAAAGTGGTAGAGCAGAAGTTCACGGTGGAAGGTGAGGAAATGCCATCCATCAGGGTGAGACTAGTGAAAAGCCTGGGGAGGTGGTATAATGCAGACCTGAGTGATCGAGAGCAGGTAGAGCAGCTTAGAAAAGACGTGGTGGAGGGATTGGAAAAAATTGACAGGTCAGGGCTACCAGGAAAGCTGAAATTGTGGTGCATGCAATTTGGACTGTTCCCTAGAGTAATGTGGCCCATGTCAGTGTATGAAGTACCATTATCAAAAGTAGAGAAGCTAGAAAGGGTGGTTAATCCATATGTTAAAAAGTGGTTAGGGGTTCCACGGTGCCTAAGCAGTGTAGCTGTATGGGAAGGGCATACTGCAGCTGCCAATAAATAGTCTGGTAGAGGAATTTAAGTGTGCTAAGGTTAGGACAGAGCTGTTGTTAACAGGGAGCAAGGACAGGATAGTCAGTGGTCTGGCTCCTAACCCGAGCAAAGGGAGAAAGTGGAAACCAAAGGTAGCAGTGCAGGAGGCAGAGGCAGCCCTTAGACATGGAGAGATAATGGGAAATGTCCAGATTGGGCGGGGAGGCTTGGGGTGTACATCAGGGAAGCCAATGTGGAGAAAGGCAGATCAGAAGGAGAAAAGGAGATTGGTTGTAGAGCAGATACGCAGGCAAGAAGAAGCTAGTAGACAGTTAAAAGCTGTGTCACTAGCAAAGCAGGGCCAGTGGTTGAATTGGGAGGGAGTAGAGAGAAAACAGGTTACTTGAAGGGATTTGTGGAGTATGCAGTCTAACAGGCTAAAGTTTTTATTGGGAGAGACGTACGACGTGCTCCCATCGCCAGATAACCTGAGAATCTGGACAGATGGGGATCCGTCATGCACACTCTGTTCAGGTGTAGCCACATTGAGACATATACTATCTGGCTGTAAAGTTAGCTTGGCACAGGGTCGCTATACGTGGCGTCTTAAGTATTAAAATGCTTAGCAGCAGGAATTGAGAGTAGGAGGCAGCAGGTAAATGCAGAAGGTAGTCATAAAAAAGGTATCCAGTTTGTGCGGGAGGGTGAGAAAAGTAAGAGAGCCGTAAAGTCAAGGAGTACTACACAGGAAACAAAAGATTGGCAGATGCTGGTAGATGTGGGTGGAAAGTTGGTGGTTCCTCAAGAAATAGTTACCACTAACTTGAGGCCAGACATAGTCTATTGGTCGACCAGCCAACAGGTAGTGTATTTTATTGAACTCACTGTCCCATGGGAAAGCTCCCTAGAGGAAGCATATGAAAGGAAAAAGCTTAAGTATTAAGGCTGAATCCCATTTCTAATTTATACCCCTTCCCCTACCCCTATCCCTTGCCCCTTCCCCTCTGAAACAAAGCAACAATGGGTAGGGGTTGGAAGTCAACCCCTATGAATTGGGACACCACTTCAACAATGACATACGTCATCAGTAGTCTCTGCCAGTTTTTACATAAGCAGACGCGACAAGCTTTTGCCAGAAATCCAACATGCCGACTGCAGCTGTGGTTGTCTCTGTTGCGTGGGCTATTGTCATCTTTTTACGGTTGCATTCTGAACTAAGCAATTTTTACCGTTTCTGCAGAATGGGCTTACAATGCTAGTCTTCGGGGCAGCAAGTATGAGTGAAGCTGTCAGTTGCTTGTAAACTGTTACAAACGCAATGAGCTAGCCAGCATTCGCGGTTCCCAAAAGAAAAAAGCACCGTCACAGCAGAATGACACGCATACCATTTGAACGAACACAACCCCAGAGTTTCCAAGGCTAAACCAATGAGATTGCTTGCAATTACTTGGGTTACAATATCGAAATAAATGTGTTGCACCGACGCTCGCAATTTGTTCACAACTTCCATGCAATTCCATGCATCAACCGATCACTCAAGGTCACAAATAACGTTACACTACTTAATACAGTACTAGCGTTTTTTTGTCTGTATTTTATAAAGAAAATGACCATTACGCATTGGAATATTAAACTTAAGACAATACAGCAGTTGACACAATTTTTCAACCGTAAATAATGGAGAAAATACTTTTGTGAACGAGTTTGGTCTCTGTACTTGTCGTTGCAGCCATCTTGCTGGTAATTCGCAAGGCATTCTGAGAAAATGCTCATACCCCTCCGTCTGGAGTGTGCCTCTGAAAAATCTTCGTTTGGAGGGGTATATAGCCCTACCACTTCGCCCTACCCCTCTGCCCTCAGGGGAAATGGGACACCCCTACCCCTACACGTGCACGAGCAAACCGGAGGGGTAGGGGAAAGGGGTACGGCCAAGGGGTGTAATGGGATTCAGCCTAAGAGTTGAGATTGGAAGCAGAGCAGAAAGGATGGAGGGCAAGAGTATTTCCAGTAGAAGTGGGTTGTAGAGGGTTTGTAGGGAGGTCAGTCATTTCATTGCTAGGGGAGCTTGGGGTTGGTGGTAAGAATCTACGTAAAACTGTTAGGGAGATGTCAGAGGAAGCAGCTAGGACTAGTAATTGGATCTGGATGAGAAAGGTGGTCTCTGCCTGGGGTAAGCAGTAGGGTTGCCATGTTCGAATGGGGCGGTGGAGGGATTCAAACCCGGGCCCTCCAGGTGTGGGTTGAGGCCTTAGCCAGTGTGCTACCGAGGAGGTGGAGATTAGTGCAACCTAGGGCTGTTTGTGCAGATAAGGATGGGCACCCCAGACCAGCAGATGGCAGTAGTGCGTTTAGTGGGTCAATAGAAACACAGAAGAAGAAAGAGGCTTATAAATGGCAGCCATCACACACATGGGCAGCTTAGAAGCAGGCTCTCTGGGATCGTGCGGTGTATTGGGATACAGAGTGGCCAAGTTTCCCGGGGTTTTGCGGTGTATGGAACAAGGGATAGCTGAGCATTAGACACCATTAGATTCAAGAGGTGGATACATCTAATGGTAAGTCAGTGGGTAGAATCGTCTTTAGAACTAGCATTGGCAGTGTCGTTTGTAGTGATGGGCTATAAAGCCCCAAACAGAGCTCCAAACCAATTTCCTTATTGTGCCGAATCATGGGTCGCAGCCTCGAACCACGAGAGACCAAAAAAAAGCGAAATCTGTGTTTTTGCATTCTTTATTCAAGTGTCAATAAACTATCATTGCTGCGTGTTGACTTCCTCATTTCTTGAATTAAAGGTGATACAATAAATGTACATTTTTTGCGTCTTAGTTCACTATATTATGCCTAAAATGGGTCTCACGCTGCATTGTCTCACTTTAGCAAACACGTTAGAGGGAAAGGTCGCACAGTAGGGAGCTTCTTAGACACGTCGTTCTGGCGCAACTTGTCTCCCATCCACATATCAACCACACCTGTCGCTGCTTAGCTAGAATATCGTCAGTAGCCAGCCTATGCACCTATTCTACAGGCAGTTGTGGTCAGCACCTGATCAAGTTGCCACTTAAACCACATTCCTTTGTAAGCTTAATGATTTATAAATTTAGGTTTAATAACATTATATCAAAACTGCCAACTTTAGACTTATTTAAGAAATTAGCCACACCGTTTTGAAAATGCTTTGCTGAAATAATGACAAGTTTGCAACACAAACACATGTGGTAGCCTACTATTTTATTTAAAGATTTACTTCGTGGTTAGAGTGTAATTATTATTAGGCTATTATTATTATTATTATTATTATTATACATTTCGTATTATTGTGCATTTGTGACATCATGCTAAATGCAAATATGGTGATCTCCTGATTAGAAATCGCTATTAGATGAAGCATCCCGTCAGAAAACACACGTTTCAGACAGTTTTACAAGGCTACAACAACCCATAAAGCGCTGCTGTGGTTGGAGGAGTTGAATCAGGTTCCAACGCAGTCACGTGGTATGTTCAAAACTGAAGCTTCATTTGTCATCAGTCACGTGATTTTATTGTAACAACACAAGCCCCAACACTGTGGCTTCATCTGGCACGCCCTCTTGCTCGACGCAAGCTCCAATGCCTTACTTCAGATGTAATGGCGTATGCGTTAATGACTGCAAAGTGATAGTATCTGTGGTAAAATGGTGGTAAAGTGCAAATATTCAATAACAAGTCCTAATTAGTAAGTAAGCAGGTCATTTTGGAAGTAAATTGTGGTTGTGGTTAATTTTGTAAGTAAAACTTTGGGAGTCGGGCGGGGGTGGTGTAGGAGATGAGATGGGGGAGGAGGAGGAGGAGATGAGGCCCAGACAGGCCCTTGGGGTGAGCGAAGCCCAGACAGGCTCCCTCTCCCCCCTTCTCCTTCCCCTCCTCTTTCCCTAATTTTTTTTTATTTATTTTTTTTATGCGTTGGTGCAAATAGTTGGTAATGAGCAGGAAGTAGTAAATTTTGGAAGTAAACGGTGGTTGTAAGTGAATTGTGGAAGTACATTTTGGAAATTTGGGTAGCAGGTAGCTAAACTGTGGACACACGCTAAAGGATTGTTCACCTTTAGTGGGGCCACCTCAGGGGAGGGTGTACAGTGAATAAAGGCCCGAAACACCCGTGGATCCTGAGGTACACTGCTGAGGATGTGTCCCACATAGTGTATGGATAATTGTAATGGCTGTAGCAGGAAAGCCTGAAGTGTGGTACAATGGGTGCTCTCCCCACATGTGCAAGTGTCTTGTATTTTTATGTATTTATCTAGTTATTTTAATTGTTAAGGAAATGTTGGAGGAAACTGCAAAGGCTTGCCAGTGGTCCTGGATGAGATGCATGTTGTTGGCATGGTGAAAGCCATGGGGGAAAGCGATAGGTAGGTGCTGCTGAGTGGATCATGTAAACGGCCCCAGCAGCCCCAGTCACTGTAACGGTAGCCGGCTGGTTCAGGTTAACCCTTGTTGAGCATCTGTCTGTACAGCTCCAGTTGGCCATCTCCTCAGCTGCTCTGTCCTGTACAGCTCACATGAGGTTGCGTGAATAGCTGTAGTCAGCGGCCAGTTGTGCGTGTTACACCTGGGAGTAGGGACTAACAGCCTGAACTATTTACTTGATTATAGATAGTGTGGGGGTAGGTGTAATAGCTATAGTTTCTCCCTAAGGTGCTCTTCCTACATGCACAAGTACTTTGTGTTCTTTGTAAACTGAATTATAATGCTTTTACCTTTTATGCTTCTACACTTATTTTATCCATTATGCTTTTACTTATTGTCCTTTCTTTTATTTTTGTGAAGCACATTGAATTGCCATTGTGTATGAAATGTGCTATACAAATAAACTTGCCTTGCCTTGAATTTATGAATGAAAGAGAAAAGCAGTGTTCAGAAAGTTGCCTTGAGCATTTGAGGCCATCATGCAATTTCTATTCGGTGACACAGGGTGACGGTAAATACTCTCCTTAAAATCAGCAAAATCATCGCCTCACATCCAAACAGGAACATTCCAGGCTGAAAAAATGAGGTGGGGGTCCTTGACAACTCTGAGGGGGGCGAAATTGTTTTTAATCCATTTGCTTTAGGCACAGCTAACGGGGCGTGTCCATTACAGCAAATTTCACTTCGCTCTCATTAGCTGCGTTTAAGTTATAAACCCCTCTATCTGTGTCTGTCTGCATACAGTAGGCCTACCTCAATGAGAACATTGGGGTGGGCATTAAAATGCGCAAGGTCAAGTTGAACACAAATCGTAAACGAGACTGAGCTCGCACATTTGGCACAATTTACCCCAATGCATTCTCTCCAAAGGCACAACTTACCCCACACGGTGGGCAACAAGCTAAAAATAGACAGAGAAGATATGTCTTTAAATTGGATTTAAACTAGATGTACCGCATATTGAAATGTGGGAAGTGGGCATGGATGTGTGTTTTGAATGAATGACATTGGCCAAGTTTCCCAGTTAAGAACCTTCTTAACGAGTTAAGAATGCTCTTAAGAAGAGGTCGGCTAAGAGGAAGCGTTAAGATAAGAGTGTTTCCCAGACGCCTTCTTAACACCCTTCTCACCACCGTCTTAAGAACCTTCTTATTTGCCGTCTTAACTGGAGCGCAATGAGCAATCGATCCCAGAATGCCCGATTGGAGCGCATAGTTACCATAGTAAAATCAAAGATTTTAGAGCGCTACTCTAGAATCTTTGGTAAATTGCTCCCAACTGTGAAGTGGTGGTACAACACGTGCCGTCCGACAGAACTCATAAATAAAATACCGGCTAAAACCAAGACATTTGTAGTCACGCGCGCACAAAAACAAATTGACACAAATAATAATTAGGCCTACCGAAACACACAAAAACCAAGGGAATAAAAATGGAAACACAAAATGAAATCAACATTTCATTTCATGTGTATATTCTTATTTGTCTGATATAAATCTGAAATATGAGGAGCAAATATGTGAAACACTGGGAAATTGGCGTCCCATTGTCATGAACGACAGGGAAAAGGGGGAAAACACGATCAGGAGAAATGGACGTACTGCATTAATATCTCCTTGCCTAGTGTCACATTGCTTTACCTGCCCGAGGGGGTGCTGGTTTCACTGTTTTGTCGCTAAGAAGAGTGTTAAAGGTGTACTTCCATCGTGTTTTCATAAATTTTGCGGTGTTCTCTAGTATTAATAATTGCCCTGTGCGCTGGTTTTGATGAAAAAAATGTTCTAGTGCTTCCGTTTCAGGCTGTTTTAGTTTGGTGGAGGGGGTGTGGCCGGGAGAACGACATGATTTCACCAGAGGCGTGACACGCTCCCTGCAGCTTCCTTTGCCCCACAGTCAACCTGATAGCAGAGTAAGGTAAAGGGGAAAAGTCAACTTGACAGCGCTAAAGCTGCACACAGAATGTCTTCGGAGATACAGCCTTATGTGTTTGATCCTGAATCCGAAGAGGAAGGAGAGATGGCACAAGCACAGTCGCTTCCTGACCGTTTGTCAATGAACGTTTCAGAATGGTAATATTTGCATGACAAAACAGTGCAAGTGCCTGACTAAATGCAGTTCAGTCATTCAACTAGCCTGCTAATCTTATGCGAGTCAGTCACAGGCTAACATCATTTAAAGCCCATTCGGTCAGTTTCTCTTATATACATTTGCACGTCTACGTCACGCTGCAGGCCCTTTTTGCATTGGGTCGTTTTTCCCGCCTATTGTCTTCTTTTGACTGATACAGAAAATGGGGGTAGAAAAACATTTTGATATGCAGCATGCATATGCAACTCGGGGTGACCTATCATATTTCAAAAGAGCGAGTACTAAACGGTTTCTCGTGGAAGTACACCTTTAAGAATGCTCCAGACCCTTCTTAGAGATCCTTCTTAACGGCAGGTCCTCTTAGGCTAAGAAGCATTTTGGGAAACGTGGTTGCTTCTTACGGGAGCCTTAAAAAGGGTCTTAAGAAGTTCTTAACGCTAAGAACTTCTTAACTGCATCTGGGAAACCCGGCCATTGTGTGTAGGAGTGATTTGTGAAAGAAATAGGCAAAATGAGATTTTGTACAATTACAGTGCCCCCTATGGGCCCAATTTTATGGCATGTACTGTGCTTTTAGAGGTCTGATATATTAATGTATTTTGATATATTTGATATATTTTGTGCAGTTCCCACCTTCTCAGTCCAAGATATTGGCAATACAAAATCCCAATTTTTGCATTTACCCATATAACTAGGTGACGCTATGCTTTAAGTGAGCGTTTATGGGCTGGGTCGATATGTCTCTGTAACACTGACCTATCACAGAAATTTCATGTTCTTGGGTGAAACGTTCATTGAGTTATTCAGCAAAAACTTTTGGTCTCCCCCTCTTTGATGGACACTGGCACAGCGGGGTGGGCCTTGGGTGCCAAAAGCTTCTAGTCGCCGAAAAAGTTCTAGGGCTACATGCCTACAAAGATTCAAGTCCCCCAGACTTCCAGTGTCCCGGCAATCGTTGACTGACATTCACTGAAAAAAAGGGGGAAAAGTCGCAGCGTGGTCTTTGTTTGCATTTTGTTGATTTTTCTCCTTGTGCTAGAGACCCAGCTCAAAAAACATGAAGCGGTCAAGACTAAAAGAAACCAAATGTACTCTGCGTGGTGCTATGTTTAAATACAACAGTCCAACTACTTCACCGAGTTACCACCTCAACAGCGTGCATGCAGCTGTGCTTCACTGAACGAGTGCATCAGAACAACCTACAATCACAGCACTGTTGGGAAGGCGAGCATGTGATGATAAGAAAGCAGAGGGCATTACTGACAGGATATGCACCATGATTGCTATGGCCATGACCCAGACGTTGGTTCCATGCCTTTGGTAGTTAATCTAGCTATTCCAGTCTTGCTTAGCAAAATCACGCTCCAAGAGAGTCCAAATGCAGCGAGACAACACTAAAAGACTATCTCAGAGGCCTATAACGTTGCAACTCTGTGTTCTTCCATCTGCTCGTCATTTGCTAAAGCTGTCACATCCCCCCCAATCAGGTACTCACTGCATCTCTCCACACTTGCATTCACAAATGTAAAAAACTTTAAAACACAAAATAAAACATTTTTGGAAAACCCACATTAGACAGTAAAACACTACGTGGGTAGCCTATTTTACAGGAAGGTAGTTCTTTAGTTTTCCAAACCATACCTGCAAACTTGTCGCTTTTCGGCGCTAATTGACATCTGGGCCGTTCGGAATCTCAACTGAGCTTGCGCCTGTCAAGAGAGGGAGGTGGGGTGGGCTTGCGTGCCATGTAGGTATGGCAAGCCATTTTAACATTTAAAAGCTAAGTTTGACTATCCGAAATTAACATTGTAGATATCAACAACATCTTTCTGACTAGTCGTAATTACATTTTGGATACTCGAAATTGTCATTCAAGATATCTGTAACGTAATTGTCACTAGTCGAAACGATAGATAGAGATATCTGTAATTCAGTTTTGACTGGGCAAAACTGAATTACAGATATCTGCAATTACGTCATTGAAAACAACATTCAACTCGTCACACATCTTATTTATCCAGAAAGTCTGCCATGCTAGAGGTGTGAACATGCTGAAATCCTTTGATTATCATTTGGTTAGTGGTAGCTGGCAACTGCAGATTTGCATTCATTTTTCAGGTGAACAGGGCCAGATAATGTAAAAATGACTCTCTGTCCATGCGTTCTTCATTTCTCTCTTGATCCTCTGAAGTTGCAGTGAATACATCAGCCTCGTTTTTATTTTCTCTTGGTTCTGAGGCACTCAACACATGAGTCTTAAAGGCCTGTACATGTTTTCTGAAAATGTGAGTGGCAAAAGATGTTCTGACTCTGAAATATTTGGAGCAGCCATCAAAAGGGCAGCAAACATTTTTCCATCTCTAATGTGCATTCTTAAATGAGCATGGTTCTCCATCACTGTCCCCCAATGGTGAAATGAGTTACCAGCTGCTATAGGAGTAAGGTCATCCCTCTCAACCTTTAAGAAGCTTGCAAAGACTCTTTTCAACAAATATATTTGTTTATTATAGTTTCTAAATATAAATATATTTAGATTCCAAGATATAAGGATTTAAAATGTGTCCTGTATTTTTGACCCACACTGTATATGTAGTATTTGTAATTCTGTCAGAAATAACGTGCAAACATTTAATAGAACATGTTTGTAACATTCCTGTGCAGTATTTGGTAAACTGGGTTGCGGACCATCTCTTTGCCCTATACCTTATGACACATGAAACCTACCACACTAGTTCACAGGCTATTACAAAACATGTTGTATCATTCTTTGAGAGTCCTACTTTGCTCTGGCTGTAGAAAGAGTCCAGCTTTGGCCTGGGTGAAGTCCAGTTGTGGCCTGGGTGACGATCCTGTTCTGGAAGAAATGAGACATATACACCTTTCAGACATAACATTTTGTTCACATTAAAACATTCACATTTTGCACAATGACGTGTGCTGTAGCTTGTGATACAGTGTAAATTCCTGTAACTCTGTAAAATATCTAATTACACAGTTTTTTATTAGCATTTCTACTACCCATAAATTATTTAGTAGTAACAGCATTTAATGATTAATATCCATAAACAAAAAAATCATAATAAATGTCATTAGAATATGCACAAATCTGACTTGAATTTTACCTTATTTTTCACATCTGTCCTTCTCACATCTCCAGTGGTTGTACACTTTGTCCGGGTTGATGGCTTTGTCTGCTTCTTGCTTTGACTTTATGCGCATCAGCTGGTCCAAATGAGCCACTTCAAGACGATTTCTGGATAGTGTTGCACTGGAAGCAAAGTTGTGAGATCTCCTTCAGCTCCTCACATCTACAGTGTAAGTGCTGCAGCATCCATATGACCACCTGAGCAACCACCTGAGAATGTGCTGATTGACCCCTGTTTAAGTTTTTGCTTCATTATGTACTTGCTAATGGCCTCCATAGACTGTGGGTGATGGAGAATGGCCTCATAGTTCTTTGCCAGTTTGGCAATGTCTACAGATCCACAGTCAAAACTTATGTCTGAGCTCAGTGCTTCAATGTCAAATGCAGACCACTCCTTTAATTCATCCTCTGGAAAATGAGCATCCATGTGATCACAGAGCATACTAATAAAAAGAGTACTCTCACCCGTATTTCCGCCATCAGCTGATGAGGTCCCCATTGCCTCTTTGACACGGTCACTCCACTGTACATCCTCCTCCTTCAAGTATTGGGAAAGCAACTTCTCAATTTTTGCTCTAGCAAAGCAGTGTGCTTCCATCAGTCAGGTTGTGTCTTTGTAAAGTGAGGCAGAGCTGTGCTAGGTCACCCAAAACATCTCCCAGAGCAGTGAGAGTAACCTTGAACTTTGAATCACTCAGCTTTTTGTAGCAGTACTTTTCCACTGGATCTCTGTTATCGGTGAATTCTCTTTTGCAGAATTCTTCAAGCACAGTGTAGTTCCTCAAAACAGCATTGACAGCTTGATGCCGCGACAGCCATCGCACTTAGTTCAGAGGCCTGAATGACAGTGTATCTTCATCAAGAATCTTTCCTAGGTCCTCCATTTTGCCCCTCTTCACTGTTGACCGAGAGAAAGTGGAATACACAGTTCTACGAAGAGTTTCCACATCTCGCATGAAAGGCACATTTTTCCAGGCATCATCAATGCCCAAGTCCTCTCTATGGGCCACACAATGTTGTTCAATTAGGTGTGGTATTTGGCGCTTTAACAACGCCGCAACTCCGTTGTGTTTTCCTAGCATTACTGAGGCACCATCAGATGTTAGCATCACCATTCTCTGCATGTCCAGTCCATGTTTGGAGTAAAACGGAGTTATTGCCTGCACAATATTCTGAGCAGTGCATGTTGTCAACTGGATGATGCCACCAAACACAGTTATATAGTTAACATTGTTGTCTTTCCTGTATTTAATATATATGACTAGCATTTTGTGTTCTGATATGTCTGTGCTCTCATCTACTAGGGTATGCCAGGGTGCATTTTTAACACTGCGCATAGTCTCATTCTGCAGAATCTCATTGATTGAGTTCACAAAATCAAAGGCATTTTTGCTTCGCCAGCTTTCTGGTATTCTCACATACTTTGCCATGTGATCGTGGATTTGTTGAACTGACAGCATTGATGCATTCATTTTGATGGCAAGTAAAATATTGTCAATGAAAACTTTAACTTGCTCGGGGTCAGATTTTGTTTTGTGTGACAGCTTGTTTCTTGTGTCTTTTGCGCTCTCCTGCAATAGTGTACCAATCCCCAGTGTACAATTCCAACAGCTTTCAAATGCCTTTTCTGCTGAATGTGATGCTTGAGGTAGTCCAACTTCCATTGAGTCCACATTTTTCCCTCAGAAAACTCACTTGCTACTCTGTCTTCGCTGCATGTTTTGCAGAGTAGACCTTTCTCACTCGAAAAAGAAAAAAATCTCACCAAGTTTTACCACTTGTTCTTCTATTTGCACATACTCCGACAGCCATTCCATCTTAAAAGAACCGCATTTCTTTTTTACTTTGGCTTGGTGAGTGGATGTGTTCCTGCCTGTTCGTTTCGCCATGATATGGGGTTAGCATTTGCGTCTCTTAACTTTGTCGCACTGTTGTTAACTAGCTATGAGAGGCGGTTAGAGCGAAATGTGTATTGTGGCCGTGACAGTGGCAGCAGCAGAGTTGAGCTGTGACATATAACTGTCACCGGAAGTGGCTTACTGTCATGCGTCAGTAAAGCGCTGTCGTGTGGCAGTGAAGCATTGTTCTGTGACAGCCTTACGGAAGTTGCCTACTGGTTGCGTTGTCTTGTTTGCGTAGCAGGCGGCCGGTAGCGATGTCGTTAAACGTTGTATCTCGGCAGTCCAGCCACCAATTTGATATCTAAAAACGTCCCCATAAAGGTCACACGATAAGCTATACGGTGATACAACAGGTTATGAGGTTTATGGCATGATGTTCTTTTGATACGAAAGATAAAACACTGATATTAAATGTCTGCTTGCTGCTTCAGGAGGAGTGCCGTGACATGGCATCTGTTTTTCTTCAAGTTTACATCGTTCAACGGACATCGGATCCACTGAGGTAAATGAGTCTTTTGACTTGTTGATGTTGTCATATATTTTGTTTATTACTTGAAAATGGCAGTATTTACTCATGTTTAAAAATTTGATTACATGACCGCGAGTTGTCATATTATGTTAGTCATTTAGCAAGCAGCAAACTGCAGTTCGTTCATTACTTATTGTCGATTTATTGTACGTTTTTGTATGACTGACAAGTGTAGGACAGTAAAAAGGTAGGATAGGTTAAGGAGATAAAGAAAAAAAGGTAGGTTTTGAGAGTGGTGTTGCTAATTAATATACGGTGATATGTCACAGTACAGATATTGCACAGTATCTAATACCACTAAATTAAATAATGTACAGTAGGTGGATGGAAAGAAGATTGGGGGGGGGGGGGGGTTGTCAGTCGTTCTGACTTTTTGGAAGAAACTGTTCTTAAGTCTGTTAGTCCTTGTTTTAATGGACCTGTAGCGCAACAGATTACACAGTTCAAAGCCAGGGTGGGGGCAGTCCTTTACGATGTTCTCTTATCCGGGAGGGGAGCATTTAAGTACCGTCTGAAACCTCTCCCTGTCTACCGTGGTGCAGCTACTGTGATAAAGTACGTTATGTGATGTGTGATGTGATGTGATGTGCAGAGAAATAAGACAAGTTATTCAAAGTTATGTGTTTTGTTTGTTTTTCTTAGATGCATGGAGAGAACAGCCAGTTCTCTCATCTGATGTGGTTTCACAGAAAGGAGGCAGATGACATTGTGGAACACAACTTGGAGCCATGGATGCAGACTTCCTGGACAGGCAGCTGTTGGATGATGATGAGGTGGAAAGTGATTCACCATCATCCTTTCTATGGCATAAAATAATTTATTTTTAATAGGCCTACATCTCCTTGCTGTGGACATATGTGCGACATAGCCGTTATGTTTTTTGGCAATCTTTTGATTTCTTGTAACTTTTACCTGGTACTGTAACAACAAAACGTAAAATAAGAATCCATTTGTAACCTGTATACATTCATAGACAGGTCACCTTAAATGGCACATCCTTGCACACCCTCAGTGTAGGCTGTTTGTTAACACAAATTGTATCTGTGTATTATTTAACTTGGCTAATGATAGCCACTTCAAGAACCATATGGCTACATTTGACAATATGCAGTTTTTAAATTGATTACAGTGAATCACGCTAGCAGACTCCTATCATTGGCATGCCATCCCATAGGTATTTGGCTTTGCCTTATATTATTATTTTATATTATATTAACTATGAACTGGTATCTGTTAACTCACACATACAGTTACAGTTGTCTCAGTCTTCTGTGAAGTAGTGAGTGATCTATGTCTGTGAGCCTATGTGTATGTATGATATTGTGTTTAAGCTACTGGACACCTTCATCTCCTTCTGGATAAATAAAGTATCCATCTACGTATTACACATCCTATTGTAATAACACACTTGTCAACATAATGAGGGGATAAGCATGGCACCTCTTAACAGTTTTTCTATCTATCTATCTATCTATCTATCTATCTATCTATCTATCTATCTATCTATCTATCTATCTATCTATCTATCTATCTATCTATCTATCTATCTATCTATCTATCTATCTATCTATCTATCTATCTATCTATCTATCTATCTATCACAGAATCTCAACTGATAATGTCTGTCACACCTATTATTAGGCCTATATGTCAATGGACATTAAATTCCTAGGACAGTGGCTGAGTGCCGCAGCTGGACACAACTGGAGAAGGAGGGCAAAAGGGTTCCAATAGTGTATTTTTCCTACCTTCAAAACATCCACTACAGTCTCTTCATAACAATTCGCTTTTGCAGAAATACAAAAATATGTTCTCACCAAGCATTGAATGATTTCCCAAATTCTGTGTTTTTGGTAAAGAGTTAGCGTCAAGGGCAGGATTATATTTTTTGCCTTTACAATTACCAAAAGCTCCACACTCGCCAGTTTAGTTTTAATCTGGGAGCCTATAATTGTTTTTTTCTTCACATTAATAGTCAACGCTACTAATGCCAGTGGCAGTCTAATTCGTTGTCTATCTTAGCCCATATTGTATGCTGCATTTATTTGTATCAAACGTGTAGGTTTGCGAGAAATGAGATCAGATATCTCTCACTGAAGTCGCGAATGAGATCAGATATATCTGTCATTGAAGTCGCAAATTTGCCAGAACTAAAAATCACATCGCAAATCTGGTGGTACTTCAGATGTCATATGCGATAGGCCTATGATTTTTTTTTATCCGCTCCGCTTTTATCCGCTTTATCCGTTTTTAATCATAAACATATATAGAGTAAACATGGCAATGCTCGAGAAAAACAATCGTATAATTCTGACAATTTGAAGTGTCCAATTTCCTTAAAAAAAACCACACACACACACAAATTTGCGATAAATACACTCTGATATTTGTGACAATAAGTCGCAAATTTGGATAATGAATTATGTGTCATCTGTGTTAGTCATCAGGCAAAGCCCAACGTAGCCCAAAAGAAAACGAGTGCAGTAGCATATAGGCCTATCATATTTCACCTCCTGGCCAAGCTTATTCCAAGTCCATATGAAAGTATAATGTGTGAACATGCAAATGCATTTGATAAATGTCCGCAAATATATGTTAGGAATATGCAAGTTTTTTTCCTTGAGCATTGGCGCCTTTATTTCTAGGAATAAAAAGCAGAGAGAATTGTACATGGCCCTGGTGTGCAGTCGTAAAATGGCAGACATTGGTTCAGATATAAAATATTCATAATCCTACAAAGGCCACGAAAGTCATTGTCAAAAGCAATTCTTAAAAAAATAAATACCTAACATTAACATTTCACAACTATTAGGGTCGTGATCTTTAATGTATGGCGAAAAAGGAGTGCGCTTTCCGTACATGCAGTTGTACGGCACTAAATGGAACAGCGATTAAGTTCCACGGTACAGCGGTAGAGCGATTGAATGCTACAGTACAATGGCAGGCAGCCGCGAGACATTGGCAGGGTGTGATGAGACATTGGCAGGCTGTCCTGTGACAGTGCCAGGCTGGCATGTGACAGCGGCAGGCTGGCATAAGACACAAGCAACATGACAGTCCAGATTTTGCTCCCATCCCTACTGCTAGCTACGTAGTGTAAGTGAACCGTATCCTATCATTGACTGGACACCTGTCACTCACTGAGTTACATTGCAAAATGGTACAGAAAAAATATTATTGGTGGAATTAACTAGATTAGGTCTAATATTATATATTAATTAATAAGTTTATGTTGAATTTTATTTTCTGCACTGCATAGATTTTCTTGTGCGCTGAGAATGTGCGAGCAGTGCGCGATTGCGCAGGCGCGCAGCTTAGAGGGAACACTGCTCAGGGCCCACTTTAAAATCTCAAAAATGTTTGCGGCCCACCTCCTACAATATAGGTCAAATACTGCGTTCTTAAAGACCATTTTTTTATTTTGATGAAAAATATTGCACATTCATTCAGCTGAAAGCACACTGGACATGCAGGAAGCTCCACAGCAGGGATCACTTCATTGGGTAAATGGTAGTGGTGGATAAATTAGCAAACCCAACCGTGGTAGGGGAGTCCAGGGGGAATGCCTCCCTGGAGAAAATTTGGACAAAAACACCGTAAAATGGTGACATTTAATAGGATCTGAGGGAATATATGAGAAATCATCAGACTAACCTGCAGAGCAGGGCAATTGGAAAGACTTTGTGGAATAACTGAGGGTGAAGATGGCTTGAATAACTTAGTTTGCAGAGGGTTATGTCATAGAAGGCCTATAGTCCAGCTATAGCTGGTAGCCTACTGTGAATAATAATAATATAATAATACAATATGAAATATATTTATATAATTGAATGTTGAGCTATACAATTTAAAGTTAAAACTTTCCTTATTTGGCCAACTAGCCGAGCTGAACTAAATACTTTGACACAACATACGTGTGAGCGAGCGAGAGTGAGACGAAGGAGTGTGTGGGACTTCTGGTGAAGCAACGAGCGAGAGTTCTTATTCACATATTACCCAGAGAGCAAACTCACAATCTGCCTCCTGACTCTTTTATTTTAATTCTCCCTGTTGCTAGCAAGCAATCCATTTTGATACTGCAGGTTAAGCTGTTTGTAAAATTGCACAGCGCAAACAAACGCTGCAAACAGCGCAAATTGTACTCTGTAAAAAGCCTACTGCTAGTGGCAAAACAAACCATGGATACAGAATTTAAACATTAATATATTTTTAAAGTAATTTTGTTTAAACATGTGAAAGGGTCAGGTATGATTTTGTGGGGAGTGGGGACTACAAATTGGTGTGTGCGCACACACACACACACATATATGCGGTCTAGTTTTTTATAGGCCTACAAACCTTGCAACAGTCATGTCAGTTTATGTTTATTATAGTCTTCTGACACCATGTATGTCCTTGGCTTAATGGGTACTTTTGTAACCCAGTGGTGGTGTTTTAAAGTTGCTTTCTAATTCTCTGACAAACACACCAGCGGCATCACTGTCAGCTGAAGCCCTGAAATACCATTGGGGGCTTCGCCCAGCCCCTGTACACGGCAAACTAGCAACAGGTACGCGATAGATAGCTCAGGTAAGCTAATCAGTCAGCAAGCTACCAAAACCTAAGGCCAAAATACCCACCCTAGGACTTAATATGATAAATGATAACTGGAAATAGTGATACGCAGCACATGAATGAGGCGTCCTTATTCTAGGCTGCTGTCTAGACCATTGACTGAACAGGAACTGAATGGGCCCGTTATGTCCATTCCTATATACAGTCAATGGTCAAGATGGAGATAGGTTTGTCTCATAAAGATTTGTAAAAATAAAAAAAGATAAATATAAATACATTTATAAATATTCAAACACAAAATACAAATACAAAAACGCGACATACAAATAAATGATAGAAGGTATATAAATACACCGGCATTTTTTATATTTTTTCGAGATTTGTAAATATATTTTCGAGATTTTAAAAGAAATGTAGTTGATATGTATGTGGAGTCTGCATTTGTGGATCCATGTTTTGCTTTTGTGTCTATTACGTAATTGTGAGACATTCCTACCGCACACCACGGTTTCACAAATAAATGTCACCGGATTTGAATACAAATACTCTTGACTAGACATCCAGCAGATGGCAGTCTTGAGCAAAGGTGTCGTGCAGCTCGTCGGTAGCTGCTAGTTTGGTATTATATCCAGCTATCCAGTAAATGCAACTACATGACAACATGGAAGCAACTATCAGTGGTTTAAATGGATGGGTTAAGTAGTGTTATTTATTAAACATAAAACAAGTGTTGCCCACAGAGTGCAATATTGTTACTGGATAAACCATACATTTTCGTTTGCATGGTTATCAATACCTGGGATGGCCCAGTTTATGGGGTGACCACTCTCCCGTTTTCTGACAGAGCGCCCTGTCAGATGCATGGTTTAGCCAGTAACAATAAACAAACTGCATAAAGATATATATGAAACGCATACTGAGTAATTTATCATCTTCATCATCACCATCGTCATCTTCATCATCATCATCATCATCCTCAGTAGCGGTGACATGGTCGTTTTAAAAGTAGCTTACGAGCCACAAAATAGAGGCCACCCCTGAAAGAATGAGTTTGTCAAAGCTCCGTGGTGCACCCACCTCAGTGTGCAGTCAGCACTTTAAGAAGTGTCACCTCACTCACTGATGCCAGGGTACACACACCAACCTTTTTGTTGAAAATAAATATAACTCCATATAGACATATTTCAAAACCTATAAGTATTTTATTAATGTGTTGTGTGAGTATGTGAAATGTATTACCATAAAATCAGCACGTACGTAATTACCTGGTCCTGGGAGGGATTAACCAGGTATTGCAGTTTCAACAAACTAGTCATCCCTGTCTCTGTTTGTCTGTCTGCCCATATGGACGGCCAGGTTGCCATCTCTGATTGCGCTTGTTGAAACTAGTTTCGCATGGTTTCATCATATGGGTTTAACAGGTCTATCATTTCAGCAAAGATGTTTAGCCTAAGGATGCCTTAATTTTTGCTTTGATCAGATTGGCTCAGGCTACATCTTGATTTTGTAAAGTAATCACCAGAGAGTGTTGAGGAGGAATCTAGGATCTTTGGTACGAGGGGATATCAAAAAGTCTGATCGCATCTGATGTACACCATTGTATTAGCTACTGATTTCATGTGTGATCATTGCGCTGACTGCTCAGTCAGAACACCATGCGGAAGGGGCATATCCCCAGTCAGTTGGCAAAAATGGACAAAGCTGAGTATAGAGCAGTGATAAAGTTTCTGGTACTGGAGTCTGAAACAGACTGAAGAGCAATTGACTGCCATTTACCAAGAGTCTTCCCCTTCTGCTGCAACTATCAAATGGTGGGTAAAGGAATTCCAGTGTGGCAGAGAGAGTTTAGAAGATGACCCCCGGTCAGGACGGCAATTAACCAGTACCACCGAGGAAAACATTGAGACAGTTCACAGACTAGCGATGGAAAACCGCTGTATCACTCTCCATGAGTTAGAGGAAGCCACAGAGCTTTCATATGGATCAATTCACGGCATACTTCATGACATATTCCACATATCCAAGGTGTGCTCAAGATGGGTCCCGAGAATGCTTTCAGATGACATGAACCAATTGAGGGTCACCATCAGTGGAGCTTCGCTAACTCAGTACAATGCCAACCCAGATGATTTTAATTTCAGGGTTGTAAATCTGTGATGAAACCTGGCTTTATCATAATGAGCCGGGCAGTAAACAGGAATCAGGTTATGGCAACAATTTTTTGGGACAGCAAAGGAGAGGTTCACATTGACTACCTGCCCCGTGGAACCACAATGAATGGGGACTACTGTATTACACTAACCTACTGAAGCAGGTGCACCAGTCCATCAAAGAGAAATGTTGCGGGAAAATTTGTCGTGGGATCCTGTTTTACCAGGACAATGCGCCAGTCCACACCAGCTGAGTTGCGATGGAAGCTGTACGCAAGTGTGGTTACAAAATCTTCCCTCACCCACTCTATTCTCCAGACCTAGCCCCCAGTGACCTCCACCTCTTTCCCAGACTGAAAAAACATCTTTGGGGCCGGCGATTTGAGGAGGATGATGAGCTGACTGCTGCTCTGGAGGGCTGGTTAGGGGACCAAGATGTTGAGGTCTACTGATCGGGTATCAATGACTGGCAAACTAGATAGAACAAGTGTGTGGAGTTGGAAGGTGACTATGTTGAAAAATAAAGCAATACAACTCTGATTATCTTGGTCTTTCTGTGTGAGGCTCAAAACTTTTTGATATCCCCTAGTATCACATTAAAAGGGGATATTTGAAAAATAACTGATTCCATACAAAATGTGCATATTTACTTTTAATGAAGTTTCTGCAGTAGGGTATACCATTTAGTAACATTCTGTTCACAAAATACAGATGCTGAAAACACCTTTAAAACACAGTATTTACCCTTAAGTGGAAAAATAAGATGTAGCCTAAGCCTCATGACCTATTAATTGCCTTTATGTTAAAGGAGTACTTCCAGGAGAAACCGTTTAGTACTTGCTCTTTTGAAATATGATAGGTCACCCCGAGTTGCATATGCATGCTGCACGTGAAAATGTTCTTCTACCCCGATTGCCTGCATTAGTCAATAAAAGAAAGTAGGCGGAAAAACAAGTGAATGAGAAAAAGGGCAACAACATTTAATGAAAACACGATGAAAGTGCATCTCTAAAGGCAGAATAGGAGTACAGTTCCTTAGCAAAGGATTGTCTCCCAAATCAACTTTTAATGGTTGCTTTAACCTTTGCTTACTTATATTTGCTCATATAAGAGTTGTAACTAGCATAGTTAGTGTTGAGTGGGTAGCCTACAGTATTACAAGTAAAATTATAGTAAAAGCTGTAGTGATGTGTGCAGAGGTTATTGTGTAGTCTATTGGTAACCCTCAATAAAGCACTGTCTGACAAAGACAAAAAAGTAAACAAAACACCCAGATCACGCAGTGTTGGAATGCTAGCCCTCTGACCAGATATTTAAAACTACAAAATGAAGCATAAACAGAATAAAGAACATCTTTCCCACGGCACCCATGTCACTAACTACTCAGTAAGTACACTTAGGTCACTGTTCTGAGAACAGTAGGAGGGGGATGTGGCACAGGTGCAAAGACAGGAGTGTGTGATTGTGCTGTTTATTGTTTTTATTGTTTAATTTATTGCAATAGGTTTGATGTATCAGTGTTTTTATTATTTATTATTGTTTTATGTTAGGGCTGCTCAATTAATTGAATTCTAATCGTGATAACGATTTCAGGGCCAAACAATCTCACAACACATAAAATCGAGGGAAACTGTTTTTGTCCTAATTATTTTCTACTGTTTGTACTGTACATTAGATGTATACATTAGACATTTCTACTGTTTGTACATTAGACATCAAAGGAGATGTTTACGAAGAAAGGTATTAGGGAAAATCTGAAGGTACAAGAATGTTTTTTCGAAATGTTTTTGAATACATTTTCAATAAATGAGGCATGTTACTGAGGAAAACAAATTAATCGTTTGAATAATCGTGATTTCAGTTTTGGCCCAAATAATTGCGATTCTAATTTTTTCCATAATCGAGCAGCCTTATTTTATGCATGGCTTTTTGTTTATTGATCTAGTTTTACTTATGGCAGTGGTGGCCTGGCAGTTAAGCTAACCAACCTGGGGTGCGTTTCCCAAAAGCATAGTTGCTAACGTTGTTAGCAACTTACTTGGTTCAAACTATGTAGGTGCTACGCAAGTGTTTCTCAAAACCTTCGTTCGTGTGAACCAACATAGTTTGAACCAACATAGTGTAAACCAACATAGTCCCAACATAGTGCAACCGACACAGGCGCTTCCCAAAACACGAACATTCGCAACCACGTTGGTAACTAGTGAGGTTTGCAACCACAGCTCTCGGTGCTTAGTTCCTGGGTAACACTTGTTGTCCTGTCTATAAATCATGTATAAATGTATTTATTAACTCTTCATTAACACTTTGTTCATCATTTGTGAACCATTATTGTCATGTTATTTCTCATCAATAAATCATTTCAAAGTCGAAAGTTAAAGTCAATTAAAAACATATTTATATTCTGTCAGCTTGTCTGTTGGCTGTCTGTATAAAAGGAGAAAAGAGGTGTGCACATTTAAAAGGTCAGCACACTGTTTTGCTCCAGAAAAAAAAGATTCAATTTAAACAAACAAGGCAAAGTTATATACAGATCTTTTTCTGAAGCAAAACAGTGTGAAGACCACCTCTTATGAAATACCTGCTACACCTCTAGCACCTGTGATTATATATTTTTTGAATGTGCACACCTATTTTGTTCTTTTATAGAGACAGCCAACAGGCAAGCAGACAGAATATAAATATGTTTATAAATGATTTATTGATGAGAAATAACAACACAATAATGTTTAACATATGACAAACATGATGATATGACAAATATGATAAAGTGTTAATTAAGAGTTAAGGAATACATTTATACATTATTTATAGGGACAAGTTACTGTAAAGTGTTACCCAAACATGTAACCAGAGGGTTGCTGGTTTGAATCACCCAGGTGAGGTAGCGGACCTGTGACCGGATTGAGCCAGTAGTGCCATTCATGTGCCCTGAGCATGGTGCCATCCCCAGGCGTTGTTGTCACGGCAACCCCTTTTCACATGCGTGATGAGTTAAATGCAGGTTGCAATTTTGTTGTTTGCGGCGATCACAAATGGGAATCACTTTCACTTTTTCACACCTTGCTGTAGTGTTTTTGTACACAGCAATTTTTACACAGCAGTCAGTGTCATTGTTGTGTAACTCCCTGACAATGAAAATAAAGTGTCTATTTTGTATATCTACAGTATGTCTATCCAGAAGTAGAAATGTGTAGAGCAAGGTGAGCATAGGGTTAAGAAAACGATCAGCTTGGATGGCGAAAGATCAAGATGGATGACCAGGTTCACATCATTTGCATGTTTTGTCCCCAAAGATATCCTCATGGTACCGCTTCTCACACTGCAAATAGGAAAATAGGAGTTCAAAAACAACTTCGTTACAGAGTATCTTTAATAAATGAAATTAAATATACATTTCCTACTTGTGGATATTAAAGAAAGAATCACAAAAAAATCTTTAGACTAAAGACAACCCCATAAGGCCCTACAAATAAAAGCCTTTTTCATCAAAAAGACAAATTGTCAGTGTACAGCATTTTTTTTGGCTACATTGTACATTAAGAGGGGATAACACTGCTCACCTTAAGTTGGGACAGGTACTGTGAAGCCTGCAGGGTGGTGATGCCAAGCCTGTGTGCCAGGATGCCCTCGACGGCATCAGCAACACCCTTTGCCAAGCTCAGGCTCCCGCAGACATACAGGTGCCCCCCCTGCTGGTCCAGGGCCTGCACCACCTCATCAGCCAAAGAGTCCTGCAGCACATCCTGGACATACATCTAAATGGAGCAGATCCGATGTTTTAAATGGATGCATCTTGCATAGGTGAAAGCCGCTGGACGCCCTACATCTTGTGTGTGTAAGTACTGAAATGCCAAGAACATGGTTTTAGACCTGTCAAGTCTGTTTTTCCAACAACAACAACGAGTAGTTTGCGTTCCCACAGAGAAAAATGGAAGTGCTCACTAACTTTTACAGTAATTATGTATTGGGTTCAGTAATGTAATTAACTAGATGGTCTGGTGTCATGGTATTACTTGCCCATTTCATATAGTTACATACATAGGATCATGGTTGCAGGGAGATGGGTAGATCAGGGAGACCACTGAAATGTTGAAAAATGTTAAATTGCCTTTTCAGCACACAGAATAAATGAGGGGGCAAAAAGCTTGTAGTCGCTCAAACAGTTCTAGGGCTACATGCCTACAAAGATTCATGTCCCCCAGACTTCCAGTGTCCTGGCAATCGTAGGGGGGGGGGGGGGGGGGGGGGGGGGGGTCGCGGCAAGACTAATATGACCGCTTTCGGTCATAATAATCTGGTGTTACACCGTGTGGCTCATGTCTGCACAGAAGCCACAGAGAAGTGTTTTACTAGTCAGTAAGTCAACAGCAGCTGGCACAAACATCATCCTGTTGATATAGATGACTATGCCAATATGACCTTATGAATTCCAGTCTTGTTAAATTGACAAGTATGTGATATCCAGCGTTAATGTAAACTGATTGTTTATGTATTCTTCTTTTCTGTTCGTCTTACTAAGGATGGAGGGAAACAGCATTTCAATTGTCTTATATGACCTGTACATATAGCAAACCGATAATAAAAATCTTTGAAGCCTTTGAATCCTTACCTTGGCCTGACCGGGCTGGCGTGAGTAAGCAGTGCTGACGGTCCTAAACACTCCTCTACGTTTCATCTCGAGCACCTCATCCTTGTACAGGTGGTCTGTGTCTGCACTGCGACAGCCAAACAGCAGTGTCATGGGCACACCTGCAAAACCTGGACAGAACACAGACCCCATACAAGTAAACCATCTATTCCACATTAGATTTACACAAGAGCAGTCTGCACCATGTAATGGGTGAGTTTCCATCCCTGGGCATTTCAGTGTCATCACTGGCATTGAACTTTCTTTAACATTGCTCAGTGACAGTAGTACCTGTTTTTTCCAGATCATGAAGTTGCTGCTGCCAAAAGCCTCGATATGGGGCAATGCCACTCCCTGCCCCAACCAAGATAACAGGTACACTGTGGTTTGTGAGGTGAAAGCCTTTGGAACTACAAACAAAAGAGAGAGTGATTTATGACAGTGCAAGAATATCTGATGAAGATGACCTGACAGTTGGTTTAATTACAAATTGTGCACTCTTTCATTTCAATTAGGCACTTCACTTCTTACTCTTTCACTTATGCACTTCACTTTTAAGAACACAAAAATGGGATTTCTTAGAACAGTCCTCTATAAATAAATAAAATCTTACTGAATCTGATCTGTTTGTCCACAAACCTCCGTTAGGAGTCAAAGAATGGTGCAAGATTATTATAAAATAGATCACAAGATAGATTGTGATTCATTTAAACTTAGATTGGACTTATATCATGCTTCACTCGACTCTGTAATCCTGGAGTTTAATTTGAAAAGTAGAAGAAGAAACGGCAAGATCCTCCTGAATTCTGAATTGTGTCTTCTAAATCTGCTTAGGAGAAAAAAGATTAAAATCGTCTTAATATAAGATCTTATTTATTTAGTTCCATACCTGTGAAGGAAACAAGGCACCAAGTCTCCTTCTTTGACTGTGTTTAGCCAGGTGCTACAGACACCATGATGAAGTGGGCCGTGTCCATCTGCAAAGAACAAATAAGGATCATTGATTCTGTTAAAGGTGCCGTCGACAAGTCTTCGAGGCAGAACCTTGCCTTGAAAATTCAAAAAGATATCCTGATTCCTCCCCCACTTGTTTCTGAGCTCCAAAACGACCCCCCAGGTTACAAGGCTACTGCTCCCTCTTTGCTCTGACAGGTTCCCACGCAACGTGAGCATGGCAATTTCAAATCTGACTACAGGCTGTAGGTGGTGCCAGAGGGGTCATATTTGTTCCGAAATTGCCCATTTGGGGCATTTTTATGTAAAAAATTTGATTTCTACAAAGTTATATTTTAAATCACAAGGGAAAATATATCAAAACAAAATTTGAAAAAAAAAAAAAAGTACAATATAGATGTACCTGAGCATGAACATATGAGTAGCTAACAACCTAAAAATTGAAAGATCACACACAACACTGAACTAATATTACACACAAATCTAATGTCAATGCTATTCAGAAACATATTTTTGCTGTCATATTTGCAATCAAGACTGTACTGTAAAAGAAGTAAGACAGAAACAGCTGGGGTAAAATCTTCAGCCCAGATATATGGGTTTTTGTGCACATACCTTGGGTGCGGTAGTTCACAACTGTCAGTGTGAGATGAAGCTCATCAGGGTAACAATCGGGGGAGGAGCTAACAGAGTAGAGGCGTGGCTTCAGCAAAGGTAGCTGGGTGAGGAGGAATGTTGCTGTGAACTCCACAGATGAGAACTGTTGGATGACCTCCAGAAGAGTGGGCCTGAAGAAGTTTGTCCACTGAACATACTCCCGGTGGTCCTAAGATGTACCAATTAAGCATGGTTAGAGATATGAGGCCAACAACAGCATAAGGATATGGAAAAACAGCACCGCCTGGCTAGGTTGACACTGACACACATAAGGATTTCATTGTAATGGTTTAGTTTTTGCCACAACTACTAAAATAACTTCAGGAATGTATCAAAAACCAGGATAATACCTCAATAGTGGAACTTTTTAGAGAGTACTTGGATTTAAATACCCTGCACAAAATATTGTCAAAACAATTTAAGTCTTCAATACAATGGCTACAAATGTAGGCAGTACCATAGCTAACATTAGCAGCTGCCGCCTGTCGTCTTCTTGCGTGGCGATCTGAGAGAGTTTATAGAGGAGGGCCTGGGAGGGCGGGCTGGTGATGTCCAAGAAGTGGGTGAGGGCCTGTGCCAGAGAGCATGCTGGGATGCGCCTATCTGTCTGCCAGCATGTGGTCCCTTCAGAAGTACACGTCAGAAAGATACAGTCTCATTTCACTGGAATACAACTGTTATTTAGTCAGTTAAAAAACACACTCAAAGCAAAAATTGTGATAAGATCTCAACACTCTCTCAATTTTTAGGAGACACAGGAAAGAAGAATAATAGATTGAAAAGAAAGAGGCTATGTTTAGAGCTTAGAACATACATTGAATTTGGGCTGAAACAAAAGGCAGGGGATTCTTATTTACAGCCGAGTCTAATTTAGTCTAAATTGAGTTAGCACATTCAATCCTATGCAAACTCAATACACCATCTCAAATACACTATTTGTCTTTTCAATCATTTCTTGTCTCACTGTGTTTCTCCCAACAGGCCTTTAGGAATAAACTTTGAGATACAGTATAAATAACAGCTGATATGTAAATGATGTCTCATTAGACACAGAGGGTACATTTTTTTAAAAGAATTTGCTGAAGTAGATTTTCTTCCCAACCTTTTAGTAGGATCATCACCTTATATGATTAAGATGGGACCATGCCCCATCTCCAGCAAAACTCCCCTGACTTAGTTATGGCTTTAAAAAGTTGCATGCATCAGTGAAATCACTTGGAAATTCACTTGGTATAAGGCCAGCATTATGTTCATAGCAACAGGTTTGTTCATATTACATTTCTTTTTATTTCATTTGCTGTTTCCTTAAAAGTTTTCCTTGCAACCATAAGCGTCAAACCAACTGTTCTCACCCATTTCCTTATTATCATTTAGTGGATGAAGACAAACTTCAAACTTAGCTGTTCTTAACTATTTCCTTACTGTAAAAGATCCAATTTCAATTATTAACATGGTGGAAACAAACAGACAATTTTCTTTGAATGAACTTTCAGAGATTTCCCAGCAGTCTTGCGATCTTGTTTAGGTGTTTGACTAGAGTCAGAGGAACAACCAACCTGAGCCAGAGGTGTGAAGAAACTCCACATGCAAGCTCTGGTTGATGGGGGGGGCACCAGTAAGATGTCTCAGGATGCCTGTCACAAGCTCTGCTGAGTTCCCTGGAAAAACTCCCACGTGATCACCTGGGGCAAATGCTAAAGGCTCTGCTCCACTTTGTTGCTCAAGTTCCACCAAGATTGTAGAGCGACTAAAAATAAAAAAAGACAGTATGAGATGAGTGTATTAAAGGGAAACAGTGTGTATTAAATGCATGCAGTCTTGGTATGGGTCTTAGATAAGACTCAACACCCTTTATTTTAACCCTTAAATGTGGTTCGATTTGAGATATGTTGTCAACAGCCAATCATTGTCAAGTAGTTTAGTTTGTTTTGATAGCCTATTGGCTGAATTTTACGTCATGAAACATGTTGTGAAGCCCCGGGTAAAAAACTCCGGCCTAGTTCCTACATTCGTTTCATTCAGGATGTCAGACAGTAAGTATCCCCAGGTGTGTTTTTTGGCTGAAGTGGCAGAGATGTGTCTTTGACATCAATGACTGTTCATATAGAACTGATTAGTCAGGTTTCCATTCAATTTCTGCAGATCAGTTATCTGAATTCATAGTAATTTAGACTGTGGAAAATGCATTTCAAGCATTTCCAAGTGAGGATTTCTTACTCAAGTAACAAAAATTGTGCATTAACAAGTTGGATGGAAACCCAGTTATTTTGGTAAGAAACAAAAAAAAATATCAGTTACTAAAATCATTTGCTTACCTCGACCAGGTGCTTTGCAAGTCTACTTTCCTTTTCAGTTTCATTGGGATGACAGCTTTAGAGTGAATCTCTGATAACGCTGTGGTAGAATAAAAAGAAGGTAAGATCAATCACACATAATACTACTGAACTATAAAGGAAAAGAAGAAACATTGACAGAGCGTGCTAAGCCATATCTGTAGGCCTCACCAAACTGAAAGAAGTGTTCCTAATCAGTGTTTATTCATAGTAATTTGGCTGAATGAGACGTCCACCAGCGGCCAGATGCATTGATTGCTCAGGGCCAGAGCTACATTTGTGAAAGCAATATTTTGCGCCCTCCTCAGTTCACAGATTCCACACGTTGTTTGCCTTGATTTTGTGTGGTGTGTATCATGCCTGAAGCTCATTACATAATTAGTGCTTTACCCTTAAGCGTTATTAGCGGTGCTTAAAAAGGTAAAATTGAACTGTGATAATCGTGATGCCTTCATGTAAAACTGGGTCCTCCCGAGTGTAAACGTAAGTATAAAGTATGTCATTTTAAAACTGAACATGTAAGCTGTCTTTGGCTTTTTGAACTTGGACTTATCTTTCACAGATTTGTTGCATAAGTTGTTGGGGGCGTATTTCTGTAATCATGCATGTGCAAACTGGCCAATTTTGCCTTCATTTACATTAAGTACATAATCAAATTTAGGTCCATCTTATCCATCACTTATTGCTGTGATGTGCGAGGCACCACCGACAGGCTTGTCTCAGCCCTCCCTCCCTTCCCAACCAGAGAATGAGTGTGGATGAAATTGCTGAAAATATTTAAAATAAGCCAAGTGCCCAAACAAGGGCACTTTCAACAATTTCAGACAATGTGCAGCGGATACGTTTTTCATACCATGTTTTCAGACGCTTCGAAAAGCAAGGCAATTTTGCACTTCTTGGTTTATACCTGCCCTCATAAGGTGGAGAATTCTCAATGCAATAAGTGCACTCTCAGCGGCATGGGTCGTATATACAGGGGAATAAATAAATAGCGCTCTTTAAGTTTCTCCTCCCATAGTTAACGTTTCACACCCACTTTCCCACGGACACTCCCAGGTTTGCATATGCATGCCACAGAAAAGCGGTATTTGCGCTTTTCCACTTATACCGCACGGTATAAGTTTTATCAAGTTTTAACAAAGTGCGTCCTTTTTGTACATACTGCGCCATGTTGTAGGTGGTCCTTGCGAAAGAATTACACCAGTACATCAGTACACCAGTACACAAGTGGGTGCTAATAGCTTTGTAATTCTGGATTTCTTTTTTGACTAATGAAAATACACATGAACTAATTGGATGGAAAACCAGCTGTTGGCAGTCTTACTAGTTGTAGGTTGTTGCTTGTATAGAGGAAAGGTTCACTTATTACAATTTCCTTGATCAATTTAACCTGAGAACGCTCAAAGTAAACATAGTTAAATTCCTCCCTTTGACATCACTATCACTTAAAATCATTGAAGGCACGCCCAACGAAGCACATTTAACCGCTGTTGAAAGAAAAAAGAAAAAAAAAAAAAAACAGTGACCACTGCACTGAACAGGCAGGATAGGCACACAACAGAACATTAGTGCCTAACAATCTAACACAAAGAGTACTCTGTGTTTGGGTGATGATTACCTATGATGCGGTCCAGTGGGCTGTTGTCATGCTGCACCCTGTATCTGTGGGGATCCCAGGTGTCTGACGGCTGCTCCAGGACAGAGAGGGGTCCCTGGATTCTGAACTCCTTACAAGCCTCCTGAAGCCATTTGTACATGAATACCATCAACAGCATGCCAATGGTATATTTCTCTAGCCTGGTAAACCAACCCCTCCTACTACATTTTATTTCGTAGGGAGAACATGTTTGAGCAAAAGTGCATGGGCAGGCTTATAGCCAGACTAATACTTCCTTGTCTTTTTTTCTCTCTTTGAGCCCATTCACTGTACATATTCATTAGATGGGGAATATTGTAAGTTTACATTTTGGTGACAGGTGTTTGTATGGTATATTATTTTTTGTTGATCTGTATTGGGTATGATTATTTTCTTGCACTGTTGAGTGGCTCACTTCTTCCCCATTTTTTTATTTTCTCTTATGTTGTTTTCTTATGTTGTTTTCTTGTGCTTTTTTTCCTGGTGCTTTTGTCTATGTTGTGATTCTATTGTGAATGTTTATTTTGATTTTCTTGGGAGTACTTATGTGTGCATTGTTGTATCAGCTGATGCCCGCCCCTTCCTTGATGACGTAGTCTTAAAAAACTTTCGCTGACACAGACACATTCACACCTGACAAAGGCCGCACTGGTCGAAACGTTGTGTGCAATAAATACCGGGAGCAGAATCAGTGTGCGGTGATTTTTTCACTCAACTTGATACGTCTCTGATCCAGCACCTGATGAATTGGATGTGCGCGAACACCTAATGCTAATTCTCTGACAACACCATTGTGCACTCAAATACACACATCAATCCATTTTTCCCTTGTTCAACTAACCTGTAAAGCCGCACGTGCCCAGGCACTGAACGACTCTTCTTGTCCATTCAGCTCATCCCCCTCTCCAACTGGGAGCAAACACCTGGCCCCCAGGTGTGCCAACCTGGCATGCAAAGTATGTGCGAAGGCACAGAACTGCGGGTACATGCGGGAACCCAAGCCAAACACACAGTACCTGTGTGGAATAAAGTGAGACAATTCAGCTCTGCCTAATCAACACTGATTATATTCACATGGTGTTCTGCCTTCATCTGTTGTAATTTTTGTTTTTAATTCAAAACTGTCTGATAACTGTCAGATTACCTGAATTTGTTTCCAAGGGATTCTAAACTTAAGAGGCCCTTTTTGAAACTCTGTGGAGGAGACACACACCATGTGGTTATTGCTGATGTTTCATGATATTCTCAGGGTGATATTTTGAGTATCCCAACAGTAAGAGTGAGTGTACCTCTCCATTCCCTGGGCAGTCTCCACTTCCAAAAGTGCTGGTCACCACAACAAGTAGGCTCTCCTTTTCAAGGTCACTTAGGACATAATTTTCCATGCAAAGCAGCTGGTGACAATTACAAAGGAACTTTTTATTTATTTATTTATTTGTTTGTTTGTTTGTTCATTTGTTTATTTTAAGCAGCCGAGCCTTGTATGGTATGGGCCATGTGCTGTCACTCATCTTAGAATTATTTCATAACAATGTTGCTTCCTACCCTGGAGTTAAAAGCACAGTTGAGCATGCCGTTAAGGTTCTTAGCCAGAGTCTGTGATTTCCCCGTTTCTGTGGCATACAACACAGTGCAGCGCACGCGCAGTGCCATGGCTCGTCGCATCAGCGACACCGAGAAGAGTGCAGCTCTGTAGAATATGATGCCAAAGATTAATCATTGCTTTTTATACACAGGGTGGGCCATAAATAATTAAAGGCTACTATCTTGGATTATAAAAATGACACGTAACGTAGTACCAAATATATTTATTGCATAACTGACATGCAGGACTTCCACATATCTATGATTTGGCTATGTGTTTTATATACACACAACAACCAACATTATTGGTAGCATCAGTACTACTCTAA
The DNA here is from genome assembly GCA_027475355.1 of Coilia nasus. Lineage (NCBI taxonomy): Eukaryota > Metazoa > Chordata > Actinopteri > Clupeiformes > Engraulidae > Coilia > Coilia nasus. Next base: position 24,949,028 of record CM050207.1, read on the forward strand.
CATTCAATTTTAACTGAATTTTATTTTACTTATGAACATAGAGATAAATGCATGGTTTTAGCTGGTACCCTAAACAGGGATGTAGCCAGGATTCAGGAACAGTTGGGGCCTGTCATTTAACACTTGATCGTCACAACTACCATTTTAAAACTACTTACAAAGATGATGGCCTTTTTAAAGTTGCTAATGACAGTAGCGATAACTGGCTTATTATGACAATGCATTTATTTTATTTTCCATTAGACTGGACTGGTGGGTGGGTGGCGCAGAGTGGGGGGCCATTTAATTAGAACTGACTCAAAGGAAAACACCAAAAGCACAAACTGCAACACCAACTTGAGATCAAACAGTGAAAAACAAACAATTAGGTCAAAACCTGGCCACTGCACAGAAGTGGATTTTTCTCTTCTTCAGTTTCTTGCTCTCATCTTTCCAAACATGTGTTTCCCAGGCATCAGGCTTTGGACAACAGCAAAAAAAAGTTTAGATTTTTTTAAAAATGACAAGACGTGACAGAATATGTCAACAGCCTGTTCCAACTTAAACTTTTATCCATCACTCATACACTACACTGGGTGTTAAACAAAAAAAACAAAAAAAACAGTTGCAGTTTTCCTATGTATGCTTACATCCAGAACGGTTTACAGTGAATTAGGTACAGGGACACTCCCTCTGGACCAACATGGGGGTTAGATGCCTTGCTCAAGGGCACATCAGCTATGGATGAGGATGCAGGACAGTGATGGGTATTCTCTCCCCCACCCACACACATTTCTTCCTACTGGTACAGTAATCGAACCTGCAACCTTCTGATCCAAGACCAACTCCCTAAACTTTAGGCCACAGCTGCCCTAATTGATTATACTGTAATGTACTATTACGGTGTATGTTCTGAAACTGCTTTAAACCACTTTGGTTCCGTGTTCAGTGTAGCCACAAGGTGATGGTTTTCTCACCTGGTAGTAGAAGAAGGGAGAGAGGATGTAGTTGACCATTTCCTGGTGGAACACAGATGTGAGCGAACCTGACATTGGCGGGACCAACCAGATCCAGTCGGCTGGGCAACCTCCGCGGAGACGATATTCCATCTCCATGTGCTGCTTGAAGGATTCTGAAGCTGAATGATGATCAGTGATGGTCACTTTGTTTTTCTATGAACAACAGGGAAGTTGATTTTAGAAACATGGCTGATCCCCAGAGACCCACAAGTTACATTTTCGTAGGCAAGGTAATCAACGTGTCATAAGAAAGGGCTATGTAATGGCAGTGATGGGCAGCTGGATTGAGAGGTTACCATCTACTACCACATATTCCAAATCACATGGTATTACCTTTGTACTTAATACAGGTCATTTCAATAATTAGCTCTTCTACCTGGCAGAACAGTTGTGCTAATTACGATCAGCTGATTTCGTAAAGGGCTGTAACAAATATGTGGTACTGTAGGTTCTGAAGCCGGGTTGCCCATCACTGTATCATGCGACCAAAGCGACCAAACCTGGAAACTGTGAAGAACAGCTACGTTGACAGCCAGTAGTGCCTGGTCTTTCCAAAGGGAGGAGAGCCTTTGTGTTTCCAAGCCCATCTTATGACCAACTTGCTGCCATGCAGAAAGCATTAAAATAAAAAATATTAAATGCAACATTCAGTGAATAATTTAGAAAATTCGGAAAATGCACTCTAAGATGCGTATTATTTTCACTGTGATTCTGTGGTTAAGCCATACCTCAAGTATGTTGTACCGCTGGACGTCACAGAAATCCCTAACCCCAATTTCTGTGCCCATGTACCAGCCGCTGAAGGGGCAAGCCGAGAACTCGAGTCCACCGATCTCTAGTAGCATGTTGGACACTGCAGGCACAGCATACCACCTCAGCTGGAGGTCCTTAAACCACTCAAACCTATGGAAGAGAATGTCACATGAGGACAAGTATCATTTTTTTTAAGGTTGTGTATATAGATTATCTTAGGGGGGTATCCCAAAAAGGTGTTTTAGTGACTAACCCAGCTAAGTTAACTCCTAATAGAAGAGGAGTCTTACACATGTCTTAGAGGTTCATCCTTCTATCAAAACAAAGCCACAAAGCTCTTCTATTACTGAGTTTAGCACTTGGGGGGTTATGTTGGGCGGGGCTGGGAGTCAGTGGAGAGGTGTTAAGCAGATGGTGCCAGTTATGACAACATAGTGTGTCAACATGGTGTGTGTGGGAAGACCTGGCCCAGACAGGAGCACAGTATTCTGCTACAGAATATGACAGAGCCAAGGCTGAGGTACCCAGTGTGGGGGCTGTTGCCTCCCATTTTGTGCCTTAGCTGCCGTTTGTTTTAGGTGTTCCTTGAATGTCAGTGTCCTATCAAGGGTCACTCCCAGGTATGACTGGAGTGTAATTTACTTATTTTAAATATCCAAAGAACGTCACAGACGTATATCAGATTTCTGGACTGTGTAAGTAAAGGATTCATTTCTTAGTTGTGCTGAAGCAGCATTTTGTCATACTTTAACAATCACTTCTGAAGGAAAGGAACTGACCATTGACACAACACCGAACAAGAACCATTGCAAATACACATAACAGTTGTATGTTGTTGAATTTCCCTGGGTTTAAACATAAAACTAGATGTACCGCATAGCAGTACATGGTATGACCGCCGCAGTGTATTGAAATGTGGAAACTGTTGGTATGACGAGTGTGTGGTAGAGCAGTGTTGTCAGGTGAAAAATTGTGTGGAAGTGATTTTTTTGAAGGCATGGATGTGAGTTTTCAATGAATGACATTGTGTGTGTTTGTGTAGTGTGTAGGAGTGATTTGTGAAAGAAACAGGCAAAATGAGATTTTGTACATTTACAGCGCCCCCTATGGGCCCAATTTTATGGCGTCTGCTGTGCTTTTAGAGGTCTTTGTGCTGATCGTGCATGACGTATTTTGTGCAGTTCCCACGTTCTTGGTCCTAGATATTGGCAATTCAAAATCCCATTTTTTTTAATTTACCCATATCACTAGGTGGCGCTATGCTTCAAGTGAATGTTTATGGGCTGGGTCGATACGCCTCTGTAACTCTGACATACTAACACAAAATCGTTGTCTTGGGCAAAATTGTTGACGAGTTATTTAACAAAAACTGTTTTTCAACATCTAGCTTCAACGATAAATATTGCCCCCTATGATGAAATGTCACAAAATGTAGTACGCATGAAAAGAAAGCTGTTTAGAGTTGGCATGTCAACTTTGACCAAATTTGAGCAATTAAAATCCAAGATATGGACTTTTGAACAATTGTAAGCTACGTGGTAAATGTTCATTGACGTGTAACTTCGAAACGGTTTATCTCAAGATAAATCCTTTGATAACTTTTTCTCAGCATTGTCTGTAGATGACATATACAAAATTTTGTGAGATTCACATGAACGGCCTATGACGAGTTTGTTCAGATTCATTTTCGCAATATTAAAATTTCACGGAAATCTTTTTCATTGGAAGTGGGCGTTGACCAGTGTTTTGAATGCGTGAGGGTCAATAGATTTCACAATAAAAAAAAATTGGTTGTAAACATTAGCATTTTCCAGATAATAGGCAAAATGACATTTTGTACAATTACAGCGCCCCCTATGGACCACATTGTATAGCACATGCTATAGTTTCAGAGGTCTTTGTGCTGATCGTGCATGACGTATTTTGTGCAGTTCCCACCTTTTCGTTCCAAGATATTGGCAACTCAAAATCCCAATTTTTGCATTTACCCTTATCACTAGGTGGCGCTATGCTTCAAGTGAGTGTTTATGGGCTGGGTCGATACACCTCTGTAACACCGACATACTAACACAAAATCGCTGTCTTGGGCAAAATTGTTGACGAGTTATTTAACAAAAACTGTTTTTTGACACCTAGCTTCGCCAATAAACATCGCCCCCTATGACAAAATGTAACAAAATTTAGTACAGATGAAAATAAAGCTGTTTAGAGATAGCATGTCAACTTTGACCAAATTTGAGCAATTAAAAGCCAAGATATGGACTTTTGAACATTTTAAGCTACGTGGTAAATGTTCATTGACGTGTAACTTCAAAACGGTTTATCTCAAGATAAATCCTTTGATAACTTTTTGTCAGCATTGTCTGTAGATGACATACGCGAAATTTGGTGAGATTCACATAAACGGCCTATGACGAGTTTGTTCAGATTTGTTTTTGCAATATTAAAATTTCACGGAAATTGTTTTTGTTGGAAGTGGGCGTCGACCAGTGTTTTCAATGCGTGAAGGTCAATAGATTTCACAATAAAAAAAATTGGTTGTAAACATTAGCATTTTCTAGATAATAGGCAAAATGACATTTTGTACAATTACAGCGCCCCCTATGGACCAAATTGTATGGCATATGCTGTGGTTTTAGAGGTCTTTGTGCTGATTGTGCATGACGTTTTTTGTGCAGTTTCCACCTTCTCGGTCCAAGATATTGGCAACTCAAAATACCAATTTTTGCATTTACCCTTATCACTAGGTGGCGCTATGCTTGAAGTGAGTGTTTATGGGCTGGGTCAGTACGCCTCTATAACACCGACATACTAACACAAAATCATTGTCTTGGGCAAAATTGTTGACGAGTTATTTAACAAAAACTGTTTTTTGACACCTAGCTTCGCCAATAAACATCGCCCCCTATGACGAAATGTCACAAAATGTAGTACACATGAAAAGAAAGCTGTTTAGAGATGGCATGTCAACTTTGACCAAATTTGAGCAATTAAAAGCCAAGATATTGGCTTTTGAAGAATTTTAAGCTAGGTGTTAAATGTTCATTGACGTGTAACTTTGAAACGGTTTAACTCAAGATAAATCCTTTGATAACTTTTTGTCAGCATTGTCTGTAGATGACATATACCAAATTTGGTGAGATTCACATGAACAGCCTATGACGAGTTCGTTCAGATTCGTTTTTGCAATGTCAAAATTTTACAGAATTTTTTTTCGTTGGAAGTAGGCGTCGACCAGTGTTTTCAATGCGTGAGGGTCAATAGATTTTACGATAAAAAAAAATTGTTGTAAACATTAGCATTGTCTAGATAATAAGCAAAATGACATTTTCTACAATTACAGCGCCACCTATAGGCAAATTTTATGGCATGTGCTGTGCTCTTAGAGGTCTTTGTGCTGATCATGCATGACCTATTTTGTGCAGTTCCCACCTTCTCGGTCCAAGATATTAGCAACTCAAAATCCCAATTTTTGCATTTACCCTTATCACTAGGTGGTGCTATGCTTCAAGTGAGTGTTTATGGGCTGGGCTGATACACCTCTGTAACACCGACATACTAACACAAAATTGTTGTCTTGGGCAAAGTTGTTGACGAATTATTTAACAAAAACTGTTTTTTGACACCTAGTTTCGCCAATAAACATCGCCCCCTAAGACGAAATTACACAAAATGTAGTACACATGAAAAGAAAGTTGTTTAGAGATGTCAAGTCAACTTTGAACAAATTTGAGCAATTAAAAGCCAACATATGGACTTTTGAAGAATTTTAAGCTACGTGTTAAATGTTCATTGACATGTAACTTCGAAACGGTTTATCTTAAGATAAATCCTTTGATAACTTTTTGTCAGCATTGTCTGTAGATGACATATACCAAATTTGGTGAGATTCACATGAACGGCCTATGACGAGTTCGTTCAGATTAGTTTTCGCAATGTTCAAATTTCACGGAAATTGTTCTCGTTGGAAGTGGGCGTCGACGAGTGCGTTTAATGCGTGAGGGTCAATAGATTTCATGATAAAAAAAAATTGTTGTAAACGTTAGCATTCTCTAGATAATAGGCAAAATGACATTTTGTACAATTACAGCGCCCCCTATTGACGAAATTTTATGGCATGTGCTGTGGTGTTAGAGGTCTTTGTGGTGATCGTGCATGACGTATTTTGCGCAGTTTCCTCCTTCTCGGTCCAAGATATTGGCAACTCAAAATCCCAATTTTTGCATTTACCCTTATCACTAGGTGGCGCTATGCTTCAAGTGAGTGTTTATGGGCTGGGTCGATACACCTCTGTAACACCGACATACTAACACAAAATCGTTGTCTTGGGAAAAATTGTTGACGAATTATTTAACAAAAACTGTTTTTTGACACCTAGCTTCGCCAATAAACATCGCCCCCTATGACAAAACGTCACAAAATTTAGTACAGATGAAAATAAAGCTATTTAGAGATAGCATGTCAACTTTGATCAAATTTGAGCAATTAAAAGCCAAGATATGGACTTTTGAACATTTTAAGCTACGTGGTAAATGTTCATTGACGTGTAACTTCAAAACGGTTTATCTCAAGATAAATCCTTTGATAACTTTTTGTCAGCGTTGCCTGTAGATGACATACGCGAAATTTGGTGAGATTCACATAAACGGCCTATGACGAGTTTGTTCAGATTTGTTTTTGCAATATTAAAATTTCACGGAAATTGTTTTTGTTGGAAGTGGGCGTCGACCAGTGTTTTCAATGCGTGAAGGTCAATAGATTTCACAATAAAAAAAATTGGTTGTAAACATTAGCATTTTCTAGATAATAGGCAAAATGACATTTTGTACAATTACAGCGCCCCCTATGGACCAAATTGTATGGCATATGCTGTGGTTTTAGAGGTCTTTGTGCTGATTGTGCATGACGTTTTTTGTGCAGTTTCCACCTTCTCGGTCCAAGATATTGGCAACTCAAAATACCAATTTTTGCATTTACCCTTATCACTAGGTGGCGCTATGCTTGAAGTGAGTGTTTATGGGCTGGGTCAGTACGCCTCTATAACACCGACATACTAACACAAAATCGTTGTCTTGGGCAAAATTGTTGACGTGTTATTTAACAAAAACTGTTTTTTGATACCTAGCTTCGCCAATAAACATCGCCCCCATGACGAAATGTCACAAAATGTAGTACACATGAAAAAAAAGCTGTTTAGAGATGGCATGTCAACTTTGACCAAATTTGAGCAATTAAAAGCCAAGATATTGACTTTTGAAGAATTTTAAGCTAGGTGTTAAATGTTCATTGACGTGTAACTTCGAAACGGTTTATCTCAAGATAAATCCTTTGATAACTTTTTGTCAGCATTGTCTGTAGATGACATATACCAAATTTGGTGAGATTCACATGAACAGCCTATGACGAGTTCGTTCAGATTCGTTTTTGCAATGTCAAAATTACACAGAATTTTTTTTCATTGGAAGTAGGCGTCGACCAGTGTTTTCAATGCGTGAGGGTCAATAGATTTTACGATAAAAAAAAAAATGTTGTAAACATTAGCATTGTCTAGATAGTAAGCAAAATGACATTTTCTACAATTACAGCGCCACCTATGGGCAAATTTTATGGCATGTGCTGTGCTCTTAGAGGTCTTTGTCCTGATCATGAGGTATTTTGTGCAGTTCCCACCTTCTCGGTCCAAGATATTGGCAATACAAAATCCCAATTTTTGCATTTACCCATATAACTAGGTGGCGCTATGCTTTAAGTGAGTGTTTATGGGCTGGGTTGATATGTCTATGACACCGACATATCATAAAAATTTCATGTTCTTGGGTGAAATGTTCATTGAGTTATTCAGCAAAACCTTTTGGGCGTCTCTCCCTCTTTGATGGACACTGGCACAGCAGGGGGGTGGCCCTTGGGGGCCAAAAGCTTCTAGTCTCTCAAAAAGTTCTAAGGCTACATGCCTACAAAGATTCATGTTCCCCAGTCTTCCAGTGTCCTGGCAATCGTTCATGGAAAATCAGGGGGAAAAAAAGAAAAGAAAAAAAAAAAAGGGAAAAAAGTCGCGGCAACACTATAATGATATAGTATAGTAAATAAAGTGTTACTTAACTAGATGTACCGCATACATGGTATGACCGCCGCAGTGTATTGAAATGTGGGAACTGTTGGTATGATGAGTGTGTGGTAGAGCAGTGTTGTGAGGTGAGAATTTGTGTGGAAATGATTTTCTGGAAGTGGGCATGAATGTGGGTTTTGAATGAATGACATTGTGTGTGTTTGTATAGTGTGTAGGAGTGATTTGTGAAAGGAATAGGCAAAATGAGTTTTTGTACAATTACAACACCCCCTAATGACCAAATTGTATGGCACGTGCTGTGGTGTTAGAGGTCTTTGTGCTGATCATGCATGACCTATTTTGTGCAGTTCCCACCTTGAAGTGAGTGTTTATGGGCTGGGTCAGTACGCCTCTATAACACCGACATACTAACACAAAATCGTTGTCTTGGGCAAAATTGTTGACGTGTTATTTAACAAAAACTGTTTTTTGATACCTAGCTTCGCCAATAAACATCGCCCCCATGACGAAATGTCACAAAATGTAGTACACATGAAAAAAAAGCTGTTTAGAGATGGCATGTCAACTTTGACCAAATTTGAGCAATTAAAAGCCAAGATATTGACTTTTGAAGAATTTTAAGCTAGGTGTTAAATGTTCATTGACGTGTAACTTCGAAACGGTTTATCTCAAGATATATCCTTTGATAACTTTTTGTCAGCATTGTCTGTAGATGACATATACCAAATTTGGTGAGATTCACATGAACGGCCTATGACGAGTTCGTTCAGATTCGTTTTCGCAATGTTCAAATTTCACGGAAATTGTTCTCGTTGGAAGTGGGCGTCGACGAGTGCGTTTAATGCGTGAGGGTCAATAGATTTCATGATAAAAAAAAAATTGTTGTAAACGTTAGCATTCTCTAGATAATAGGCAAAATGACATTTTGTACAATTACAGCGCCCCCTATTGACGAAATTTTATGGCATGTGCTGTGGTGTTAGAGGTCTTTGTGGTGATCGTGCATGACGTATTTTGCGCAGTTTCCTCCTTCTCGGTCCAAGATATTGGCAACTCAAAATCCCAATTTTTGCATTTACCCTTATCACTAGGTGGCGCTATGTTTCAAGTGAATGTTTATGGGCTGGGTCGATACGTCTCTGCGACACCGACATATGACAAAAATTTCATGTCGTTGGGTGAAACGTTCATTGAGTTATTCAGCAAAAACTTTTGCCGGTCTCCCCCTCTTTGACGGACACTGGCACAGCGGGGGGGTGGCCCTTGGGGGCCAAAAGCTTCTATTCGCTGAAGAAGTTCTAGGGCTACATGCCTACAAAGATTCATGTCCCCCTGACTTCCAGTGTCCCAGAAACCGTTGACGGAAAATTGCTGAAAAAAAAAACAAAAAAAAAAAAGGGAAAAAATTTGCGGCAACACTATAATGACCGCTATCACTAGCTTCGCTAGCGGCGGTCATAAATATAACCAATGTCATGCCAATGTGTTTTGTTAATGTATCTTTACCAAGGGATACATGGAAATGTTAGCTGTGATTATCTTGACATTTATCAACAGACTTGAGTTGACAGTTTATTTCACACACACACACACACACACACACACACACACACATACACACACACACACACACACACACACACTGGGAACTGTTTGGAATGTATTGTGTATTTTGGCACACAGTTTTGTTTTGCACATACTTGGCACATGATTTTGTTTTGTGTTTAGTGCTGTTTCACTGTGTGGGTGTTGGGACTGTAATTAATGTCGCACATTTTTTTATTGCCTCAAATCAAACTGTAATTTAATTTTGTTGGCAAGCATCACCAAACCATTAAATTAAATAGTTATGGTGAAAAACAAAATGCCATACTGCCCGCCGACCTCATATGCAGACATATCTATTAATTTCCTTGTTGGCTTGTTTACATGACATAACAGGCCACCTTAAATTGTTATCCGATTATTAGCACATGATTATTAGCACTAGATCCCCAACCCGAAGGACCAAATATCTTTTGTGCCACCTCACTCATGTAAGGATTGCACATCCTTGTACAGCCCAGTCATATTAGTCTTTGTCTCTTTGTCACTCTTTGGCACATTGTCACTCTCTCCGTGTGTCCCCTTGCCCAAACTGTACAGCGCTGTGTGTACAGTGTTGTATATATTGTTGTAATGTACTGTTCAGTACAGTGTATTGTATCGTAGTGTAGCGTAGTGTATATAAGGCTTGTGTATATAAGAATTTTAGTGCAGTTAGTGTATATTAAAACAATTGTGTAATAGTATTCTTTGTTTAGAGCACCAGGGACAGTGACCAGGGAAATGCCAGTACAATGTGTTACCTGTAATAAGGTAAATTGACAAATAAGCACTCCTGAGTCTTGGGTTTTTTAGGTAGGGTGAAGTAAGGAAATCTGGGATACTTTTTGGTAGATCACAAATAAAACCACCTAAAAGTCTGAGGAGAGTCAAAAGTGATGTTCATAGGGGTCTCTGTTATATTGATGTGCATTAAAAATATGCTGCCAGTTATAATGTTTTACAGGGTGTTTACCCTTAAAGACCATAGGATTCAAGGTCTGCACTTTTCTTAAAAAGTGTACTATTAAAATATGTTGATATCAAATTAACCTACTTTTTCATCTTGGCTTCTCCCACTTACATTACCCAAGACCAATTAAAATCTTAGTTTTTTTGTTAAGGACATTTATAGTAACTATGTAATGTCACGATTTGTAATTGGCCTTTGATATTTAAAGCGTTTAAAGATGCAAACTCACATTGGTCCCATCAGGGGCACAGACAATTAATGCGGGCGTGCAAAGCAAAAACATTTTAGCACTTATTTCGCTCGCTAGTGGCTGATACATAGATGCTACATAGACGTAGAGGCCTACATAGACAGTAAAAATTGTTTCAAACCTGTCACAAACATGTTTTTATTCAAAGATCAAGTCTTTATATTTCTCCCACCAACCATGTCAAACGCTTATCACAATGCCTTATCGTCAATGCATATTCGCGCCTAATTGTAGCCTACAGAACGTCAAAGAATAAACAAAATAAAATAGATACATTGCAGCAGGGGCTGCGCGCACAGGCTGCATCCGCATCTGCATCTCAGCAGTAGTCGTGCAGTCGACTCAACCTCTCTACGAACAGTTTTTAATGTTTATCGAAAAATAACTACTCAGTATTCTGTTTGAGTGCAATTTTCGGGAGATTTAGGGCTTGATTCGGGATTCGGGACAACAGCTTAGATTTCGGGACTGTCCCGAATTTTTGGGACGTCTGGTCACCCTACATACATTAAACGTAAAAGCCAAAGTCGCGTGAATAAATTACCATGTACCATGTCCCTTGTGTATGGAGTGAATAAAGTAGCAATGAGTTGCCATATTAAGTAGCTGTGTGCGCATTCTGTAGATTATGCCATGTAGACCTAAAAGTCTAAAGTGTTTTTTTTGCTGGTGAAATTTATACTGGGACACTACAGACCATTGACTGTATATTCAATGCTACAGACCAATACTGGGGCATGTGCCCCAGTAAAATATGCAAACTCTAACTGCCCGAAGTGCTTCAGCATGTAAAGACGCATATGGCTTCTGCTCCGTATACGCTGGGTCACGAAAACAATTTTATCATGGTTGAACTTGAAATAGTACAAATAGCAGTCAGACTTGATTGACCTAAAACCGCTTGACTCCAGCCTTAGTGGACTGAAGAGCTGACTGAAGGTAAAAGTCCCTTTATGCTCCTGTAAGCTATGTGCAGACAGAGAAAATGGTCTGGGTTTTCCCGTCCTGGGGTGCGTTTCCCAAACAACCAACCAGCTTTAAACCAACATGGTACGATGCACCGTTGAACTAACCAACAACCAAAGTGCGACTGTGGTACCTTCATAGTCTGAACCAAGTTGGTTTGAACCAATAATAGTCCAAACCACAATGGTTTCCAGATGTGTTCGGACATGCTCGTGCATTGTCGGAAGCAGAGAGAAACAATCCGAAGTAGGCTATGACCTTGTGAACGGAATTTAACAGAGATCACTAATTATGTAGCCGATTATTTATAGCCTATTAAACGCGATCAACATTAGGTTTATTGCTTACAATGCACGTAATGACGGAGGAGCTGGAAGTTTATTTTCACCTTGGCGACCTGCATTCTGAAGTTTATGAACACAAGCCCAATAATATGCAGGCTGGCATAAATTGGCCACACTTTGTTAATACGCAACAGGGGAGACACGTTCACCCTGAAACTACGTTAAGAAAAGTAACGTGGCAGTTGAGAATGTCAACAATTTCATGTAGCATCTTAATTATGCATCATCCCGGATTGGAACCAGAGTACTATTTACAAACACAGGTATGCATGACCTGCGCTCTACCAATAGCACCTCAGAAACCAGCCCCTAGCTTACGGAATTTGGGGGTACTTGAAGGTACGTCACAGCATGAGTCGCTTAAGCCAAACTGCCAAACGAGTTGCAAATATCCTCCTAGATCAATTGTTTTGCTACAACAACGGGCTTATTACACTGTATATTTCTCACCTCGTTTTGTAAAATCTGAGGGATACAACGTCAAACAACGAAGATATTTACAATGATTGAGGATTTCGAGACATTCGGTCCGCCATGTCGGATGCTGTCGAGACCTTCAAACTACGTTGGTTAGGTGGAACTACGCACCGAGAGCTGTGGTTGCAAACCTCACTAGTTACCAACGTGGTTCGTGTTTTGGGAAACGCCTGTGTCGGTTGCACTATGTTGGGACTATGTTGGTTTACACTATGTTGGTTCAAACTATGTTGGTTCACACGAACGAAGGTTTTGAGAAACACTTGCGTCACACCTACATAGTTTGAACCAAGTAAGTTGCTAACAACGTTAGCAACTATATGCTTTTGGGAAACGCACCCCTGGTCAACAGCAGCCATCCACTTTTTTATTTAGAAATGAGGTGGAATGCAAATGACCTTTAAGATCGTTTGCAACACAGATAAGAGTCTGAGCTTTTCTTGTTTTTGTTGTTGTTGTCTGAGTACCTCATGTTTAGGTATTTTGGTGAAACTGAACACATGACTGCATATGTTACTACAACTGTTTAGTAACACAGTGATACAACATAAACCATAAACCACATCAAGATAAAGAGATTTCACTAGAATGAGTGTGGCTTACTGTGGGTGCTCCATGGGAACCTCCAAAACCAACTCCAGGGGAATCTCAAAGATCTCTGGGTCCTCTCCACTGGCCTGCAAGACCAGTGGTAGCACATCGAAGGCCCCATATTTTGGAGTCCATCCAAGTTGAATACAAATCTGTAATTACATTTCCTTTAATTATTAATGTTAAAAGGGCTGACCATTGAACACAACATTTTTAAACTGATCACTGAACACTATTTTTCCCCCCATGCTATGTCAGGGATGCATCTCTGCCATGACCTGGATTTCTGTGCACATACGTATGTGTGTACCTCGGTAAAGTCCAGACTGGCAGGATCTCCACGTATGGTCCCATCACACATTTGATAGCCAGCATATTTGATAAGTTGGCTGTTCCACACACGGAAGTCATGCTTGGCCTCAGTTCTCTGTGGAAAGATTGTGATTGCAGACCTACAAGGCAGGGGAAGCATAGGTTTCATTATTTTCAGCAGTTGTTACATCTTGTTTAATGTTTTCATTTCTATTTTTTTAATAAAGATGCACTGTGTAGACAACGTGGCTGCCAAGGCTGTCGTAAAGGCTTTAGGACAGAGTATAAGGTATATATATAACCTATGGCATGCTGTTTAGGAAATTAAAGAATATATTGAATGTAGCCTATGTCTGAATATATGGAATCACTGCTTCAATATATGGAATGAAAGCTAAATATTGTAACAACCTGTACTGTTTTAAGTGTGCATTTTAATGTGTTTGTGTGTGTGTTTTTTTCAGCCTGTGCCTTGCTCCCTATCAATAACTGCTGTGCATATATCACTGTCTATCTTGCACTATGGGCATTGGTGGGGAGCTGGGGGGCGGATAGATAAAAAGTTACACTGTTGTTGTTCTGCCCTGTTTTCCGCGCACTTTTGCTTCTGGATGTGAGACTGCGGCAGTTTTTCTTTTGTCTCGGACTGGAGCGTGTGGTTTCTGAATAAACAGTTCGTTCAGATTTCAGTGAGACTGATGTCTATCTGTTAATAATATATTGAATGAAACTTGAATATATGGAATGAAACCTAAATATATGGAATGAATGTTTGAATATATGGAATGAATCTTGAATATGCACTGACATCTCTCATGAGACAAATGGAATGGTTTGTCTCTACTTATAACTTCTCGCTCTTTGGAGTAAGATAATAGAAAAGTTGGTTGTTTCTGCTGTAAAATTAGCCGCCAGTTAGCGATTAGCATTACTGCTAAATAGAATGTTTAACATCTCTGATATCTCTGTTGTTCGCCGTGACTAATTAGCGAAAATGAAATGTAACTTTTCTCATGCAGTTTCATTCCATATATTCAAACATTCGTTTCATATATTAGGTTTCATTCAATATATTTAAGTTTCATTCAATATAGTCAGGTTTTATTCCACATTCAAACATTCATTTGACATGAAAAACCTTAATATTGATCTCACCTCAAAACTTTGTGTCAAACACTTGAACTGTCAATGTAGATGACCCCTAACACTAATTCTGAACATTTCTATGTCAGCGGCGTTGATCAGGGCCCTTTAGTGGCTGAGATATGATGAGTGTGACAACCAACCCGTGTGACAACCAACCCCGGTCTCCCCTATATCTCACACATGAACACAACCAAACTCCATGTGGAAATGGAGAAGTTAGAAATTAGCAATATTTATAGCATATATATAGTTAGATAAATTACATAACAGATGTACCTTAAATTGCCCCCATTTGTGACAAACTGAAGATGCTCACAAATGTACTGAAACATGTCCTTGCTGGTGCTACACTTCCGAGCATCAAACACCTACAAAAAGTCACAAAAAGTTTTTTTTATTTTATATGCTAACAGTGGCATGGACCCATACACAATACCAAATAAACACAGTTATGAAACACATATATACACTGAGTGTGTCTGGTCATGTATGGATGTGCAACCCACCTGTAGGTTAGACCACTGAATCCTGCCAATGCATCTCGGGGCATTTCTCCACGCCTGTTTAGCTCCAAAAGCCAGTTCTTCTGTGGTCAACTGGTAAGTCCCAGTAGCGTGAATCTCTGAACTAACTTGCTCAATCCTGGCAAGGTGTTCCTCTATTCTGAAACTGTATAACACAATCGATTTGTGCGTGCGTGTGTGTGTGTGTGTGAGAGAGAGAGAGCGTCTATGTTGCCGCGTGTGCTTTCGTGCGTGCACGCATCTCTGCGTGTGTGTGCCTGCATGATTGAATCGTAAGGTACGAGGGGGGAGGGAATTTCAAATACTGTATCAAGGGGAAAAGATAAATTCATGCCCCGACTCCAATCCGTTTTCTTGATTACGCACACCGCGCCTTGTCCCTAAAGCACACACACAAATTAATTGCGCTCTAAGCACAGACAATGCATATTTTTAAGCGGTATCTCTATCGGCATTAATATTTTAGTAACATTATAGACAAAGATCGATTTAAATAGAAGTGTAGTCTCCTGTTGCTTTGCCAAATGGTATGCAGTGCGTACCGACCTAGGCCTGCATGCTTCACTGTGTGAGTACGTGTGTGCAGGTTAAAACTGAACAAAACAGAATCGCACCTTTTAAATGATGTATAAAACTGGTTGACAAAATCAAGAGCCTGCACCAGAAGTTCCCCGGCATCCGGAGCGCAGTTCGGAGGAGAGCGGAGCAGGGATTTTGGAGACATGACTGAACCTTGGCAAACCTTTGATTTGCATGGCACTTTCTAACAGAAACCAAAGACAGTATGAATTAAATATATAAATATATATTTAAACATGACCAAATACGCATAAATACTATGGGTTATAAAGTTGGTAACATTTAATACGGTACCTTAACAGCATTATGATAGAGAGTGTCTTGAAAAGTTGATCCGTCCTTGAAGTTACGCAGCCGCACGGATGAAAATGGGCATTTGCCAAAAGCTTTTGGCTCCCACTTCTGAAAATTCAGAAAAAAATAATACAAAAAAGATAAGGCAAATACAAATATAAAATAAATAAGAAGATCCAAATAGGAAAATTACCAAATGGCCTGGCTCACCTTGAGCTCCACATTGGGTTGTTTTTCTGTTTCCTTTGACAGGTCCATCTCTTTAAATTCCTTCTCCTGAAAATACCTTCAAACTGAAAATAAGTTACTGTTCATCAGGGGGTGAAATATCAAATGAAACCAAGTAGAACAGCACACGCCATTAAATGCAAAGTTAGGTTTGTACTTAAAAAAAGAGAAATAGTTTGTAGCCTATGTAAAATATTTTTTCTAGGTGCTCCTCAAGCCTAGTGAAATGACACAGATTCTTACCTTGTCCCAGGCTCTAAAGTTCCAAAGTGACAGGCTGTTCATGACAGTCAGGTATTTATAGGGAGCCACAGGCTAATGGATGGATTGTGGTTTCTCAAGGTAGGTGTTTGAGCTGCCCGCATTTGTGGTATCTGCCCCCCTCAACAACACAATTAGAAGTAATTAGAAGAAATCAATATTTGCCAAAATTTTCCAATGCAGATGTGTTTATTTCTCAAATGCAATTTCACTACTGTGGCGTTACATAAAAATTAATGAAATACGATGCCAAAATTACTACTACCACAACAAAAAATAATTGTGCAATAACTACACAAACTGTATGTAAAAAGTAGTAGAATTTATTTAACAGAGGTTTCTTCATTTCTGGCCTGATGATGGGGAACCAGGAGCTGTATCTCTGAACCACTAGATGATCTCTAGGGCGAGAAAAAGAAGGAAGGGAGAAGGTAGTCCATTGCGATAGGATCTGTAGGGACTGGGGCATAACCTTGCTCTCCTTCTTTCCATCCATACTCAAGGACATGCACTTTGTGCAGTAGCCAATCTCTGCTCTGGAGATATGCACGCAGAGTGCAGAGTGCTGTGCTGCAGGTATCTACGGTACCTCTCTGGGACTCCCCAATCTTTCTGACATCTTACGCCGTGTCTTTAGCTGTTGGGAGGCCAATATCGGCCATGATGGATCAGCATAATGAATACCTCACAGTTGTCTTTCAGCTATTACACTCCCACATGCTGTGTATATTTCTTTCTCTTTCTCTCTTTGGGAGTGTTGAGCCATGTCGCTGCTGATGGCACGCACATTAGTTTTAAATGTGTGAAAAGGTTTGAGCTGCTTTCATCTGACAGTGATTTAATAACGTTTTATAGAGTAATACAGCTTTAAACCTCTCTCTCTCTCTCTCTCTCTCTCTCTCTCTCTCACACACACACACACACACACACACACACACACACACTGCCTCTCTCTCTGGGTTTTTGTTTAATTTCCTTTACATCCGATGCATCCCTGGTTTATTTGGTCGTTATGTATTTGATTTGACTGATATTCAACCTGTTACTGTAATTCAACTGGTGTTACTTACAGTGAAGCTCTGGGTTAACTGTAACCATTAACTTGCATCTTGTTAATAAACTGTGCATTCATTTAGCATTCATACTGTAGCGAGGCTGCCTGCATTTAAATAGACAGTGCCCTATGTTCTCCTGTGTTCTCTGTCTGTGTCTGTGTGTATGTGTGTGTGCGTGTCTGTGTGCCTGTACATGCGAGTGTTGTTTCCCGCTCCCTCTTGTGTCTTCTAGAATCTGCCAACATGTCAATCAGTTTGTGGTGGGTTTTAATAAAGGTTGTGGTTTTTAGAGGCATTCACAAAGTTTTAATCAGAGCTGAGCGGCATAAGTGGAGAGCAGATGTGCAAACAGTGTCTGATTCAGTGTCTGAATTTCTAATTTCAATTTCCTTTATATAATTAGGTCTTTTTACATACACATACACTGCCCTAGACTGGAGTGACTGGCACTGATAGGAGCCCGGTAGCTAAACTCCCGTGCTGGATATATTAGTCTCTTGCCCAGTTTCTGGGCTCTATGCTGTCTGTATGATCAATACGTTTTGTCTGTTTATAGTTAAGTAATGAGCATTCTTTGTTTTATTGTGAAAGCTGCTGTACTTGATAAAGATATTGGACTTGCACTGGCTATGGACACTCCCTTGCACTACAATACCATAGCACCACACTGCACCTTTAACATGTCACAGCCTCGCTTTGTTGTAATAGCTCACAGTGAGGGCCTATGTGTATGAATGTTGTGTATATGATGTGTAAGAGAGTGGACTAAATCTATGGTGGGTGGGTGTTATTGCAGGGTCGGTGCAATAGGGGAGCTGTCACATTTGGGTGGACATTTGGAAGGACTTGACCTGTTAAGATGGCCACCTATATAAACAGGAAGTTGAAGGTGCCGGGCCTCTTGGGTCTCCTTTTGTGCAGGGGGTAAGGTTGGTGGCGTGCAGGATTTTCCTTTTGTTTGATTATGTGTGATGTGTGTCGTGGGGTCTAAATGCATTGAGTGTGTGTGGCGCCTGTTTGACTGACCTCTTATGTGTAGGTCTGTTGTGTATGTATGTAGTTAATTGTAGCCTTTAAGTGTGATTGTTGGGGTGAGTGTGTGTGTTGTTGGTGCCTTTTGTTCTCCTCCTTTTTTTGTCCCAGACAGGGTGGCCAACCTGTGCTGAGACACTGTGCGCCACCATTTGCTTCAGCCAGCGGCCCAGTGTAGGCCTGGATGGCTTGTATGTGGGAGTGGTAATATTTTATCCATGTTATGTTGTGAATTTAATAAAACTAGTTTTACTGTTTATATTATTTGAACTGTTTAATTGTAGTCGTGGGCCACTGGCTGTAGTAAGGGTTTAGCTGCTCACCACAGGCTTAATGGATTTCTTTGTGTTGGGTTTGTTTTAAATCTGTTTATTATAGACTTGAGTGTATTTGTAGTGGCTTTTCCTTTGATTGCCATGTTGAATTACTGTGCTTGACTACCCCTTGTTTGCTGTGTTAACCTGTGTGGTGTATCCTGTAGGTGAGCAGGTTCCCCCCTTACCCCCCTTCTGTCTTGACTGTGAGCTCACAATAAAACTTTAAATTGTTGTAACTCCTCCTTACTCTTCTGTGGTGCTGAACAACTTTGCCGGTGTCTAGTCCTGTGTTACAGGTGATATGTATAGCCTGTTGCAATGCCTTGTTTTGAATGCCAGAGCCTTTGTTATACTAACAATGAAGTATGGAGTTTCTTTATGCCCTTGGCACTAGCATTGCTAGTCTTCTCAACCAAAATGGTAAAAATAGTGAAGTTTGAAATGAAACAGGCTAGTTTAGTTTTGATCCTCAGCAAACATACCAACTCGATATGTTTTAACGTGCCAATTTTCATTTTACACCAAAGTTTTCCTTTAAGTGTAGAATTTTATTCCTGCCTCATCTTTCCCTTGGCCTGCTATTGATTTACTAGCTACTTATTTCTTCTGTTCTATTCTGCTGTTGTAGTTTGTTTGTTGTTTTACTTGGTGGATTTAGCCATAATGAAGGTTAAACCAATTGTATTTGTTATACATATATGTTAACACAGGGTCAACATAATGTATGTTAGCACAGGGTTAGCACAACAATAAAATGTGTAGGACAAGAAAAATTACATACACAAGCCCTTTCACACTGCCAAAATTACCGGTAATTTCAACAGAAACTAGATGTACCGCATAGCGGTACATGGTACGACCGCCGCAGTATATTGAAATGTGGGAACTGTTGGTGTGTGATGAGTGTGTGGTAGAGCAGTGTTGTGAGGTGAGAATTTCTGTGGAAATAATTTCCTGGAAGTGGGCATGGATGTGGGTTTTGAATGTGTAGTGTGTAGGAGTGATTTGTGAAGGCAAGGAATCGGGAAAATTACATTTTCTACAATTACAGCGCCCCCTATGGACTACATTTTATGGCATGTTCTGTGGTGTTGGAGGTCTTTGTGGTGATCGTGCATGACATATTTTGCGCAGTTCCCACCTTCTTGGTCCAAGATATTGGCAACTCAAAATCCCAATTTTTACATTTACCCATATCACTAGGTGGCGCTATGCTTCAAGTGAGAGTTTATGGGCTGGGTCCATACATATCTGTAACACCGACATACTAACACAAAATCGTTGTCTTGGGCAAAATTGTTGACGAGTTATTTAACAAAAACTGTTTTTTGACACCTAGCTTAGCCAATAAACATCGCCCCCTATGACGAAATGTCACAAAATTTAGTACACATGAAAAGAACGCTGTTTAGAGATGGCATGTCAACTTTGACCAAATTTGAGCAATTAAAAGCCAAGATACGGCTATTTGAAGAATTTTAAGCTACGTGTTAAATGTTCATTGACGTGTAACTTCGGAACTGTTTATCTCAAGATAAATCCTTTGATAACTTTTTGTCAGCATTGTCTGTAGATGACATACCAAATTTGGTGAGATTCATATGAACGGCCTATGACGAGTTCATTCAGATTCGTTTTCGCAATATTAAAATTTCACGGAAATTGTTCTCATTGGAAGTAGGCGTCGACCAGTGTTTTCAATGCGTGAGGGTCAATAGATTTCACGATAAAAAAAAAATTGTTGTAAACGTAAGCATTCTCTAGATAATAGGCAAAATTACATTTTGTACAATTACAGTGCCCCCTATTGACCAAATTGTATGGCACATGCTGTGGTTATAGAGGTCTTTGTGCTGATCGTGCATGACGTATTTTGCGCAGTTCCCACCTTCTCGGTCCAAGATATTGGCAACTCAATATCCCAATTTTTGCATTTACCCATATCACTAGGTGGCGCTATGCTTCAAGTGAGCGTTTATTGGCTGGGTCGATACATCTCTGTAACACCGACATATCCCAAAAATGTTATGTTGTTGGGTTAAACGTTCACTGAGCTATTCAGCAAAAACTTTTGCCGGTCTCCCCCTCTTTGACATACGCTGGCACAGCGGGGGGGTGGCCCTGGGGGACCAAAAGCTTCTAGTCGCTCGAAAAGTTCTAGGGCTACATGCCTACAAAGATTCATGTCCCCCCGAGTTTCAGTGTCCCGGGAATCGTTGACGGACATTCACTGAAAAAAAAGAAAGAAAAAAAAAAGGGAAAAAAGTCGCGGCAACTCTATAATGACCGCTTTCGCTAGCTTCGCTAGCGGCGGTCATAATTAGTGGGTCGTTCACACTGCCGACATGGCCTAAATCATGTATAACTCACCCAATGTGAGTTCGTAATTCGTTTTTAATTTAAATGCTGTACATGTTTGTTGGTCAACAGCTTTATCATGTTAACGTGCAAGGAATAATATCCCCCATTTCGGTGTTGTTTAGAAAGTGTTTTAACGGAAAGGCTTAGCGAAAGTCCAAGTGCATAATTTTGAATTAAAAAAAATTGCGAGTTCACTTCCTGTTATTATATTATTATATAATTATTATATAATTATTATATTTGCAATCCCATGTAAGCATCCAGGTGCAGTACAGTACCATGTCATTTGCCCTTGAATGGTTGTGCAAAGAGCCAGCAACAGCTCCGTGTGTCCCGCCATGATTGTTTTGAAAAACTGAATGAAAACTTTGCAGACAGGTGTATTTACCACCAATGCATGGGTCTTTCACGTCATTGTACAAGCCCAGCAATATCCTTGGCGTAATGTTACAGTGCCACTGGGCTACGCCTCCTCAACCCACCTTTTCAGAAGAGGGGTCAAAAACACACCGTGCTTTCACACTGCGGTCCCGGGTTAAATTAGCGTGTTGTACCGTGTTGCCACCCCGTGTCGTGCAGTGCAAAAGGGGCTATAAACTGCCACCACCCACCATCAGGACTTTTAAAACAGGGGAAACAGCTGAGCATTACTACAAAAATACCGACAAGGAGTTCAGAGGCAAACTGCAAACTGTCTTTCGAAATATGCTGTTTATTTGGCCTAAATCATATATAACTCACCCAATGTGAGTTCGTAATTTGTTTTCAATTTAAATGCTGTACATGTTTGTTGGTCAACAGCTTTATCATGTTAACGTGCAAGGAATAATATCCCCCATTTCGGTGTTGTTTGGAATGTGTTTTAACGGAAAAGCTTAGGAAAAGTCCAAGTGCATAATTTTGAATAAAAAAAAATTGCGAGTTAACTTCCTGTTATTATATTATTATATTATTATTATATAATTATTATATTTGCAATCCAATGTAAGCATCCAGGTGCAGTACAGTACCATGTCATTTGCCCTTGAATGGTTGTAAGCCAGCAACAGCTTGTAAGTTGGAGCCAGCAACAGCTCTGTGTGTCCCGCCATGATTGTTTTGAAAAACTGAATGAAAACTTTGCAGACAGGTGTATTTACCACCGATGCACGGGTCTTTCACGTCATTGTACACGCAAAGCAATATGCGTGGCATAATGTTACAGTGCCACTGGGCTACGCCTCCACAACCCACCTTTTCAGAAGAGGGGTCAAAAACACGCCGTGCTTCCACACTGCAGTCCCGGGTTAAATTAGCGTGTCGTACCGTGTCGCCACCCTGTGTCGTGCAGTGTGAAAGGGGCTACAGAGGTCTCTGAGCAAAGTGTCTTACATGCATTTACAAACCAGAGCAGTACTTGAATGTACATATGTGTGTGATGCTGTATGAATATAAAAAAAAATCTGACTTACTAGTCTACACTACAGTAGTGCACTACATAGTGAAGAGGGTCAATACATGCCAAGTGTAGTACAGGTGTAATACATGCCAAGTGTAGTACAGGTGTAATACATGCCAAGTGTCCCATCAGCAGTGCTCAGAGCAATGATTTTCATCGGAGTACAGGTGACCACAGAGCAAGTCTGGACCCACCAAGTTTATTTCCTTTCTCAGATGCAACAATGTGCTGTCTGTCAAAATGTCAGGATCTAGATCTGGCATTGGGGGTGCAAATACCCAGATCCAAGAAAAGGCACTAGAATGGCAATGCACTCTTCTTCACATTTTCTGCCCAGGAATGGGAACAGCTGAAAGCGGCAGAAGTGGGTTGTACTGCATCATTCATCTGTTGGCACAACTTGTCTGTTTACAGCAGGAGTCCTCTATATAAATTGGCAGACACTTTTATCAAAAGCAACTAGAGAGGCAAAGAGTTTTGCCTCGGGCTTTTTCCTACCTGTAGAAACTTTCTGCCAATGCATAGTCACACTCCTTGCGTACCTGATTCACACATTACCACACCTTCGAGTCATGGCTTGTCTAAAAGAGAGAAAACATAATTCGGATGAACAGAGATGTATGTGAGTCTACAAAATATTACTGTGACTGATGCCACCATCAGTATCTATATCAGTCTTATTTGAGTTCTCTAAAACATTGGGGTCTATTTAATCTACAGTAAAAAAAAAAAAGTTTTTTTACTGTTCACTATGTGCTCGAATGCAGACCCTGAGTTGTTCATCCGTGTTAAACTGAATTTATAAATGAAAGGCAAAAGCAGTGTGGAAAATGTGGCCTTGAGCATTTGGGGTCATCAAGCAATTTCTATTTGGTGACTCAAGGTGGCGACAAATACTCATCTCAAAATTAGGACGTCACCTCAAGCCTCGCTGTCAAGTTCTCACGCCTGAGCCAGAATTGCAAGATTTTTTCGGCCACAGGAGAAAGTGAATACATATGACAGGCCCCAGTAAAGTCGACACGCAGTCTTTTACCTGTCTGGTGCTACAAAGCTACCATGATCTACCATGAGCTACCACAAAGCACCTTATCACGACACGTGTTTACCTCGTGGAATTCTTATCACTGGACAATTTTACTGGGACACTGTAATCTATCTACCACAAAGCACCTTATCACGACACTTGTTTACCTCGTGGAATTCTTATTACCCTACTTATTATCATTACAATGTTTTTTTCTTCCCTCAGTTCAGTGGATGTTGTATTATGCAGACGTGTGCAATAGGCTTGATCTGTTTTTTGCAATGTGTATTATGTGTATGCTACTGTGTGCAATAGGCTTGATCTGTTTTTTTTTTTTGCAATGTGTATTATGTGTATGCTACTGGACACCTTAATTTCCTTCGGGATCAATAAAGTTACTCTACTACTCTACTCTACTACTCTATTTACTGATCACAAATTATGACATATACAATACCATTTCATATTGTAGATTCTGAATGTGTAGAAGCAAGACAGCCTTTTCACATAGTGTTAGTTGTGATAGTAAATGGTGTAATTATTTGAAACAACCAGTAATCATATTACTGTCAGCGTGGAGTAAGACTTTACCTCATTCAAGAGCATGATGCTGTTAAACAACCATGAAGTAACAGAAGTGACTAATTGTTCTAGCACTCAGTCTGAATTCACTTCCTACTAATGTATTTATGCAATGCTGTCACAGCACACCAGTGACACCAAGCCCTCTGTGCATGTTTTGCTTGAGACCCTACTAGCAGTGCAATGGCAGATGAATACAACTACCACAGAGGTGCATATAGGTGCTCCAAAGTGAAGGTTTTCTGATATTGTGTATTCAACACTGCAGACAGCGTGCCCACGTCCACACAAAAACTCTGACTGTCCCGTACTGACTAAGTGGATGACAAAAATCTGCATCACCACTATACCCAGACTTTGTCTATTGTATATATTGTTTTGTATTTGTATATGTATAGAGAGCTAACATCTGCCGGAGTCCGATTCCTGGTATACGTAAGTGCACTTGGCCAATAAAACTGATTTTGATTCTGACTAGTGTACTTCAGCTGAAATAACTGGGCAATGCTTCCCTGTTTTTCGCAAACATATGCTTGTTACCTCATACTGTAGCCATATCTTACACAATCCCTCAGTTAAAACAACTACCACTTAAAATTCTGTTTGTAGCTCTCAGCAGTAAGTCAATGCCAGATGAAGTCTGAACTTTGAGCCCAATAATAATGTGAAGTGTTCCATGTATCATATACTATGTCTGAGCCACTAGGGGGCAGTACTCCATCAGGCTGGTGTCAGGAATGTGCTGGGCCAATTCTTTTCAAAATTCAAAAGTAAGATTTTATAGCTTTTACAAATCCATTAATTATAAAGAAAAAAATCACCAATTCAATATATACTGTATTAATTATTGTAAACTGGTTCATGAACCACAAGTGTTGGTTTGTACTAGGTGTTGGAAGGGGCAGAAGTGAGGTAAATGAAGCAAAATTACCATCTCCCTAAGGGAATTCATTGTCAGCACACAGGCACACAACAATCACTGGCATCACCATGGTGTGCACATCTGATCCATATCCATGTTAATTTCCTACTACACAGGCCTTGTTTAGAATGAGATGATCACAGATATTGTGGACCAGACAGCTGGGTGTGTTTACGCAGGAAATTGCACAGTGATTTTCATGCACCATCATCTGGAGTGCCGCATTATGAGTCTGAAAGGCATGAATCATAATAGTGCGGCCAACATTGTACCCAAATGTTCACGCATAATCAGCTGTCATTCTGTTCCACAGCAATCAGTGTTGATATTAACTCAACTAATAACCTAAAAATAATAGAGCTTTCTCTCTTCCATTTTTTGTGTTTGTTTTATTTTATTTATTTATTTTCAAATATCTGTACATATGTAAAGAACAAACTGTGAAGAATATGATAAAGACCGGGAAATGGTATGCTTAGGGAGGTCCACAGATGAAGTGCATACCAAACACATCATATACCACCATCACCATAGCAATAGAATATGAACATTTTCTTCCCCATGTGATTGCATAGCCTCGTGCTTACCCACCAGAAACAGGCATTTTACAATGAGATTCAAGGTCATGACATCCTGCGCAGAGCTTTTCATTATTATTCTCATATGATAATATGTAAGCTGGCAAATGTGTTCAGCATGAATGGCTATATGGACCACATGTTAACAAGCTAAGTAAATATAACTGTCAAATGGTCAAATATAAAAGTCAAATGGATCGCATTAAAGTTAAAGGTCAGGTTACAATCAGCTTTACCCTTTTATTGTTAAATACACAGAGTTACGCTTTTATTGTTAGTTTCAATCAAAGTCACAAGTACCACTGACATCTTCAAATGGCTATCGGTAGGAAATAAATCAGAAAAACATATCTTGCTACAAGATTTATCCATGCCTGTATAATTTATTATTTCAACCTTCAGGGAAAAAAACAGTTTGAGACCCATTACATCTCAATCCTCATTGTACTTACTAGTATAAAAAATATAGACTGCTGTCTAAGTCTTGTGCATGTCTAATGCAAACACAAATTTGCTGACACTCATTATTGTCTGCTACTTCTACCAAAATAATACCCCTATCAGACAGGTCATGGTCAAAAACTGTAAGAGTTTTGTTTTTTATTACATAGGGCATGTGTAAGTCAGCAGTCCAGCAGTCCAGTACCTGCAATGTGTGGTTTTCTGTTAAACATTTAACCTCTGCTAGTCAGCATAATGTTCGTAAAAATGGAAACAAGCTACAACAACATAAAGATGAGGCATAGAATCACGTCAGAGGCCGAGTGCCGCTGTGGTCATTGAAGACTTTCACTGGAACAGTTTAAGAATCATTATGGAGTATGTACACATAAGGTGCTTCCACACTGCCCCAACAAACGCCAACCAACTCCAACATTCTAAAGTTGGCAGTTGTTGGCAGCTGGCAGTCTTTAGAATGTTCAGAAAACCAACTGCCAGTCCACACTGCCCAGACTAAAAACTGACAAGACTAACTTTTGTCACTATCTGTTTTTGATCTTCAACATTTTTTTAACATGGGCAAAGTTGAAAGTGTACTGAATGTGGCCAAAGTAATTTTTGGTCTACATTGGTCAGACATTGTACAACTCCACCAGACCTGACCGAACATGTTGAACTCTTCCAACTCCATCCAACAAGAACAAACTAACACAGACTGGTGGTCCACACTGCCCCAACTGTTGGCGTTTGTTGGAGTTGGTTGGTGTTGGTTGGTGTTTGTTGAGGCAGTGTGGAAGCACCTATGCACTTCATCCAGCTACGGAGCCCTCAATAGGTCATGGCAAGATTTTTTGACATCAGGAAAACATGGCCAATTACTAAATCATGCTCTTATTTTACTAAACCATACACTCACTTCAGCAAAGCGTGCACTCGTGTTATTGACCTCCAAAAACGCCTAGGGGTTGGGCTAATGCCATGACAGCACATGCTCACATAGAACACAACAACCAACATCATTACATCATTACATTATTGGTGGGGGAGACATTACAGGACACAACATTTCTGGCATCACCCTGACAGTTCAACTTTTCCAGACATCAAGTTGCAGGAGCTGTACTCTATTACATTCTGTTATGTATGCTGCTGCAGATTGTGGGTAATCTTGTGTCCCTGTACCCACCAATCTCTTTTATGCCCTTTCATGCATTCCATCCCTATTTCTACATAAGTACATGGTCAAAAGGCTCCAGATGCACATTACAGAAAATTTTGCAAAGAACTGGAAAATTCTGGAAAAGCCCATTGTTTGACTGTGCAAGTAAGTTGCTGTAACAAAAATGTCTTCACACACAAATAATGCAATTTTAAAAATACACTGAAACAAATAAAACACCAGAATATTTGTGTACCTACAAGGCCGTATTAACACATGGAACCCCAGTTATTTTAGAAACAGATTACATAGGTCATGCTGAACCTTTAACTGAATGACACCCTGATAGGACAAAGGGTATGTAAGAGTAATGTACACCTGAAGGCATAGACACCCATAAACTAAAAATTCTCTATTCATAATTTTAAATAGATTGGAAGTAAAGGACAAAATACATTGCAGATTTAAATACACAAAGCTTTATTTAATAATTAAATTTCTAAATAACAAATGGCAAATGTAATCAATATCCATCTGTTTTCCATACAAGTATAAAATTTAGTATTTACAATAAATTCCAACAACATTTTTTACAAAACAGTGTTCCTAATACACAGAGCGCAAAGGTAAAAATTATTTGAAACAGACCCATCTCAACAAGCCAAGCTACCAAACCACTCAACGTGTAAATAACATCCAACAATAACAGATAACATTTTGAGGAACCGACTTATTTACGTACGATTTATATACACACTGCTAATATTTCCACTCCATTTTGAGACACACAATAATGCAGACATGAAATCATGGCATTATCAACTCACTGGCTTTCAGTTCTCTATGGATGGATAATGACACAAGCAAGAGGGAATGGTTCAACAGGTGGGCTGTTGCAAAAGCACAAAAAGAAGAGCTCAACTGGCACGGTAAAAGTAAACAACCCTAATTAGTGAGACAAAAAAACGCTTCAGGAGTGTTGATGTGGCATTACCTCAGTGACAACTAGCATGCAGTCTTTCAAATGACAAGAAAAGCTACCTCCCGCACACAGCTGTGATGACCTTTATGCACTCAAACTGCCTAATTGCTTTTCTTTTTGCATAAATTGCAATGCTGAGACTTAAAGGTTAAGCTTGCCAGGTTGCTGGCAAGCTCGGGTCTTCTGTACCAAAAAAAAAAAAAAAAAAAAAAAACACCAAAGCTAGAGAATGTGGTTCTCATAGAGCTACATGGAAGTACTCAATTACCAAATTCTGTGCCAGTTTGAGTTAGAAAGTTGGCCTTCAGCGTTTGCAGTTGTGTTATGAGCTCATCCACAGGTCCCTGGTGTACCTTTGGATTTAAACTTACTTAAAAGAATAAAGCATTATAGAATGTTGAAACTGACACAAAAACACTTTAAACTAAAACAGAGAATGAAAAAATAAAACTTGAATCCCTAGAATGTGCTCCAATTTGAAGTGTTTTGTCAAACATGAGTACTAAAAAATAAAAAAAAGGTGTTTTAATAAGATGCTGAAAACATTGCCTGAATCCAGACCAGAGAAAAAAAAAAAAAAAACAGTAAAAGCCTACAGTTAGCCTGATGCTTACAAAAAGGAGACTGGAACTCTGCCTAACCTAAGCCTCAGTTGGTCCCTGATGGCACCATTCTGCTCTGCAGATGATGATGGCCTTTAAGCCCTTCACTGTTACTGGGAGCTTTGGCATTGACTCAATGGAGGTTGGGTGGTGTTTTCAGTGTGTCCAATTCAATCCATGACCTCAAACCCCAAATCCTCAGACGTGGGTGTCAGCGGCCAGCGTCAGGAGAGTGCAGGTGGAGGACACACTGGACGAGCGTTCCTGGAGGGTGTTGTTGTTGTCCCATGCTCGGTGGAGGTCACTGACCCCTGTCGTGGACATGCACCCCAGCAACTTGCTCAGTTCAGGACATAGACCCCAGAACAGTTGTCCGATGATCGTGCGGAACTTCCTTCTGAAACTCTGGTTGATCCAGAAGTAAAAGATGCAGTTCAGGAAACCGTTGGACGTTGGTAACCACACAGCTACAAACTCTATCCACTCTGAGACGCCGCTGCCTGAAATGGCTGAACAAAGGACAAGACAATACACAGCTGATTAGTATCTGACACACTATTATTATATAGGTCAACACTAATATCTGTACACATATGTTCACTATTGGCATCAGGCCTGCCGATAAGGGGGACCAACGGGTCTCTTGTTCCAGGGCCATGGAAAGGGGGGGCCCAGAACTGGTCCCTCCTTAAATTATGGAATATGGGGGGGCATCAGATTATGTTGTCCCAGGCCCAGCCAAGACTGTCAGCAGGCCTGACTGGCATACACAGGCAGTACTGTGTAAGGTCATTTAACTGCTACATACGATGACTCAGTGATTCATGGGTGAAAAATAAAACTGCCCTCTCAGACATTGACGGCCTTGAGGCAAGGCATTGGTGTTTGGCTTCCAAGGAATAAGCATCAAGAACACTTCTAATGGAATACTTTTTTGTCTGTCACAATGAGTCATCCCTTTTCTACACACAAGACAACCATAACGGAGTTTACTGCACTAGCTTTTAACTTTTGGGGACGTCAGAAACCATTCCTAAAGTGCATCAACTTACAAGGGTAAGCATTTCTGAACCCTGAAACATTGTGGTGGGCTTATGACGCTATCTGTCTGAGGACATAGTGATAAATATATGCACTGTTCTTGCTTAAGCTTTGTGATTTTCTTTAATGGTTCAGGCCCCCTAAGTTGTCAGTAGATGGGAACGAAAACCTCCAACAGAGAGTAAGATAAACTTACATTAAGAGTGATCACTGGTCTGAAAACATTCCAATTCCCTTTATATTTTCACTTTTAGAAGTTATTGCTGATACATTTTAAGCCTGTAAAACTTACACGTACCATTGTAAATCATAACAGCCATGCAAGGTGTCCAACATGCATAATAAGCTGCCATCACAGGAACCAGCACACGGGATGCCACATTAGGCCTATTTTGTCCTAACATATTGCTCCTTCTCAATTTTAACCGTTGTCTTTTGGCTGCGAACCAAAGCCGCAAGTTGCAGTAAGTCATGACCATCGAGCAAGGGAAGAAGATAAATCCGGTTAAAGTCAGCGAGTAGGCAACATTGGTGGAGTACAGTGGCTTGCAAACCAGTGACGCTGTGGAAAAGTACACTTCAATAATGCCCTCGGGTAATGAGATGGGCAACAACAACACGGGCGGGAAAAGCCAGGCGAAAGCAATCAAGAGTAACGCACGTTTTCTTGTCATCAGAGACGTGTATCTCAACGGATAAAACACAGCGATGTACCTCTCTAAGCTTATAGTGGCCAGTGTGTACATGCACGTCGAATACACTATTGCGTTGAAAAATGCCACCAAGTGACAGAATGTGTCGGGCTCTACAGTGGCGTTTTTCACCAGGCTCACGCCGAGATTTAAAGGCATTACGATGAGACCAAACGCCGAATCAGCCCCAGTCAAAGACAGCAGGAAGTATCTGGAGTTTCTCGACCATCCAGCCACTGAAGACGATATAACAGATATTACAGCTATGTTTCCTAGTGTGATCATTACTCCTAAAACCAGTATTATTGCAATCTTGACAGGTCGATGTGCCAATTCCATTGCCCGATGGCTGTCCGTCAGATTGTGATCATTACTGGTTGACGGCGCGGAGACATTGTGCCACTCCACATGGTGCCACATTGTGCCACTCTGCTTGCTTATTCCAAATCAATCATCGTGTACATGACTGCGTGTCACTTTCTCGAAGTCTACACGACAAAATCTCCGCGGGCCCAAGGAGCGACCATCAATGTAGGCAAATTTGCATGACAATTAAGCCTTTTCCATCAACAATTATTAATTCACCTGTGACAGATAAGGATTTGTCACATGATCACTAATTGATGAAACGTCAGTGGACTTTTAACTGACCTTACTTAAAAGCTGACACATACAGCCTGAGCTATAGGTGAGATAAGTGAGAAGGTGATGCAAAATGGTTGAACCGAATGGCAAGTTAGGCTAATTTAAAAACAACCTATTCAATAATCTCAGATATACAGCATCTGCCTCTTTGCATACTATCTGTGTATTGGAATATTTTTTTAGTCACAAAATCACAGGAGTAATGCAATAGGCAGTCCATTATTGACCACGTGTTTTTAGCATTTTGGTCAAGTGAAATTCAACCTACATACTCAACAATGAACCTTGCAAGTGTCATTTTATATGCATCTGAGTGTGCAAAGCCTTGTGCTTGTGTGCAACATATAGAATTGCATAACCATATTAAAGTTCAAGTTTAATAAATCAGTTACAGTGTGGTGTATTATGGTATTCCCATTTGCACCTTAAACAGGAATCATATAGTTATGGTTTTCAGGGTAAATGACAGTCATTTTATTTACCTGTAAGCCTCTGAGACTTTTTGGGTTGTGGTCAGAATTAAACCTGGAACACCAGAAGAAATGCACAGTGGAAATGAAATGTAAATTTAAGGTTTGGCTGTTTTTATAGACAGCGCAAACAAAAATCTATTGCAACCCCAAAACAGGTCTGTGGTGTTTTTCAACCCAGTTCTTTACAACCTGCTTACCACTTCCAAGTCTCTATATCTACCCATATCTCTTTTCCCTTTACCCAGCTGAGGCTGAGTTAGCGAGGCACAGTGTTGTGGCCTGTATCAGTTGTGACCTGCAGTGCAGCAGTGCATTCTAAGGGAGGATTTTAATGAGACAGGACCAAATGCAGCACACCTGAGCACGCCGCAGCTCACCCCATGCCCCCGCCCCCCTGGTAGTGGCCAGAGCCGAGGCACACGGCAGTGAGGACATCAGTCGAAGCGCGTGACAAATCAGTCATCTCTAGCTGAGGAAACAAGGCCCCAGATACAGACCCACGGGGGCCTCGACATGTTCATTAGGCTTGTGACAAGTGCATGCATCAAAGGTATTTCTCAGGCAGCTCTTCACAGTGGGGTCCATTAGCAGCTGGCTTCAGTGCTCCGGTGCCGAGTCCGGCAGCTGCGCCTGGGCCTGTGTGAACAGTGACCCCTGTGGAGAAGTGTTCAAACAGCGTGATGCCACGCATGAAACATACGCTCACACCTCACGCATCCGTTCAACCTCACAGTGGTTCAGGAGTACCCTTTGGAACCCCACACCTTATGTTTGGTAGGCAAACCAAGGCTATTTATAGAGTACATCTTATACACACAGGTAGGTCAACATGCTTTATGTAAAGAAATGCAAGTAGAACAGAGGAAATCAAATACAGATAAAACTGAAGGTAGGATTATCTAAAAACATGAATGGCAAAAGACAGAAGAATATAATATTTTCAAGTACAATTTGACAGTGTAATTAAAATATCGCAGAAAGAATAATGTTCTTAACCTAGTTTTACATACAGCTACGTTTTGGGCTCATCTTACCTTTTTTTGGTCAGTTTTTTTTCCTGAATGCATGCAGCATAAAGGCAAAATGTTCAGTTAGGATACTGGGCTCTATAACCTGCACAGAATCCATGGAGTCCATAGTTTGCTTTGTTTGTATTCTGTAAACATGTCATAAAATGAGCTGTATTGGACAAAACTGTCTGTTGAAAAATGTAAACATAAACATAAACATAAGTAAGCACAATACCTACCAGGATTGCTGATAACACCTTTACGTTTTAAGAGTATAAATGTTTTAAGCCACACATCTACAGAGAGAGAGAGAGAGAGACAGAGAAAGAAAGGAAAAGCAGCATGTTATGTAGTCGCTGTCCATGGTGCTTAAACATATGCCTATATGAAGAAGGTGCTCAATTGTTTATGAAAATAAAACATTACAGTGTCTGTTCTTTTTTATTTGTTTCGCATCTTTTCACCTCTTCATTTAGTGGTTTTAAAACAATACCTCATTTGTGTAGAATGATGAACCATGTGCCTGTTTAAGACCAGCTGGGCAGAGAGGTACGTTTATGTGCCAGGATAGGTGTAACAGCATACATGCAGCATAGTGACATGACACATTTGACAAATATACAAATACACCCATGACACATGTAAGTATACATGGGGAGAACCAGCATTCAAAGTAACAGTTATGAAATTGCTTAAAGGGCTTATTGTGTTTTGCTAAAGTTACTATACATGGTTGGCAGCAAAAACAAACTATTAGGTGGACCGGTGGTGAGCTGCATAAATAAAAAGAAGCAAAGGTATGTGGCATCCTAACAGCTAATTCAGTGGCAGTTCTGTTGTGTGTCTTGCACACAGGCAATGCGAATTTAATCCTTGCACAACTATCACATTAACACTTTGCCACTTAACCACTGTTTTCTGGTCAATTGCTTGCTCTTAGTCTAATTAGCTTAGAGTGAATGCAACAGCCAGGGCACATTAATACTACAAAGAAATGCAAGACAATACATTTAGACCTTAAAAGCTATGCAAATACCACACTTCTGGCCCACAGGCCACATTGCATTAAGATCCAGCAGCATGGTGCTGCATCTGTCCAGGAGGCAGACATGTCTATTGTGAGATCTGGAGATGGACTCAGAGATTTCTAAGCACACAGTGCTCTCATCCAACTAAGTAAATGCAGAACAGAGACCTTGGTTGCTAATCCAACCACACTGATCACATTTGTGTTCTGGTGCAGTGAGGTGTATGAAGAATTTGCAATAGCTTTGTACTGTATGTCTGCTGCACAGAAAAAAAAAATGTAGAAAAATGAAACAATGCTTTTTGTGTGTTTTTCCTCATCCTACCCACAGTCCAGAATTACCGATTTGCCACACTTCCCTCGCCAAGCACGAGCGGAGAGAAACATCCAGGGATTTCAGCTGGACATTGATAGGTTGCTATGTTCTCAATGTAAACAACCTCCTGTCTGTTGGCATCCTTTAGTCCATGTAACAGCATGTGAAGACTGTGACATCCCCATGAAGGAAACCCTGAATGAAAGACTACTAGTGTAATGGCGTTGAGCTTGAGGCTTAAGTATGAAGACCTGTCAAAGTAGCTGGCTCCAAACTGTCAAGCATTTATTTCCACTGTTTTGGCATTTCTGTACTAAACTGCTGTTTATTAGCAACTGCCTTCCCTCTCCACATATTGAATTTGGGTCTGACAAACTGGTGGAAGCAGTGGAATGTGCTCTTCTAGTTTTATGCAGTACGTTTTGTCCAGTATGCTTTATCCCGTAGTGACCTAGTGGTTAAGGTATCAGCCCTGTGACTGCAGGAATCCAGGTCTGCCAGTAGTGCCACTGAGGTACCCTGAGCATGGTACTGTCCCCACACACACACACACACACACACTGAGGTACCCTGAGCATGGTACTGTCCCCACACACACACACACACACACACACACTGAGGTACCCTGAGCATGGTACTGTCCCCACACACACACACACACACTGAGGTACCCTGAGCATGGTACTGTCCCCACACACACACACACACACACTGAGGTACCCTGAGCATGGTACTGTCCCCACACGCTGCTCCCCAGCGGCTTCTGTCATGGCTGCCCTCTGCTCACGTGTGTGATGGGTTGAATGTCGTTGTGTGCACTGTGTGCTGTGATCACAATGACCATTGGATATACCAATTTCAGAGACCATTGTCCCTAAGGTCCAACAGTGCTGACAATATAAATGTAGTGTTTGTTTATGCGGTGGAAAAGGGAATAGGATGAAATTTGGTTTTATTATGTTTTATTTCATGTTGAGCCTATCAGTATTTGTTAACATATGTGGCAACTTTTACTCTGTGTCTGTATGTACATCTGTTGCACAATGGACACAATGGACCTGTGTATGATCTGAGCACAAAGTGGTGCATGACCACACATGGAAATTCGTGGCTGGATAAAAGCCCCATTGTTTGCAGTGTGGTTGCAGATGACGGTGGGTGGTAGGCACCTCTGCAAAAGGGAGCTAGTGCATGTTATTTTGTTCATGTACTATAGGGCGAAACGTCTGAAAAGGGCCCCCATTTTCACAATCATTTTCAGTGATGGGAGGCATCCATGGCATTTTATTTGTGTTTCGACCATAAGGCAGTGGGAATTACAGACACTGCTATATCAGGATCCACCATCTCAAATCTAATTGATATGGCTGTTGGAGAAAACAGGCTGTTGGGTGATAAGACAGTTTATATCAAAACTGACATTTTCAGAACATTCTGCATGTACTTATGTACTTCTATTTTTCCCTGGCCAAAATGTAGAAAAAAAAAAAAACTATAGCAGGTGAAGCCTGTCTTAAGCATATTGCGGTGTTATTTTATTGGAGGTTGACACAGTACATTCATTATTTGATTTGGTTAATAGTGAGACTTAGGAAACATTTTTAGTTGTGAGTCAATAATTCATGCCTTTGGGTGAATTTTACCAAACTGCGATTTAGATGAGACACCATAGCTTGCAGTGACATACGGCTTGTCAGTGGCATACCAACACAAATGGTTCACCAGGAGGAGTGATTAGTTGTGGAATAGGATGCGGTGAGTGACAGAGATTGGCTCCATGGGAGATATATCCTAATGTGTCCCAGACCTGATGAAATCACCAACAGTGGTGTCTGTGTGAGGGGAACAGCGAGGCTTGCATTGCCTATTTTTAGTCTATTCTCACTCGTAAGCCTGTATAAATGGGGTGTGTGTAAAAGACTCCAGTACAATTTCACTGAATAAAATTGCTTTAGCATTCTCATGCTAATTAGGTTATGCATAGTAAAGGACTGGGATCATGAGTAAACCATTGAAAACCACTGAAAACAAGAAGCCATATTAACATATACAGTCATTAGCTGGATAATGAAAGGTGCTTTGTGTGTTCATGGTGGTTTAAAGACCTTCACGTACCTTTTTGCGGTTTATCGTTACAGCTGGTTAAATTTGCTGTGTCAGTAGTCATATAGTAGTCATATAGCGTTATACACAGTGAATATTTTGTGCCGAGGCCATAAGTGAGGTTCATAAAACTAAAAGAGGTGAAATATGACTCTGATATGAGCATCGCACTCTTCATTTACATCTTCCCCAGGAAATCTCCCCCAGCAAAATTATTGTGCAGAACCTGTAAAAATATAACTTTACACACTTATCATAAAATGCAAATGACTGCTTTTTATGACGTCTTTTGTGTAATCACATGAAATCATCCAATTAAGCCATAAACAACGGAATGATTGTTTTTTACGTTCCACTGTACACACACTCTCCACATCATTACATAATTATGATTCAATGTTTCTGAAGTATTAGATCGTGTTTGTAATTCCACCAGCCTTCCATTTCACCTGAAGAGATATTTTTTAGTTATTCAGCTAACAGCTATCTAAATAAGTTCACTGCTATACAAAAACGCATCCTCTCCTCAAGCCACTGCATCTTATTAAGCATGCTGCATTCCCTGCTTCCACAGAAATTGGTTTTAACATTTGACCCTTCCTCTCAGCTCCTCTGTGATGCTGCGCTCAGATACCCTGCATAAAACTGAGGCATCTCTCTCTCTCTCTCTCTCTCTCTCTCTCACACACACACACACACACACACACACACACACACACACACACACACACACACACACACACACACACACACACACACACACACACACAGTCCCCAACCCCCCTAAGAAAAAATGCCCACTGCAGACACTGGGGGGAGCATAAAGTATAGATCTCTTGCTCCAGTTCTTTGCTATCCTCAGTTTTAGATACCAAGGGGAGAAGCTAGAGGATAGAGATAGACAACTGCATACAGTCGGCAGACTATCTTGGAAACTTGCCATGAAGAGCAGGGTCTTTACTTTGCTGATGACCTCACGCATACACAGACACACAGACACGGAATAGCTGAGCATTAGACACCATTAGATTCAAGAGGTGTATACATTTAATGTTAAGTCAGTGGGTAGAATTGTCTTTAGAACTAGCATTGGCAGGGTCGTTGTCTTTAGAACTAGCATTGGCTGGGTCGTTTGTGTAATGGCATATGCGTTAGTGACTGCAAAGTGATAGTATCTGTGGTAAAATGGTGGTAAAGTGCAAATATTCGATAACAAGTCCTAATTAGTAAGTAAGCAGGTCATTTTGGAAGTAAATTGTGGTTGTAGTTAATTTTGTAAGTAAAACTTTGAAAGTCGTGCAAACAGTTGGTAATGAGCAGTAGGTAGTACATTTTGGAAGTAAACTGTGGTTGTAAGTGAATTGTGGAAGTACATTTTGGAAATTTGGGTAGCAGGTAGCTAAACTGTGGACACACGCTAAAGGATTGATCACCTTTAGTGGGGCCGCCTCAGGGGAGGGTGTACAGTGAGTAAAGGCCCGAAACACCCGTTGATCCTGAGGTACACTGCTGAGGATGTGTCCCACATAGTGTATGGATAATTGTAATGGCTGTAGTTAGGAAAGCCTGAAGTGTGGTACAATGGGTGCTCTCCCCACATGTGCAAGTGTCTTGTATTTTTATTTATTTATTTATTTATTTATTTATTTATTTATTTATTTATTTATTTATTTATTTATTTATTTATTTATTTATTTATTTATTTATTTTAATTGTTAAGGAAATGTTGGAGGAAACTGCAAA
This sequence comes from Coilia nasus, assembly GCA_027475355.1. NCBI lineage: Eukaryota > Metazoa > Chordata > Actinopteri > Clupeiformes > Engraulidae > Coilia > Coilia nasus. The sequence goes on from CM050207.1 coordinate 24,986,921, forward strand.
GGCTTGCCAGTGGTCCTGGATGAGATGCATGTTGTTGGCATGGTGAAAGCCATGTGGGAAAGCGATAGGTACACTGTAGGTGCTGCTGAGTGGATCATGTAAACGGCCCCAGCAGCCCCAGTCACTGTAACGGTAGCCGGCTGGTTCAGGTTAACCCTTGTTGAGCATCTGTCTGTACGGCTCCAGTTGGCCACCCCCTCAGCTGCTCTGCCCTGTACAGCTCACATGAGGTTGCGTGAATAGTTGTAGTCAGCGGCCAGTTGTGCGTGTTACACCTGGGAGTAGGGACTAACAGCCTGAACTATTTACTTGGTTATAGATAGTGTAGGGGTAGGTGTAATAGCTATAGTTTCTCCCTAAGGTGCTCTTCCTACATGCACAAGTACTGTGTGTTCTTTGTAAACACACCCACACACGCACACACAAACTCTCTCTCTCACATATACACACTCTGTCTTTCTCTCTCGCTCTCGCTCTGTCTCTCACACACACATGCACACACAAACACACACACACACACACACACACTTAGAAGATTTCAAAATGTCCGGCAATGGTAATCAGCCTCGCAGGCTTCAGCAAGCCCTCAGGTCCTGAGCATTAAACTTTCATAGCTGTTCATTAGTAAAGCTGCAGAGAAGGGGAGAGAAGCGGCCCACCTGTTTTCCATATGAAAGAGTGAAGTTAAATAACAAATATATGTGCAGTCTTTTTTAACATGAATTATTAATCCTGTCAGAAAGTTTCTGGAGGCATGAGCACCTTAAAGTTTGGTGGTGCCATCCTGTGTGTGCCGTGTCACTGACTATTCATGGCCTGGGCTTGTCCAATTATCCTGAAAAACTATTGGGAATATTTTTAAATGTGAAAATGAGGGGCGTTAGAGGGAGTCAACTTGAGGATGGCAGTCGGAGAGAAATGTCTTCATTTGGATGCTTTATGACCTCCATGGAGGGCCAGAATGTGCTGGGGGCATCTGAGGGCCTGGGGGGTGGGGGTGGGGGTTGGAGAATATATGTGAATGGATGCTGAGGCATCTGGGGGGAGGAGCATAATGGGAAAGAATAAAAAAGGAAATGCTGAGCGCTTTTGTTGTAGAATCCAGTAAACTCCAATATATGCCAGGTGCTCTTGAAGTGAAAAGACATTAGTCTCTTAGTCAAAATTGAGGGACAATGACAGAGAAAAGTTTAAAGTGACCTTGCTTTGTGTTAGGAGAGGTTATGGCCAGACGGTTCGAATTAGAGTATTGCAATGCTCTGGACGGGATGTAAGCCTTTAGTATGACGTTGAGATAGACAGGGGCAGATCCTGAAGTGACTTTGTAGGCTAGAGTCAAAGCCTTGTGTTGAATTCTGGCATAGACAGAGAGACAAGAAGGAGTAGTTAATAAAAGCCCTTTATTTAATGCTGGGGCATAGTGGATATTAAAAAACTGGTTTCAACCCACACTGGGTCTTTGTCAGGGCGTGAAAGGAAAGAGTCCCATTGGGTAACCAATTTATAAGTTCAGTAAACTGTGGTTGTAAGTGAATTGAGGAAGTACATTTTGGAAATTTGGGTAGCAGGTAGCTGAACTGTGGACACACACTAAAGGATTGATCACCTTTAATGGGGCCGCCTCAGGGGAGGGTGTACAGTGAATAAAGGCCCGAAACACCCGTTGATCCTGAGGTACACTGCTGAGGATGTGTCCCACATAGTGTATAGATAATTGTAATGGCTGTAGTTAGGAAAGCCTGAAGTGTGGTACAATGGGTGCTCTCCCCACATGTGCAAGTGTCTTGTATTTATTTATTTATTTATTTATTTATTTATTTATTTATTTATTTATTTATTTATTTATTTATTTATTTGTCTATTTATTTTAATTGATAAGGAAATGTTGAAGGAAACTGCAAAGGCTTGCCAGTGGTCCTGGATGAGAGGCATGTTGTTGGCATGGTGAAAGCCATGGGGGAAAGCGATAGGTAGGTGCTGCTGAGTGGATCATGTAAACGGCCCCAGCAGCCCCAGTCACTGTAACGGTAGCCGGCTGGTTCAGGTTAACCCTTGTTGAGCATCTGTCTGTACGGCTCCAGTTGGCCATCCCCTCAGCTGCTCTGTCCTGTACAGCTCACATGAGGTTTCGTGAATAGCTGTAGTCAGCGGCCAGTTGTGCGTGTTACACCTGGGAGTAGGGACTAACAGCCTGAACTATTTACTTGATTATAGATAGTGTAGGGGTAGGTGTAACAGCTATAGTTTCTCCCTAAGGTGCTCTTCCTACATGCACAAGTACTTTGTGTTCTTTGTAAACAAAGGAACTTTGAATTTCTAGGATGCCAGTTCACACCTGGTCAATCATGTGACTCACAGAAGTTGTAAATTGGTTACGTCTTTCCTTTCACACCCTGATGAAGACCCAGTGTGGGTTGAAACCAGTTGGCGTTTTTAATGTCCACTATGCCCCAGCATTAAATAAAGGCTTTTTATTAACTACTCCTCCTTGTCTCCATGCAAGAGTCATCTGAAGTTGGCCCAGTGGCCACTGCAATTTTTGATTATGGGAAAGAATGCTGGAGACTCACCATCACTTCGCATGTCCATGCAGGATGGGAAAAAGAGTCGGTGAGGGAGGTGTTTGTTGTTATTGCTAAATTGCCAACCCTTATCATAGATGTGCACACACACCTCCCCCTGCTGCACATTATTATGCAACGGTGCCCCACTGATGGCCATAAACAAACTAGTTCCCAATGTGTGTTTTACCGTTGCATCATGTGATAGAATTCAGCTCTGTGAATCCCAATCAGTTCTCCCTAAATGTTGTTACCAAACACAAACACATGAGTCAACCTTAGACATAAAAAGGCTGCCTTCTGCACCACATTGCCCAAGACAGAAATGAGTCATCCGCTTCTGCCAAGTGCTGAATGGGAGAGATAGGAAGTAAAATCACTCAGAAGGCATGTATTAAACTGATAGGGCAGAGTTATTGTTCTGGTAATTGCAAACAAATGCTAAAGGTGTCCTGCAATTTGTTTGGTGGCAGCTTACATCCATCTGGTGTGTAAAGGTGGAAAACAAATTGTGTGTTTCAAAATGAGATGCACAGCTGTGACGTCTGGTTAAATACATTTCGTCACCACAGACTCAGTATAAAAATAAAAGATGAACAAATTCTTTATTAAAATGATATAGTTTAATGGCTTAGTTTTGCCAAAAGCCACCCTTGTTTTGTAGCAATAAATAAAAAAACAGAACATATTTTGTCATTTTTACCTTTTTATCTTGTAAGTAAGTAATACATAAGTCAGCGAACAACTGCTTCATTATTTATTACTAACTCTGGTGTAACTGCACTTACACAACACAGAGTGTATATAAGGGCACAGAAGTAACCTATTGTGTATCCTGGGCACCATTGCTTACAGACACAGTGAGAAAGGAAATTGACAAATGGAACTGTAGGCGAGGTTGAACAGGGGGGTGTTCAGTTGCCGTGTAAAGTTGTCAATGGAGTTTGCCTTTGATGTAGGGCATTCCATCTCTTTGGGGGTAGCATGAGAAGGCTGTTTCCCCGATCCATTTTGGGTGGGGCCTCTGGAATCGTCAGGAAGCTGGCCTCAGCGGATCTAAGGGCTCGTGCAGCAATGTAGAAGGGCAGTGTGTCAGTCATATAGCATGGGGCTCGACGTTTAACAGCTTTGAATAGCAAGAGTATTCTGTAGGACACAGGCAACCAGTGCAGTTCAGCTAGGATCGGAGTAATGTGCTCTCTCCTTTTTGTTTTTGTTAAAAGTCTCACGGCCATGTTTTGAATAAGCTGTAGTTTTTCTATGGACTTTTTTGGAAGGCCTGTACAAAGGGCATTACAGTCTAATGTGTTCAAATGTCACATTGGACACATTAGACATTGGACACCATTCCAGACAGAAGAAATGTATCTACTGTTGTTAAAGGGCTCCCTAACATATTTCCCATTGTTTAATAGAGCAAAGCAAATATGACTCAAAGATGACCTAAGACAAAAATATTTCAGACACATCTTAACACCGATAAATATCACACCTAAGAATGTGAAAAGTAATAGTTGAGAAGTTCGTAGATAGAATGTAGTCTACATGGTGCTTTTGGTGGTGCTTTCCATGAAGGACTGATTAAGGACTCTTTTATAAACTCATATACAAATGCCTTTCACTGAGTTGATTATGATGCATTTCATTATACTATCCTGTGCACTGGATATCTGATATGGCTTTCCTCATGAAACATTTTAATATAATGAGAAAAGGTCTTACATCTTATTAGATCGTAAGGAAATTGAATTTAACAGCACATCTTCAATGAATAACTGAGTGAATGAATGTCCGAGAAGATGTCATACAATATCCCCTGGACTGACCTCTGCAGTCTAGACCCATTTGAACAGCCAATTTAATTTGAATAGCCTATTTGTTTCATTTGAAATTGAATTTACCTGAATATAGTGTACCACACTCAGTGCATTTGTGTTTGAGAGAGATCTTCCTCTTCAGTCACACAAAAGATGGTATTAGGGAATTGGAAAGAGAGGAAAGAGAATTCCATCCATTTGTCTTCAAAACAGCAACCATCCAGGACATTCTTCTGCCTAGAAGGTTTTCATGAGAAAACCTATTTTAATAAAATTGGGGTTGGAAGATACTGTTGATATCCTTTCAAAGGTTCTGTGAAAAGATTACACTAATGCTAGTGTATAGTCCTTGACAAATCCCCCATGTTGTCTGAAGGTCAGACTCTGCCCAAAATCACCATGTTTTAATTAGCCTGTGATGATAATTGCTGCACTCTCAGCCAAAAGAGACAATTACAGACACACTCCTTAAGAAAGATTTATGAGGACAATTCAAAGGACAACAACAAGGTGGCACTAAGCCACTAAAGGAGTGTTCAGGTCGTTGCCCCTAATGGAGAATGCTGCGAATACCCTCCAATGTCAACCCAAGGTCATGCCAAGGGGCGAATCAGAGTTGCTAAGGATCTATTACTTCATGTTGCACAGGAAACATGACCACTTCTACCCCTTCCATCCAGCAGGAAATCCAGACATATCATGTTGTTCCCATGTTTTCTTATACATTTGAAAACTACATTGCCAAATAGTGTCATTTAATATCCAGAGATACACATTGTCAGTCCTGATGGTGCAGTGGTCTCCTTTCATCTACAACTCCCTAAATATCCCTGATGTCAAACTGACATCATGGCAAGTACTGCTAGACTGATCTCAGTGCTTAAAGATGAAATAGAAGAATCAAAAGTGGGATTTGCGTCGGGATGGGCAAACAACTTTGTCTTTTGACCAGATAGGATGTTTAGTCATGGTCAGTAAATAGGACACTGTGGGACCCAAAATGCGATGCCTCCATCCATGGCCAAATCATCCTATTTGTGTGGTCATCAGGCAAACACACTGAACATGCAGCAAATTATATCCCATTTAGAGCAGATCATGATGTATCACTTCACTGCGTTGAACTGTCAGTTTTGAACTTTCAAATTTTGCCCAAACAAGGTGATATCTGCAAAAGGAGAAAGGATTGCATAATTGCTTCCTGTCCAATTCCATGTTTTAATTGGAAGTGACATCTTTATAGTTTGTTCACAAGATGCATGTTGCTCACATTACAGTCATATTCATCAAATTGGCATCCCCCTTTAAAGCCTTGATTATATTGTCAGTAATGTGATAATAACTGAGCTAATTTGCACCTCATTAATTAATGTTCACTGGGACCTGCTGAAATCACAGCCACTGCCAATGTCTCAGCTGGGAGTAACAATAATGCTAATGTGATAAAATGCTTAGTGGCAGGAAGCCATATATTTGGGAATCGTTTTAAAGAAAGCGCAGTGCTGTCAGTCTCTAGTCCGTGTACAAAATTAGCATTCAGTCTAGTATTTCTTGAAGAACAGCATAAGCCTATGTGACAAAGACATGGCACACAGACGTAACTGACTTTGAAGTTGGACATATTTCAATGAGCAGCCGATCCCTTCACAGCAGGGGGGTGGGGTAGCCTTGTAAAGATGTCTTTAGTGCGTTGCTTCACACACACACACACACACACACACACACACACACACACACACACACACACACACACACACACACACACACCACGCAGACTCATTATTCAGCCCAGGCTCTCCACAGGTGGCTGGGAATAAGACCATCTTATAAATGATTTCTTTCTGAAATAGCCTGGCAGGAAACCACTCTCACTGTTCAGAATACAATCTCTCAAAAGTGGGAAAAATTGGCTTTGTTAAAAAAAAGCCATATAGCACAAGAGTATATGTATCCTCATATGTCCATATCAATAGGCACTCTTCTGCAGTCATGCATTCTGTGAAGGCCCTGATGAATCTCTTTTGGCTCATTTTCATGTGGTACATACAATATTCCCCAGTGTTTTTTCTGCACCTTATTGTCTAACCTAACATTGCGAATGCAGGACAAAATCTCACGATTCACTACCCTGACTTAGTGAAGCTGGCAGAATCTTACAGGCTTGAAATTGTGTTGGTTTTGCACCCCTTTTTTGGAAGCATCCTCTGAGCAGACAAATTTGGAGAGAGCAGGTCAGCAAAAGTCAACTTCATCCTGAGAGAGCTTTCTATCGACCGTTGTTTTTTACCACACCGTTTGCTTTTGTATATTTATCTCCATGTGTCAGTCACCACCATAAATAGCTGGGTGAGTCCTCTTGGTGTTGTGCATGCTCTTTCAGCATGTGTAGGTGTGACCTCTCTATTTCAGCAGTGCAGAGAGCTCTTATGAAGTGGCTGCCTTGTTCTCTGTTTCATAATACTCACTAAGGCATTTGGACGATCTGCTGGATGTTGGTAATACTTTAGTGCACAGCACCACCATTAACGCAAATATGAACATGACCGTTTACAAGGCTGTACTGTAGGTATTGATGAAGTCAGGCTTTGTGACAGTGCCAAGCACATTGTGCAAGACTGCTTAATGCTTAGTGTTGTATATTGGTGTTAGTGTAAATATTAACCCCCAAATTCATCTCTTAGTCTTGCCATTTTTTTAAAAATGGCACTCCCACATGCCATGCAGGATGAGGATCCACAAGTTGCTAAACTTTTTGGAAGTCATTTAGTGTGTTGCTTTTCCTTTCAGCCAAAGTATAGTTATAAAAATGCTGTTGCACAGAAGAGAAAAGTCAAAGTGTTTGAATCTGAGTCTCATGCCAGAGACTGTAAAAACCATTCCACTGCTTGTAATAGTGGACACAGAACATAGTGTACTCTTCACTCATCAGGAAGGCCAAGCTAAAATCACATAATTGTCAATATTAAGTCTGATGCAGAGATTGACTATAATGATGATCTTCAGGTTTTGAAAGCATGTGATGGAGGGTAGATTGTGTCGCTGTAATTAAGGCTTTTGGTGCAGTCTGGGTGGGCAACTGGAGCGTAGCAGAGGTAGACCTCGCATTGACACCCCTACTGAGGTCCAGCAGAGCTGCTGAAGGGCAGTGCTAACCCCTGCACCCACTCTCACATTCACCCCCCCATCTCTCTCTCTTTCTCTCTCTCTCTCTCTCTCTCTCTCTCTTTTTCCCTCTCTCTCTCTTTCTGTAAGTTGTTTAGGTGCTGCTAATCTTGAGAGGAAAGGCATTCCTGGAAAAATGGTTCCTAACACCTTGTGTGTGTGTGCAGGCCTGCCTGGAAAGATGGCTGGGCCCCTGAAAAGATCCAATTATTGGACCCATCTCCCCCCAAACAAACCCATGGTTTGCAATAGACTGTGCCCCCCTGGTGCATGCGCTCCGGAAAGCTTTCATGTTTATCCGGCCTTATGGGTGACGCTGTGTGTGTGTGTGTGTGTGTTTGTGTGTGTGTTTGTGTGCATTTGTGTGTGTGTGTGTGTGTGTGTGTGTGTGTGTGTGTGTGTGTGTGTGTGTGTGTGTGTGTGTGTGTGAGGGGCAGGTGCCTCTGCTGCTGCTGTTGCTATCTACATGATTTGCTTATTGTCACGTAAGTGAGAGAGGAGGTGTCCCCCGTAAATTGCAAGCGTGTCACATCTGGAGAAGGCTTTGAGAGTGTGAAAGAGGAATGAGTGAGATCCAATCTGTTTCTTCCTGCAAGCCAAGGTGCAGCCCTATCTTTATGGGTTAGATGTGAAAATATTTCACCCTTTTTTATAAGCAGCTGTATCATGGGTCTCTAACACAACCCTTTTTATATTTTCCTCCCCTGTGGAATCTCGCGGTGGAAGGGAATGTATTGGGTTGTCATTCTTGCTTGTATTTTTACAGTAGTTATTTATTAAAGATAGTGTGTCATTAAAGGAAATAATTCTCTTTTTGGACTTTAATGAGGAATGAGAAGCTTTTTGCTCTCAGTGCTGTATTGCATTCAATGGCGTGATCACAAGGGATAGTTATCAGCAGAACTGTTGACATGTTTCTCAGATCGAACACTCCCATAGTCACCCTCTAGAAGTGAGAAGAATGCTGTACGGGGAGAAGAATGCCGTACCTTGTGTCTCATATAATACTTCATAGTGTGAGCCACTGAGTGTTTGCAGAGCTGCAATGAGATGGAGCAGCTGTTCCAGTGCAGCGGTGGGCATGAGGGAGCCCAAGGGGAGCATGCTGCACTCACATAGCCACTCACACAGCCTACGGGCTTCTTAAAGAACAGGACCGCTCTGGATTTAACAAACCTTCATATTTGTGGTTCAGGCCATGGGTGTCAGTTTTTTTTGTCAAGTGTTTTTTTTTGGCAACATCTATTTCAATATTGATACAGCATGCTTTATCAACTGAGTTAGGTTGCATTTACTTAAATGCCAATTCACAGTGGCAGATATTACACAATGCCGTGCGACCATTGTATTTGTGGTCGAACAATAAACGATTGACATTCTCCACTGACACTTCAAACGAAATGGAAATAGAATTATCATAAATTTACATAGTGTGCACAGCGTGGTAAATACAATTAAAAAAGACTTCTAGTTGACTTGACTAAAACAAGGCCAGTGGTTTAGTGCACTGCCTAAATGTTCTCCTATTAGTTATGATAGATGTTCCGGAACACAGCGCGCTGTCTTTGTGACCTGGTTGTGGGCCCAACTGTTGTCCATTACCTGCCTGAAGCTGCTGTGTCATCCTCAATAGAGGCCATAAAAATATAAAAAAGCCAATGGACCCAAATGGAATCAACCATATGACCTGGAACCCAATTAAGCAGAAGATACTGCACATGGACAACCTGAATCACTACCAAACTGGGCTGCAGGGATGTAGTATGCTAATGTGTTTTTGGGTTGTGTGTGCGTGTGTGTGTGTGTGTGTGTGTGTGTGTGTGTGTGTGTGTGTGTGTGTGTGTGTGTGAGTGAAAGGGAGCAAAATTACATACATTTGTCTGTATCTATATGTGGGAAAATTGACAAAAGTGTATCTGTTTGTCTGTCTGTAAGTATGTGTCTTTGTATGTGTGTGTGTGTGTGTGTGGGTCTAATGTAAATCTATAAATATTATGCTTCTTTGTGTATGTGTATGTATGTGTGTGTAATATAGAGGCAGGTTATACAACCAAGGCAGTGCACTGCTGTTCAGCCAGTCACTTTTGTGATGGGATGGGTGATGTCAAAGTTGGTTAAAGTTAAGGCATTATTTTGACTGTAGCTACTCATATGTGACCACATTGTTAACAGCAGTCTACCAGGGAAAGAAACTAGTAAGCCATTAACAAGCCTTAGCTTGGAGGGATGCAGGTTTGAATCCCGTAGGAGTAGGAAGCATATGCGTGGCCGAGTAAATAACTAGTGTTTCCTGCAGCCCCATCCATGGCTGAAGTGCCCTTGAGCAAGGCATCTAACCCCACACTGCTCCAGGGACCGGTGCCCTTGAGCAAGGCATCTAACCCCACACTGCTCCAGGGACCGGTGCCCTTGAGCAAGGCATCTAACCCCACACTGCTCCAGGGACCGGTGCCCTTGAGCAAGGCATCTAACCCCACACTGCTCCAGGGACCGGTGCCCTGGAGCAAGGCATCTAACCCCACACTGCTCCAGGGACCGGTGCCCTTGAGCAAGGCATCTAACCCCACACTGCTCCAGGGACCGGTGCCCTTGAGCAAGGCATCTAACCCCACACTGCTCCAGGGACCGGTGCCCTGGAGCAAGGCATCTAACCCCACACTGCTCCAGGGACCGGTGCCCTTGAGCAAGGCATCTAACCCCACACTGCTCCAGGGACCGGTGCCCTTGAGCAAGGCATCTAACCCCACACTGCTCCAGGGACCGGTGCCCTTGAGCAAGGCATCTAACCCCACACTGCTCCAGGGACCGGTGCCCTTGAGCAAGGCATCTAACCCCACACTGCTCCAGGGACCGGTGCCCTTGAGCAAGGCATCTAACCCCACACTGCTCCAGGGACCGGTGCCCTGGAGCAAGGCATCTAACCCCACACTGCTCCAGGGACCGGTGCCCTTGAGCAAGGCATCTAACCCCACACTGCTCCAGGGACCGGTGCCCTTGAGCAAGGCATCTAACCCCACACTGCTCCAGGGACCGGTGCCCTTGAGCAAGGCATCTAACCCCACACTGCTCCAGGGACCGGTGCCCTGGAGCAAGGCATCTAACCCCACACTGCTCCAGGGACCGGTGCCCTTGAGCAAGGCATCTAACCCCACACTGCTCCAGGGACCGGTGCCCTGGAGCAAGGCATCTAACCCCACACTGCTCCAGGGACCGGTGCCCTTGAGCAAGGCATCTAACCCCACACTGCTCCAGGGACCGGTGCCCTTGAGCAAGGCATCTAACCCCACACTGCTCCAGGGACCGGTGCCCTTGAGCAAGGCATCTAACCCCACACTGCTCCAGGGACCGGTGCCCTTGAGCAAGGCATCTAACCCCACACTGCTCCAGGGACCGGTGCCCTTGAGCAAGGCATCTAACCCCACACTGCTCCAGGGACCGGTGCCCTTGAGCAAGGCATCTAACCCCACACTGCTCCAGGGACCGGTGCCCTGGAGCAAGGCATCTAACCCCACACTGCTCCAGGGACCGGTGCCCTTGAGCAAGGCATCTAACCCCACACTGCTCCAGGGACCGGTGCCCTGGAGCAAGGCATCTAACCCCACACTGCTCCAGGGACCGGTGCCCTTGAGCAAGGCATCTAACCCCACACTGCTCCAGGGACCGGTGCCCTTGAGCAAGGCATCTAACCCCACACTGCTCCAGGGACCGGTGCCCTTGAGCAAGGCATCTAACCCCACACTGCTCCAGGGACCGGTGCCCTTGAGCAAGGCATCTAACCCCACACTGCTCCAGGGACCGGTGCCCTTGAGCAAGGCATCTAACCCCACACTGCTCCAGGGACCGGTGCCCTTGAGCAAGGCATCTAACCTGACATTGCTCCAGGGACCGGTGCCCTTGAGCAAGGCATCTAACCTGACATTGCTCCAGGGACTGTCCCTGTACCTAAAAGGTCGCTCTGGACAATAGCGTCAGCTAAATGTAATGTAAAAATCTGTTATCACACCATAAAAAACCCTATTGATTAGTTACCTTGTTTGTCTAGTTATTGATTTGTGGATGCAACATTCCTGCGTAAAAAGAAATGCTAATGAGGGAAAGACAGAGAGAGGGGGAAAGAGAGAGAGAGGGAGAGAATGAGAGAGAGGGAAAGAGAGAGATAGGGAAAGAGAGAGAGAGAGGGAGAGGGAAATAGAGAGAGAGAGAAAGAAAGAGAGAGAGAGCAGTGGAGCAGTCTTGGCACTGGAAGTGTGTTTTGTCTGTGCCAAAGCAGGAAAAACAAGGACAGGATAGAGAATATATAGGTTAGCCACTTAGGGCTTGTTCCAAGAATGTCTGCCAGTACTGATGGGAGTGCAATAGCTATTTGTTTAAGTCCTGTTGGAGATGGGCAGATAGAGACTTGTGTACTGTACAGGCACACACCCACAGGGTGATGTGGCAAAGCGCTTAGCAGCAGATTCCATATGAATTAAAACAGTGACGTCGTCAGACCCATTTTGTGTCAAAGCCACCCTATTTTTTTTGCAGATTTCTAAAATTATTTATATATTTTTTTCTTTTTTTCTCCAAAAACAAATGCAGTAAAGAACTGAGTACGAGCCACCAAGAACGCAAGTTAATCTGAGCACAAGTTTCCGTGTGTTTGCGTATTGTTACGAGCTATCAACAAAGGAAAATAATCTGAACACAAGTTTCTGTTTGCGTATTAATATGATTCCTATTACTCATTGGTTCTGTGTCAAGTGTCACGTCACGTGGTACGGGGGCATCTGCAGCTGGATAGCAGAGGCGCGGTGCAGCCCTTCTTTTAAAATTCCTCACCCAGTTTGGTCGAACAACACGAACACCAATGTATTTTGGCCACAGCATTGTGCAACGCATTCCTCTAGTTAAAGACGTTGCAAATGTCGAATTGGCCGCCCAACTTTTTTTCCAACAGGCATCTTAGTTTATTTAATTTTGTTGGGCGTCTCAATGTCTGATGTGTCATGCTCATCAGCATGACATGCCTGATTAGAACGTGTCTAACATGAACCCTCTGTTAAATGACAAGTTAAAGGTCGAAAATCAAGCATGCATTTGCAACCTGTGAAAACACAACACAAATAAGTGAGGGTGATGACTCATGTGGAATGCATCCCAAACTTAAGTATTTTCCCTCTTAGAGTGTCTTGCCCTTATTCTGACCAAGTCAACATGAGCACACTGTGATGTGGAAATTGGTGGTTAGACAACAGAGTCTTCTGTATAATGTTTACATGGTGATGAGTTATGAAGCACTTGCCCTCTACATTTTGCGCAGGAATGTATAGCACCTACCATTGTTTTTATTTGTATTTTAGCACAATCTAGCTGGTGTAGTTTAGCTGGTGAAGCAGCTGAAGGTGTCATGGTCTTAAAATAATGAATTGACTGACAAAGCCTTAGTTGGTGCTCTGAAAATGTTTTCGGCGTGCGCATAGCGCGCGGGCAACACCTTTTGTCCTCAGGGGGCTAAGACACCCCTGTTTCTCAAACCTAGTGACGTCCTTGAATTAAAATAAGGCATGACGGCACCAAATAGGCCACAACAACAAAGAAAACAGCAATTCAGGGTGTAGTGGCACTAATACATTCATGAATCAAATTATGTGCAACACACCCTCACTGATAATGACTCTCAGATTATTTTTCCTTCCATTTTCTTGTTTGTTGATGGTGATCATCTTAGAGGAGGGGAAGCGCGGCAGGGAGGGGGGAAGGCGGCAGAGCAGACACAAATGTAGGCCAGCAAGATTGGAATGGATGGCTGTGCCACAGGAAGCTGTCTGGAGGTGAGCAGGAAGGAGACCACGCGAGAGATAACGCATTCACTCACTTAGCTCATTACGCCCAGAAAAACACGTCTCCCCATCCGCGCCTCCTTGAAGGATGCTCCCGTGAGCAAATCAAATGAGAATCTGTGGACTGTCGTTGGGTCTTGCTCAGAGCTGTTTTGAGTTGAGGTAGTGGATAAAAGGATATCATTCTCATTCAGAGTCGGTAGATGCCCATATAAGTAATTGCTTGTTCGCTTTGGCCTTGGTCTCGATCTTGATTTCCAGAAAATGAATGATGATTGTAGCAAACCATGTGATTTTGCAAGACAGTTTGCTCAGAAATGATAAAAATGCTTCATCAAATGTTGACTGCCGACTCAGGCATGTGTAAAAAGCCACAATAGTTGTTTTTTCATTTGGTGTCATGGCTAATTGTTTTATTTAGTTTTTGCAGACAAAGACCATCCACAAATGTTATTATCTTTTTGTATCAGCATGTGTCTGGATATATGTGAAATTATGACAACAAAAGAATTGGAAGCAATTTAGCTGCAAATGAGCAGCTTGTGCTTAACCCCCAGGGGGCCATGTTAAAGATCATGGTTTCTTTAACATTAATAAAGTTCAGCAGCTCCTCAGCTCTGTAATGGCGTGGCTGTTATTCTTAGACTCATAAGCTGCTAAATCAGCCATTGCCGGGGCTCCGCATCCATGCTCTCTACATTAGCACACTCAGCCTTTTTCACCTGTTCTTATCGCGAGCAAGGAATAGACATGTTTAAGCCAATGTTACAGCTGTCAGGGTGTTCAGAGCCGTAGAACTGTATCGTTCTGCACTATTGTCCATGCCTGTAAATAATAAGTCCAATATCGTCGTGTTGTGTCATGTCTAAGTGAGCAATCATTCAGCAGCCTGGTTCCATTTTCACACTAGCCCTCTCTCTGCCCATACCTCAAGGCCAGCCATACCTCCATTCATTCTCGCTGGACTCAGTCTCAAACATGTATCATCACTCGATCAAGTTATATATCAATGGGCCATTATGCTCCATTGGTGCACCAGCAGAACAGGTTCACTTACAGAATGGCAGTATTCAGGCCTGCCAAACTGGGGGACATTAATTTGTCCTTTCTATCGATATGTATAAGCTAGAATATATTACAATCAAGCAATCTATCACTTACATACTGTATAAAAAATGTCACTAAAGTGTGGAAGTTATGCAGTCTTAAGGAAGGAATATCACCACAATGGGACAAACAAGTTCCATATAGGGGAATATATAGAGAGCTGAAAAATTGTTTCTGCCCATAAATAGGTTTTGAGTCTAATATGTGTGTGAATGCATTGTGTGTGTATGTGTGTGTGTGTATGTGTGTGTGTGTGTGTGTGTGTGGACCTTTCTGACAAAATCCCGTATGATATTCTATTCTCATCAATTCTGTCTCATTGCTATGTTGCCTTCTCCTTTCCCTGGCACCGAAGCTCACTGCCTTGACATAAATTGTCAGTCACCTGAAATGCCACGTTTCTGCGAGACGACTCAGTGGTAAAGCACATTTCATCCCAAAGTATTCAAGCTTCGTTGCCTTCCAAAGGCTTACTCACTACCCTAAGAAGTGCAGGACAATATTAAAAACATGTGAAATAAAACAAACTCTGTTAAAAAAAAACTCCTCTAGGTGAGTAACCAACGACTACATGTAAATTATATTTCTACCGATAAGCACAGTTCCACAGCAGTGGGAGGGCAATCAATAAGCTTCGAAAAAGGTAGTGAAGGACTTGCCGAGGTAATTGCGTGCGGTTATCTTCACTCCATGGTACCACACAAGAATTCCGATCTTCTTTAGTATGACAGGATAGTAAATTTCTAGATCTCATACACTATTAGTGCAGCTAAGCTCTGCATGTCTAATGCACTGTGGACACCTGGCAACATACTATCTTACAATATCAGAAAAAGAACAGTGTGTGTGTGTGTGTGTGTGTGTGTGTGTGTGTGTGTGTGTGTGTGTGTGTGTGTGTGTGTGTGTGTGTGTGTGTGTGTGTGTGTGTGTGTGTGTGTGTGTGTGCGTGCGCGCGTGTATGTTTTGTGAAGTCATGAAATGTGCACTTACACTGTGCACAGTATGCAGGGCACAGAAGGTCATTTTTAAAAAAGGAAACATTTTCATGTATTCTGTAGCCAGTGTGTGTGTGTGTGTGTGTGTGTGTGTGTGTGTGTGTGTGTGTGTGTGTGTGTGTGTGTGTGTGTGTGTGTGTGTGTGTGAGCCAGTGTAACCTCTAGCTGGGAAACATAAAGCTTTTTCCCTGACAGCATTGGCAGGCTAAGCATTTCTACATCACTGACCTTTACAAGGGAAAGTGGAGAAGTGGACAGTGCTGACCACGGCTTTTAACTCATTAATCTTTGTTATATGCATAAGTAATACATATTCCTTTACATACAACACTTTACACAAGTGATGCATATAAAATCTAATACATAATAAAAATCGCATTTGTGGTTATTATTTATGATATACACCATAATTAGAATGAGAAATGAGAAAAAAGAGTGTTCCATGTCAGTCAGGAAACCCATTACATACCCTAGTGGTGTTTTAGGACTGTGTCTTAGGTGATAACTCTTTGTAACCAAAAACAAAACCTATAAGATTTACTATTACAATAGATCAAAGTCAATCAATTTAGATCAATTTTTTGATGTGCTCAACATGTCGGCTTATTTCCTGACATGAAGGAGTCAGTAAATGATTGAACAGGATTGGCCTCCATTTTAGGAAATGCAATGTTTCACGAAGCTTTCCCATGGCGTCAGAGGAATCCATTTCCTACCCTCCTGGGGGAAAAGCTGAAATGAAAATCTTAGGTAACCCTGATGGACCTGAGGCTTATGTGACAGGCTGAAGTGGCAGAGGTCAAGGAAGATTTTTCCTTCCATGAGGTGAAAAAAACAGGAACGTGAAGGAGAAATCTTTTGTCATATCAACACAGAGCTTTTATTTTTCTTCCAGGCATTTATCCACAGCCAAACCCACACAGGGCTGTGTCATAGTGAAACCGGGTGTGTACACTTATCATTTGGAAGTGATTGTAGATGAACATGCGAGTGAAAGAGGTGGGAGAGAATGAAAAAAGAGAGAGAATCATAATCGGAGAGCAGACACGAGCAGTCAGTCATAAGTATGTGTGAGCATATGACATGTCCTGTGTTGAGGTCCGTCTGATAGAAGGGAAAGTCTAGCATAAAAAAAAAACTGAAAAATAAACCAAATGATTCCACAAGTATGGTGTACAGTGGAGTAAATGGAAAGGATTTTACCAGACAATTAGGGGATGAAGAAGGTGATATATCACCAGAAATAAAAAGCAAGTGAAAATGCCCAAAAGCTACCACTTATCATGAAATAGGATGTAGTGGTGAATTTTAAAAGCCAATTTGCACTTAAGATTCACAGCAAGGGCAGAGGTGGGGCACCAGTGGCAGCACTGGCTCCACATTCGGGTCTAACAAGGCCCAGTTTCCAGTCACTTCCCCAAACTCATACT
The DNA here is from genome assembly GCA_027475355.1 of Coilia nasus. Lineage (NCBI taxonomy): Eukaryota > Metazoa > Chordata > Actinopteri > Clupeiformes > Engraulidae > Coilia > Coilia nasus. The sequence continues at coordinate 25,003,815 of CM050207.1, forward strand.
CCATCTCTCTTTGCCGCTCATTTCCTGTCATCTCTTCACTGTCCTATACCCAGTGAAGTTCAAACAGCTCTAAATTATGCCCCAAAAAAGGTTCACAGCAAGATGTAGCTGCGGAGGACCATTTCAGAGAGTGGCAGTAGGAGATAAAAGCTGGGGAAATCTCTACCAGAGAGACTGCAAATGGAGGAAGAGCAGAAGAGATGGCTTATCTCTGCTGACAAATCTCACAGATACAGAGTCGGATTATCATGGCCCTTGGACTGTAGGTGTACGCTCAGCTTATGGTGCCAGACCAGCACGTTTTCTGATAACCAGGCCTTAAATATCTATGAAATTGAAAAGCAGGTATCTGCCTGATCTTGTTTGCTGATCAAATAACAGTATTAAACTAGGAAAGCACTCAGAGAGCGCAGACCTCCACCAAGGCAGCTGAAATCTCCACCTTATACCGTCCCCACCTGAAGACTTTTTATTTGATGGGTAAATTAGAAACATCCTGGATCCAGATAGTGATCTGGATCACCACCAAAAAATAATCAGTTCTAAGTTATCTAACTTCTGATCTATCTTGAAAATTCCGTCAAAATCCGTCCAGAACTTTCTGAGTGATGCTGGTAACAAACGGGCAAACAAACCAACGCCGGCGAAAACATAACCTCCTTGGTGAAGGTAAAAATGGATGTCAGTCATCTTTATTGGTGTAAGAGTAAATGTTTTCTGGTTTCTTGTATGATAAGGCAGACTAAAGATGATATACATTGATAAAAAAAAATGTTAACCTTAAAATGTTTTCAATGAGTGCTGAAGTCTGCAAAACAAGACCGCAGACTTGCAGAGTAATGTTTGTGTCTGATATATTTACAATAAGGAACAGGTTTGCATTGGCAAAAAAATCATTGTGTGTTGTCATCCTCAACTTCCTCCAAGGTCAACTGTGAGATTGTCAGACAGTGTTTTGTGGCTGGTTTTGACACTGCTGCTTAAATGTTGACTGAATATCATGAGATGTGACACTAGTGACACTAGATTACCTCAGAAAGGACATTTTCAGACTTGCATAGCCAGCACAGCCAGGTAAGCCTCATCTGTGCTGATCTTGCCTGCTCATGTGTAAATGATACCATAATGTTTTTTGTCTATGCAGAAAATGTTCATCCTGCACAAATTACAGTAGAGGTTGGGCCTTTTATTGATTTCTATGTGGGCAGCAGTCTCCTGGAGTCTGTGGAATTGTTTTCAGTCTTCTCATTCCGTTGATCCTGATGATGATGACAATCATGTAATGATGATGACGACGACAATGGTGATGGGGATGATGGTGGTGATGATAATGATAATGATGATGATGGTGATGATGATGATGATGATAATGATGATGATGATGATGGTGGTGGTGGTGGTGGTGGTGGTCAGGGTGATGCTACTGATGTTTGGAGTTCTGGAGTATCTGTCTGTCAGATAAATCTTAAACCTGAGAAAAATGATCAACAAATGATGAACAAATCAGCCTCCATTCAAGAAAGAATGTCTTCATCCTTGCCCTTGTTGGGGGATAATACTATGTTGAATTGGCCCAATTGTCTGTGCATCTGAGTCTCTGTCTGTGTTCTTTCACATTGTTTTGAACTGCTTGCTCGATTTACATCAACTTTTTATCCAAGGCCAAGGTTCACCATTTATCAGCTCTTTCACATGACCATGTGAATCATGTGGATCAAGATGCAGATACAGGGTTAGGATTAGGGTTAGTGTTAAGTATGTACAGCATACGGACATAACATTACATGTTGTAACATTTAGATGCACTGTAAAATAACCAAAAAAACTGTTATCAGACAGCTTTAACAACATATTCCTTTGGGGAAAAATCCCCCGCCTATTCCTTCACCCAATCTCAAAGCAGGAAGATAAGGAGACAGGCAGGTAGGCCATCGAATAGTCTTGTTTTGTAAGATGTTTCGACAGAGTTTTACAGCCTTGTAGCTGGCACAGATTATATACTTTTTGGTGTTTTTTGCTAGAAGATCCAAAGTGTTTATAGCTGTTATAGATGTCAGGACAATTCTCAGAAATGTATATGTAATAAAATGCTTCATCAGCCACCCCACCTTTAACTGTATCTGGCAGTTGTGCTTTACCACTTTAGCCTTAGTCATTTTGCCCAAACAATACTTATTTTTCTTTAAAACTGAGCATTTACAAGAAAGAAATGCTGAGTAGTGTGCAAACACTTTTATTTAAACATGCTTTAATGTACAGTTCTGGCCAAAACACATTCTGAGCATTGGCAAGGCTGAGGTTTTACTCAGTAGAGAATACATAAGCACCAACCTCCTATTGCCTTTTAGCACTGTACATCTGTTTTTCTCCTCCCCTCCTCTTTTTCTCCTCATTGCCTTTTCAATGCACACCACATGCACAACAACAGATTGCAAGGATGCCCAAAACAGCACAGAAACATTTGCATGATTTTTTCCCCCTATGAGTACTGGACCCTGGAAATGCTGCCCTCCTCATTCTCCTCCAAAGTACCCCATTCAACACACACACACACACATACACACACACAGACACACACACACACACACACACACACACATACACACACACACACACACACACACACACACACACACACACACACACACACACACACCTACACACACACACACACACACACACACACACACACACACACACACACACACACAAGGACACACACAAGGACACCCATGAACATGAACATGGGCATATACATAGACACACCCACACGGACACACACACACACATGCACATGGATATACTGTACCCATATAGACACACACAGGCTAGAAGCTGTACAAACACCGCCTTTGAGCCAAGAGTAGTGTGTATAATATCCACGGGCTCACCACACAGCACAGTAAACCCTCGACAGAGCTCTGAAAACACCAGCACTGTCATCTTGTCCACTAATGCAAGAGCCATTAGGGATTCACTGCAGTGTGTCATACTTACACTGAAGCAGTGGTAGTTAATGGCTTTTGTGTGTTTGTTTGTGTGTGTGTGTGTGTGTGTGTGTGTGTGTGTGTGTGTGTGTGTGTACGTGTATATCCATGTGCATGTGTATGTGTGTGTTTTTCTGTCCATGTGTGTGTGTGTTTTTCTGTCCATGTGTGTGTGTGTGTCCTGTGTGTTTCCCCATGTGCATGTGTGTGTGTGTGTGTGTGTGTGTGTGTGTGTGTGTGTGTGTGTGTGTGTGTGTGTGTGTGTGTGTGTGTGTTTGTGTGTGTGTGTGCATGTGTGTGTGTGTGTGTTGAATGGGGGACTGGGGGACTTTGGGAGGGTAGCATTTTATTCCTTCCTATTCCGTTGAGAGGGTGGTCATGTGGGCATAGAGCAGGAACATTCCCTGAACAGGTCACTATTTACTGACCCGCTGTTCTCCCTCTCGCTGTGGGTCTGAAGCTGCACAGATGTGCACAAGCATGGCATGGCTCCATTAGCACAGGGCATGACAGGGCAATGAACAGAAGTTCTAATGGCCACAAGGTATTGATGTTCCTTGCCAGTCTTTAAATTAAAGTGTGTTTTGTTTTTAAAGGGCCAAACAACCTCAAGGTTACTTCAAAGTTAGTTCAACAAACTTCTCAAAAATGAATCTTTTGACTGTGTCTTCTTTTCTCTCTTTCCTATTTCCAAGCAGACACAAGCTGAACCAAACTGTGAATATTTTTTTCCTTTGTTAAGAGAGGGTTAGGTTCCTGTGAGTCTTTACAGCATTGTACGTTTGAATGATGCACTAAGAAGGCCTTCCGAGGCCCAGGTACACAATCTCCATGGTGATTCAGAACATTTTTCATCCCTCAGGGACTCCTTCCTGTAATTTGGCTCTTTTGTGGAGCCAGAGTAAACCCAGCTAGCTGTTGAAAAAAAACCCACTGATCATGAGAGGACTATCCATAAAGGAAAGAAAGGCAATCTCAGAGGGGACTGGATGTCTTTTTTTTTTTGCTGTTAGGCTATGCATAATGGATGCGGCTAAACCTTACACAGTTGCAAATGATCTCTTTCCCCCCAAAAAATGACTATTACTGAGGCAGACACTGCCTAAGCACTAATTGCACCTGTCTACATCTAGCATCAACGTAATTGTATGCACTCGATGATATGATATTTCAATGCAGAGGCACAACTGAGCACCCACACAATAATTCATTCTTCCAGCTCTTTCCCTTCCTGAGTGACAATGACAGGTTTCTGACATCTAGCTCTGCTTTTCTACATTCAGAGATGTTGAAGGTGCACTGGAGAGTCATGGCTTTTATGTGCACATTTGGTGCTTGAGTCTACTTATAATATTGCAATAGTTCAGATGCTTATTCAATATATAAAAAAGGCTAGAAATGGGTCAATTAAACATTGAAGATGCATTGCAACAAGCAGAAATCTGCAGACACATTTTTTCATTAAGAATTTCCATACAACCTCTAATCCCCCCAGCTCCACACACACACACACACACACACACACACACACACACACACACACACACACACACACACACACACACACACACACACACACACACACACACACCAAATGTGCCTGAAAGAGAAAGTGAATGAGAAAGTATTTAAGTGAATGTGCTTCTTATATTTAGGCTGATAAGCAGTTGACTTTTTTTTCTTTTCCCTGCCATAAGTTATACTACTGGCTTCTCCTGCTATGACACAAACCTTCCCTCACACACCAAAGGGCTTCTCAGAGGGGAGTTTCTCCAGAGTAGAATTCCGTCAGGTGTCAGCAGTACCGAAGAATGTGAGCCTAGAGAAGGATCTCTTTAGCAGAATTTCTTGACTTAACACCTGGCAAAAAGAAGCACTGGCAAGAGCCGCTGCAGCACGTCTTTTTATTTAAGCACCTGTGAGCACAACAGCCGGCTGGCTGGCAGTCTCTCTCTGGCTCCTCACACCTCAGCTAATGTCCCTGCTGGTTGCCTTTAACCAAGCCCTTAATCTCCCCCCACATTCGACAAGAGCATAATTAGCCTAATGACTAAAATATCGAATAAAACATAGCGTCTGTGATGGGTAAGCATGGCTCTGCTCAGAAATTGTTTTTCTGTGCCACAACAGGAAAACAATGTCCGTAGAGGACCAATTAACACTGAGCCAATCTCCCCCTGAATTCAGGACTGATAGAATGCTACAGACAATATGCTTTTTATTTTTATTTTTTTTACTATTTTTTTCGCGGCTTCTGTGGTCCAGTGGGAAGTCACTTTATAGTTCATGTATGTGTGGGGGACTAGTGTTATGGTGGCTCCCTGGTGATGGTCCGTGATTAGTGTTTTAGTCAGAGCATGCGAAACCAGAACCAAACAAATAATAACAAACAATAATTTCAACCTCCAGCACAGCCAGGGAGAAGCATTACCCAGGCTAATCACCATCCTTATGCATAATATAGTCCTGCTGTGCCTGGCTACGTCAGGAAAAAAACATTTAGGTTTATGCTGCATTGTGAAAAGAGTGCTTTAAAGTCAGGGGGCTTGAACTGAAGAGCTATTGGATCAGTGATGCAGGTGAGAATAATGATCAGTTGCCAGGCCACTGGAGATGGACTGTATTTTGAACTGTATGAACTGTATTTTGACTTTAGGTGGGTTTTGTCACCTGAAACACATCTGCATATCCAAACATTTTTTATAAACCTTGACCTCTTTTGGTAACTAACATGAAAATGTTTAGAGACAGAAAATGTTCATTAATTGTTGTTTTCTGTTGCAATAAAACTGGCATTCAGTAAGAACCAGCTGCCCACACGACTTGTCAAACATTTATTTGACTCACAGGATTTTAGTAACTACGTAAGCTTAACTACTATGTGTAACTAGTATGCTTATTGTGTAGCATGGTAGCATGAAATCACAAAATATAGTTAAGACAGTCTGATGTGAATCTCAGACCATAACCTCAAAATGAAAAGCCATTTTATGTACTCTGGCTATGGTAAAATATTGAACAGACCTCTCTTTTAAAATGATGACCTTCATAAACTGGGTGGGACTGACAGAGATGTTCAGCAGTCAGACCTTGAGCTGTAAGCTCAAATGAGTTACTGTAAACGTGGTTGGAGGTTATCTGTTATTTAACATCTTTAAATGAGTTCAGGAGTCAGGACAAGACAGATGCTGTCAGAATGTAAATTTGTGAGTGAGAGAAATATACATGCAGTCTAAGGGGTCTGATTGGATTCTTCCCCAATTCCTTTGTTTTCACAGAGAGGTTTTACTTGTCCATTTATTGATCTTTCGCCCTTGCTCCCTGTGTAAACCTCTCTGGGGCTGGTCTATGGTATCGATTGGCAGTAAGGTCTGCAGCAGACAGGATAGGATCAGATGTTGTGCTGACTCAATCCCCATTTCCTGTCTGGTTTGGTGTGTGGCATTTCCACTGGTTTGCAGTCAGGCTGTCTGGTCACACAAAAGATCTCTCTGTAAACACAGCACATGAGTTCTGATGTGTTTTTGTGTGTTTGTGCATGTGTGTGTGTGTATTGTATTAATGTGTGTTTCATTGCAAACACAGTTGATATTATTGTACTGTAACACCAAGACTAGAAAAGGATTGATTTACAACAGCTTAGATTATCACCTTACACTAAATAGTCAAGATGGTGGGTATCAGCCGCACAATGTCTGACTTGGGGTCTGTGACTATGAAATCATTTGAAATCCTCTGTTGTAAGGCCAGAATAAAACACATAAATGGAAGTCCAGTAGGTTGAGGAGGATAAATTAGTTTGAGCAAGAGTGAGGAACTGACCAGTGAAGATTAAACACATATAAACACTGTTTATGCGCTGTTTGAAATTAGAAAAAAGATTAGAAATGCATTTACTTACCACTGACACCCACCTTTTACAGTTTACACACCCTTCTTTATCACTGTGCTGATAGTTCCGCCTGTGTTCCCTTTTATAACACCACTAAGAAGCCAGTTAACACTGTAAAGTGTTATCATTGCAGAGTGTAACATGCAATGTTAATGATCCACAGAAAAACAAGTAAATGTTTATGAAACATTCATCTCCAACTTGTGGTCAGTAGATAGCTGCGTCTGATTGCCTGAGATGGGAGGGAGCTGCATTTCAATCTACCACAAATGTGGGCACTTCAGGGGTGTAGAGTTAGCAGAGCAAAGCAACTGCCGGGGGAAAGCCTGAGAAAGACACTTCTAAAGCCTGTCTGTCCTGCTATGCTGAATGGAATGAGATCCAGTGGGAGCCAGGAAAGCTAATTGTGCGGGGTTAAACAAACTCACAGAGGGAGTTTGCACAGTATTTAGGAGAGTCTACAGAGTTCTCCAAGTGAACAATGAACTGTACAGAAAGCAAAATGAGGCATATAATAAGTGAAATGATCTTCAAGTCTTTAAGTATAGATGTGACAACAGCTACAGTTCAACAGCTACAGGCATACATAATCCTTGACTCTGACCTAAGCCTCAAACCACACATCAACAAAGTTACTAAAACAGCATACTTCCATCTAAGAAATATTGCAAAGTTGGTCCCTTCTTGACCCAGCCAGACACTGAAAAACTTGTTCACGCATTTATTACAAGTAGATTAGACTACTTCAATGCCTTCACAGGCCTCCCAAAAAAATCAATTGAAAAACTACAGCGTATTCAAAACTCGGCTGCAAGATTACTAACAAAAACAAGAAAGATGGAGCACATTACTCCTGTACTGGCTGAACTACACTGGCTACCTGTATCTTATAGAATTGACTTCAAAGTACTACTACTGGTATTTAAAGCTGTAAATGGCCTTGCCCCATGCTATATTACTGACGCATTATCCTTTTATACCCCTGCACGAGCCCTTAGATCCGCTGATGCCGGTCTCCTGAGGATTCCAGACGCACCATCTAAAAGGATCGGGGAATCAGCCTTCTCATACTACGCCCCAAAGAGATGGAATGCCCTACCACAGCACATCAGAGAAGCAGAATCCATCGACATCTTCAAGCGACAACTAAAGACCTACCTATTCAACCATGCCTATACCTAACTACTCAGACCAAAGTCCCTTCAGCCAGACTCCCCCGCCCAGACCAAAGGCCCTCAAACAGTCACAGACTTCCCGTTACCAGCCCCGGCAGATGGGCTTCCCTGGGAGACGTGGTTCTGCCTGAGGTTTCTTCCTAGAAAAACAGGGAGTTTTACTCACTGATTCCTGAGGTTTCTTCCTGAATTCACGCAAATCAAACAAACAGGGAGTTTTTCCTCACCCCTGTTGCTCCCTGGGGACACTAACAACCGACTGCGCCTAAATGAACTTTCCTCGTCTAGTGCCTCTGGTCTGCAAAGACTGCCGACCTATGTTCACATAAGAGCCCACATTAACAGGGCATTGCATAGTTCTAGCGCCACTGGACTACAAAGATTGCTAGGGCCTACAAGGACTGCCTACCTGTGTTCATGCAAGAGTCAGTTTGCTACTGTATTTATCTGCTCCGGCACCACTGGACTGCAAGAAATGTTGTCCTGTAACAACCCTGCTAAACTGTAAAGCACTTTGAGCTGCATCTTGCATGTATGAACTGTGCTATACAAGTAAAGTTTATTATTATTATTATTATTATTATTATTATTATAACTAATCCATAGGTGATAAATTAGGAAATAGGGGATTCAACAGAGACCTGAAATAATGCTATCAACTCCACGTGTATCAACATGAGTTCTACTGTGCTGCTATTACATGGCATTGTGTTGTAAACACATCCTATGTGCTAGTAGCTAACACTGCTCTCTGGGCATCATTAGCCATGCTGGCATACAAGCTAGCTGGCTGCAATGGCCAATCTGTAATACAGAGCATCATATGAGCAAGTTGGTATTTTGGACACTGCACATGGCCTGTCCCTGGAATTCATGGCTTTTGCAATAAACTACATCCTGCCATTCTCAGTCCAGCATTGTATTGTGGACACATCTGAAGCAGAGACAGGCTAGGAGACAGGTCATGCTCGGTGGCCTAGTTGTGCCAGGGGCCAGGGAACAGTGGCAGCATGTGTCTGTGCGCTGCCTGGACAGGTGAGCTCATTTGGTGCATGTAGCAGCTGCTCCTGGGCAGGTTCAGAGCATATCGCCCGCTGACAGACAGCAGGGGGAAGGTCAGAGCTCAGGGCCGCTGATGAGGGGGCCAGTGGACACAGCAAGCACCAAGCAGAGACAGCCACAGCCACAGCCAGGCGGCCTCTCGTGAATATCAGGGCGCCTCTGCTCGCTGTCTTTGAAAAGTTTCTCAAAGACTATCGGGCATTAAGCAGCAAGCACATACTAATGATGAAACATTACCCCGATAGGGCATGTGTACATTTATGGCAGGGCGAAAATGGTGGCTTAACCCCAGAAGACGAAGTGACTGGAGTTATAGAGTACATGATTGTGTGTAATTTATAAAGTTTTTTTTGCACACAGCCAGTGAAAAAGAGAGATAAAAACCTCATTGGTGGGCGGGTATGTTTTTTTATTGTCTCCCTATAAATAAGTAAAAATAATGTCTGGATCATGGGTCTGTTGTGTGTGTGTGTGTGTGTGTGTGTGTGTGTGTGTGTGTGTGTGTGTGTGTGTGTGTGTGTGTGTGTGTGTGTGTGTGTGTTTGTGTGTGTGTGTGCGCGTGCGTGTGTGTGCACATGTGTGTGTGTGTTGGATGATCAGCACAAAAAATGAAAGCACAAAACATGAAAGCACAGAACTATCATATCCCTCACTCTCATATGAATGGGAATGCATGATACAAATATTGCAAATCTCTCTGACGTTAATGGTGATATATTCCACACTAATAGCAGCTTTTATAACTGCTGGTGCTGAAGAGGAGGAAGTACCTCATCATTTTCTCAGCTGTGGAGTTTGCAGATTCACAATAAAACACATATATTACTACACAGCTCTTTTTGCTCTGTACCATCATCATATATTTATCAGAACACCAATTATCTTACAACCTGTTAACATGTAATGAATATCTGAATAATGTTTAATGTATGCAGGTAGGTAGTGTGCCCTCGATTGTTACAATGGGACTTTTATTTTGAATTATTATTATGTGAAGGTGGACATGTGTTGACCAGTAGTATATGTTGTTGAGAGCATGTGATGTGCGTGTATATGTGTGATGACTTAAATAAATTGTCTTGGATCATCATTCCTTCATTGAGCAGTTCATAATGTGTGTTAGTGCAGTATTCCTTAATAAGGATATAACTGTTCTAGGTAGGTTATTGCTTATGAGTAAGTACAAGTCTCGGTGCAACCAACTCTGCTAATACAACCTCATAGACTAACTAATTGTTCTTTGTAATACAGAGTGTCATGAGTTGTGCTGGAGAAGGACTCGGTCTGCCATAAGCTGCTATATGCTCTATGGTAAAATGTCTTATTTTTAAGTAACACTATATTCCCACGAGATAATACTTCTCAATTTCAAGCTGACGAGGCCAGTCAGCAAAGTACACTGAGAATGTATGCCATAATACACTGATTTTGTTGGAATTGGAATAAGCTAGGTAAAGGTAATCTAAAATAGCACAGGAGGGATATTTAAATAATTGATAATATTGGTTTAAAAATTCAGTTTCATACAGCACTGCGGCCAGTATGCCAACCTGCAGTACTTCTGACAAGCTGTCAAAGTGTCAGTTCATCTTAACTATTAGCAGCCATACTTTATGACTTTACAAGAGAATAAGAAGCACTATAGCGCATTGGCATGTTTTTCCTAATCAGTCACAGATACTGATGTGATAGAGTTGATAGCCCGTAGGAAGAAAAAGACAAGAGCACTCTGTGTGCTATTTTAATAAGTGAAAACCCAGGCCCCTGGGCCCCCACCCCTCCTCTGCCCTCCACCAGCATCGACCCTGACAGAGGACTCCTCCAACAGCCGCACCTGCTCCACCTTTGGCTGTGCCTTCAAATCAGCTGCACCGACTGGGGATCCTCCAGCTCCAAAATCCATCTCCCATCAACAGGTCTGCAGTTTGACTATGCCTCTGTTTTTCAGAGTATAGTTTAAAATCCAGCAGTTGTAAAACACTTATACTGTAATACGTTTAATGCAAGTCTACATCATGCTCTTGTCTGTGTGTGTGTGTGTGTGTGTGTGTGTGTGTGTGTGTGTGTGTGTCTGTGTGTGACATTTAATATTAGGTTTGCCCTTTATTTTACTGTCCCTGTTACATCAGTTAGGTACAATGTGACAAAGTGTGTAACAATATGTAACATTATATACTTACACTGTACCTTATGGGTTAGGATTAGGGTTAGGACATTTGTTTTTCACACATGGTGACTCTGGAGCCTGGTAAACCAGCCCTTCGTACTTCATTTAATTTTTTACAGAGAGTCTGGACCGGAATCTATTGAGGGTCATTTAGTCTGCCCCAGCAAGACCGATTCAATCAGCGAACAGAGGGTGTGTTTCTTTAGCGGTGACGTTGACCTTGTGTGCTACGTTTGAAATGTAGTGTGTAGGTAGACTAATTGCATAATTGGCGACTAGGCATTAGCGACTGGGTAAAGGCAGAGGCTTGTTTTAAACTTCAGCAGAGTCCACACCTCCAGGAAGAAATCGTTTCTGGCAGTGTCTGGTCCAGACCCTCTGTACAAAATGAAATGAAGTACGAGGGGCTGGTTTACCAGGCTAGTGACTCCGGTACATTTTGATAAAAACAAGCAAGCTACTGCATTGTTTAATGTTTAATGTTTACTTTTAATTCCAAGCAGAGATTAATAATGACCTGGACTTATCTGTTGCTCTCAGTCAGCTGAATGGGACCAATGTGAAAAATAGATGAATGATGTGTACATGTTTAAAGATGCTACAGTACTGTATATTTAGCATTGTGAAGAAAACTAGGATTGCACTATAAATTGAAAGCACTATAAAGGGCGGTTTTCCCCCCCAGAGGCAAGAGGCAAAACACACAATGAAAACATATACAATTTTTGCAGACTGTAAATTAAGTTTTAAAATGTAAATATTCTGGCTGTTGTTAGTATACTATTGTTGTTAGTAAAAACGGTATTTTAATTTAACATGTTCCTTTGTCAGCTCCCTGGTGCCATATGGTGACCATTTTGTAAGGTTATTTTCCTTAAATGTGTTATTTGTAGCACCTTTAAGTCAGTCCCTGTTTCCTGTGGCCAATCATAAGGGCATAGGCACATGGGTTAACCACCCCATCAGCCATTGGGTAAAACTTACTCATCAACCAATTACATACAAGGTTGCTTGTGTTTTAGATGACAACATTTATAATTTGCTTTTCTCCGTTTAACAGACAAATCTGTTGTGAAGGTGACAAACAAAAGACATACGCACGTTTAATCTTACAGGTAAACCTAGCATCAGGCCACTGAGGTGTAGAGGAACGTCACTCCTAGGGAGAAAAGAACAAAAGATGGCAGACTACTATGAAGCTGTGGCTGAGCACAGAGATGTGTGTGTATATGTGTCACATCAAATAATCTTTGGCTTTAAGTCATCATACTCAGAGATTACCTCCGTATGGATTTCAGATAAAGCCAGATTGTTATGACTGAAATTCATCTGGCTGTAAACGCAGGTTACACATAGTGAGTGTCGATGCTCAGCGTGAACGTGAGGTCATTTGAAACTACAGAAGCAGGCTCATTTTCAAGTCACTGAACAAAGCAAGGAGAGAAGATGGGGAGAGGGAAATCAATGCATTTGATACCTCAGAACTATGTTAGTGTAGCCTTTCTTGTGGGGAATCTAATTAGATCTAATCGATTCTTCCTCAGGTTTTTGCATTTTTTCAATTTTTATAATTTTGTATCCCTTAGCAAGGTGTTTGGTAAGGAAATTGATATCATTATAGAGTTAAAACTGTAACAGCCTGTGCCATGCCACTACATACTGAGGCAAAGGATTACAAAATGTACATTATATTTTTTTGTTCATACTTCAACTCCTGAGAAAACATGGATAATGGATTCATGTGTTTATAACTCGTCCATGACAATCATGCCTTGTTTGGTGTAATTCCTAATTTGACAGTGAAGGGCACCATGGCACCATGACCAGGGTAAGCAGTTGAAAGTGTTGAGATTGTTGGCTGCCGGTCCACCATAAGTCAGCATTGTAAATAGTCCAGATGAAGCATGTCCAGTTGTGACCACTGCTGCACGTGTGAGATACTAAGTCAGAAGAGTGCCAACTCGCCAAGCTGGAGCACGTGCTCTGAGCAAGACAGCAACACAACAGCAACAACAACTCCAACTGGAAGAGGAGACGGTATTACGGCACACCCAATTTCTATTTTATTTACATAATAAAATAATGCCATAACACTTTATTTTTATTTATTTTTAGTGTATCTACATGTAACAACATGCAATATTATGTACCCTAACCCAATGTAGAGTGTAAGTAATGTTACATACACAGCAAAAACTGGAGAGTTTAAATCAACATTTTGGAGTAGATTTTAACTCCTAAAGTATAATTTTAACAATTTCAGAGTTAAATGATGTCCAAAGTCAGGGTTATTTCACATTGTGAAAGTGTTAATTTAACTCTGGAGAGTGAGGAGCTATATAAACCTTAAAAAGTGTTCAGATCAATTCTGTGGCAGTCAATTACCTTTATTTTACCTGTGTACTGTTGCAATACCTAATTGTTGTAACAAGTAGGGTAAAATAAAGTATAACCAATAGTGCATATGTTTCAGGGCACATTGCAGAGCCCAGCCAGCACCTGATCCCCACAAGCACTTTCTTAAACAGAGGGCAACCTTGCACAAAAAAGCAAACCATATAAAAATATATTGAGCATGTGGAGGACATAATCCATACACGGTGAAAGGTAGTACACATACAGTATAATACATAGAATTAGTGTTGGATTACAAGTATCATAGCACTGTATGTGGCAGCAATTAATTGTTTCTAAAGATTTTGTGTTATTTTAATATAGGAGTCACAGGAGAAGGTATTGCTCCAGGAGAAGATACTGTTTATTACCATGTGTGTGTGTGTGTGTGTGTGTGTGTGTGTGTGTGTGTGTGTGTGTGTGTGTGTGTGTGTGTGTGTGTGTGTGTGTGTGTGTGTGTGTGTGTGTGTTTATGTTGTAAGTGTGTGTGTGTGTGTGTGTTTGGTTGGGGGGGGTGGTGATGAAATATTAAGCTACTGCCTGAGGACACAGGCCACAATGGTCATCTGAAAGAGCCAACCAAAGTGAAGAAAAATGAAATTAAGGACATTAATCTTGTAAAGACACAGACATAATTGGACTTCAGGGCGTACAGCATAATTAGACATTTGCAGAAGGACAATAGGTTATGTTAAGAGCCTCCCCTTTGCAATATTCTGTGATATTTCTCAAGGGGACATGTCACACTTGCCTATCCTCGGCAATGTAATGTTTATCTCAGGAAAACAAAGATGTGCATTGTGTATTTACACAAGCACAACACAGGCTGGCATTAGGCACAGACAAACCAGTAAGGAGAGAGTGAAAGAAGGTTATTGACGGCACTAAAATAAACCTTGATGATCACATGTAAATTCCTGAGGGACTGAAGATAGTTAGTGTCGAAACCTGTGATAGATTCAGACATCAGTTGTAAGGAATCACACAGAAGCATTGTGTTCGAGAGAAGCCCCAAGACATACATGTAAGACATTTAGGGTTCAACCTTAATTGATGTATCTAAAAAACTTGCAGGCAAAATAGAGATTTTAAAACCTTACCAGGGATATTAATTTGGTTGTGAAACCACTTTTACTCAGTTTATTTCTTAGGCCTTGCCCAATTTTGTCAACAACTGTGGCTATACTGATAGTATCAGCCTCATAACCAAATCACAAAGATGCATGATGGAAGGCCATCCTATGAATTTAAATAAATAAATTAAAAATGTCACTATTCATTTTTTCGGACATTTTGATGTAATCAAAATATGTCTTTCAGTTACACAAGCACCTATCGCCCAGAATTAATTGCCTGTTTGTTTGAAGTGTCTCCCAGCCTGCCACTTTGATAACCAGTGTCCTAAGCTGAGGGAATGAGTTCCTTTAAAGCAAGATTTTCCAATGCTAAAGATAGAGCTAATTACACTGCATGGGATTTCTCCATTCCTGATTAAGAGTGAATACCTCAAGGTTTTTAGACATGAAACAAAACTAACCTTTCCTCTGCTTATCTAAATAACACAGTAATTATTGTGCCTGGCTCAGAATTTTTTTGCAAGCTGCCATTTTCCCTTTTGGTACGTGGCAAAATAGTGATAAGTTTGTTTACTGATACCCTGACAGTATTTTAATGGAAGCATCATCATTTACATGATACATATCATCCTTCGTCTGTAAACCGTAGAATATATGACGTTGTCAATTAGATTGTTGTAATCAATATGACTCAGTCAGCCGTTTTTAATCAGTTGACAGCATGTCAGTGTAGGTCAGTGGAGATCCGTAATGTTGCATAACTGTGAAGTTGTATGGTCAGCTGGGACTACATGAGGACTAATATGAATAATGGCTTTAGATGTGTATGCTTTTGACTGAAACAGAGGAGCATCTAAATGGAGAATGTAGAATCCCTGTCAGACTGTATCTAAAATGTTTAAGTAGCATGCAATACACATATGGAGCATACATTTGGCTTACTCTCCTCATAACAGTTTAAACAACTGAGTAACTATCAAAATGCCGGTGGGATATTCGATTCCATGTGTTATGTGCACTCTGTGCTGTGGTGTGCTGTGTGATCACAATGACAAATGGGAATCACGTCAGAGACTTTTAAGGGCAAAAATATCACCAAAATCTCAAAAGTGGTACCATAAGTGATTAGATAATTAGCCACCAGATAAGTGATTAGATTTAGTTTTTTTTTTTAAACATATCTAGACTTAAGACCAAACTGTCATCGGATGCTTTCTGTTAATGATTTATACTAATTTTACATGTACATATGGGTTGTAATTATGGAAACATGTCTTGTTCTACAGTCTTATACATATTAAAAATGAAGACCTGAGGCAAAGTCTACTATAAAGCAAAGTCACCCAATGCTTGAGTTTAGACTTAACTTTACAATGGTAGCTGGTATAATGCCCGTTAGACTTGGAATCTACTAAAAAGAATGTTCCAATCTGGACTGTGCCGTGCCCTTCTGTCCCTTGAGTGCAGCGCATAACTAAGGGCCACTAAGAAGTGCATGCTTACTTGGGCAGACTGGTCAGCATCTGCTACAGCTTAAGGTTATTATTATTATTATTTACAACACTGACAGTCTGTGTCTCAGTGCAGTGCAGTGTCTGTTTTGTGTGTGTGTGTGTGTTCTGTGCTCTCTCAGTGATACAACACAGATACACACACACTCTCTCACACACACACACACACACACACACACACACACACACACACACACAAAACAGACACTGCACTTGCGTTGAAACACAGTACCTCTTCAGTGCTTTTATATGGATAGTCCAATCTTATTTTGCTCAACACAAGCACATCTCGTTTCACCACTGTGGTTTCCAAGGAGATGCTAGCCTCTGTGGTAGGACCCCTAGGCCCAGTTAAGATCCTTACAACACACACAAGTATTGCTGCAATCACAGAACACCCAATTACTGTCAACCCTGTAGTTTGTCAATACTGTGACCACCAAAGCTGGAGGAACACAATGTGACACAATGTGTGATAATTGCATAGAGGATCAAACCAGTGCTTTGCTACAAAAGAAAAAAACCCTGCAGGGTTCAATAAAAGTGCATCTGTCATGATGAGCTTTTATTAGTAAATGAAAATTTGCCATCTAGGTCACAAACACATTTCAACCACCGTGGAAGGAAATATTTCTGCTGGTCTTTGAAGATAAATGGGGGACACTTACAAGAAATTATGAGAATGAACTGTCACGTGAGGAGTGTTTCCTTTTTATAAGCCACGATATAAATTGCAGAGGTTTGCTGACATTTATTACGAGGTCAAATTTTGTTATATCACAGGCCATTCTACCCAGTTATTTTCTCCTGCTGAAGGATCTCTGGTTCCCCACGGCAAAATGAGTATGAGCGCATGCAATATCCTGATTTATGGGTGAAATATGGTTGTCAGTGGTGTATAATGTATGAGATTCCTAACTGCACACTACTTCCCTGTGTCATTTGCGTTAGTGCTGTATGTGAATATAAATGGGATGAGACAGCTATCATGAACAAAGAGTGGAAATCAGAGCAGATGTAGAAGAGCAAGACATGTCATGTCTGTTCTCGCAATCCATTACTTTTATTACCATATTGTTGCAATTTCAGCACAAAAACATAAAAACTATTAAGGTGGGAAATAAATTTGATGCCAACAAAAATGTATTATAATATGATATTTAGACAAGCTACTGATGCGACATCAGCACCAAAACCATGCTATATTCCTAAAGAATACACATACTATTTTTTTATTGTTCATAAAATTACCATATACTGGTTGTTGGGGACAGCCAACCACAGTGGAAAGTGGGGGGGGGGGGGGGGGGGGGGGGGGGTAGCAAGGGTTCTGTGGCATGCAAGGGATAGCAATGGCTCTGGGGTGCCAATGCAACTGAACACTGTTTGCCCCATAATACATAAGGCATGGAATTATGTGGTTACATAACAAGATTACCACTTGTACTTTGTGGTGATGCATGTGTGTGTGTGTCTGCATGTGCGTGAACTGTTATTATTTTTTCTCTGTGTGCATATACTCTTTTGATATATTAATTAGACCCATTTATATAACTTACCTTCAGTGAGTGTGCCCATGCATAAGACCTGCTCCTGTTGGGTTGCTCTAGCACAGGGGTACCCAACCTGGTGCCCAGGGGCACAGATAGCTGGCCAGTTGGTAAGGGGGGTGAGGTTTTCATTATTCTTCTCCGGTAAAAGTGTCTGGGCAGCCCAAACTACAAATCGCACAGGCACCAAATTTGGCAAATGTGTACAAATCCTGGCAGCGACCTCTGCTATGGTGTCATTACCTCTTGAAACCTTTAGGTGGCGCTACAATAAGCCCATTTCCTTTTTGGCTCATATCTCAGGCACTGTGTGGAATTTTTCCAAATTAATTTTTTCCTCTGATTCCTTTGATATGCCTAAAATGTGCTCTATTTGAATACATTGTCTAAGGTGACAAGTGGCTGCTTTACCAAAATGGCTGCCATATGTCCAATCAAAATTCAGTAGCCAGTATATTCCTATTGGAATGGCTGATCGCAATGAACCCATGAGTAGAAGGAACATACCAAATTTGGGGGGAATCGGCCACTAGGGGGTGCTGTTATAAGCCCATTTGTGTTTTGGTTGATCTCAGGCACTGTGGAGAGCTTTTCGAAAATTCTTTTTGCCTCTGATTCCCTTGCACCTCCCACTTCAAATGAACCTAGCCCCGCCCATTTTCATCCTGAAAATTGCCCACCGCCATTTTGAAAAAACTCGGAAGTGAAACTAATCTATCTCCTCCGAGGCCCTTCAACCAAATGTCATGACATTACATCTCTAGACCGACAAAATGACATTTTTGGATTTTGTTTGACCCCGGTGATCACTGCTTGCAGTTATACTTCTATATTTATTTGTTGTTGTAAAAGTACTGCTACTACTAGTAGTACGCTAAAATGTTTTAAAGGAATATTTTATTCCTTGGAAAAAAACACAGCTAAAGCTATTTACCATAAAGCAACTTGAAGGAAGGTAGGGGAGGATTTGGGAGGGATAGAATTAAAAATGATACATGATGTTTGTCACAGGACATTAGCAAGAGGCGTTGGAAAGAAAAACAACAAGGACCCTCCTTCTCTGAGGAGAGGAGGGAAGGACAGGGCTAATTACTAGCAGGCAGCGCTCCCACCCGCATCCCAAAATCACTCAGCTCCTCATTATGGCCCCCTTCCTCAGTACACAGGCAACCTCTTCACAGCACAGCCATCGATGCCTCTCCCGCTAAGCCCAATCCACCTCAGCCACCAGAGAAACCGTCCCCAGAGTCAATCTCACGGGCCCCACGGTCTGATTCCACACCCCCACCTTGATTGGCGCTGTGCTTCACAGGACCTCCAGTCAAGACACTTAATCTCATTTCCAGCGAGCGCTGGGAGTTTCTGCTTAATTGTGCCAGTAAATAAGGAGTCTGCCACTCTGCATTTAACCCTGAGTGTTGTCCTCCCTTCACTCCCTCCCCTAGCTGTCGTAGTTGTCTTGGCTAAGGCCTCAGACATTGACCGTACAAGCCACAACCTCGGGCTGCCATGGTCCAACATATGTAATGACTTTCCTGCTGATGGACACCAGTGACATTGATCATCCTTCCATCAATGTCACCCGACCAATAAAGTTTACCCTTGATTATCTGGGAATGAGCTTAGTGTTGGCACAACACAGTGGCAGACTCTGAGCAACATTTCCTGTCAATCGCATGGAGCCCTCAGAACCAATGACTATATACAAGAACATACCTGCATTCTGCGTGTAGCTCTCAGCTGTTAACTAGTCAATGCAATGCACTTTCAAAGTTTGTACTGTTTGATTATGAGTCTCTTGGTTGTCTTCAAAACGGTGTGGGTATTCTCTTATGAATCAAGTGGAATGGATTTTTTCACGATCAATTGAAACAGCGGAGGTGGACTACTTTTCCTATGTGGGGGGGTCCAAACAAGTCATTTCAAAATGTGTGTATGTGTGTGTGTGTGTGTGTGGGGGGGGTGGTGTCCCCCCTTTGATATAATGGCAGCGACTAGCGATGCCTATGAGTAGCTTCCTAAACAGTTCATATCAGGTGTAAAATGCCTCAAGAGCAACATTCATGTTTGACCCCACTATCATCCTGAGAGATTTTTCAACATCCTTCCACTCTATTCAAGTCCATCGCCAACCCAGACTGCTCCTTCACCGGAGTTGGCGCATTATGCTCCATCACCACGGAAACCACCACTATTCACCACTCTTTTTTACATTTGCAAGTAAATGAGAAGAGCCATCCGAAGACATCCATGAACCAGCAGCTCAACTCCATTACCTTAAGTAAGTTCTCAAGAGGGGCCACGAGGATGAGGCGAGAGTAAGTGTGCATGACGGGGTTCGTACACTTTTTTCATTGTCAAATTAAAGCACTTTTTAAGAACTTTTAAGGTCAATTTTGTGGTACTATTAAAGGCAAAATCCAGTGTAAATCAAATCCAATCCAGAACCTTGTTGTTCAAAGTCACTGAGAGCTGCCTGTTAGAAAAAGAACCAGAACATTTGATACAACCTAGCCAAATATTGAACCAGCAACTAACATTAACTGAAAGGGGCACAGAAAAAGACTTACATAGCTGATTAAGGTGGTGCATACAATACTATGTACTTACACTGTACATACCACACTTACCATTTAGCCTAATCCCAACCTTTACATTAACCCTATGGTACAGTGTAAGCACATAATGTTATATATTGTTATAAACTTTGTTACACTGTTCTTCATGATGTAGGTACACTGTAACAGGGACTGTAAAAATAAGTGCAACCATATGTTCAATACAGCTAGTCATGTACATAAAATAAAATAAAATAAAATAATCGTTTGGTGTGATTAGTGCCAATCCAGCATCAATATAGTTTGTACACAACACAAGGGAGTTAAAATAGTGAGCTGCAGATAAGAGATAAGTCTACATCTATAATCACACCGAAGGCATCCACCTTCGGCATTACACCACCTATTGCACTTACTTACAAGTACACCATCATTACGCCTAGCTACCTCAAGCTCATTTCAGCACATCACTTTGAGTGAAAATTCAATACATTGCTCTGGGGAATGCGGAAATGTCATGAATATGAATCCTTAAACAAGTCTGGCATGCTGCAGTCCTCTGATTAATTCTCTTTACTCTGCTGACAGTTTTTCCAGGCTGGTTTGACAGGGCCTACAATCTGGCGGGGCTTCAGATGAGCGATGCCTCTACAGGGAATCTCTCGGCTGGTCCTGCCTGCCGCTACGCTGCACCGCAGGGCACCTGGCTATCACCATCACCCGTGCAGTCTCAAAGAGTGCGGGTTTTAAAGCAGTGGCTAGCGTGCCGGAATATTGGGCATGACAGCAGCAGTGAAGCGCTCAGTCTAGTTTGTGCGCATAGGCTACATGGTAGACAATTGACAGGACTGCACTGATTTAGGTTGGGGGTCCCCAACATGGTGCCATGGGCAACAAATAGCTGCCAGGAGGTGCCAGTTAGGGATGTTTAGAAAAAAAACAATTGACTATGGCAGTGTTCTAATCATACTTTTTTGTAGAAAAGTAGAATGTAGGAGACCCCTGATCTAGTGTATAAGGTTATGATTGCTACTGCGGGTCATTTTGCAGTTGGCATTTTTGCTGGGTGCTTAACACATCCTTTATACAGAAAACATAACATTCTGTTTAAGTCCTACTATGCAACTGATGGAGACATTTTAAGAAGAGAAGAGTATTAATTTTACTTCATATGCTTATTAACAATAAATGTATTTGGCAACTTTTGTATACACTGCGTTCCAAATTATTATATGCAAAGTGTTGCAAAGGTAAAAGTTTTTGTTTTTTATTTAAACGCATGGATGGTATTGTGTCTCAGGGCGCTTTGGATCACTGAAATCAATCTCAGACATCTGTGACGATTACAGTAGTATGCCAGGTGAGCCCAAATAAAGGTACTTAACTACTTAAATAGGACATTCTACATTATTTAGCAGACCACCATTTTCAAACAATATGGGAAAGTAAAAGGATCTCTTTGCTGCCAAAAAGTGTGAAATAGTTGAATGCCTTGGAAGCCAAGATATGAAAAACTTAGATATTTAATGAAAACTTGCGTGATCATCGTACTATTAAGAGATTTGTAGCTGATTCAGAGCACACACGGGTTTGTGCAGATAAAGGCACAATGAGGAAGGTTTTTGCCAGACAAATACATCAGATTAAGAGAGTAGCTGCTAAAATGTCATTACAAGGCAGAAAACTGATATTTGAAGCTGCTGGTGCCTCTGGAGTCATGCGAACATCAAGCTGTAGGATCCTCCAGAGGCCTGCAGTTATTCATAAATGAAGCACCCTTAACCAGTGCTCACAAGCAGAAATGGCTCCAGTGGGCCCAGATTAACGCAAAGACTAATTTTCAAAGTCTTGTTCACTGAGAGTGCCGTGCAACCCTGGATGGTCCAGATGGATGGAGTGGTGGATGGTTGGTGGACGGCCACCTTGTCCCAACAAGGCTGCGACATCAGCAAGGAGGTGGCAGAGTCATGTTTTGGCCCGGAATAATGAGGAGAGAGCTGGTCGACCACTTTAGGGTCCCTGAAGGTGTGAAATGTCCTCTATAAAATATGTGGAGTGTCTGACTGACCACTTTCTTCCATGGTACAAAAAGGAAGAACCGTGCTTTCCGTAACAAAATCATCTTCATGCATGCCAATGCACCATCTCATGCTGCAAGGAATACCTCTGCACCATTGGTTGCTATGGGCATAAAAAAGAAAAATTCATGGTGTGACCCCTCGCCTGACCTCAACCCTATGGAGAACCTTTGGAGCATCCTCAAGCAAAAGATCTATGAGGGCGGGAGGCAGTTCACATCCAAACAGCAGCTCTGGGAGGCTATTCTGACATCCTGCAACGATATTCAAGCAGAAACTCTCCCAAAACTCACAAGTTCAATGCATCCAAGAATTGTGAAGCTCCACCAAATAAGGGGTCCTACTGTATGTTAAAATGGACCTGTTAAGATGTTTTTGATTAAAAGCTTTCAGTAAATATGACCTGCTAATGCTTCTAATTTAACAAATAACCATTTTCAGTTCTTTCAGAGTGAGAGAGAGTTGTTTTGAAAACTCTGTTGTGCGTAAATCTATTGTGTTCAATAACATTGAAGAATGGTTTATGATTTGAAAATTATGATGACGGACATTTATATCGACTATTTAGGAAAACCAGAGAAAAATATAATTTGCATAATAATTTGTAACACAGTGTATTTTATGGGTTGGGTTAGGCTTTTACTTTTCTGCCTCTGTATAGACCTTGACATTTTCTGCTCTTTTCTCCCTGTGGAAACATTAACTGACCACCCTTTGCCTTTAAAAGAGCATCAATTCTTCTAGGTCTATTGCATAGAGTTTTTGAAGGAACTTGGCTGGTAGGTTGCGCCAAACATCTTGAAGAACTACTACAGATCTTCTGTGGATGTATGCTTCCTGACATATACAACCAATTTGGTTGTAATTGGTTGATCATACACTGAACTATAATCCTGCAAAATCCCTGACATTGTGTGTACCTTTGTGTGTACACTTTGTGTACACCTGCCTAACACTTGTCAAGAAACAACTTATGCCCATTTTATGCCTTAAGTCCTTTCAGCCTTATGGGTGTTTTAACATTAAACATGTGGATGGCTAAAAAGATACAGTACTGTCCAAAGATTTAGGCAGGTGCCTTAAAACCAGCATCAGTTCACACACAGGGGTACACACAAAGTCAGGGATTTTGCAGGATTATAGTCAGGTGTATGATCAACCAATTACACCAAATTGGTTTGCTTACACAAATCCTAACCCTCACCATTACTTTCCGTACAATGTATGTTACGTTATTACACACTTTATTACACTGAACATGATGATGTAGACACACAGTAACAGGAGCCGTTAAAATAAATTGCAACTGTAAACCCTATTATTTAGGTTCAAAAGCATATGCAAATCAATGGTTTTGTCACAACAATGCATAATCATAAAGACAATTGTGCAGTCAATTTATTTAGAGATTTTATTGATCCAAATGCAGGGTAAAAGGCATACACCAAGACAGGGTTTGGGTGCAAGGCAGGCTGGAACTGTTGCAGGTAATACTCCAAAAGACTGAAAACACATACAGTAGTAACCACAGAATTGCACATGCAGTAAACTTCCGTGATGGAAAAATACCAAACCGCCATTTAACGTAGTGTACGATTCACTGGCTTAAGTTAGAACACCTATCCCTTAACCACCGCACACCAGCTACTGAAATCCCATAATGCATTTCAGCTCAGGACTCAGACGGCCTTGAACATGTCAGTTACAGTAAACATAAAATCTTTTCTTTTTTTATTTTTCATGAAAAGAATAAAGGGAGGGATCTGGATACGTCTTCTCATCCATTTTGAGGTTTCATTCAATTACTCCTGAAAATCCACAGCCCTGAATGGCTGTGTAGGAGAACCAGTCATAGATCGGTGGTCTGTAGTCCCTGATTCTCCATAGCGGTACAGTTTTTGTATCCTCCTATAGGTGGAGCGCGTCTGTACAAGCCAACAGGAGGCACCAGCAGGGGGTATACTTCAGAGAAAGATGCAGCTATACAGCCCTTCCAGACCACATTATGAGCTACGCTGGTAGAGTGAGGGATGTAGGGGGTGGGTGCTGCACACCGTCTGTGTGAAGAATAAGCATCTATCATCCATTAAAAGAATAGTTCCTAGTGGTCATAATTCCTTGTCTATGATTGTTTTCTCATGCAACTGAAATGAATGAATAAGGTAAAGCAAACACATT
Source organism: Coilia nasus (assembly GCA_027475355.1). Lineage (NCBI taxonomy): Eukaryota > Metazoa > Chordata > Actinopteri > Clupeiformes > Engraulidae > Coilia > Coilia nasus. The sequence goes on from CM050207.1 coordinate 25,028,443, forward strand.
CATAGATAATATCTAATATCCAATTTACTTAAGTCAACATCAGGGATGTTTGTACTGTGCTACTGGGACTCAATATTTGTCCAAAGACCATTTATGCAGTTACTATTCTATAAAAAGAAATTCAATGTAACATTCTGCCTGTTGTCTCAGTCAAGCCACCAACTTATCCTGATCTCAGAAAGGTACAGAATCATTCAACATTTGAAGCCTGCATGAACCTACAACGGAAATTTTTGAAAAAAAGCTTATACAGTTCTCAGGCAACATCACCCCCTTTGCTCTTGATAAGGTGTAACGAGGGCTATGAATTCATTCACACATTTTTAAATGGTATAACAGCCAGAACTCTATTATAGCTTATGGGCTATTATCGTCACAAGAGAAAATGAGAAAACCTTTTAAAAAGACAGCCAGCATTCAGACTGAGGCTTCGGGATATAAAGAATGGTGGGAAGCGTATGTAGGTCTATTATCGGCCAGGTGGTGAGAGACATTTCGATGCAAGTCAGTATAAAAATAAATAATATAAGTTCACTTATTCAAACCAACAGTTTATGGAGCTCAGTTTGTCTATTTTCACTGTGATAACTTTTTTTTCACCAGGTGAAGCACTGTTTTAAGTGAAACAGCAAGGAAGTGGCTGATAATTAGTGATATGCTGATAATCGCTTCTGCAATCCAAGCTCCAAAGCTATGAAATGATGCTTGTATATTTGTGCCTGTGACTAAAATATGATACAGCAGCAACAAGTAAAAGTGATCATTTTCACATACCCATACAATGGCGGATACACAGCTGAAACCCAAAAAAACGATTATGTAAGAACACATAAATATGTAACATACTGCCTGTTGAGTTTGTCTCATCTTCGTACTTTGACACTGTAACTGAACTGGCTATGAAATGCGATGCGGTATCATCATCTCAAACATAGCGTAATGGCATGAATGCATTTCTCTCATTGACAGAATTTCTACGGTACAGTGCAGCACATACTTGAATCACTATGGTCCTGCTGAAGCTGAAGTAAGCAGTCTAGGACACTGGATATCGCCTAACAATGGTCCAACTGTTGCAGTCTCCTTGTCACAAAGAAACTCCTAGAGCACTCTCAGACCATTTTATCCTGTCAAATACAAATACAAATGCTTTCATGCCTTGAAAAGACTTCACTGAGAATTTCACTGAGAAGACGTCTGTCTGTCTGAGTAAAAAGGGAAAACAGTTTGAACTCCTGAATGTCTAAAAGGACAGAAGGTTCTAGCAAGTAAAGAACAAAGGTTTGCCCTCAGGCACATTTTTATAATACCATAGCAAAGCACCAGGTGTGGCAATTACAAGGGAGAGATGAGACTCATCATGGAACTGTACAGTGTATTAAGGCAACCTGTAGATGACTGGTTAGTTTCAGCTCCAGTTGTTTCCAGATCACAGCTATATCCTACTACACCTACAACTACCACAATGGACAGATTAAAGATGAGGTACAGCATGGAGTGTCTAGTTTAATAAGCATCTGCAGCACCATGTGCTATACTGTATAAGATGTCACTATAAGATAATGGAAATGCTGTTATTGTACCTGGCAAAATACGGAATTTTGTAACAATACCAATGATGTCTTATGACTGGATCAAGGAAATTCAGATTTTGAACACATGCAGAAATCTAGTTTAATATTTTTCCACTATTCTCGGTTAGACCTTTTACATGCCATCTGCTATTCTACCTAGGAAGGTAATGATGTCCAGTCATTTTGGAGCTGAAAGTGCGCAATCATGTAAAGGTGGCTGAAATGAACTTTGCTGTAAAAGAGCAAAACCAACTGGAGCTAATAAACATGTGGTCCAGTGTAGTTCAAACAGCTCTTCAGACGGTTTCCATTAAATGAAACATTTTTCCCTAATTGAAACGTTCATGTAAGGACACCCGAAATTGCAGCTTTGGGCCTCTCAAGCTGTAGCTCTCGTTATGAAGTGTCAGCTGAAGAAAGAAAACAGGCAGGCAGGAAATGAATCAGCCTCAGCAGACGGGCAGCTTAAAGTGTACAGTCCAAAAAGGTCATAGAGAAAAAACAGCCGCTGAACAAGAGCTGTCACAGAGCAGCAGCTAAGCCAGTGGACAGCAGGGCATTGGGGGGTGGGGGGCTTAAAGTCCAAGGCGGAGGCAAGGTGTCTGAGGGCAGCCATGGAACGACCTTTAAATATGACAGCCAATAAAACAAGAAGCTCCTGCACTGATGCTGCACAAGCGGGCCAAGAGAACAGAACACTAATGATCCGCAAGAACAAAGACTTCTTTCCAGCTTTAGTGTGTGTGTATGTATGTATGTGTGTGTGTGTGTGTGTGTGTGTGTGTGTGTGTGTCAGTGAGAGAAAGAGAGTTGAAAAAAGCTCAAAAAAGTTAACAGAGGACAGAAGTTCTCCCTTCTCTCTTGAGTATCTGTCCTCGGTCTCACCTCCACCACAGTGGGCAATGGGGCTTATATGTGGCATTCCGGAGGTGTTATTCCGGGGTTGTGGCGACGGAGTTGGGGGCACTCTGGGCTGGGCACATGGGGGCAATGGCCTTGTGGCTGTAGTATTCCACCACCTGCTTGGGCACCTCTGCCAGGACGCACTTGGCAAGGGCAGCGGGCGATGCCTGTTGGGACAAAATAACACAAGCGGGCAAAGGGTGTGAAGGGGTGCATACAGGCCAAGGCAAAGACACAACCCCCCCTCTGAATTAGCTGAAATTGGCAGAGAGACAATCTCTGAATGTCTGGGTCACAGCCAGGAGGAAGAGGATGGAGGAGAACACTTGTAGCCCCAGGGGGAACTAGACCAATTTGTAGCGGTGAGGCATTTAAGAAGCCGGGATTTTTGGCCGCTTCACAAAATTAAAAATCCTTTGCAGAGAGCCTCCGGCCCATTGGGGCCATCTGCACGGCCACTAGCAGGGCACACAGGCCAATCTGACTAGACCCATCACTGGCTGCCTGCCTGATTCGACATGGCCGCACTTGCGGGAAATGCTCTTTCCCAAGGAGCTCCGGAAGATTCTGTGGGAGAGCTAATGCATCAGAACAACTGAAAATATGGCAGTTTCAGGCCTCCTCCACCACCCTCATACCCAGCCCGCCCAAGTCAGAGAGAACCACTGAACACATAGAGATGGAGATGGGGAAAAAGAGAGAGAGACAGCAAGAGAGAGCGCATGGACATTTGCCAGCACTTTAGTAGCACCTCAGGAGCACGTGCACACACTCACGTACAACTGAGATGGGATGGGATGGGATGGGATGGGATGAGATTAGATGAGAAGACTGAGAGAATGGGCAGAAAGGCAAAGGGTCACACTGACTGTTTTGAAGTCTCTGAAGGGGACGAACTGCACGATGTCCCTGAGGACAGGCACGCCTTTGGGGGAGCGCAGCACCCCGTCATCCCCGTCCAGGATCTGCATGTCGGTGAAGTCGGCGTTGCCCACCCCCACGATGATGATGGACAGAGGCTGGTAAGATGCGCGCACGATAGCCTCGCGCGTGTCCGCCATGTCTGTCACCACTCCGTCCGTCAGGATCAGCAGGATGTGATACCGCTGCAATTACAAGACGTCATCATCAGCGCACATACACTGTTCTGAACACAATGGAAATCAATTGTAATCAGCAATGAAAATACGCATCTTACAATGGGCTCCCAGGGATGGAGGGGGGCGGGGCTGAGAAGACTCTGTATGTCAGTGTGTGGAAAAACACAACAGAAAAGGCTGATGGGCTAAATATAGAAAGACTAACATAGAGAGCTGCACTGCAGGCCCCTGGGAGGCTAACTACACTGAATGAATTCTGTCCTGAATTCACGAGCATTGATCCTATGTGTCTCATTTACAGACACCTGATCACTTTTGGGTGAGGGGCAATCACCAGGATTAAATATTTAATGAAGTCCATCGCATGAGGATGAAGCGCTGAAGATGACAAAGAAGCCCAGAGGCGTAACACCTCCCTGCCATCTTAGATCCACTCAAGGACAAACATTTGCCTTTGGATTAGCCTCAATCCCCCCCAACTCCACATTTCTGAAGACGCATCATATTTCTGTGCAGCTTCTGCGCATAACATTTTTGCTTTATTATTAATACGCCAGCATGGGGCCATTTCCAATCTGCCTCTGTGCTGTGACTGCTGCTGGAGTGCTAGTGTGCAGCTGCCTGTTAAGGACACTCACTGAGGCGTCTTTGGTCTGCCCCCTCGCCGCCAGTTTGGCTATTCTGCTGATGATGGGCGCCACATTTGTTGGGCCGTAGAGCTGGATTTTGGGCAGGCAGTTCTGGTAGGCTTCCACCACACCTTGGATCTCTGACCACAGAGAAGGATACAGAGAGAGAGGGAAAGGAGAGAGAGAGACAGAGAGATAGAGAAAGAGTGAGAGAGAAAGAGAGATAGAAAGAGAGAGAGAAAGAGTGAGAAAGGAAGAAAGATAGAAAGAGAAAGAGAGAGAGAGAGAAAGAGAGGACATACGCATCAGTTAGTCCTGCTCTCTTTATATTGTTGTTTCTCATACCACAGTAATAAGTGGAGGGTTAGGCGAGCAAAGGCAATTTTGGGATCAAAGCATGCAAAAAATTGCAGAGGGTGAAAGAGAGAAAGAGAGAGAGAGAGAGGAAGATGGTGGTAAGGGGTGGAAGGAGATAGAGGGAGGGGGGGAGAGAGAAAAGATCCTTTGGGAATGAATTAAAGTTCAACGAATGCCAAAGATTTCTGTCTCAGTGCATTCCCTGGTGAGTCAAGTTTGGTAATGGAAATAGCTTCAAAAGAGATTTATTGAAAAGGCGACTGCTGTGGCAGCTTTCACAGCAGTGCAGTTGAACACCAAATGATCATTTGGCCTACCTTCACATTCATCATCCTCTGGGTTGAAATTGATTGCAAAGTCATGTGAGACCTGACAGTGAATAGAGAGCACAGGACGAAAAAAATATTCAGAAAAAGCAAAGATGGAAGTAATTGGCAATTGGTTTACTGTCATATTCAAGGCATATTTGGATGGACAGTTGAGTAGTACACTGCAAATTACACGTAACATTAATTATGTTAATACACATGATTGTTTGCTTTAGTTGAAACAGGCACTTAATTTGCATCTGGTTGCTTCATACATAAAACTACCTGGTTTCATCCATTCTCCCTATTTGTCTCTTTCTGCACGAATTAATTTCACAGCTAAGGTCAGAGAGTATGAAAATTCAGGTTGAGTGTCCTTGGTCTGAGATGAGCAATTTACTGTAGCTGTGTTAACACGTTGAGTCTATTGAGATTTCAGCTGAGATTTCAGAGCAAATGAGTCTGGCTGCAGATAATGTTCCTCTACACTCCCTCACCCACTACCAATAACGTGAGGGTTCTGATGTGACACTCACACACGGTCTGTGTTCATTGTTTTTCAGACCGCGTTCCCTAAGGCCCTAGCCACTATTACGACCAGCTCTGTCTCTGGCTCCTTAAAAAAACATGCTTTTCCAAGAAGTCAAATCTTATGACAACCGGCTGTCAATGCGAGACAGGCCATGCACGCCGACTGAAGCTATGGTTTCACTTTTATTATCTCGCCAGTCAGGAATGTTATTCCTCCAGACAGGTTGGCATTTGAGGAAGGAATGGCGGGGGGCTATACATAAACTCATTTAGGCTTTAGCAGAACCGGAATCTGTGTCGCAAATGATGGCATAATAATCAGATGCCTGCTGCATCGCTGTGGAGGGTAGGGGCGGGCGGGAAAAACCTCTGAACAGATTAGAACCCATTTATAACTCCCATGTCATTAATGAGGGAAAAAGATCAGAGATAAGAGGCATAAAGAGACAAACAAATGAAAACAAAATGTCTGGGGCCAGTCACTGCTACATGGAAATAATGAATAGTCTGGAAGGAAAGGCCTACCTCATAATTGGGCGGAATTCTAGCACCAAATCCCAGAGCAGAAAATCTTTTGTCGCTGTTGTAAGGGAAACAAAAAAATAGAGAAAATAATCAACTGAGAATATGTTTTCAAGCACTCTGAACATTTCATTATAGACACAGTCATCTCACCCAAACCCATCATCAAGCTGTTGAATAACATTGATCCATCAAAAGGGGGGTGGGCAACTGACAGAAATAGAAATAGGATAATGAAGGAAAGACAGGTGGAATAATAAGAAAAAAAAGAAGAAAGCGGAAAGACGCTGGGTGCGCCTAAAAAAGAGAGAGTGAGAGAGAGAAAGAGAGAAGAGGAGAGAGAGAAAGAGAGAAGAGGAGAGACAGAGCTGGAAATGGAAAGAAATAATAAATAAGTCAATAAGTAGGACTGTGGTGCCCCTTGGGAGGATCTGGCTGTGGCAGACGCATCTGTAATCACCCTGCAGGCTGAGCCTCTGAGATCAGCCAGGAGCAGAGAGGTGAGAGAGTGTCCCTGACAAGGGTCACCACCACGGGGAGGGGGGGGGGTGCCTAGCGAGCGACAGAGGTACACAGCGTTACTCCACAGCTTAAAAGAGCCCCTTGCTGGCCATGAGGAATAAAGAGTAGGCTTAAGGTTTTTTTTTAAGTGTTCAGGAAGTGCTGGGTTGTTGTTTTTCTTTTAATGCTTCCAATGTGCTGGAATAGTCAGGCCTGTCCATTCATGTAATGGCGAAATAGATGGGGGTCATTAAGAAATCTACAGGATTAATGTTTTTTATCTTCTGTGTGATTTGCAGAGCCATCTCTCTCTCTGTCTGTCTTTCACACACACACACACACACACACACACACACACGCACACACACACACACACACACACACACCCTGTCACTGCTGATGTATGGCCTAACTTTGTTGACAAAATGTGCTGTTTTGGACATCTTGAGTTTGCCCATAAATCTCCAGCAGCCTGCAATCTCAGATGACATCTCCATAATGCTGTTTCACTTTCAGATTCAGATGTTAACAAGAGCAATTACTGTTTAATTGCTTTACTGTAGAGCAGACAGGCAGAGATGAACGATACAGCATTGCCAAACCGCAGGACCACAGGATGCTTCAAACGAGCATTAGCCTGGGGAGAAGGGAGGGATCACCTGTGCACACTCACACACACACACACACACACACAAACAAAAATGAACACACACATGCAAAGACACATGCACACACAAAGACACACGCACTCACACACACACGCAAAGACACATGCACACACAAAGACACACGCACTCACACACACACAACTTTAAAGCCTCTAAATGCACATGACTTCTAGCCACAGTGGTGTGCTGTGAGCCTACTGGCACATTAGTGCAGACTGACGATAATGCAAATTTCCAGATCAAATGAAAAATCACACTTAAACAAAAGCCACATTAAAAAAAAAAAAATTAAAACCTTGGCTGATTCTGGACTTAAAAGGCTGACACAATATGAATAAAAGAAGAGGCAGGGCAACTAGGACATGAACCCACAAACACAAGTGTGTTCTAAATGGATGAGCTCTGTTACACTACATAATATTCCGGTTTTGCTTACACCTAATTGCACAGAAACTGGCTCATGACAGAAGCCCATCCTTAGGGCTCATTCACACCAAACACTCTGCGTATACAGCAGCTATGTCCGAATTCCTTTAGAATACGTGTTAACAAATTAGACTATTCACACCGCACGCGTGACCTGAGCGTATTCTGTCACCATACAAACATATTGTACACGGTTACGTGCTGTACACGCGGTGCAGGTTCAATTCGGTGTGAATGAGCCCCTAGGAGAGCATAAAGTGTGCACAGAGGTGCAGAACGTTGTGTGAGAGTGAGTTCCTTGAAGTTTTATGTCCTACAGCATCTGAATTAAACGTGAAATACCATAAGCGTAGCTTAACATGATTGTGTTGGATGTAGTCTAAATCGCATTTAGTGATCTGTACAGTAGGACATCCAAGCAATCACACACAAAAATTACAGTCGTAGTAAAAACTGAACAAATATCTCCATACACCACAAATGAGAACGTTTCCCACACAGTAAGCACAAGTAATTCAGACAAATTTAAAGAGTATCTTCCCACCACCTGTACTAAGCAAGAGGTGATTTCTAAGCTGTTATCCACGTGTCAGGAGAAGTAAGCTTCTCTGTCTGAAGCAGATGGGTTTAGAGCAGCCTCACTGACTGCTGCTCTTTATGGCCTCTCAGGAGATGACCACAGCCCAGTGTCGCCCCAGAGGGGGCCGCCAAAAAGGCCCTTCACCCCAGCGGAGAGGATTTGTGGGGCTTCTGCAAGTCACTAATCCAGCTTTTTAATGAAACCCCGCAGGACATAGATAGGAAAAATACACACACACACACACACACATACAGATCTACATAGACTGCTGTACACACACACAAACACACATTTCATGCACAATTTTGCATGAAATGTGTGCATAAAAAGACACACGCACATGCATACAAATGCACAAACACACACACACACAGACACACACACACACACACTGGAGGTGAGGGTTTAAGAAGTCAGCAGGGACATGTGAAAGTGGACATGAGTGAGTGGAACAGGAAACGCACCCAGCTGCCTGAAAGCCATTATGTCTGACAACTAATCATAACAAATGTGCAAGTAAACTGCATCAGGAGGCAGGGAGGGTGTGCAAAGTAGTTCATTGTTTTAGGGTCATGTGATTTTCAGGAAGGTGAGTCATGTTACCGTGGGCATCTAAATCTCCACATCAATCTCGGCCTCTCTGAGGGATATTCTGGGTGTTTAACACCTCCAGCTAGCTGGCCCCGTCACGTCTCTAACTATGTGAGGTACACATATACACACACACCACATATACACATACACACTACACAGACACATACTACTGTACACTCACACGCACCACACAGACACATCCTTGCACACACACACACACACACACACACACACACACAGACACACACACAGACACACACACAGACACACACACACGCACACACACACACACACACACACACACACACACACACACACACACACACACGCACACGCACACGCACACACACACACACACCATCTTTTTCTATGGAATTTCTTTGCTCTGGTAATTAAAAACCTTAAAGGACTGAAAACACAATTAGATAATAAAATGTAATCTGAACATTTCTTAGTTTTTTTACACTAAAACATCTGCCTACATATTTAATTGTAATGATCTATCGAGGCAATGTAGTTCGACAGTCGGGTACAAACTGCAGAAAAATATATTTTTTCAATATTTCTGTGTGGGTGCTGAGGGCTTTGAGTGTGCTTCATGTAGGGTCCAGGCATGATTACTATGTATAGTGTTCTTAAAAACATGCAAGCATGCATGAATCCTACACTGTGTGGACCAGCCACTTGCATGTTTATACAAATGAGCTCTCAGAGAATATAATCAGAGAGAAGCTTTTTTTCTCCTAAACGTGGTCGCACTAATTTCAAAATCTAACCTGAGACCAATAAAAGAGCAACAGGTTTTGGCAGAAAGAAAGATGAGTGAAATTACTGGTACCATGACATATTCAATGTTAACTACAGTGGCCAGTGTTATGTACCTATTTGGTCTTGTATAGTTTAATTTCAAATTGGAGACATAAGCGTTCTGTGACAAACTAGAGACATCATGTAGTAGCAGCATTTCTGCTGGTGTGGAGTGGGCTGTATACACATTAGTGCTTCATCTTCTCATGTATCATTTCTCTTCATTGTCATATCAAAGGCAGGAGGTTGTTCCTTTCCACTGTCGCATCATTCAGTGACCTACGGGTGCTTCCTGCTCATGGTGATTATGGCCATGTACGCATTAGGCAGGATAAATATAAATACGTACATCCATTGTTAAAACTCGCTCTGTCCACACTAGAACGTTTTTTTAAATATTATCGCACACACGCACCTGGATAAATACACTGTGTTTTGCTGCACGTCATTTTACACTTCACAGTATTTAAAACTCCCCGTGTATGCTGTACAGACCACAATGAGACACAGACGTTTTTAGTATTATCCACACCACCGGATCGTTTTCAGTGTTGAAATACGCTGTATTAAATAATTATGTGTATTAATATTTACCCAGCTTATGTGTACAGGGCCTAAAATGGATGGAGATGGAGCCTCCCTACCTGTCCTGTCCTATAAAGACAGCAGGTCCTACAGCGAATCTACCACTTAGCAATGGGACACACTGTTAAGATCACCTGGGTCTATATGCTCATTTTCCCCTCATGCGAGGACAGAATGGCCTGTGCTGCACATGATTTAGTGTTAAGTATGTCAAAGGGTCTCTGAGGAACAAGAAGCAACAGGTGTCTGCACATAAAGTTAGAAGCATCTGCACAAAGTGTCCCTGACTGCAGTCACGAGGCCATCCCGAAATACAGGTAGCAACAGAGGCACTGTCAATTTCCACTGGTTGTTGGGTTGATCTGATAAAAGAGTGACCTAATATTATATTATATTATATATTATTATTATAATTTAAGGTGTTTTTCTTGTTTCTGTATGGTGCAATAATACAATATTTGCTTTAGTGATCAACCCCCCAATCTTATATACCCTCTTCAATAACATGGCTGCGTTTCCTCAATATTGGTTTTAAATGGGAGCATCAATGCCCCTGCTGCTCCCACTCTCACTCTATTTCTATCTGCACACCGCTCCACTCATTTCACCACTGTGATTTTGGCACATTTATTTTAGAAAATGCCTTAGTGTTACATGAGTTCGTAGTTCGTTCCCAAAAATGGGCTGTTCTGATAGGCGAGCAGCCCAGCACGGCCCAGCACAGCCCAGCACGGTGCAGCACACCTCCACTGCTGGCAGCCTGCAGCGCTGCTGCTCCACTGTGCTCATCGATAGAAGCAGCCCACTCCATCCCACTCCAGCCCCTACACCTGCTCCAGAGATCACCTGGTTAAAATACTCTCACACCCACTCAGAGAGAGAGAAAGAGAGAGAGAGAGAGAGAAACAGAGGGAAGGAGAAAGAGAGGGAAGGGGAGAGAGAGAGAGGGAGGGAGAGAGAGAGAAAGACAGAGAGGGAGAGAAAGAGAGGGGGGGGGGGGAGAAAGAGAGAATGTGAGAGAGGAAGAGAAAGATCCCACACATTGTAGGTGTTTCACCCTGAAGGCTCTGTTTGCCTACTTTCTACCAAGGGACCAGACAAAAAACAAAAACTGCTGCTCTTCAGTCTGACTGCAATGTGTTGTTTTGAGGCATTCAGGATGCAAAATGTAGGCCATTTGTTCAAATTTCCCATCATGAAACTGGAAGCTCCCCTCTCTCATTAAACATGAAAATTCATTTGAATTCAAGGGAATCCTTGTTTGCCATTGTTGCTATAGATCATCTTGCCTTAGACGCAAATGTAATTACTGGTGTTTAGTCCATAATTTATAGGTTTCTATAAGTCGTCCGCCACAGCATGAAATGTGCACATTAGCTCATGGAAACATTAGTATAATAAAAGAACGTCAGTGGGGAGGAGCTGTAGGAAAAATCCAAAATGGAATTAATATTAAAAAAAAAACAGTCACACACATTCACCACATTCACCATAAACCTACACACACAAGAAAACAGGTTGCAGGGAGAGATCTGAACATGTAGTTAAACTATTTACACAATTCCCCAGAGAGAAAATACTGATAACATACAAGAGGATTACACAGGTACACGCCTGTCAAATTATATTCTGTATCAGTGACCAGAGAACACACAGGATTCCAGTACATTATTCATGTGAAGCATCACTCTAAACAAACCCTTTCCTCCCTCCTCCATGTTTGTTTCTACCACCCTGTGGCACCTGAATGACTGTCTGCTTTGCGTAATAGGCTCCTGCTCGCTAGCATCCAGAGCTGTCAGGCATTGGCAGGATGTGTCATGTCTTCAGTGGGAGGTGGGTGGGAGAGACAGGGTAGGAAACAAGGGCTATCACAAAACCAAAAAGGGAGCAGGAACCTACGGGCTCTGCCATTTGATCTGCCCACGCCACGCTCTCCACCAAGTCCCAGGCCCATTAGTGACCCAACACTGCTGACAGGAACCCCGACACTGGCATGGCTGGCAGAGAGGGAGAGAAGGAGAGAGAGCAAGATGCTGGAACAAATACTGTCTCAGATAGCAACGCCGCCAAGAGCAAAGTTAATTGGAGATTTCCCCAGTGTGTACTCGCGGAGTGCTGATATGCGTTTGGGCACCTCGTCGGTGTACTCCCAGTTACACGGATAAGTGAGACACAGCCGTAGGCATTGGCAGAAAGACATGGCAGTCCTGAGGGGGTCCAACTAAACCAAGACTGCAAGTGTTTCTGCACTGTGAAACATAAAATCCACATTAACTGCTATGTCACATAGAGTGTTGTGCACTCAATCCTAACAAACGATTTCACATAGTAACACACACTGCACAGCTCCAGATGTGCTACAGAAGTGACTGTCTCTAGGCTATTCACCTTTCCTGGTGTGCCAAACAAAACTTCAGTTTTCTAAAAGTCAAATGTCCGACAGTAAACACTTTTGAGTGTTTTCTGAACTTCACTTGGAAGCATTACCATCCTAAATGGCTAAAACTCTGTAGGTTCCTGCAGAGAACAGTTCATTCTGACAAAGGCCACACAGCAACTATTCCGAAAGTCATGGATTCACTTCTAAGACAGACAGTGGTGTTGGCAGAGTTCTATTCATTCACCATTCTGCAGCCAGCTTCAATGAATCAAGACCTAGTGTCAGGTGTATCTAGTTGGAAAGCTTTATGAAGGGTTATAAAGGCTTTATTTGAAGCATTTCCTCTCTCCCCCTCTGTCTCTCTCTCTCTCTTTCTCCCTCTCTTTCTCTCTCCATGTTGGCTTGGTGTCTAATGCTGGCCTTACACCAAAGGACTTTCCAAAGATTTCACAGTCATAGGCTACTTCCCCCGAATCGGAATAAAATCACCAGAGTCTTGCTGGAGTCGTGGTACACTCCTGTCGTCTTTTTCGTTTAGTGTAAGGTGTTAATCTGAGAAGTTTTAACTCAGTCTTTCTATAGTTTTGGCCTTACAACATTATCTTAAGTCCTGTGACTTGACATTGTCAACAACCAATAGATGCACAAGCCAAGAAGAGACTTTTACAATGGGCAAAGAATGTTCATAAATTCAAACATAGGATTCTAATTGACAGATCACATCCTGCACATAGACTGCATATGGCCCTGCATGATACAACAGACAATATCATACAGGCTATTTAAAGGGTAAACACTCTTCTTAAAGTACCACTCCAAGAACTCTAAAATCGCCCCTGCCTGCATCGAACAGCATTGCATGTCTAAAATAAAATTGTAACACACCTGTCACACAAAGGTAGCAATGGCCAGAAACTATTGCTGCTGTGTCTCTTTGATTTTATAAAAAGGGAAAAAAAGCGCCAAAAGGAAAATCTTTGATAAAAATTCTAGTTGTAGTCTTGTAATTAGTGACCACAGGCTTAAGAAAATCTTGTCTGGAACTAGGCTACACTGCCACTATATACGACTAATGACACACACACACACACGTACACCGACAAAAGCACACACACACATAAATACACACAAACGCACACACACACACACACACACACACACACACAAATACACACACACACATAATACACACAGACACAGACGCACACACACACACACACAAGCACACACAAACACACACATACAAACATACACTTGTGCACGGACAAACACACACAAAAACACCACACGCGTGCATGCTTTTATTTTCCATACAAGGTGCGTGTCTGCAGTGATAGGGATCAGCAGCTTCTCTCTCTCTCCGCAGCATGACACGCCTCACCTGTCATAGTCCTGGCAGATCTCTCCAACGGCGATCAGAGCCTTCAGGTACTCGTTTGGCTGGTACGGGTTGATGTAGTGAAGGGAACAGCTGTTGTGTGGATCACCATTAGACGCCGTGAAATCCACAGCAACCTAAACAGCAACAACAACAGCAAAACAAAAAACAACACATACATCTTAAGAGCAATGAAAACAGATAATAGTAACAGATTATGCAAATATAACTGGTACTGTAGCAACAAAAAGCCATTTGTGCATTACACTGCCATCAACCAAAATTGAGGATTCAGTCAGGCATCATGCTGGCAAGACTTGTGCTAATTAAAATCATCTGCCTTAGTAAATGGCTGGAAACAAATGCTTGGTAGGACTTTCACTTTCTGAACATCAGGGTTTTCCACCTCTAAGTCTAAGCAACATGATAATGGCCAATTAGTTGGAAACATGGCACGAAGTAGACAGAGTAGGACACTCTCTATGCACACCGGCTCAAGCACCATCTGTATAAATCAGTTAAAGGGTGGCAGCATGGAAACTGCCACGGCTCAGGGCAACTGCATTTCCATTTATTCATCAGGCAGATGTTAGTACCGTAAGCCATGCAATGTGGCAAAGAAAAAAAAGTTTAACTCCCACCCTCACACACACAAACTGACACACACATGTGAGCACACGTGCGTGAGTGACTGGCAGTAGACAAGACTCAAATAACATAAATACATTTGCGCACACACAGACACAGATGAAACACGGGATGTGCCAAATCCTGCTTGTGATCAATTATAACCCACAGAAGAAAGGAGCTACTAAGCGAGCCTGGGCTTGAGCGCCCGCAAAGGTTAATGCCAGCCGATGACACTGCCGCATTCCATCTGAGAGGCCCTTCGCATGCACAAGTCCGTATAATGCATTTACGATTTAATGCAGGTAAGCTGTGCAGTCATGTGTTTGTGTTTGGAGTTTGTCTATGTGTATGTGCATGTGTGTGTGTGTGTGTGTGTGTGTGTGTGAGTGTGTGTGTGTGTGTGTGTGAGTGTGTGGTGTGTGTGTGTGAGTGTGTGTGTGTGTGTGTGTGTCAGGGGGCTGGAAATATGGCTTCAATCGGAAACAAGCCCTCGGGCAGAACACAGCCTCTGTTTTGTCGCTGAATCAAACTCATATCTACATGAAAAGTGAGGCTGTTGTGACCTGATGTGTTAAATTGAGGAAGTGCTCCCTTAAAATCCAACAGCTGCCACAGCTGTCTGTGCTAATGACAGAATAACGCGTGCAAAGTGAACAAGGACAATAATTAACCATTTTTAGCAATGGAAAACACACTCAGCCTCTCCTAAGCCAGCTCCAGCAGCATGCACACAACAAAGCCCCAGTTTCACCTAAAACAGAGTGTCTCTCAGAGTGTGGTCCATGGACCACTGTTGGTCCACAAGCAAATGTGTTAAAATATAACATTTTTCATGTGTCTTAAGCTACCTATGCTATGCACAGTGTGTTTAAATGACATGTACATCATCTTCATGTCGTTCCCTAGTTACAGTTGTGATGCTGCACCAATTCATGCATTTACACAGACCTTCTAGCCTCAGAGGGGAGTGGTCCTTGAGTTTTTTAAGGGGATGGGGAGTGTCCTTGCTCTGGAAAGCTTTGAGAAACACTGCCCTAAACAGAGAAAGGAGTGAGAAAAAAGTGTAGATTTTGGACTTACAGTGAAATGAATCTGACACCCTCCCATGATGTAGTCGAGGAACGTATAGACTCTGTGAAGCTGTAAGAAACAGATGACACATTACATTTACAATCTAAATGCAAATCAATGCAACCCTTATCGTGACTAATAATGTAAGCTATTCTATAACCACTGCAGTTATCCTGGGGGTGGTGGTAAAATTTACTGTAATATCTTATAATAGTAACATGAAACATGAAAGGACCCTTACACAGAAATGAACAAAGCAAAAATGTTCCTCCTTAATGACCTCGAATTAAAGAGCCTAATGTTGGGACAGTATATCAAAGATCAATAGAAGAAGCAGAGAGCCATGGGCAACCCGCTTAGAGACTCCCAGTCTGTGCTCTCAGATGATACATGAGCCTTTGGAGGATCAGGGAGGAAGTTTCTCTCACCCACCAAACCACACGGATCATTACATATTTTGGTAGAATATTTCGGTCCTTAGATAGAGGATTACACAGCTGCTGAAATATGGAGAAAACATAGGAAGAGGAACATTCCTCTTTGCCACTCTCACCTCACCTTCAAATCAGAGAGAATGACCACGCCTGAGTTTTTGTAGTTCTTCTTCTTCAACTTGTACTTGGGATTGATGCAGTCCCATGTGACCTTCAGAAACAGATGTGGGGGGGGGGGGGGGGGGGGAGAAGGAAGGGGGGAGCAAGAGAGTGAACAGACAGACAGCTGAGCCTCCAACATCACCTTCCAGCTCATCCTTAGCAGACACATAACACAACAGTGCACAGAAACCTCTGACATACCTTTCTTTCTAGCCAAGCACCCTTAACACACACACACGCACACGCACACACACACACACACACACACGCACACTCACACACACACACACAATATACACAAAGTCACATGGGGGGATGCACATCTGTGCATGGAATTGACTCTGTGTGTGATTTCTGACCTCGTTTCCTTCACCAATTTTCTGCATCTCCTTGAAGGAGGTGTAGAACTCCCCAATGAAGTCGTGCTTCGCCCTGGAGTCGTAATCCCACACTAGGCACTAGGTGACATGGGGAGAGAGAGAGAAAGAAAGAACCATTTGCGCAAATGGGCCAATTATCGATTCATTCATCGCGTCAGTCATTGATCTTGTCCCCCAGTCCTTTTCTCCCTCCTCCCTTTTCTCCCTCCTCCCTCCCTCATTCCCCTGTGGTCGTTTCAGTCACTCCTTCATTTTCTGCGGCTTGTGTGCCCCAGTCCTGATTGCGCGGGTGGGGGGGGGGTGTCCTGCCGGGGCCACTTCTATGTGACTCAGAATGGCCAATCATCCCAGCCCTGGGTGGCAGGGCCTACCCTCTCCTTACCTTCAGTTTCCGGTCCTCGTCACAGCTGCACAGGGAGATGAGGGACACTTTGAAGGGCTCCCATACAGGATTGAGGTTGTTTTTGATCACCTGGGGGGGGGGGGGGGGGGGCAAAAAACATAAACAAAAACATGTATGTATGTTACTGCATGACCCTTTAAGAGGCACCCCCTATTATAACTGTTGTTACTAGAATGCCAGTGACCAAGTTGTAATGCTTTGCTAAAGACTTTCTGTAATGCCATAGTAATGTTGTAGTTACATTTTTTTACAGTCACACCGGCCAGCTACAGGCAAATGACGAGGAAAAACATCCAGCAAGCAATATGCACACGCCCCCCCCCCCCCCCCCCCCCCCCCCCCCCCTTACCTCAGTTCTGTGGACGAGCTGTTCGGTTCCGTCATCGTTGATTCGGTAGATCTCCAAAAACGGATCCGACTTGCTGAAGAGATCCTGCAATATCGTCGCACAGATTAATCCCCAGGGCAGCTCTGTGTAATACTGATAATGTCTAAAATATCTGACCCAGTGGCAAATAGACCGCATCATAGCAGTGGAACATGGGTGAGGAGGGCAGCGCTGTGTTGAGTATAGCTATCGTGTATGATCTTTAGTGAAGGGATAAGTCAATTCTGTGCTAATTTGACATGGTTTGTTTCACAGGCGTGGCGCTGCATGGCCCTCACAGCTGTGACACATCAAATCAGGAAACTGATGTGAAACATTCATTTGACACAGGGCTCCAACAGCCAGTAACCACTGTCTACAATTGGTTCCGCACTGTGTGTGTGTGTGTGTGTGTGTGTCTATGTGTGTGTGTGTGTGTGGATAGACAAGTGTTTGTGAGGGTGAACGTGTGTGTGTGTGTGTGTGTGTGTGTGTGTGTGTGTGTGTGTGTGTGTGTGTGTGTGTATGTGTGTGTGTGTGTGTTTTCTGTCTCAAAGCTTGCCTCTGTACGGACAGGCCAGAGAGACACTGAGAGAGGGCAGATGAGACAAGTACACAGAGAGAGAGAAAAAAAGGGAGAGACAGGCAGACAGAAACAGAGAGAGAGAGAGAGAGAGAGAGAGGGAGAGACAGGCAGACAGAAACAGAGAGAGAGAGAGAGAGAGAGAGACAGGGAGACAGAAACAGAGAGAGAGAAAGGGAGAGAGAGAGAGAGGGAGAGACAGGCAGACAGAAACAGAGAGAGAGAGAGGGAGAGAGAGGGAGAGACAGGCAGACAGAAACAGAGAGAGAGAGAGGGAGAGAGAGAGAGAGGGAGAGACAGGCAGACAGAAACAGAGAGAGAGAGAGGGAGAGAGAGAGAGAGGGAGAGACAGGGAGACAGAAACAGAGAGAGAGAGAGATGGAGAGAGTAGCACAGCAGAGGGGCAGAGAATGAGCCATTTAATGTTCCCATTTCTCGCCGCATTAGCCTGATACATCTCCTCGGGGACAGGGGGAAAAAGTGGTGCCCCCCCATCTCGTTGTCAAGGTAACAACTTCCCAGCGGCTTGAGTGCAGACTGATTTAGTCAAGTGATTTGTCCATATTTAAGCCTCAGCCAGGTTTCCAAAGCCCTCGTCCGCAATCAGCATCCCACACTGCAGCTCCACACAGATAACGCTGGCAGTTAACAGTTAAACATCATCTACAGTATGCAAAGCACACCTTAAACCTGGAAATAATCGGGTCTGGTATTGTCCATTTGTCGAACCGTTCTGTTGGATTCCCGATGGCCCTCCGTGGACGACTGTGCGTTTTAATGGCGGGGCATGGAGGTGAAGGTTACAGCCTCATTTGCACGGAGAGAGGGGCACCCAGAGCCACCAGGGAACCACATGCCGGAGTGTGATTAGCGCCCTATCAGATGAGGCACACTGGTGTCCTCCTCCCGCCATTTACGTGGGGCTCCGACCCCTAAAACTGACGTCACTGGAGCTGAATAGGAAGAAATGCTGTTCGGGAGGACTTGCGTTGAAGCGTAGACGAGAGGGGAGGTGTCCGTATAACAGGTGTGTGTGATGTAGGGGTTTAAATAATGTGCTGTCTATTTAAGTCATATCACTCTGCATAATAAGATCCTCAAAGTCATTGGAACAGACAGACCTTCTCTAAAGATTGCGGTGCAGCGATTAATGTGCCTAGCTGGTTCATCACTGCCATCTTTTCTTTCTCTCTCTCCCTTGTGTCTATTTCCATCACTCACTTTTGGCTGTCCTCACTCTCGCTCTCTCCCCAACCATTCCAACCGCCATTCCCTCAGTTTGACAGCAATGCCACTGTTTTGTTGACAGAGGGTTGTGTGTCTTCCCATGTCTGCAAGTGTCATTTCAAAGCAGATGGTCTCTTCTACTTGATGCTCTGGGCATTTCAAGAGAAGGGAGAAAAAAACAAGTTGCCTTGAAGCGGGCCTCAGTACAACAATATATCACTGACACAGTCCTGTTATTTCTTCTGTTCACATTAGCTGTGAATCACATACAGTCTTAGAAATAAGTTCTGAGAAAATTACAGAAAATTGAGAGTAATTGCACATTTGACAAATTTTTGCCAAAAAGTGTGCAACTACTCTTCATTGAATTTGCTCAGAAATGAGGACAGATACAGCAGGGAGGCTATATTTTTGTGGAGGCAGGGAGGCTATATTTTTGTGGAGGCAGGGAGGCTATATTTTTGTGGCCTGTAGTCTGATTCTGGGTGGGTGTGTCTTCACTGTCTTCGTCCCTAATAATTCCTGTGGAAAACGAACAGACAAAGTAACGAAGGCTGTCTGTTGAGCAGCCGATCGTATCTGAACAGAGTACTAAGAAGCTCTTAGGAGCACATTAACCCAAAGCCTTCCACAGATACATATGATTCAGGGTGGGGGGTTTGGGCAATAGACTAGTGACGAATAATGATGTTCAGACACCAAAAGAGATCGATTGAGGGCAAAGACTGGATGTGTTTGGAGCTAGAATTCATTTGCATTTTTATTTCATATTTACATTTCCGACCACTATCCATCCAAACTGGAAGGTTTTGATATTCCATCACTTAGGCGGAGATTGGCTTGAAATTGGAGACACTTCGAATGTGTTGTGACACAATTCTGCATTTGTCACTGGAGGTAGAGCATGCATGGTCTCGCCTATCATGAAAGTAAATGGAGGTTCACATTACGATGCAGCCATCCATGCAGGCATGGAAGAGGTCACTTGAGCAGCATTAAACTTGCCTGCAATAAAGTGTGTGAGAGCGTAAAAGAGAGAAAGCATAAAGACAAAGACAGTGGAGGGTAGAAGCATGCAGAGAAAAAGGATGGTAAATCAAAACAGATAGAAAAAGGAAGAAAATATGGCCGAAAGTGTCTGCGAGAAAGAGAGCAAATATTGTGACAGGTTTGTGGATTACAAAATCATTGTCTGAAGTAGTGTGTGGGAGATCATGGTGTTTGTGTTCGAGCTTCCAAACTCTGATGCTCTTCACAACCGTTTCAGTTCAGCCACAGAACTATCTCCATGTCCTCTCTCCAGTGTTTGGAGAAAAAAATGTGAATTAGAAAGATTTTTCCATCTACTATGAGCCCGCAAGATCTTATAGAGTGTCCTTTGGATATTGACACAGTTTTTTTTGAGCAAGACTAATATTAAAATGCAAAAACTGGAATGTCAGAGTGAGGAAACAGGAGGAAAACAATCTGTGCCGCGGTGTGAACATAGTCAAAGTGAGTGCCACGGGCAAAAGAGAAACTGATCATAAAGAAAAGGTTGATGGGAAAGGCTGTAGAGAGACTGATAAAAAACAGAGTAATGGAGACAGAGATGGCAAGATGAGACATTGTGTGACAACAAAGAAAAAAAGACAGAGAGAGAGAGAGCGAGCGAGAGAGAGAGAGAGAGAGAGAGAGATGGGAGCTAGAGTGACAGAGAGAGAGGGAGAGAAATAGACAAGATACAAAGAAGAGGAGATGAGTGAAGAGAGAGAGTGTGTGTATAGGCGGTGGAGTGCGGAGGCGTTTTTGTACAACAGGCGGGTGCTGGGGGATGATCAGACACCTGCGGAACTTCAGGGCCAGCGGTGCATTGTGGGTAGTCTTGTGTGGGAGGTGCTGTTTGCACACAGTGTAAAGTGCCAGCCAGCTAACTCACAAATTCATCTCTTAAGATACAAACACACACACAAACACATACATACACATACTTACTGATGTACTCTGTCTTACACAAACACACACACACGCATGCATGCACACACACACACACACACACACGCATGCACACACACACACACACACACGGAGACCATGTGAGTTCCAAACCACATTCAAACACGTTGCATTTTCTAACATCAATGAGCTTGGGAGACAAACACTTGTCAGGAAAGCAAACCGCAGGAGGGGGAAGAGTGAAACCCAAGGGGAACTCCATAAAACTAGATCCAAATCTATAACAATAGTGGAGATGTGAAAGCTCTCTGTGTAGATGATGTTGTTCACAATATACTGTTGTCTATCCTGTATTTTCTAGTAGTAAGCTATCTTTTTTGTCTAGTAATTGTATCAGATGTACTGCATGGCACAGAACAGGTTTTTAAGTAAGGGAAAGCGGGCGATGAAATGACTGGCTCCGTGGAAATAATGGTGAGGTGGAGGCAAAGAACTCCGCGATGCGAAGTGGAGAGGAGTTCCCTCCGCTGACTCACTATTTCCACGGAAGCGGTTACCTTGAAGGCTGTTATCTCGCTTATTTCCCATTTGCATCCAGGACATATTTTAATACAAAATTCTCTTCATATTTATGATAAAATATGTACAAAGCAACCAGCTGATTTGCTACTTAGCATAGCATCCATTAGGAAAAAGAAGAGTGTGGAATAGACAGTCACTTAATCGTTAACTTGGCTACTACATCTATCATTACATTACATTACATTACATTACACTTAGCTGACGCTCTTATCCAGAGCGACTTACAGATATTTACAGGGTTTCAGTTACAGTCCCTGGAGCAGTGTGTGTGGGGTTAGATGCCTTGCTCAAGGGCATCTCAACCATGGGTAGGGTGGGACTCGAACCGGCAACCTTCCGATTGCAAGACCAACTCCCTAACCACTAGGCCACAGCTATCATCGATCATACATGTGACCTGTACTGTATATACTGTACTTCATCTGAACAAACACTCACACTGTGGGGCCAAAAGTGGAACTGTTAATTCTAGTTTAGCTTCTGTCATCAATTTGCTGCCAACACAAATGAAGCCCATTTCCAGAACTGGGCAGAGTCCCCCATCTAAATCCCATCAGCCATGTTCAGTGATTCAGTGTTCAGCAACTTTGCATTGATCAGCTGCCGTTTGGCACCAGGCCCTTGCGATGAAGCTCCAATGCTTCTGCACTTCATTGTCAAGTAATGAATTATCAATGACCTGAAGAAAAAGGGAAATCAATTCCACCCCCAATCCGTAGCTCAGAGGCATGGTATAGTGGTTGTAGTGGTGGCTGTAGTGGGTGCGTGTGTGTGTGTGTGTGTTGGAGAGGGGCCGGAGGGCTGGGGGTGTGACAGCAATAAGCAGGTGCTTATCTATGAATAACCTTGCTGACTAGAAAATGGCAACGCCTCCCCCTTACCTTATCATCCAGCTTCTTGGCACAGAACGAGAGCTCCACGTAGCCGTTGTTCCCAGAGATCTCCTCCGCATGGACCTGAATGAAATGATAATAAGAAGTATATGTGATAATACGATAATAATAAGATAAGACAATACAAAATAAGTGTATGTGAGATTTGATTTTAAATTTGATTTTATTATATAATAATATAATAATGTTTTTTGTTATTTTTCTACAAGTAAGCTGACCATTTTTGTTTATAATGTGGAATTTATAGTGTTGTACATCTGCTAAATGCTATAACTGTAACTGTAATTATAATGAAAAGATGGCTAAGTGAGAGATTTCCTTCAGTGTTTCTTTCTGATGCATCTGTTACAAGATACACCATATGTGCCTCCTCCTGCTAAATGTTTATAGGGTGTATGAAAATCAGATGTGCTGACTGTGAATACTTGTGAGATAAAAGCCTTTCTTGGCCCCAGCATAAATAATCAGTCCTGGAGTTTTTTTTTCCATATGTGGCATGTCTTCGGGCAAGTCTGAAGTTGCAGACTGGTGATACTTCTGAAAGGAAGGGAAAGTGTGCTGCTCCTGGGCTATCTGGATGCTTTGCTATGTTTATATAGTTGTTTGTACAATCAAAGAATCAATTCTCAGTTTTTTCGCCACAAAATATCTCAGATAAAAGTAAACTGAGCATGGACATGAGACGCCCAGGTACCCTGAATAACAATTCATCCTACTTTAAAAGAAGAAAGCTGATCAATGTTAAACACGGCATTACTATCACTGGGCTTAAACAAGGCGAGCTGGAGACAAGAGAAGGGAGATAAGTAAACAATGGAAAGATAAGATTCATAAAATTAAAATTGGGAAATCAGGAAGAAACCTAGACATGGGCACGGAGATAGACTGGGAGGAGGGAGGAGGGGGGAGGGGGGAGGGGGGAGGGAGGGAGGGAAACACAAAAGCAGGACTGAGGCACAGGAATGTGTCCTGTCAGTGAGAGGAACAAATAAGTACAGATTCAGCAGGGGGAGAAGACATAGATAGGCACTTTATCCCATCCCTACAGTCACATCACTGAGAAACTGAGGCTATTCAAAGTTGAACTGAGGGTAGAAAGTTGTCTGGGGCACACAGCAAAAGAAAAGCTTTAAGATTTTATGCTGGTTAAGAAGCCAACCAAAGAAAAGAGGGGAGAATCATTCAAATGTAACAATATTAAGAGGAGATATAATCTCATTACTGTGTTGTTTGGCTTGTATCTAAATGCTGCTTATGACTAAGGAGAAGCAAAGCTTTAAAATAATCTAAAATCACGATAACACTCCTTCTCATTCATCAACACTGCTTTTGCAACGCCCATTGGATGCCTAAAGCAGTGGAAAAAATGATTTAATTTCCACTAAGCCTACCATACCACACTAGAATGCTCAAGGCACCTAGAAACATTGATGATGCACTGAATTACATATGAAGCGTGTGTGCTGAGTTACTAAAAAAAGTAATAATTTAAGAATTAATATAAAAAAAACTCTGAACTAGGGAGTCCCTAACAAGATCAGAAAACGTACTGACTACTGCTTATTGATGGCACGATGTTGCATGATGATGATGATGCTTCATGCAAGACCTGACATGAGATTTGTCAGCATCTTCCATCTTCCACACACAAGCAATCCAATGTTTGGGCGGCTTGTCACCACCACGAATGTATGGATGAGACACAAAAACAAAAACGTTCAATCAAAGCACGCACATCCTAAATGAACACTGGGAGCAGGACCAAAAGGCAGTCAAAATCAGTAGAAAAGAAAGTCCACTTGACTAGAATTTATGCTCCCAAGTTTGTTTTAGTAAAAACCATGACGTTTCGGGCTCTCACCCTTTCTCAGACTTCCTGAGACACAAAAACAAACCATGCCATCTCTCAGTGTCTTAGAGCCGCCGAGCTTTTGTTCTGCTCGAAAGGTGATGGGCCACTTGCCATCCGCAAAAAACGGCATCGTGCTGGCACGTGAGAGTGATCAGCTAGTTGACCGAAGCTAGGAGTGTGTGCTCATATGTAATGACAGGAAAACCGTTGTGCTCATTAAGCCGCAGATAAGCTACAGGGCACACTGAGGCACAAGTTCAGCCGCCGTGATGAATCACCTCGTCTCCTTTAATCAGGGGCTTATTATCGGGCCCAGGAACAGGAAGGCATGCAGGGGGGAAAGAAAAAAATCCACACCTCAGGTTCACGCTAATCCCCTGAATTTATTAACCTGACTCTACCGGGGCGTCACCGCCGCTCCAACCGCCTTTTAATGCCTCCCGGCTAACGCTGCCGTAAACCTCCATTACATTGCGAGATCCTCCAGAACTGGCCACCCCCCAAAGAGAGGGGTCGAGGCCTGATAACAAACCTGTGTTTACACCTCCACAGCAGCAGTGTGGGCATTGAGAATATCTGCATCTCTCGGGCACTCATATCGCCATGTGTTTCATCACGGTTACAGTACAGGGTAGGCCAGATTATCTGTTCTCAGCTCTGCAATGGGGGAGGATGTGGTGGGCAAAGGGGTGGGATGGAAGATGAAGGGAAAGCAGGAAAGAGATGGAAATGAATGATGAAGGGATACAAGCAGAGACAGAGAGGAGAGGAAAGGGGGGTGGCACCTTGTTATAAAAAGCACCTTTACAACTGAAATGATAAGGAGTCGTCCTAGCTATTGCCTATTGCTGGTACTCATAGGCTATACACTGTGTATCTGGCATAAAAAAACATGTTGATTCAATGTCACCTTTTCCATACTGACATCTTATCCAAATATCAATGTTGATCAAGCATTATATTGTCACTGCTAGAAAGCCTACAGTATATTGATGGTGACTCCTGGTCCTTTTTCTATTATATTTGCAGAGATATTTTTTAACAACCCCTGGAAGTCTTTAAATAATGGAGAGTAAGTTTTAGCAGACAACAAATCATGCTATTAATTTATTCAATGATTATAATAAATCAATAATTATATTTCCACACTGACTTGTTAGGATTCATTTTTATTCAGTCACTTGCCAAACAGGTCTACAGTCTCAAATAGCGCCACACAATCATGGCAATGACTTCAAGTGTTAAAAGTGTCTGCATGCTGTGGTTTTCACATGTAACTCTCAGTTTCATTCTGCATGGCAATCTGTGTCCTTTATATCTATTTCTCTCTCTCTCTCTCCCCTCTCTCTCTCACTCTCTCTCTCTCTCTCTCTCTCTCTCTCTCTCTGTCTTTTGAATCTGTTATTGAATAGAGGCTTTGTGCTACTCAATGCACCCACCAAGGCCAAGACAGGTCAATGAAAACCAAACCTACCGTGATGGTGGATTTTCCAGCATACTTCCCGTACTTCAGTAACAAAGGCTTCGTCATTTTCTTCTGAGCCACAATCTGCAGATTACAGCGCACGTCTTAATCAGAACTGTCGGTAAAGGTGTGCTGAACTCATGGCTTTTGTCTTTGTTTCCTTCATAAACACAGGTCATCGATCACCTGCCTGTGAACTCATGCAGTGTCCTAACTCCATGTGATGGGCATATTCATAAGTAGCATTCATTTGGCGGTACAATTTTGATGTCTGATATCTTAGGTTTACTTTGAATAAGTGTTCCTATTGTTGGCTTTTTGAGACCTTTTTGCATGAAGGTGGCACCTCCATTGAATTTATTTATTTTGGGGGCAAACCACATCCATCACCCTCCAGCGCACACATGATACTTCTCAGATGACTTCTAGGAAATGGCTGCAGAAATGCTCACTGTCATTGTCGGTACCTGATTGGCACCGCCTATCTGATCCGCTCTGCACATGCGCGGGATATATGCATTTTGATACACCAAATGTAGGCCTACACAATTTATATTGGCAGGCATCACTTTGGTCTGTTAGATTGGCAGTAACAACCTAATTTTTCAAAACATAAATAAAAAAAAACAGCAGATGTTTTGTTTTGCTTTCAAGCATCTCAGCACCACATGTCTAGTACATATCAGCCTGGCAAATAGGCCCTTTACTGGCCATGTGCGCAAGTACAGAGCAATCAGTTAGGCAGTACAGACCAGGTACCAACAGTGATATAGACCATTTCAATGGTAAAAACAAAAGCAATGCTGAAATGTGTCATGGTAATTAATTTGGCTACATTTCACATTTTTGGGAATCTTAAAACAGCAACTTTGTTGGAACAGCTGTGATGGTAACAAATCAAACTATTTTGAAACAGTCTGTAAGTGTATGAGTGTATCCCAGGCTCACCTGACCCAGTGTACATTCCACACCGCCCAGGAAGTCATCATCACGGGCGCCGATGCTGTGGGTCCCATGGATGTCAAACACCTCAAAGCGCAGCTTCTGCACCTCTTCGAAGTAGTAGTCCACCGAGAAGACCTTGGCAAAGACCGGGTGCAGGTTGCTCTTGATTACCTCTGTGCGGTCAAACTGAAACAGACATGTGGGTGACAGGTTCAGTGAATAGTTATATATATTATTTCCAGATCAAACTATTTTAATAAACTGTCTTTTCAGTTGAGACGACAAAGAAATCTGAGCACTCAGTGGCAAAGGACATGTTATTGCCAGGAAGAACACCTAATCCATTAACACTCAAACGACAGCCAGCCACAGACTGTTTGCCTGTCTGTGTTTGTAAAGCACATCTTTTGAAGGACACCTTAATCTTGTGAAATTTCAAAAGGGATAAAGGACTTCTGACAGTCGTATTCTGCAGACTAGTGTATTCAATAAACCTGTGGGCAGCCATAGCTCTACTTACTGACCTGCACGTGTATATTATTGTCTGCCTACCTATCATCTATCCAGGAGAAGGAAAAACTAAGGGAAGGAGAGCAATAGAAAGAGAGAGAGAGATGGAGAGAATGAAAGCGAGAAATGTAGCAAGGCCAGAGGTAAATCAGACAATTTCACTGCCAAATGTGACTGGGGCTCTGTGGACCGTGTCAACAAATGTCCCTGAGTACGTTCAGGTTTTTGCTTGAAAAAAAAAAAAACACATATTTTCTTGGAGGATTTCATGCAAATGAGTCTGACTACCGGCTGAACTTCAGGACCGATATGACTCATTGAAAATCACAAAATTAAAAATTTTAAATTATACCAACTGTGGACAACCGAGTACTGGATATGTATACTGCACATCGTACACAGATTAAAATTTCTATCTCACTCAGTAACATTACATTTGGCAAAATAATGACTTCTTAAACTTAAACTGATTCAGTAGGAAAAAACATTTTGAAAAAAGCTAGGAATTCATTGCACTATTAAAACTAGTAATACTAGTACAAGGAGTAGCCAACTAGAACAGGTTTTCCTAATAAACAACGCAAACCTCAACCTCAATTTATAAATGTATGTTTAGGGAAAAGCTTTGCCATTGTGACATTTCCTTTAAATGTGTTTCACACCCTGTCTACAGTGTGTCTTGAGTATAGTGCTTTGCAGGTTGACTGGTCCATCTATCTTAATATCAGCAGGACTGCTACAAGAACACATCCCCTAAACGTCTCTGTGATGGAGTGCCATCACTAGGGCTGCGGGTGTGCTGACTGCCATACCAACTGGCTCTTTGGCGTTGCGAGCAAAGTGCATGTTTGGTACCCTGGAGACCTGGGTTTGAAGCTGAGAGGGGTGACTTCTCCCCTTCGCCACAGTCTCAGTTTAATGGGCATCTAGAAAACCGAGTCTCTCCATCACACCTGTCCGAAGTCACTTTTGCTTATGAGCATAATTGTTTTTCTTGAACACATCCATTTGAACACCTTCAAACTTTATTCGAGAACTTTTTTTATCACCAGCCACCAGAGACTTTTTAGCCATAAACAGCTTTCTCTTTTAATCAGCATGTGTTAAAAGTGGCAGAAGGCCCATGAGTATTACAAAGATTCTGAATTGAAAAGAAGACAGAGAAAGGTGTGCTTACATCAGAAAAACATGAATGGTCTCTTCCTCTCTCTCCTACACACACACTCTCTCTCTCTTTCTCTCATGGAGACACATACACAAACACACACAATGTCTCTCTTTCACACACATACACACACACACACACGCACGCGCACACACACACACGCGCACGCACACACACACACACACACACACACACACACACACACACACACACACAGTCTCTCTCTCTCTGTCTCACACACACACACACACATACACTTATGTTCAAGCTGGCATGTGCAGCTCTGTGAAGCCTGGAGCCCGCAGGCGGTAATGCCGGCAGGGAAGGGGGGTGGGGTGGTGGTGAGGGGGCGAGCCTGGCGATTACACACACGGCCACGTGGCACTGTCTGATGTGGGCTGGATCCCTTAGGGGTCTGTGTGAATCGGCTCACGTTCGCCATCCCACTGGTGACTTCAAACGGTGGATGTCTCGTTTTCATGCGCCTTTCTCGATACATCATTAAAGGAGGGCGCCTGGCTGGGAGGAATGTCATTTGGCCGCCTTTAGCAGGGAGGAGCTTTGCGAGTACTGAGAGAGAGCACGTGTTCAGAAGAGGAAAAGGCCTGGCAGGCGGGCAGAGAGCGGAGTGGCATCAGCTGATAGGGTTTAATGAGGAAGAGAGACTGTCACCAGAATCACGTCTGAAGACTAAAGCTACGTCCTTGAAAGTGACAACAAACACAGAGGAGAGAAGGGATCAAATGGAAGGATACAGTTTACAGGCACAGCTTCATCTGTTTTAAAATTGAACTCAGTCATGTACAGTACATCACGACAGCAGCCATATTAGTGCAATAAAGCAGACTACTGGTACTGCGGAGCCATCCCTATGGAACCATAACCTCCAAAACAAACAAGCAAACAAACACACACACACACGTTCTACACATACATGCATATACCTCAACATGCTGACTTTTCTCACCTATTATCTTTGGGCATCAGAAATATAATATGTTCACCGGCTGAATAGACAAACCATGCATATATTCATAGTGTTTACACACTACTACATATAGATGTGGATGCAGCACGCATGCATCCTCTTGCAGCCAATGAAGACTGCAAGCTCCAGGCTGTGGCATTTATCCTGATTCAGTTACGCCGCTCCGCGTGTCACTGTCTGAACTAATGGCAGCCGTCAGCAGCATGCCCTCCTTCTACACTCTCCCTACACCACAACCCAAACACATGCAGATGCTTCTACCCCACACTCGCACGCTTCTTATCATTCTCTCTCTCCATCCCCAGAGCATTGTTCGTTAGACTGTCAACCAGCCCAAGATAAGCAGGTTTTCACTCTACAACATCAACAACCATTAAATGTCATTAAAATTATGTTCTGAAGTTCCCTTTCCCTCTGCTGGGAATGTTCCCAAGGCTCCAAGCTCCACAGCTCCTTCCCAGACAAATTAATTTCTCCTGGAGTTCCCCTTTTCAGTTTTACATATGAATAAGTAAAGGCTTCTTTTCACACTTATTACCAGTCATATTCTACTTCAAAAGTACTAATGAGGGCCTACTTATAGCTGAATTCAGAGTATAAATTCTGCGTAGAGAATGAGCACCATATAATAAAGACAGAGAGAGAAAGAGAGAAAGACAGTAAAGGAGTGAGAAAGAGAGGACTCTGTCCGCCTGAGAAAGATGATCTTGGCACTCTCACGCTGTTCGATTCTGAGCTCTCAGCACCACAGGGCATCACCTCCTTTTAACGACAATCACACGGCCGGCCATTGCACCCACACCACCACACTCTGCTCTAACTCCACTACTATAACTACGCACCTGTAACTGCTCCGCATCGCCCTGGCCCCTTCCCCCCACCGAGTGCTCCAGTACACCATGATCTACACATCATCTTTTTTCTCACCTGGGGTAAAGCTTTTTTTCATAATTAACTGCATAACCTTTTCAACAGATGGTGCATGGTATTTATTTTATCGGCAGCCCCGTGCTACATGCAAAACAGTGGACGTGACAGGAGGCTGCTCTTCCAGGCGACCAGATGCACACCTGACTCCTGTAATTTACTCAGCTGATCACAGGCTTCACATGATTAATTGGTTGTAATCAGGTATGTTGCTGCTCAGTGGAGAGGAGAGGCCCCCGGGCACAACAGCCACATGCGCCTTGCACCGCCTGACCTTTACCCAATCATCACCATGAAATACCATATCAGTCAGCAGCACAGTTCACTCACTCCAACACCTGGTGACAGAGGTAACCCTACAGGTTGTGCCTTAAATCCAGTTGCACTGGCAGTTTTATAATAATAATTATATAATAATGAATAATAAAGCATAACAAATCAGAATGCTTTTGAACATGTAACTGTGCATTTGAACAACAGTGTATTTGAAAAAATAATCTATAGAATCTGAGGTATGCATTGTACTAAAAGTGCATACAGATTTAAGATTGGTACAAAGTTGATTAAAATGGGGAAAGTGATTTCAATACATTGTTTAAATTTCATCAGGTTGTTTAGCTGATAAGTGCTGTTTCATGGAATTGCCACATTGTTGCAGAATGTAGTTCTTGCTGCGTGCAAACTTTCTATGAGCATACAGTTCGCATTTATGGTTCACATAGTAATCCCAACTTATTTAGGAATATAAACATCCTCTATTTTGTTTGCATATAGGTTCATTTTCCAAATTCCATCAAAATGCAGCGGGTTTTTGTTATTATCAAGCGAATACAGAATGAAGTCATTACTCATCCCACATTGCACAGTGAGGTTATCTCATTCAAAATTCTTTCTCACGGCCTTTTCTCATTTAGATTCATTAAAACAAATCCCAGTTTTAAAAAGGCTCCCACAAACTCCCAGCTATGGTCCTCTGAAGGCGTTGCTTTTTTAACCTGACTATCGGGAGCCCACTAATTGCTCCGGCTCATTATCTATCCCTTCTAACTGCAGAGATTTTTACATACATGCTGTACCTGAAACACAGTCCAATTAGCGGAAATATTGAGGCACACACTGCAATTCATCTTGTTTGAGATGCAGATAGACTGGAGGGAAACAAAGTCAGTCTGTGGAGCCCCATATTCCTTCTGGAAGAGGCAGCAAAAGAAGTGAATAACTTTCACATGAGATCTCATTCCCAGGGGAAACTACTGCACACTGTATAGTCCTTCACAGTGACAAATTGCAGAGCATATTTGCTGTGCTACTGACACTCAGTGTACTATATAGGAGACAACATATCTGTTTGCTGTCCAAATCCACTACCGAAGTAAGGCTATCATTCAGACATTGTTTGTTAAAGAACTACTTAATATTCATATTCATGCCCCTAACAGCGTCACACAGGCAAATGATGAGGCCAATTAGAGTGACAGAACTGGGGGGAGTGGGTGTTCTTTTATTGATTAATTATGGCTGTGCTGGGTTTTCAAAAAGACATTGGGGAGATAAAGTTATCCTTCACCCATGTTATTTGGACAGCATAAAAAATGACCAGTGCCTGGCTCTCCTGATTTCACCAAATCTTCACTTGAAATGCCGAAGCTTAAAATGTCAATGCAGAAGTACATCTGCATAAAACTGAAGTACACCACAGATAGAGAAAGGCTCTGGGGGAGGCCTCAATATATTCTGAAGGGTCTTTGATTTGCAAATGTGTATATTGAGAGCTATATTTAGAGAATATGTAACGAGCATTTCACTGAGTGCTTTTTGAGTGCTGAGAGAATAAGCATTCAGAAAAGGGTAGTGAGTGTATGTGTTTGTGGGTGGGGTGGGGATCAGCAATGGAGTGGCCTGGAAAAAGAAAGACAGAGAGGGAAAGAGGGAAAAAAACAAAGACGCAGTAATTGGCAGTGGGCTACCCCACTCAATCTGGGCAAGGTGAACCGAACCGGAGATTTAACAGGCTTTGTAAAACAGGCAGCATACACTACTACGCTAACTGCAGAGCCACTTTTCTGTCTGACTCAGGTGCATCACTTGTGGGAAATATGAATTTGTGGAGATAACAGGCGATTCCTTCGAGCCAGCTGCCACTTCTGTGTGGTTCCACCACGTGTTCTCTCTGCTGTGGCATACTGCACTGCTGCTGAGATAATGGGGCCAGGATTAAGACTTCATCTTTCAGTCTGGCACACCACACAGACAGCTCGCTCTGCTCTCCAAAAAAACCCTCAGCATTGTCTATTATCCACAGAGCAGAGTATAGTGGGCTCTTGAGACCGTTGTGTGACAGCTCTGACGAGGCACAACAAAATATGGGTGACCTGTTTACAGTAAAATTCAGACTGCCACCAATGCTAAGTGACTATGCCAAACTGGCAACCGTAAGGGGAACGAGATGGTCACCACTCACCCACACTCATGTACACAATGTTAATTTTCATGCTGCTCATTAAACACACATTTCTGCATATTATGTAGTCACCTTATTTCTGCTGTCAAAGAAAGTAACATTGATTTGTGTTCATAGTGTATTGAAGATTACACTGAGATTTACCTCATGCTGTTTCCACTTTTGAGGCAGCAAAACAATGATGTGGAGGAGAAGAGAAGGTGGGCAGGGGAAGGTGGGCAGGGGAGGGTGGGGGGGTTCTCACCTCTGTCCACTGGCCCATGTTCTGCACCATCAGGATGACGCAGGGGTCCGACTTGTTCAGGGTGTCCCGGTCCAGCAGGGCTTTGCAGGAGACCCGCAGCTCCACCTTGGAGACGCAGGCGGAAGGGACGCTGCTAAGTGGTGCAGCAGGGGAGATGGCGTCCTGTGAGTCACTCATCCTGGACTGGAGAAGGTGGAGGAGCGGTCAAGCAAGGGATGCGAGGCTTGCTGCTGTGTAACGGGGAGCTCAGGGGCTGCGAGAGATCTGACAGGGGTCGGCGCAGTGGTACAGGCTGAGGAAGCCTTGCAGTGCAAAGAAACCGGAAAATCAGGACTGCTCAATGAAGGCAACGGACAATACAGTTAATTTGAATCTTCCACAGACCTATTAGTCTTCAGTGAAGTCATTCACCAGGACAGCCAACAGGTGTCATGTCTGTTGTGGCTTAATTTAACACCCAGTCAATCGTTTGATGTAGAAGAGCGGCCCTGGGTGCAGGAAACACAATTTAGGACAAGAAGAATTTCAGTATTAGTAAAAACATGCAAGTTCCAACGGCTCAGCTATCCGTTATTGGCAAAACAAAGAAAAAGGTTCCATGTAATAACAGGTATTGTCCTCGGATTGTTCCACAGATGGTCCCTAAACATCCATTGAAGTACAAAAATGAAAAAAGTGCTTTTGTTTGTTTGGGATTATACACAGCAGAATAATAATAATGTAGTTATATACATTCAATTAATGCTTTCAACAGTCAATAAGGAACTATTCATCCATACACATCCTCTTTAAAACTTGTAGGTTTTGCGTCACATTTGTGGTTACAGTTACGCTTACGCTAATAAGTACACACGTAAAGCTATAGATGCCCATAACACGTGGATGTTCAGTTTGTATTAAAAAAGATACACGTAATGACCAGCAGGCTAAGCATCCTCTGTCTCAATAAGTTGGCGTTTTGTAACACGTTCAGCCCGTAAAATGAAATGCCCTCCCCTGTTCATCTGGTAATATACACACGCTTCCCAAACAGTGGAAAAGCGGATCAAGCGCTATGAGCCAGCCAGAAAGGGCGTTATCGCTATTTCAGCACCCTAATGGAAGACAGCTCCCATCATTGCCTCAGTGCAAGAAGTCTTCATCTGAGCACCGCCTTGGGTTAATGTAATATGACTTCCCCTCTGCCTGCTCTGACATTGAAGAGACTTTCGTCGGATTCATATTAGACTGAAATGTCACTGAAATGTTTAAATGTAGTCTTTTTAAACGGATTGAACCACATGCGGAAACCTGAATGCCGCCAAGCCAAAACTGTCAGTTAAACTCGATTGAAACTTGCCATAAGGCGGGGAAAAACACAACAGCCTTTTTATTCTGCAGTAAAACTACCGGTGACCACATTTATTTGGCGCTTCTAAGCAACGATGGGCGATTGTGGTGACAAGTCATTTGAATGCGGATTTGATTTTTGCTGGCATCTT
This sequence comes from Coilia nasus, assembly GCA_027475355.1. NCBI lineage: Eukaryota > Metazoa > Chordata > Actinopteri > Clupeiformes > Engraulidae > Coilia > Coilia nasus. The sequence goes on from CM050207.1 coordinate 25,062,994, forward strand.
TCCCGGAATATAACCCAGAAAAAAAGAATATCTTCAGAGCAAAATACTCTACTGTTCAATTTCTTTGTGCCCAAGTAGCTGTTTGGTGAAAAGTCTGCTCAACCATTCATGCACCTTTTGTAAAGTCTTGCTGCACGTGCGGTTTGAAGTAAAATTGACCAAAAGTGTCTTCAGGCTATATACCACAAACTGATGCTACTTCATCCTACCATTAATTACTACCACTGGCATTATACAGCTACAGCTGGCTTCTTCCATTGCAAGTTCATTGCAATGACTGTCATAATGCTGTAAACTGCCGTTCGCTTCTAAATGATCAACAGATTTTTCAAACAAATATTTACCCATTGTATTTTTTTATAAAGACTACCATAATAACCATCCAAAAAAAGGAAGTTTCCAAACAGTGCTTACCTGCTGCCGTCTTTCACTTGCACCAGGACTTGCACTTGTTTTAGCGCTTCCCTATTGCTCTTTGCTTTTCCAGAAACTCGGCGCCGCGGACAGAGAGAGAGAGGGAGAGAGAGAGAGAGAGAGAGGTGTGACAAGAGCAAAGGAGCGAAGAAGTGAGATGCATCTACGGTAATGACGATGATGCTTGTGTCGTCATGCACCGCTGGAGGGCAACGTTGTGATTGGGTTGATAATGTCATATCTGCTTCGACTTATTCTGAACAAAGGAAATGTTCAAAATCGATATAGAAACGCTTTCACTGAGGGCTTCCGTATGGAGCAGTCTAAAATGAGCAATAAAACCATGAGACGATGCCAGATTACTCAGACTGAGTGGTGCTGAGCCATAGGGGTTACCTAAAGGTCACCTTGTTGTAAGGTGCAGCCCTGGGAGCTCTGGTCAACACAGTCTTCAACTCTAGAGTGCCAAAATTAAATGTACTGTAAACCAACACAGCTTAATTTTTCTTCTTGCGGCAGTAAAAGATAATTGCCTGGCTGTAGTGGATCACGGAGAGTAGCCAGTAAGATGTGAACATAAGCTCCTCAAGGGTGAAGAAAGGATTCAATGAAATTTTACACTACCGTTATGTTATAGATATGTGAGAGGTTGTAGCATTGAGAGAAAGAACAAAGGCTTTTCATCATGACTGCCTGTCAAGGCAGAATTGGACAGGTCATCCTTGCATGATAGTTGAACAGGCTCCTCTTGTGTGAAATACTCAATGTGTCAGTCAGGACAGCTGGGGATTCTACTGCGGTGGTAGCGGAATAGGAGATGAGACTGGTGTGTGTGTGCGTGTGCATGGGTGTAATTTAGGATATGGATGGTAAAGACATGTCCATGAGCACAACTGTCTCTAATTTTTCCACACATCACACAGATAATTTTCATATTGCCATGTTTGAGATTTTGACAAATTGTTGTGTCCCCAGTCCCCACCAATGCTAAGACCAAACCTACACCCTTGTGTGTCTGTGTATATGCATGTATGTGTGTGCGTGCATGTGCTTGTGTGTGTGTGTGTGTGTGTGTGTGTGTGTGTGTGTGTTTGTGTCTGTGTCTGGGTGCATACACTTGCATGTGTAAAGTTTGATCCATGTTAACAGAAAGACAATTGAGATTGATCTTTTTTTCTACCACTTTTTTTTAGGCATTTCTGGTGTTACCTCAGCAGCATGCAGATCCAGGAAAGCCTACTAAATCACACGTCATCCCAACAGGCTAGTCAGGATGCCAGTATACAAAGCACATTTCTTCCTCTGGCAAGCTGACACATTTGGGCAGGAAGCAAACATAATCAACAACTGCCTTTGATTATGGCAACAGCAGCAGCATCATTCCAAACTCCATTCTGACTGCCTGGTTTCGAGCACCTAGTTGGAAACACCCACACACATGCTGAACACCAGGCATGTTTCTGCTCTGCCTTTTTCAGTCCACCCACTGAGAGTGTCAGGATCATAAAACCTGACCAGGTTTACATAACACAAGTGTATTACCATTTTACAACATTTTCATGTGCGGATGGTCACTGTATGACGCACCACACAGTACATATACGACCTGAGGCCATTGTCTCTGAAAGGAAATGTTTGTCCATAACTACCTTGTAAATCTTGGCCTTTTTTTAAAGCAGCATTTTATTACCTCAGTGTAATTATGGACGTGCATCAATATCACTAACAAGAACAATATCAATCAATCAATATCAATATCACTAACATTATGCATGTAGCTGGCACTGATACGATGTTGGGAAACATGGGACCTCTTTGTGAGCATTATTGACTTCAAGGTCAATAAAGTTATGTTTTGTGTAATTTAAATACTTGTTTGTGTGTATGTATAATTATTTTGTTATTGTGCCTATATTTCTTTTTTTGTGTATGTGTGTTTGCCTTTATGCTGGAGAGTGTGCATGTCATGTGACCTTTCACCCAATTACACCCAATTTATTATCCAGAAGCAATGGAGTATAGATGGAATTTAGCTTCTAGCTAAGTGCCCATGTCTTTGTTTATCGCAAACATTTAATGTAAACACACATTGTCCTTTTAAATAAACAAACTAAACTAAGTAGCGCAGAGGCCTCGCATTGAGTAGTTTCCGGTCAGTCAAATGAAGCGCAGCAACTGGACACAAACCATAGTTTGCAGCGCATCAGTACCTCTGGAAAGCTGGGTTGGCAGAGAAGAGAGTGTTCATAGCATGCTTGGAGTCATTTAATTCCAGCCCTTTGGAGTGGCATAGGCTCATGGAAGAAATTTGAAAACTCTTTGTGTCAATCTGTCAGTGTCCTCAAGTCTATTGCGCTACTCTCTTGATGGGCTTTTCTGGCACATAAAAGACATTTACATCTTGTACTGTGAGACAATAGGGTTTAAATTGAAGGGAAATGTAGGAACACAAGACCTAATTTTGAAGTCCTAGAAATAGTGTCTAATTTTAAGACAAATCCTAGAAATGTGGGAACATGCTATGTGGGCACAAAGGACTGTGTGAACGTAAGGCCTCATTTTATTGTGAAAAAAATGTCCGAAATGTGAGAACACACAGCTGTGGGGACATTGGGATGTGGAAACTCAGGGCTGACCCCAAATGTGTTTGTTTGTTTTGTCCATGTTAGTTTTCAGGGTGCTCCATGACAGACAAAGGAGAAATAAAATCGTGTTGTGGACATCAGTTTGAGGCATGGGCCAGATTTTATGAAACTAGCAGTAGCTACAATGCACTCTTGTCAGTTTTGGTTAACTCGATTTTATATCATCATCAAATTCATTTTGTTGCTGGTATATGGTCATGAAACCCTCTGGAGAAATAAATATGAGCAGGATGGCATCGGTCATATCCCGGTAGCACAACAGTTAAGAAGGACGTTATCAGCTCCTGCTGTGCTGTGTTTGGCTAATGCAAGCTAAGGTTGTTATTGGACTGTTAGCAAGTTAGTCTCCAGTTTTAGATGAAAAGGCAAATCCTTTTTTGATCCTCCACTGAAAATAGAAAAAAAGTATTTGTTATGGGCACTGAGCGGTGCTGATGATTTTTAAGCAGGCCTTGCTAATTCAAGAAGTGTTCTCCAATGCATGGGTCAAGAGGCTCCTCAATGCAAAAGCAAAAAGCCCACCCCGAATGGAACCTAGTGGTAGCACTTATGTGAACCAATTACAGCTGCGCAGGCAGGTTTCTGGCATAAGCCACCCCGCATTCTCCAGTGCTGCCTCTCGTGTGAAGTGTTCAGGTATTTGATTTAGTGAACTGCTTCTTTTCAACATATTTTGCATCATGAAAGGGAAAACAAATCTTAGGCCTCCCCTGTCTATGTGTTTCTTTCATATCCAGCATCTTTGTGGGGAGATGAAATGCACACAAGCCAGATGCATTCCTCACTGTACATTTGCCTTTCACTGAACACCTCTTTCACAGCTTATCACTTTCGTTTTTTCAGTAAAGCATCAAAACCTGGATGTATCACTGGCCATCATTAAAATAAATTCCAGATTTGCTGCTGACACAACATTCATAGAAGTTGCCCTCACTCCATAGTCATATCTAGGCAACCGCCTTCTGTTTGGAACAGAGACACATAGTCAGTGTCAGGACAGAAAGTCATGTCATGCAAATGCTGACAATGGTGCTGTCTGGGCGAGGGTATCGAACATGAATAAAGAAGGACTATAACCCTGCAGAAGGGACTCACACTTCTGACATGTTATTCAATATTAGTAAAAATCAGTTAAGAGATTACAGTCAGTTCCACCTTGAGGAACATGATGTCCTGCATGGTTACAGTGGCCAAGCAATGGAGCTATTCTATATGCTGGCACACCTCAAACCTAGTAGTAGGCTAAACCCAAAGCCAGGACATGGCAAATATGCACAAACAAACCCTCTTGGCTCAGTCTGTGGCTCAGCTGTGTGTCGGTGTGAGTGCCTGCGAGCACACACACCACCTGAGCTCCCTAAAACTTCAACTTTTAACCACGGCCATCTGGCACAGCTACTGAGGGCACACAGGCACGCACGCACACATACACACACACACACACACACACACACACACACACACACACACACACACACACACACACACACACACAGACACACACACACACACACACACACACACACACAGAAGCCAACACATACACCTACACAAGCACCCATTCACCCACACACCCACCCACACCCACACACATCCATTTAGGCATGAGCTCTCATCCCCAGAAAGCAGAGAAAAACAGCACAAAGGCCACAGATTAAAGGATCCCTCTGAAGTGGCTGAGAGGAGAGATGTGGGGGTCTACATTATGGACAGTCAGCTACATGACTGCTCTCCCTCAGTGGTGCCAGTTACACATGACCTACTGGTGCATTTTAAAGTGTTTACATTCAACTTCTGTGAGAGTGAAAGAAAGTGAAAACGGACTCCAATTTGTCTTTGTGATTACACAAAGCACACTATAGGACACAATGCACACAGTGCAAAATTGCAACCTGTATTAAAGCCGACCCTCCGGTCACAGGTCCATAACCTTCACCGCCAGACCATCATTGCCCCTGTGGGCCTTTCAATTACATTTCAGAATTCAAGATTAGCAAACATCAAAACACAATAATTCTGATTGAAGAGGAATGCTTACTTGAACCTGTAGTTTTTACCTCTATCTTTCCATTTAATACATTTTATTGCCTTCACAAAGGCATATAGCAGTGCCAATTTAGCATCTCTACTTGCCCAACATGTAAACTGTCATTCATAAACTATGTGGAGGAGAACAATAGCAAACTAGGGCAGAATAGATATTTATATAATCTCATACGTAACTCTTTCCATGCCTTGGTCCCATGTGCCAAGATATTTCTGCCAAATTGATTAACATGTGGGTTTTCTTGGGCAGTGATCCCAATGCCTTATTGATTCCAGACTGTCTTCCGGTGGTAATGGTCCCTTCGCTAAATTTACAAACACAGAAATCTATGTCAGCTACTGTACCTCAGTCAGATTTCGCTGGTTAGATTTCACTGTGCTTTCTTCACATCGCAGCTGAGGGTCCCCTGTCCTTCACAGTCACTTATGCATGCAGCATGAAAGAGCTCCAGAGATCACAGTTCTAGCTGTTTCAGCCACTGAAGGGTGGTCTGAGGTATAACTTAACACCAGTTTAAAATGGTGTTAGCCTGTGACATAATGGCTGCACTCTAGTTTCTTATTGGCATTAGCCACAGTAATTGATTTTACAGCTCATTGACAGTGGGAGTTAAATTTCAATGTTTCTGCTATCCTTACTCTAGTATCTGTGTTCTGCAGCAAGGAAGTCGCTTTGGACTTTTTCATTCTGTTTTTCTTACTTTTTTACATTAACAGTAGAGGACTATTGTGTATCCTTTATGCCATACTGTTCCACTAATCATCATCGATGTTGGACATAGGTTCTTTCACCTGACATTCTCCAGACAAACCAGAAACCCTCAAACATCCTTTAGTTTATATCCTTCACCTTGACTTGGAACTTGTTTATCTGAAGCAGTGTCACATTGTGGAAAGGGCTGGATTATGCTTTTAAGCACCCTATTCATAAAATGGTCTTGCACCCCCTGCCACCCAATATTCAGGTGGCTAAGCAGTTTTTCCACACAATTTCAAAAAGCGCTAAATCATTTTTTAGGAAGGTATGTTTTAGAACTGCACATTTGCAGAATTGTGGGCTCACTCTCACCCTTTGATCGACTGAGCTAATTACCTTTACATGGTGGCGATTTCTTTTTCTGCCTTGGCCCTCTTTCCCTCTGCCCCCGCTGGCCATGGGCCCAGTTGGCCAGTTCACTAATTTGGCTCTGATTGTACAGCACTGTTGCTTTAATGTAAGTCGAGATCTATCACTGCAGACACTAGAGAACGTTTTTCTCTCTTTTTTAATTAAAACCCTCAAGAAGCTGTAAAAAACAAATGGTTGCAAATACCAGTTTTGTGGTGTCAAAACGCAGGGCTTGACACTTGATTTGCTGAAAATTTGAAGAGCAACATTCTTCTAGTAAACTGGTGCCTGATGGGAAAGACATTGGGAACAAAAACAATGTTGTTGCATACAGAGATCTGGCCACTGGAGGAGAGCACTCAACTCAGGGCTTCTGTGGATACCAGTTAAGAAAATATGGTGTCCACTGGAAAAACAATATTCATTTTAATATCCCAAGATACTGGGGCATTCATAGATTACAACAAGAGCATGACTCTTTTCAACAAGTTAGAATAGATCTATGTGCTATAAAACATGTTCATCTAGTTCTTTGCATAAAATCACTGTCGCATGAAGGAGATCTCACCAGTTTTATTCTTGCCAATTTTTTCTGGGCAAGTCGTTCTGGGTTTTGTTTTTCACCTTTATACAATGAGCTTCTTGCTGGCCACAACCGGCCCCAACCGGCCCCAACCATCCCATGTTTGCAATTCATGTTCGCTACATGTGAAAAGGGCAGAAAGCAGAGGCACAATCCAACCATGTTCAACCCCGGGTCTGACCCAGAGCTAATCCTCCCTGAGATGATGTCAGAGAAATGGCTCATAGAAGCACAGTATTCCCGACACCAAAATCTTTCAACCGACTCTATTGAGTGGATGGTTTTTATTGAGCTTGGTCTTGAAGTGTTTATAGAACAGTAGAGACCCAAATGACAATACAAAAACATGCAAAAAATATATCATCATTTTTTATGATATATTGCATAATATATCTTCCTTAAATCTCCTTACAGCCAACAGCAAGGATTAGTTTGTAACAAAAAATGAGATTCAGAGCATAATCTACAAATTTCTTCTATAAATTGTGAAACTTAATTGTGTGAGATTTGCATAGTAGCCTACACCAACAAACATTATAACACTCTGAAGACCTTGCCACAAATTAAGGCTATATGTTGCAACTTAAAACTTATTTGTATAAGTAAAAGACAATCTCATATATGCTCACAAGTCATGTATGTCATGAAACAAGTTATGAATTGGTAAGCTGCAAAAATCCACATACAGTAGGCTCATAATGCCTGACATTTCCAGAAGCCCCTTATAGCGAGCAGCTGTTTTTTTAAGATTATGTTTGCCAAGGAAATGAAGACCTCCGGTTTCCTACACCACTTAATATTTCCTGTTCCTGACATTTACCCATGAGGACACAGTGGTGCAGTTACCGTGGAGATGACCATCGGTCAGGGTAAAGCTTCAGAACTCAGAAGTGTGGTTTACATCCTGCAGTAAATGGATCCTCTTCTGTATAAATAAAGAAAACACATAATATAGCCTCACTTGTGGCCACTGTGTAGCACTTCAGATATTAATGACATACGTGGTTTTCAGATATTAATGACATAAGTGTAAGCAACAAGTGAAAACCATTTCAACTTGACTATTAATGTGTATTTTCAATTGTTCTTTTTATCCTCAAAATAGCATAATCATATTCAAACACCCTCTTTTCAAATATGAGTATTACTAAGTAAAAAATATATTGACACAACAAACCCAGCTTTTGACCAGACATATCACCCAAAGTGACAGCCTTCGCTAGGAACAAGCCTACTCACTGGCTTGCATTTACAGGCTTTTAGCACCTCCTGTTGGTGAATGAGGTTTTGGATCGACTGGCTTGGCCTATGCAGAATTGCACCTGCTCAAGCATAGGCCAGTGTGACGTGATGTCTTTTGGTTAAAAACAACCTACCACCACCAAGAGTAGCTTATACGGTTAGAAGGCTGCCTGGCATTGATGAAGGTCTGAGGGCCAAAAACGCTGTTTATGTTACTGGGAAACTCTTTGCACTCGTTTGTTTTGAATGGAATGGATCGACAACTATAGGTGTGCAAGCTACTTCTTTGATTGCAGAATTTTAATCTAGAAACCAACAAATCCAACAGGCCTTAAGTTGTTGCTGCCATACCCTACACCTGCCTTTTCCCAAATCTCTCAAAACCATTCACACACTGACGCTGTTGGTCTGTTTCCTTAGGTGCATAAAGAATAGCACATATAAACCTATTATAGTCTTATCTGACCTGTCTTCATATCATACAATTTTGCCATGTAGGCCTCCAAATGGGTAACTACCAACACTACAAAGCAGGTGGTTGCTCCATGCAAATAAAAGCTAATTCAAACAAGAGCGGTGAGGGTAGAGATGGATGCAGTCAAAGCAAACTGAATTAAGAAATCAGTGAGCAGTGAACAAAAACTGGATAAAAGTCCAATGGGTGGGACTGAGGCTTATGACCTAATCTATCATGTGGGCTATCAAGGAAGAATGCATGCGATGTACTAATTAACAGACTAATTTCTTATACTCTGCAAAGTCTCATTCAGAAAACTTGGGTCAATGTCCTGACAGGTACATTTAGCCCACGACTTTTACTTTCTGCAGGTACCCTGAAAATTGGTGGGTTTGGTACCATTAGATATGCACTTGCTTCTAGCTGAACATCTTATCAGATGTGGTAACATGATTAAGTGCATTCTCCAACAGGCACAGACATTTTTGAAAAGGTATGAAGACTATATCCTTTCCACAGCTGAATCTATGGTACATACATATTCATGTTTATTATTATAAGTAACTGTTAAAATTGTTGCATCTGTAAATTCAAAATACATACATTTAGGATGACTAAACTGACTGAAAGCCCCAGGGTTCTCTTATGAGGTGCATAGATGACTGTGCTGACACCAATTAAATTACTATACTACCTAAAACAGATGATATTCCTTAGAATATATATCTAGAAACATCCATGCTACCCAGAAAAAAATATTGTCAGGATTTGATGTTGGATGTACGAATGGAAATGTGACATTTCCAGGCCCAATGTTCATGTGACTTCTTGAATGTTAACCGTTAACAGACGGTACATTCTTTGATCCACCTGGCTGAAAACTACTGTAAACATACTTACTGAAATGTACAGTGACAACTCTAAACTGGTGTACTAGTAGTTTTTCACCGAAGCATTGGTGCTTCAAAGACAAGAAAATCCTGAGATGGGCTAGTGTTTGCTGGTTCTGCTGTGAAGGGAAAATGGAGTGTGACTGGTTAAATCTAACATAAATAAATGTAACTTGGTTAAGCCGCTGTGCATGTTGTAGCGCATGCCATAAGGTGCATAACTACGAGTGAGAAGTGTATTGAAACCATTTCATAGCTCCATAAAGGTTTGTCCCTGTCTACATTATGTAATTGCCATGTTTGTGACAAATCTGTCTTAACAAAACCGACACTAGGTCCCCCTGGGTGGTAGCTGGTAAATGACTGGCTTTCATATCCAGAAACTAACATCTGCAGAAGTTAACTGTAGGAGTAATTCCCTACTGGGACTGCCCAGACCAGAGCTGGAGAAATCGACACCCCGATTTGGCCATTACTAAAACAGGATCAGTGCTCCTCAAATGTCACTGTAAAAATGGGCACCACCCAGGCAATACATAAGGGTTAGGCTTCTGCTTATACTTGTAACTGCCACCTTTCTCCCTACAATCTGGGCAACTGAAGCAAATTTACCTCAAATGATTCCTTTTTAACTGTGCAGAGGTTCACAAAAATTTTCCTTGAACATCTAAAAAAATTGGTTGGGCAGAGGACGCTCTGCAAACACGTGGCCCTCATCCTGGTTATTTGTGCAAGTGGCACTGTACACCAATGTGAACAAATCCTGTTCCACTTCAGAAACACTGTTAGAGCAGACAGGCTGATAAGATCCACATTTTAAGCAGCTGAGGTTCAAGGCAAGATCTTAAAATGAAGATTTTTCTTTTAACAATAGGTATTTGTACCCATCATCTTAATCACACACGCCTCCTTCTGAGCATCCAACTGTCACATTAGATTGTGAATTAAGCGCTTCATTAAAACCCACTGAAAATCCACATTTCTTGACAGATTTTTATTTTTAGTCGCATACAAACAAATGTTCTTATTTCTTCTTCTCCACATCCTGCTCTGCGGCCTCCTTGGCCCTCTTGGCGCGGATGCCAAAGAGACGGGCGTTGGCGCGTGCCATACGCAGGCTGGCGAAAGCCTTGAACTTCTTCTCGTCCTCTGTGATGACACGGGCCTTCTCCTTCTTGTACACCTGTGCACAACAGCAAGAGAGATATTTAGGGCACGAGGCCACACAGTTACAGAAGCAGTGGCATGCAGTGAAAGTCCAGTCATCAGATCTATAGTAAAAGGATCATCAAGTAGATACAGAAATTCCAGAGCTGTTTTGTCATCACTTGACTGGACATAACAGATATCTTAGACGTACAGTGTGTAAAATTGGGGAAGCCATTTACAGGAATGAAAAAGCATAAGTAATTATACTACAGAAGGAACAAGGACTGAATTGTTGCATTTCATTAGCTTAAAAATTAGCTTGTCTACATAGAAACTTGTCCTTTTGCTGTAAAAAAAAAAAAAAAAAAAAAAAAAAAAAAAAAAAAAAAAAATGCACTGAATGTATTAAGTGTAACACCAGTTAGTCTTTCGGCTGGACAGGTAATTCAGACTAGCAACCTTAAAGGGCGTGTTGCAGGTTAACCACCACTGTCGATTAGTAGGTGCTTAAAGCACTTAAAATATGTATACCACCTAAAAAAATGTCTCTAAAATCTGTTTAAGGCCATTTATTGTCCTTTTTGCTTTTTTAACGCAATTTGATGACGTCACGTTGGGGACGTTGAGAAGGTAGCCTCAGCAGAGAGGGTTTCTAATCTATACGATCTTTGCTAGAACTGTGATTAGCTAGGATGAGGAAGAGTTTGCAAGAACCATAAATAGTATGTATGTTGGCCCGCAGCCAACATACAGTTTTGAACCTGTCAGACGTGAGTATCTAAATAAGCAATTGCAAAGAACTAATGGTCATCAAAGCCAATTAAATTCGTGGTCAGAGAATGAGTGGAGAGTTGGTGAAGCCTTCTGTACAACCAGCGGTGCATACAATAAAGTGTTTTACTGAGTGAGTAACGTGTTTTCTTTATATCTAGTGACAGTGGTTATGTCGTTAGCTCAGATAAGTGCCGGTATACTCTACTTGGAAGTTCTGATTACTGGTAGTTGTCTCACTTTGCAATGACAGCCTAGCTCCTACTAGCTCCAACATCTCCATCTAGTAGTTTAGCTAAATGTTGCAAACTTTACCGTCGAATAGGCTGTTCATAACTTCACAATGTTTCTTCAGTATGATTAATTTCGTAAGGCAGGACGAGTTTATTTATATACCACATGTTTCATACACTCCTCCTCACTATCATCAACACCGCCTACCAACAACGAGTGAATAAGCATCCGTATTGCTGTGTTACACGCAGGTGTTTTTGTGTGGGCGGTGCTGCCCTATGGAAACTGCTGTGGAAAACTTGTGTTGTAGGAAAGTGTGTTTTGGTCGCTGGTTGAGTCATGGACCCTGTGCCCTGTTAGATTTGTGTTTTTACAGCCAGCATAAACTCAATAGTTGACCATTTAATATGAATCCTACCAACCCACCTGCCAATAAAAATGTGTATCTAGCCATCTGGCTAACTATCTACACTATGCTATGTAGCGATCTCATATCGCCCTCCCTCTCTATAAATATGTATCTGTCTATCTACCTACATATACATATACATATATACATATATATATACATATATATATATATACATATATATACATATACATATACATATATGTATTTATCTATGTATCCATCTACTGCTGCTAAACACGCTGGCTTGTCTCTGGCTCTCGTCTGTCTCTATGGCTTTCGGACTGTCATACAGGTCGTCTCCCCAACGTGACGTCACGGACTGTTTTGAGGGGCTGCAAATTGCAGCACTTTTTCGCATTATATCTGTTTTGTGATACCCATCAAAATCAAATAGAATGGTTTAACAGTTTAAATGTGTATTACCAACAACAAAGTGGTGTACATTTGTTATTTATTGAACCCTGCAACACGCTCTTTAACGTTTTTTTGGTTTCTTTCACAAGAACATCCGTCAGTTACAAATGCAAGTAAACCATTTCCCCATCAACATTAAAAAACACCCGATTGCTTCCAAGAATGTAATGTTACATTTACCCGCCAAAACTAGGCCAATTTTCTTTTTTTTTAATCTCATGACAGCAGTCCAAGGAAACCGAAACCTATTCTGCTACTTTGCAGAACATATTAGCACTGTTTTTAAATGGATGTACATAATGGCACAACCTTGGACGCTACTGACGCCCGACAGGCATTCTCCCCACATGGTTAATGTACGGTCCTGATTACTTAAAGTAAGGCATCCCACCAGGTATCCCTAAACTCTACACACTGAACCTTTCAACCCTTCCCAATATGGCTACAAAAATACAGTGCTTCACAGATGCACTGTTTATTGAAACACTTCTCCTGACCAAAGTAGAGCAGTCATACTTACGTTCTTGATGGGCATGATCGGTCCAGCAAGCTGAGTGGCCATCTTGCATTCCTCAGCCTATTTTAATGAAAAAAGCAAGATAATTAAGGATACATTATACACAACACTTAAAACCAAATCAAAGCAATGAAGCTTCTGTAAGAATACATTGAATCCGCCACGCAAGTCAATATCTGTGTGATGCATTTTCATTCTAATATATTGCTTCAGAAATCAGAAATCCCACACCTGAGATGCATGCTACATGCATTATGCGTGAATGTGTGGATAGTGTGAACAAGACAAACAGCTCACACAATGGAATTATAATCTTTTCTAAGAGTAGGCTCTGAATCAAGTGACAAAGGTTCAGAAGGCCAACTTTTGTGAGATCCTTCAAATCCAGGCAGTCATCAGATAAAGGGGTTCAAGGGTATCATCAAAGTGATACAGAGATTCCGGAGAATTGTCATCATTTGACTGCAGGAAACCACCCAAGAGGGTACAAATAAATTACAGACGGACACAACCCTGGATAATAACGGAACTGTATGCATTTGTAAGGTTATTGCTTTGAATGAAGTGAGAATTAGCAGATAGTTATGGCACACCCATTGTACAGGCTGTTATTTATAGCCACAGTGGGCAAATAAGTTGTCAAAGATGAAATCTACGCAACGCAGCTAAATGTAGTATTTTAACTAAACCTTACAGATAAACAAATGTGTTTTCATTATGAGAATAAAATGTCTCGACTAGAACCAGACAAAAATACACTGAGTAAAACAAGACTTTTACTCAACTGAAACTTTAGTAATGAAAATGGCATGTGAATGACAAAAAAAGTTGACAAAATGAACACTAGTAAAGTCCTTCCCCCAAATACAGTACGATGTCAATCGCCACCATGTAAACACGGCCCTCAGAAGCCCATGGATGACTTACAGTGCTGTCGCCCTTCTTGGGAGCGGAGGCCTTCCTGGGGAAGACGATGAGCTTGGAGCGGTACTCCTTCAGCCTCTGCACGTTGAGCTGCAGGGACTCTGTGGATCTGTTGCGCCGGCGGTGGTCCACGGCGATGCCAATGGTGCGGGCCACCTTCTTGTTGATGCCAGCAGCCTAATGGGGGGCATGAGGGGCACCGCACATCTAATCAACAGGTGCACTGACCACTGTTACCATCACAGTGACAAATGCTTTAGAAGGCCAGCTCCTGTGTGACCACTGGTTCAAAGGGATAACTATGACATCCTTAAAATCCAGACAGTCATCAGATAAAAGGGTTCAAGGGTATCATCAAGGTGATACAGAGATTCCGGAGAATTGTCGTCATCTGACTGCAGGACATTACCCAGGAGAGTATAAATAACATTATATGCAAGTGAAACTACAGATGGACACAACCCATCTGGTGGGAAGTAAGACAAGAATTATTTCTAGATAATATTTCTAGTAAATGCTAACTGAAATTAAAGGTTAACTACAGGAAGGAAAAACACACCTTTCAAAACTTTAAGAAACAAGAAACTGATCAACAAGAGTTAAAATAAACTAATGGTTTACAAATTGATTTCAAATTGATTGTAATGATTTCAAATTGAATCATTACAAGTTATTCAGTAAACTATTTAACACTGCAATGTCAAGGCAGTAAACACCAGCACTGACTAAAGCCATAAGCACATTTTTCTTCATTATCAGTTCTCTATTGTGCCATATGAACTTCACTTAAACCTAATGCTCAACCACAAAGCTTTCCAGGAGCATCTCTTGAACAGAGGAACAACACAGCTCCTTTCGCCCAACAATGTCTTGACTACACCTCAGGACCGTTTACAAATTAAGGGAAATTCACACTAAGCATTGGTTTTCACCATCAAATCACAACATCAGGGTAAAAGGTGTAGACATTAAGACCATCAGTACTCAGATCATTTGCATGAGCAGTACTTTTAAAAATATACATTTCTTAGTCAGAAATAGTGTTAGTCAATCATCAAGACTAAGACTAATCTTGGTCAAATATCAAGATGCTCCCAAAACCAATCAACACTGGCCTAATGTATTCAACCCAATTATCTCAGTGCAGTTCAATACCGGTCACACTGATCTGCCTATGGATAGGAGCCTTTAAGCTGGTGCACTGTTCCAAGTTACATTTCCTCAGAGTTTAACCTTTGATTGAACTGAGAAATGTCAAAAGCTGGCTGAATTCATCCTACCCAGTCATATTCATTCAAATGTGACCATGTATGCAAAAGGAGTGCAATACTGTCATACATTTGTGGACACTATAATGCAAAACCAGAGTAAGTGAATCATGCAGGTGAGTTAAAGAAAACCCGTCAATACCTTCAGCTCTTCCAGGGAGAAACCGCGTCCAGCCCGGACCTTGTTGTGGTATCTTATGGTTGGACACTTCACCGCTGGTCGCAGGGGTCCAGCGATAGGGCGAGGTGCGATGCGGCGAGCCTTTGCCAGGCGAGCCTTACGTCTGTAACGTAGAAACAGAGCTTTCTGTGGAACTCATTTTCATTGTGCTCAATCAGTAGACACTTTTTTGTGGCCTCATCAGAAACTGCTTGTGGATTTCAAGGAGATTTCTCAAAGTTTTCAATGTATCTTACCTGCGCTGTTTCCTGGCTGGCTGGTTAAACCATGTTCGCACTCTCCTCTGCCAATCTTTGTGAAAGTGAGGGCTCAATATCATGCCATTCCGACTGGGGGCCATGGTTGCCTACCTCCCTGCACAGAAAAAAATATATATACTTAATTTCAACTTGTTACCTTTCCAAGTTTGTGCGTGACCACACGGAGGGACTAAGTAGACATTGTTTTGGATTGCTCTGTCAATCCGCTCAGACTTCACAAACGACACAAATGTTCATACAGGTTGTTTGACCAGCATTCTCCCAAGATTACCACGCGTCAACAAACTGGGCGATGTTAGCAGTTCGTAAATGCACTGAAAGGCTAACGCTAGGTAGCTTGCTAACCAAGCTTCAGTGACAACTACAAGGAATTCGTTCCTTCTGATCATAACATATCTTTAATGGCGGACACATAGAAAATGCTTTCACTCATTCTTTTGCTGCGTTACTGTTTATTTTTGAGCACTGCAAAAACATAGGCAATTTAGCCAGCATGAGTAGACATGCAGCGGATAGAGGCAGATAGTCCTCCATTTAGACTTTACCGTGCGTAGTTGCTATTTATGACACGTATAAAATAATACCACATCCATGAAAGGGGCGCATTGTACAATCATACAGTGTTATTATCAACTCTTGTAATAACAGATACACTTAGGATTACTGTAGATAAAGTTATTG
This sequence comes from Coilia nasus, assembly GCA_027475355.1. Classification (NCBI taxonomy): domain Eukaryota; kingdom Metazoa; phylum Chordata; class Actinopteri; order Clupeiformes; family Engraulidae; genus Coilia; species Coilia nasus. Next base: position 25,079,190 of record CM050207.1, read on the forward strand.
ATAACCTAGATGAGATTTCACATACCGTTCGTAGCGGAAAATGGCCGAAAAGAAAAGGAAGTAGCACAGCGGTGCATTGTGGGATATATAAGTGATAACCAATGGAGAGCGTTTACTGAACGCGTCATCTTCTTCTAGTGCTTTTCTCACAGGGAGTGCATGATTTTCGGAATCTGTGCTGCCTCTCCCTGGTGCAGAGAGGAACATAGCCGTGGACCATTCATCATTCAAAAACGTATCACACACACTTACGCCCGCATATGCAGCAGGCATTAATTTTATTCAGTATGAATGAATTTATCATTACATTATCCTATTAGTAGAATCTATTAGTTTTTGTGACAAAACCTTACTTTCTTTCAGCATCAATAAAGTAACTCTACTCTACAAATATTACTGCAAGGGGAAACTGGAATAAGTGCGTTGATAATGCAAATGTGTAGAGGTTGAAAATGTATCTTTTTTTTTTTTTTTACAAATATTGTGAGAATATGCAAATGTCAAGAGCAGCACACTGAAGGGGGAATACACTTCTGAATGAGACTGAAACTGATAAAACTGATCACACAGTTGGAAAAAACGTTAGGTGGCAGTGTGGACTATGCAAATGGACACATCTCCATGGTCAGCCAACACTTCAGCTCTGGTAAAAAAAAAAAGGCCCAGCAGCGGCTCCACTTTCTGAGGGCGCTCAGGAAGGAGCAACTAAACAGAAGCCTGCTGGTGACCTTCTACCGTTCCACCATAGGGAGGGAAAGTAGTCTCATCGCCCCTTGCTGGTTGCGTTCCCCACCTCAAAATTGAATGGGACTTTTTCTTCAAAAAATTACATTTCGGTTCACACTCCAAAGTTAAGATAGTGGCTTTCATATGATATGCCTGCTGTACAGTTGTATCGATTCAGGTAGTCATACTTTCTTTTTTTCCACTGATCTGAATTGTGTTTAATGTTAGTTAAAAAGCTGATAAAGGATTACACTGAATGACAGGCGCGTGTATGACGTTTACGTAAACTCTGGCGCCTGTCCAAATCTAACAGGTAGCGGCCGGCGAGAGAAGTAAGTGAAACCCAACGACTGTGTAGCTGCTACATGAAACCCACCTGATGATTATAAGAATCCACATCCGTAGCTTTATGGAATCTTTATGAAATGTGAAAACTTAATTCTTTCCGTGATTGCAATCAGTCGCGAATCACAGCATGGTGAACTTGTGTTTACTGACGTAACGGTAGCGACTCGAAGTTGTAGTCCGTTTATGACAAGTTAGGCACAATTTCGATTTTTTTTTTTAATAAGACGAAATTATACACAATACTTTCACAGTTAGTAGATAATCCCAATATATAGCCTGAAAAATATGTCTGGTCTACAAGTTCGGTGTCATGTCTGTGGGATTTAAAAAAAAATCGGTCTATGGGATTTTCAATAGGATCGCTCTGGGGATAGGAACGCCACCGCTAGGATCGCTGTGTTCCACTTTCCCTCCCTATTGAGAGCCTGCTGACCTACGCTGTGTCAGTGTGGCACTTCAGCTGCACAGAGTCTGACAGGAAGAGGCTGCAGAGGGTGACCAACACAGCACAAAAAATTATCAGCTGCCCTCTGCCTTCCATAACGTACATCTACAATTCCCGCTGTCTCAGCAGATCCAGAAACATCCTGAAGGACATTACCCACCCTGGCTTCCATTTCTTTGACCTGTTGCCCTCTGGCAGGCGCTACAGGTCCATACCAGCCAGAACAAATAGACTCAGGGACAGCTTCTTTCCCAAAGCTGTCACCATGCTGAACTCTAAACTCTTAACTGTAGAGATAAAAGCAACTTTTATGTAATAATCATACAGACCTCAAAGGGAGACGAGGCAGCCTACAGGGAGGAGGTCCTGAAGTTGACAACCAGATATTAAGAAAACAACCTGGCTCTGAACACCAACAAAACAAAGGAGGTGATTGTTGACTTCAGCAGGCACGGCGCCAACCCCTTTTGCCCTCCTCTACAGCAACGGCGAGTGTGTGGAGGGCCCTCACCTTCCAGTTTCTTCATGTCCCTATCTCCAAGAACATCTCCTGGTCCGACAACATCACAGCGGCAGTGTTGTATAAAGTACTGGAAAATCACACTTAAGTAAAAGTATAGGTACCCCTTCAAAAAATGACTTTGGTAAAAGTCAAAGTCACTGACTGAAATGTTACTTGAGTTAAAGTCTTAAAATATCAGAAATTGCTAGTACTTAAGTATGACAAGTAATGTAAAAATAAATGTACTCAAGTAATGTAATTAAAAGTACAAGTAAAAGTTAATAACAGGCAAAAGCAGTCTGAATTTGTAATATTTTTTATATTTTGGTTAACTGTAAAGGGCCGGGTTTCCCAGATGCAGTTAAGAAGTTCTTAGCTTTAAGAACTTCTTTAGACCCTTCTTAAGGCTCTCGTAAAAAACAACCACGTTTTCCAAAATGCTTCTTAGCATTGATGAGTTCAGTCAGACGCCACATGTTATACCAGAACTTCAGGTGGGAGCATATTACCAAAGATTAGAAGGTTCGTTAAGAAGGTTCTTAACTGGGAAACCCAGCCAAGGTTATTTAGCACCTATGGTTAATCTTAAATGACAAGCAATTACACAGCTGAAAATGCACACGCATGACCAATTGCTGTCATTATAAACAAAAGTGGAGAGAAAACTGAATGTTATCTGGCATCTGAAGATGGAGACCACAGTTTGAAACCTTTCTTTCGTAAACCTTTGTTTTTTAAAATAAGATTGTCAGTGCTGAAAATGAGGCGTACATCACCCCATCAAGAAAAAAACATAAAACACTGCTGTCTCCGTCTCCTCTTCCAACAGGACTGAGTGCGAAGCTAGCTTACTGCGTGAAGCCAACAGGTGTAGCCTATTGGTTGTCATGCGCAAGTGGCAATTGCGAACAAGACAGGCACATCCTGACTTCATTGCAGGCAGGTTTTTTTTTTTGGTAACGGGTAACTAAACGGCACATTGAAAATGTATCGGAGTAAAAGTATGCAATTAGGTTCGGAAATATAGTGAAGTAAAAGTAAAAGTTATCAAAATTTAAAAAACTCAAGTAAGTACAAATTCTTCCAAAATGTACTTAAGTACAGTCGTGAAGTATTATTACTTCGTTACTATACAACACTGCACAGCGGTCATCAACAAGGCTCAGCAGCAGCTACACTTCCTGAGGGTCCTCAGGAAGCACAACTTGGACAACCTCCTGCTGACCTACCGCTTGGCCATTGAGAGCCTGCTGACATACTGTATGTATGAATGGTATGGCAGCTGCACCACAACAGGGAGAGGCTCCAGAGAGTAGTTAAGGTGGCACAGAAGATCATTGCCTGCCCTCTCCCCTCTCTGATGGACATTTACACCTCCCGCTGCCTCAGCAGAGCTAAGAACATCAAGGACAGTTCCCACACTGGCTGTTTAATGTGTTGGCCTCAGAAAGGCGCTACAGGTGCATCAGAACAAGGACCAACAGACTTAGGAGGAGTTTTTTTCCCCAAAAGCTATAACCACCCTGAACTCAATGTGATGGAGTGACCATCACTAGAATTGTGGGTGTGCTCTGACTGCCATCCCAATAAGCCTGGCTCTTTGGCATTGCGGTCAGAGCCCATGTTTGGTACCCTGGAGACCCAGGTTCGAAACTGGGTGGGGTGACTTCTCCTCCCCTTCACTACACTCATGCATACACTGACTCCTCAGCCTAACCCCTCGACCCCTGGATTGCCCTTCCATCCACCCACTGTGCAATATTTAATTTCAGACTATGAGAGTATTGCTCAATAATAGTATCTTTATAATGTGGAATATCATTACTTCTCTTTCCAATATCCACTACACATATATATATATATATATAATCATTACTGTGCAATATGAATCCATGTGCAGTAGCTGTAATTATGTTCAACATCATTCTGTATATAAACCTCATTTATTACTTTTTGCCTAAGAACTTTTTGCCCCCCACCTTTATTTTATTCCCTATTTTTATTCTCTTTCCAGTCTTGCACTACATATTAGACCTACCTATAATATTTTGAACTTTATACAACAGTTAGGCCTGGTTGAACAATTTCGCAATTTCTTGTAGCCAAACCACAGCCATGAGGATATCCCCAAATACCCTCTCCCCCACTCATGTTGTATTGCTGAAACATTTAAGCACTCAGAGAGCGCAGACCTCCACCAAGGCCCTACCTCCCAAAAATAACGGTGGTAACAATGCTGGAAATGTTTCATGCACAATATGATAACAATGTTTTAAGATAGGCCTGCTGACCTGGTGTGACTCCTGGTTTGCAAGTCTGCTGATGACATGGGGGAGGAACTGAAGTTGTGACTGAAGTTGTGAAAGAAAGAAAGAAAGAAAGAGAGAAAGAGAGTGTGAGAGAGAGACAGTGAGCATGCACACTATTTACAATCTTTCTAGAACATTTAACGCAAATCCATTCATTATTTTTTTTGCATTAAGTTGCTAACAAACAAACAAGACAGACAAATCATGCTGACAAAACATAGCCACTTGAGGGAGTTCATTATTTAATTGTTTCCTGTTAACATACCCTATGTTAATTGCAGTGTTTACAACAAAAGCTTTTAAGTAAAGGACAGATGATGTGAACTTTTGTGCTCATGCCAAAATAACAGTCTAATGCATCCAGCTTATATGCACTGTGACAGTATGCATGGGCATGAGCATTAAAACCTGTACAATTTGAAATAATTCCCTTGTTAAAAGGCTCTGTTTAATAATTTCTGCTAGAATTAGAATCTTTGTCCCAATGCTAGATATATATTTCTAAACACTTTTTTTGCAAGAGACAAGGCTATCTATTCTTAGTAGCACATTGAGAACAAGATCAGTTTAAACATCACCAGATAGTCCAGAGTGTTTGAAGGGTTAATGAATTCTATGCTCATGATAAAGGCAATAGTCTCTTAAAACTTTAACAGGTTAGAGGCACAATAAACTCTCTCCTACTGTATGTCAGCCTCTATTTATGCCCTGACCTCACCATTAATGATTGATTGTCTTTCTCCCCATAATGCATCTTTATCTTAATCAGAGTGCAAAGGTCAAGGTATGTCAAACTGCACTCTGACTGTGAGGGACAACCATTTCTGTCTGCACACACGTCACGTGCAGATGTGCAATGTGGGACACCGTTCAAAAACCGCAGATCTCTCCAACTCCAGAGACTAGCTAACCAATAGGCAATACAGCAAACTGCCCCCCCAGGTCATTAATGAAAGAAAACGACCCTGGAAGGCTAACGATTCCTAAACTGCAGCAGTGGCAGTGTTTTTAATGAGTGTGGTGGCTTTTTGTCCTGAGCCCCAACAGTGTCTAGAATCACCTCTGCTGGTAAACGAAGACTCTGCACAGCACATCGCGATTACAATGCAGTGTAGTGCACTGCAGTGTGTAATACACCACACAGATAAACCATGCTTCACTGTCAATGACATCTGGTGTAAGGAAGATGTTAACATGGCTGATGAACAACCACACTGAAAGTGACTTTTCTTCCATTTACATACATTATGTTTATCAATAACAATTCACATCTCCCTGTTAATATGGAAACATAGCATGTGTAAAAAATTAAGACTTTGCTTTGGTGTTTTTCGATCACAGACTTGTGCTTTATTGTGTCACTTTGTTTACAAAGAAAAATAAACACGCTTACAAAGATCAACAACATGTAGCCGGCCTCAACCATACCATGGTACAAAACTGACTGAAGCCCTTGGAAAAATTATTTAATTTTAAAGTGTTATGTGTGAGTTTTTGGTTAACATTTGGGGTAAACTACTGCTTGATTACTTTTGTAACAAATCACAATCAAAATAAATAAAAACAGGAATAGTAAAACATTAGCATTTTCCCCATGAGATGGAACCACAGAATAAGACCTTCAACATGATCATGATTAATGTAAAAGAAAATATTAAGAGCATTAGCCATCAAGTGACTTTACGAATTTGTCATATGCGTCTTCATTCATCAAGCCGTCGAGTTCCCCAGGATTGTCAATGGTCATCTTAATCAACCAGCCTATAAGTGAAAAACAAGAATTACTGCACGTTGCTAAATAGTTCACGAGGACAGCCAAATCCATAGTGTGTATGGATACATGGAACATTCAGAAATGCATATGGAACATTCCATATTAATTCAAGGGTTAACACCTCCAATTTATCACCTGATAAAGTGTTTTTTCCCTGTTGAAAGGCTTTCATCTGAGTGAAACATCCCCAAATATGAAAGCCATCACTATGCTATTTCTGAAATCATAGCAACTCTTACAGAGATGTGTGTGTATCTGTCTGTGTGTGTGTGTGTGTGTGTTGGGGGGAGGAGGGTTATATTTTTGCGTGATGCTGCATCATTCTGTTTGAGGACAAATATGTGCTTTATCTTCATGCTTCAACTTCAACTTTTGGGATATAGCTGCTCAAAACAAAATTCACAGCATGTGCTTCTCCCAAACACTTAAAGACACCCTGGAAGGCACAATAATGCCCCAGGCCTTATTTATCAAATTAAAATGATGGAAAACTAAGTGGAGGCATGTTCACCAGACAATTTTTTACAGATGATAAATTAAGGTTTAGAGAGAAAAGGACCACACAACATATCTACTACATTTAGAAAAACAACACTTACAACAAATGCATAAACTATACATTTTACTATACTATACATTTTACAGAAGTGGGTTAGCAGGCCCTAAACATTACAGACCATAAGGAGGTGAGTAAGTTCTGTTACACAACCTGTGCATGTTTACACATTCGAGTGCCTGTGTTTTCCCGGATCCACTATAAAACGGTGCAAAATGGGCAAAAATCTTGTAGACCAAAAACACATTTGTCCTCATAAGCAAAATGATACATATAGCTGTTAAAACTCTTAAAACATCTTCTGTAATAGCAACTTCATCATATGAAGTACTGTAATTGCACATGGCTCTTACCTTTAACACTTTTTCAGCATATTTATTTATCTTCTACCAGAGAAAAGTTAACACCTAAGGTTCTTAACATTCTCACCTCCTTCATAGCAGGCTGAGTTCACTAGACCAGGGTTTTCTGCTAGTTTTGTGTTGATTTCTGTTACCTCTCCCGTCAATGGAGAGTAAAGCTCACTGGCGGCCTTTACACTTTCCAGTGCTCCGAATTCCTCTGCAGGAAAACAGCAGCTGTGCTTGGTTTACTCAGAACAAGGCTGAACATTTCAAAACTGTCAGCAAAACTGTCAATTAAGGGGTCAACTACCATGCATGATGACCCTTAGAAGCATACTTGTCTTACCCATTTGTTCAAGCTTTGTCCCAACCTCTGGGAGCCCACAGTAAACAATATCTCCTAAGGACTCCTAAAGACAAAGTTGAGGTGAAAAACGTGAAGGCCAGACAGTGATAAGAGGTCAGTGATTTGTCAATAATACAACTGTAGCCATAACATGGCAATGGCAGATGTTGAAGGAAAAGCTGTAATTTCCTGCGTTTGGTGCTGATTAAGACTTGTGCATTTAAAGAGCATCGTGAGTAAAGATCAAACTAAGAAAAACTCAAGAAGGTGTTTGAAAGAATTAAGGCAATTTTAAGACCAGCAGTTTATTGTGGCTATGTGCTAGGCTGTGTACCTGAGCATAGCTGCTGATGCCCACTGTACCAATACTCCCCTCCACTCGAACCCACTCATGCTTGTCTGTGTATTTGAGGGCTGTAGGGAGAATCAGAATAGGCAATCATTATGCAAAGTATGTTGAAATATATCCTCCATAAACACACAAAGAATTGTGCAATAATGGTGATCAAGTCCTCACTTTCAGTAAATGGCCATTGATAAATTGCGTAATTATGACAGGCAGTAAATATTCTCTTCATTGTCTGTAATCACTATGCACTTACAGAGTTTTACTTTGTAGTTGCTTCAATGTATCATGGTGTCAGTTTTAAATAGGCTATTTGTGGAAATGCCTCAGGTAAACAAGACAACTGCCCACAGCACATGGAAGAACCTTTATGCAAGACCTTGTGAAAATCTGTCCTAACAAATCTGTCCTATGCGCCACTCCCCCGTAAGCCGGAGCTTTATTGGCCATCGAAACATGAATGAGGATTCACAGTTCAGCTCATCTCAAAATCCAACCTTTGATATTAGCTGTACAACCCAATTTGTGACTATACCCACAAATTGGGCATAACATAAACCTCCATCATATACCATATAAATAGACTATATACACAGACATCCGCAATAAAATGCAAATGTTTGATACTTGGCATGTCCCCATCAGCAGGTTACGGCCAAGTATTTGGTCTACATCTGCGTTTCTGACACATCGCGGCAGTATTTAAATGCTTCAACAATCTTCAATGGCAGCACCATGCATGCTGGAAAAATACAGGTTCAAACCAGATTGTGGACAGTGCTGGATCTAAGCATGGCTGAATAATCTCAAAGAAACACACTACTGTTTCCTCTTGTCTGTGTTGGCTCAAAACACCCAGCATATCCTCACACTGGCACTTGCATTGGATACAAGAAAGGAGTAAAATAAAAGTAAAAAGGTTAACACAGAAATCTAGGAGATCACTGTGCAGTTGGATGACCAGCAAAATAAAATGACACTTTTGAGATTTTTTTCGGCATAGCCTCAAATTAAGCAGGTCTCGTGGTGTTAATTTTCTCCTTGTGCGCACACGAGACACACGACGAGTGTGTAACCAAGTTCCACCATTGATATCAGGCCCTGGCATAATCACACGCACATGATTCCGAGACGAAAACCATGGCGATGTGCCCGTATCTGATGGCTCTTACATCGTAAACCACATTGGGATAATATATATATCTCGCATTTTTAGTGCATATCATTTGCAGGTTTGCAGTTACGTTGCATGGAATGTACAAGACTTTCGGTCCAGAGCAAGACTGGCTGCACCTGACCAAGAATCATTTAACTTCCAGAGTTAGGCAGCTATGCATTACATTGTAATTACTTATTTAAAAACAGAAGCTATTCCAATTAAGTGTCGTTGATAAAAAATATGCTAACTATTTTCCCACAGCCTACACAGAGCGTGTTTAACGTCGCTAGCCTTAGCTTTGGGCAACATCCCAAATTCCTATGTTTGAACTTTGAAACAGGCTTCGAAGGCTTAGCTGTACAGTTGTTTTTACAAGTGCTTTAGGCCAACACAAGTCTGTCACAATTTGATGAAAAACAGCATTGTCACTGGAGTCGTAGTGGCAAATTTCACCCATGTGACTTGTTTTTGTCAATCTCAGTTTTATCCTTTTTCCTGTTAATAAGCAGGCTAACAATTCAATTCGGAATTCAGAAAGCCTGCATCGCCTACTTGGTCATAATGTTTAATTTTTACCTGATGTGAGACTTGAAGTTGTGCTCAGCGTTCGATGAAAGTTCGTCCTCAAGAAATATTGACGCGATGAAATCTGAGTGGATCTAGTCAACAGTGGTAATGCAGCAGAAAAGTTTGAAGAAACACACCGGAGAGCCGCATACATCGCCATCTTCACCAGGGGTCTACTGTGTAATAAATAATGCTGATGCACTCGACCGTGAGAAGACAGGCGCGCAGTCCTACTCTGAGGCGCGCTCCCGATGGATGAAAGGAACAGTAGGCACAAGGGTCCAAGTTCGAGGCCCACAAATAGCTATCTTTGCTGACAAAGTCCTTTACCTATTCGGAACAATCTTGAGTTCAGAGTTCCTGATGGCAAACTATTTCTAATTGTGTCTGATGTAGCCTGCAAAGTAGAGCTCGTCTCCCAGTCTATATTCATGTGATGTTGCACCTTTGATCTTAAGTTGAGAAATTCATACATTTCCCACATTTGCAAGCATTGTAACACTTACAGAGAATATTTGCATTATTTAAGACAGCTTTAAACAAACAAAAAGACACTTAAAAATTCACTGCAATGACTTGTTTTGGTTTGTCTGTGGGTTTAAAAGAATGTGCAAGGTAGTGTGGGAGATCTTTCTGGTCTATGAAGCTGCCAGTAGGCTTGCAACCAACACACGCAGGCCAAATAGTAAATGTTGTGCGTCTGGTACTTTATGGAGGAGTTTCATGCTGTCAGTATTTCTGCATGATGTAATTAGAAGGCTGAGTGCAAGTAGCTTTAACTTGACCACACACACAAACATGCACCACATGACTAAAACACACATCCACTACTTCCTTTTCAAACTTTCATTTATTCCTGTGTCATGTCAGTAGGAGATTTACTGTATTTATTTCACTTGATAGTTAAAAAATAGACAGACTGTAAAACCAGAGGGACACCCATATAAATCACATGGCCCTGAAAGGACACTGAAAAAAGCAGGTGGCTTCCTTACTCTCAACAGGGAGTCTTTCAGATAGTTTCCCACCACTGCAGACAGGACACAAACAAACCAACATAAAACCCATTCCCTTACGTATGCAGACACACTCTTGGCATTAAGCCTTGACACCCCCCTTGGATGTTATATGCCCATGAAAGCTTTGTGCTGGAGCAATATTTTTTTCTCTCATATCTTATCCAGACCCTGCTGCCAGTGTATCTTTCCTATGGCAGGTGAAGGTGACGGCCCCTCTGTGTTACACAGAGGTGCCCTCTGCTGCTGGGACAGGCTTATTGTCATCAGGCTTCATGGCGGGGAACAGGAGGACCTCCTGCAATAATGAGGAGACAAGACATTAGTGGCATTGTAAGTACAACAGAGACATGTTTGTAACACTGAACCTACCAACTAGCAAGAAAAGACAGTATACATGACATTTTGTCAATAATCACCGATCATTATCACACTGTACATACCTCTGCATACTATATTTTAAGTGCATAATAATACAAAAATGTGAGTCAACATTGCAGATACTATGTGCTTTGGCCATAGGTATAATGCTGAACAAAACAGCTTAAGACCTCTAGTACACAGATAACCGTGATTTGAAGAGGATAGTCTTTGCCATAATATTTCTCTATTGATTCGCTTAGGCACTGCGGTTCAAAGTGGCAGATCCAGTACACGACAACTTCTTTCGTCTGGTTACATCGAAGTATCAAAATAAATCAACCTGCTTTGACTGAAACCCAATCCACCCGTCACTGTATTATAGTGTACCTTAATATTGTTGGAGTCCGTGAGGAACATAGTGAGACGGTCGATGCCCATTCCCCAGCCTGCTGTGGGTGGTAAGCCATATTCCAGAGCGGTACAGAAGGTCTCATCGATGAACATGGCTTCGTCATCACCCTCTGCCTTTGCCTGTTGGTACCCAGTCAGGGTTAGACTCAGAGGCACACATAACCATTACCCATCCTAATACAATCAAAAGCAAAACAAAAGTCTTTTCTTAACTGTTAATTTATGGTTAATTAACTTGAGATGTACGTTAGAAGTTTTAGAAATTTCCCACAAAGTTATGTCAGAGAAAAATAAGTAAATTATTCACATTGGTTTTAAATCAGGCAAGGCTTTTTTTAACTAAACATTGTAAACCATTCTTGTCAGCAAACTGATGAACATGAACATGGAGAAATTGGCCAGTTGAACCAGTCCCTAATTCTGCCTAAAAGACACATCCATCTACCCAAACAGGTTAATGAAACAAGATGTTGCTGTGCTTCATTCAAGGTGAGCTGGAGCTTGATGCCACACCCACCTTAGCCTGCTGTTCAAAGAGCTCCCTCTGTCTGATTGGGTCATTCAACTCGGTGTAGGCGTTACAGATCTCCTTCTTCATCACAAAGAGCTCAAAGCGCTCAGTCAGCCCTTTCTGTGATCGATGCCTAAGGAGAGAAACAAAGGTTGATGTTTGTTTGTTTATTTAACGTAACGCCATTTTAGCAACTGTGGCTAGATAATGGCCAAAGTAGAACGAAGTTTGAAGTAAGAAAAAAGAAAAACACAAAAACGATACAAAAACCATGGCAATAGCCACAGCTTTACTTTTGAGAGATAAACTGAAGAATGTGTCAAGATCACCACGGCCATGTTTAGAAAGAAACTGATTAGCTTCTTGAAGAGATAGCAGACTTATATCGCGAGTTTAACCTTCAAATGGACTTGAAGAGTTACAGTTTTCACCATGTCTTACCACTTGGCCAGTGGACTCATGATCTGTGGATGGTCACAGATGAATGTAGGATTGATGCAAGTTACTTCCAGGAAATCTCCCACCAACTGTAATAAGAGAACACAAACAAGGAGGAATATTACATAAGGACACTGATTAAATGTAGATAAAAAGAATAAAAAATTGAGAATCCTGTGCAACTGTAGCTTTGTTCACTAGAGTAAGGGAATGCAAATGTGCCATTTAAAAGTGCAGGTGGTGACTTCTAATCTAATTCACTTTCCCACTCTGATTTGGTCCGTCACTGAACAGACTGACTGCGATGGCACCCACCTTGTCTAGGAGACGAGCTGTGGTTCTAGGAGGAGGGCACTCCACACCTTTCTGCACACACAGGTCATCGAAGAACTTACGAGTCTCTGAACATAATCAAGAACAGAGGCATCAGTCATGAAGGCAAATCTTATACTATCGGGAATATCAATGTTTAATTTCCATCCTCTGACACAGAATATTTTGGTGTGGGAAGCCTATTACTTGCATCACCCTTCTCACAGTGCTGGATTTAGCCTTTACAGAAAGGCCATTGGGTTATACAGACTTGTACTCACTAGGCTCCCAACTAAGTATCATAACTGCGTATGTGTGGGGGTGAGACAATAATGCTGTTTAAATTACTTGTCCTTGAGTGTTTTAAGCTTTTGGAGAAGGGTTGTGAGCTGCCTCACCATTGCTGTCATATGTGTCCGGAGGGGGGAACTTCACCCCCATCTCTTTCTCCAGGTCGTGCACCATGCTGACTCGTCTGAAAGGCGGGGTGAAGTCAATCTCGTACGCCTGCCCCTCTGGCCCATCAGGATGGTAGGTCACCTTGTAGCCACCAGTAATGTGCTTTACCATTCCTGAAGACACATCATAATGTACAGAAATGACCAACCTGAAAACCACTTCATCTTGGAATTGTAGAAGACACAGAAACTGCATGCAGACATGCAGACTGCAGCAGACTTGGAACACAATAGCCTCGGCAAAGGTAGCCAAAACATACAGTGAAGCAAAACACTGGCTCGAAATCACAAAGCCAGCAGGTTGTATTATGAGGGCATAACTTCCAAACTTGAGTAGTGTGGTGTAATTATGACACATTAAAATAAGAGGAGTCTCTTTGAATTTTGTCATCCTTGTCAAACCCAACTGATTCCACAATTTCTCAACAAAACTGTTTAAGGCTTCGTTATTATGCTAGGGGAGATCTGTTCTCTGCATTAGACCTATAGCTGTAGGTTGCCATTAATACGGCACCTAGGCAGCAGTCGGGGGTTAGGAGCCTTGGCCAAGGGTACCTCCATCCGTGGCTGTGGATGTGGAGACAGCACTGCACAACATCACCCCACAATTTTTGTACCAGACAGAGGACTTAACTGGTCATTGTGCAGTAAATGGTCCAATTCCTGACCGGTATGCCACAGATTAAGCCGATTTAAAAACACTTCATGTAAGTCAAGGTCCTGATTTTCAGCCCACTATTTTCTCATCAGTCTATACCAATACGTATTATAACATTTTCTTTGATCACTTTCTGTGGGTAGGTGTAGGTGACAAACTGTTAAAAGAACAGTGTTCCTCCATGACATTCACTTATTTACAGGCTGTGGGACTGACCTGAGAGCAGCTTCTCAGTGATGTCCATGAGGTCATGATAGTCAGCGTAGGCCATGTAGAACTCGCAGGTGGTGAACTCTGGGTTGTGAGTCATGTCGATGCCCTCATTCCTGAACTGACGGCCAACCTCATACACTCTATCGATGCCTCCAACCACCAACATCTAGGAGAAGAATTACCATTTTCACATAAGTGCGGACATATGCCACTGCAATACAAATACCACATCCTTTTCCCTGACATTCTGAACAAAACACTATAGCAATATTAGTGGTTCCAGGTTTGAGTCAGTTGATCAGACTGGTGTGATTGATATTTTGTTTGGCCCCATGGTTAGATACAACATGAAAGGGCCCGTCTATACACCCGCCACCAAACTATATTCAACATATTTTGTGTTTATCCATTCACTGATGTCTAGTTGCATTCTTGTAACAGCATCAAAAACAAATCTTTGCAACAAATGAGGCAGAGGCACACACGGCTGGCCTTACCTTATGATATAACTCTGGGGCAATCCTCATGTACAGGTTCATGTCCAGCTCATTGTGGTAGGTAATGAATGGCTTAGCCACTGCACCACCAGGGATGATGTTCATCATTGGAGTCTCAATCTGCAAAGCAGATGATAATTTCACAGGATGTTTATGGATACAGCAGGACAATGTTGTAGCATACAATGTCTTGTACTTTAACAGCAGTTACATTTTTTTGATTGTGATGGTCTGATGTGTATGATCAACAAAACAAACATATTTCTCCCTCAACTTGTTTAAACCGCAGTACCATATTGGTGGTCACTAACTGTCCTCTAGTGGGCGTCTCACCTCGAGGAAGCCAAGCTGGTCAAGGAAACTCCGCAGGTAAGTGATGATTTTAGACCGAGTCACAAACTTTTGCCTAACAGGGTCATTCAAAATCAGATCCAGGTATCGCTGACGGAAACGTGTTTCCTTTTGACATAAATGACAGGAAAGGGTTTTATAAGAGAGGCATTTCAACAAGTAGGTATGCAGCTGATTTTCACTGCATTTTGGATATATTGTGAAGAATTCTTTGAACAGGGTTGAAGACACAAACTGGAGTCACAGGCACAGTCACAAAATGCTGAAACTGTTTTTTTTTTTAATTGATTTTATAATTAAAAGCTATTTTAGAATGCTTCTAGTGCGATACTATGCTAGGATTACTTTTGAAAAAGTAACTTAAAAATGTGATTTTGTGACTATGCCCGTTTTCCCCATGGACTCCTTAATGGGTCATGGCCATGCAGGCTTGTACCTTGTCCTTGAGCCCAAAGTGGAGATGGGGCAGCATATGCAGACATGGGGACAGAAGTGTCATCTCCACAGGAACAATGCTAAGCTCTCCTTTCTTTGTCTTTCCAGGGTTGCCACGAACTCCGACAATATCACCACGTCTCAATTTGTTATTGATGTGCACAAATTCTTCCTCTGATGTGTAATTTCTGTGAGAATTGGCAACATTGAAAAACAATTAGAAAATCACTAGAAATCGTTAGAAAATTGTTGGGGCAGGCCTAGTGGTTAGAGAGTTGATCTTGGAATCGGAAGGTCGCAGGTTGAATCCCGTTCCAGTGGGAAGAATGGCAGTGGGGGAGTAAACAGTTTAGTGCTCTCCTGCACCCTCATCTATGGCTGAAGTGCCCCACATTGCTTCAGGAACTGTAAATGAAACCCTGTACCTAAACAACGGTAAGTCGCTCTGGATAAGAGCGTCAGCTAAGTGTAATGTAATGTAAAATTAGGCCATCACTAAGGAAGTTTGGTAATAAACAACACTTCAGTCACACCTGGAATTTGCCATGACTTGCAGTTTTACACCTTCCCCTCGCAGGTCATAGAACAGCAACTTAGCACCAGAGGCTCTCTTAGCATGAACACGACCTGAAAATGAATAAATAAATAAATAAATGAATTAATTAATTCAGTCGACATGAAGAATCAGCAATCACCACTGCAATGCAGAGTAGTCATCTGCTTATCCTTACCTGCAACACAGAGGACATCTTTTAGTTGGTCGCCTGGTTGTAGGTGGTTGTACTTCTCAATGAACTCTGTGAGTGACAGGTCTACGTGGAACTTATGGGGGTAGGGGTCTTCCGCCGTGCCCTTCAGTGTTTGGATGGCTTGCGTGCGAATCTTAAAATATTGCTGAGCAAGAAAAAAAAAAGTTATTATTAGTGATATTATTCCCCAATGCAAGTTTTAATAGATAGATTCTTTCACATTGTTTTAAAACCCACATTGCAGACAACACAAAGCTAATAAACTGTGCTTTGCCATTGCACCTCAGCCGGGCTAGAACAAAAATGACTGCCTAAATTGGATCAACTTTTTAGACTTTTCTCTTAAAGCTCATTTACAAGGCTGTTGAGTATGGAGGGCCAAAAATGACATAATTAATAATAAATACGTATGTAAAAATATGTAGCATAAATAAATAAAATAACAAAAAAATGGGAAAGAAGTCATTTCCATTTACTGCTGCATTTATTTACATTTACATTAATTCCATCATTTATTTATTTTCCATTTTCTCTTTTTATTTATTTACAGATATTTTTCCCTGTAATATTTTCTACATACTGTTTTACATGCCCTGCATTTTTTCCCGGCATATTTATTTATTGTCACTCCTTTTTACATTTCTTTGTCCTACATTTACATTGATGCCTACATTTATGCCTACATTTCTGCCTCAGTATGCAAATGAATTGGGCGTCACCCTCTTGCCCATTGGTTTTTAAGCAGGCTAACGCAGGTTGGTAGATACTGGCCAGAGACGATTTTGATACTGGCATCCTGACTGGCCAACAGAAGCTATCCAGCAAGATAGCCTACATCTAACGGCAGTCTTGCACAGAACTGCTTCAGGATTGCGAACTGCAGGGTCTACGTGGGCTTATTACTATTGCTGGGTTGCCTAGATAACATTTAAGTGTTGCAATATCGTTCTACAAATGCAAGAAGTGTACTAGTACAAGCTTGTGACCGTATATGTTAGCCAGCTTGCTAGTAGTTAGCTGGTCGTAAGCTAACTGTGCTAACTTAAAACTTCGAGTGATTAAATGGCAATCTAGAGTAGCCTGATTGTCTTAAATCAGTTCGTGTTACACCTAAACAACAATCCGTGATGGCACCATCACATTTGGTTAGCCTGGCTATCGCGACTTGTCAATGCTCAATGAGCATTGGTCTGGCCAAGCTGTGTTGTAAACCCATTTCTCAGAAGGCGGGCTTAACCCGCCTCTTTCAAATGCCTCTGTTTGCTACTGGACAAAGCTTCAATCAATCACACCCCTCTGCCCTCTGACGTATACCCCAGCGGAAGAAACTGCTTGATCCAAACAAAAAGTAGTAGTAGCCTGTAGTCATATAGAAATGGCGTTAAATGATTTTTGTCGGACTTGTGAGGTGAACATGAGAGTGGCTGGTGTTGGCCATTTAATATTGATAATCGAAAAATGAATCAGTGCGATCAAAGGCAAAATGACCACAACAACAGCCTTCTCGCAAAGCCCAATTGACTGGCTACCAGCGGGGCTAACTGCTAAATTAAACTTTTACCGAAGCCGGTCGGTAGCATTGCGAAAACGTCCTTTCCCGCAACAAATGCTTCAAGGGCTGCCCTTTGCTGTATTTTCAGAGAGAACTTCCCTTTGAATTCGTCCAAAACAGCAGCTACAGCTGCATTGAAATCTTGCGTTTGCTCCACGTTCGCCATGTTGACAGTGACTGAGATAGATTTCCGGTTGCCAAACTACCGCGTCATTACCATTTTGAAATGCTCAATTTTCATTGGCCCCATATTCCTGCCGGAGCAGAAACGGTGTAGATAGGCAGCTTGGCCAGACTGACTTGCTCGCGAAATGAAAATGCGGCGTCATAGGCAGTATGGGCACACCCAGGCTAACATTTGGTCACCCAGAGACTTTAAATCATATAAACACTTTCACGTTTCACTTCCACGAGAGTCTGCCATGTTGGTCTGAATTTTTTGTAACTCCTGCCTCTTCAGCCAGCGTCATGCAGAAAACACATCACACGCTGATATAATTGGTTATCACATCATTCTTAGTTAAATAAAGTTCAGGTTTTGCCAACTGTATTTCACCTCCCTCGGCGAATTCGCCCTGACTTCGCCCCATCAGGCGAAATTTCGCCTCCATTCAAAGTCAATGAGAGCAAGGCGAAATTCGCTCTAATGGAAACGCACCGCAACTACCATAGTACCCGCGTTCTCTCGACCAACCAATGGGCAAGAGGGTGACGCCTTGCGAGACAGCCTACTTCATTTGCATACCGAGACATAAATGTAGGCATAAATGTAGGCATAAATGTAAATGTAGGACAAAGAAATGTAAAAAGGAGTGACAATAAATAAATATGTCAGAAAGAAATGCAGGTATATAAAACAGTATGTAGAAAATATTACAGGGAAAAATATCTGTAAATAAATAAAAAGAGAAAATGGAAAATAAATACATTATGGAATTAATGTAAATGTAAATAAATACAGCAGTAATTAAAAATGACTTCTTTCCCATTTATGTCCAGTTTTATGTGTGATATATTTTTCAAATGCTTTCCAAAGCACACAGTTATTTTATTTATTTGTGCTACATATTTTTACATACGTATTTATTATTAATTATGTCATTTTTGGCCCTCCATAGTTGAGACCTACTTTTGGTTAGGAAAAATGACAACCCTTAAGATAAAAGCTCCGTTGCTAGGGTCTCATCTTATTATCTTATCTTACTCGTCTCATGAGCCTGCTTGCATTCACTTCCGTGACTGGTTGATGAGTGACAAATCTGTGCAGTTAGGCGTGTGCTGCATTATGGTGTTGCACTGCTTTAGGAGTGAGTGATGACCGAGATCACAGGCTACAAATGAAACGCTGATGGGATAGCTACATTGTGGACTGGCAAAGTGTCTATGCACCATTTATGCATTCATGGTTACACGTTTACATAGAAGGAGTAACTGAATTTGATTACAAACAAAGTGCATAATTATTCCCTGATAAAAATCTCAAATATATGATTCTACGTGTGCATGTTTTATGAATTGGTCTAAGTGAGTTAGGGTCACACAGTTGTTATAGTTCTAATAACTATAAAAAGAAAATAAATCAATTACAACCTATGTAAAATCTATAATGTTCCACTACCCTGTTCCAAAAGGAAAATAGACATCTGGCAGGCAGCATTGTATGTTTTTCTAGAATCCAGAATATGGACATATTTGGAACACAAAATTCGGAGTTCACATAACTCATGTAACCCGAACGTGGCCAATATTCTCATTACAACAACAATGCATGTAAACTCAGTCAAAGCCTACGGGTGTTTTAAGTTAAGTGAACATGTTCGGTGTGACCAAAACATGTACTGGGGACAACAGCCTGAAAATGTTCAAAGCAATGGAGCAACCACTTAAACTGCAAGTGTGGAGCCTGGTGTTTGTTCCTAAACCTATCACTTACGTTGGGGTCCAATGTTTCTTCATCAGCCCCATAGTTGTTCTGCTCAGCCTTGTCAGGCGTCTGTTCCACCTGTTCCTTGACCTTGGCCTCCTTCTCTGCTGCCTTCTTCTCAGCTTTCATACGCCTTTTCAGCTCACTGAAAGAGATGACATATGGAGGATGGGCTGGTATGTGGTGTGTTAAACAATCTCGAATACTGACAAGGTTAAAGAGGTAAGTAGGAAGTTGAGTGCACATGCAAGAAATCCTAAAAGCAAGAAAATTAATGACTCAATTCTGTGTGACAAAAGGTTGGTCGTTTTTCACATTACATGGAAAAGCCACCAACCTCTTGTCACCTCGCCAGCGATTTTCCTGAATTAGTGCAGGAACGGCTGCTGGATTGGGGCAAGCAAACTTTGGCAACTGTGTCCTGACCCCAAGGGCTTGACACACCTGACGCCCAGCTACTCTGACCAGAGTTAGCATGGTTTGGGGCAGTTTAAGAGTTACCGCGGCTGGTCAGTGCCCAAACCTGAGGAGACAGAGGAAAGCTGTCCAGGAGTTTGTTTCATAGTGACCGACAAGGTAAATTCAGACCCGTTCAGTTCAGCCCGTAGCACTGAAAGTACTTGTATTATCACGTTAAAATGGACATCGTGGGACAACCAGGTGACGTTTATCTTTGGGCAATAATTACAGACAGCCAAATTGAAGTCTGATAATGAAGGTGTCTATGAAAACATTACTGTATCAAAGTCATGTCAGAAACAGTAACAATGACACTAAAACGCTGGGATGATGGGCGTTTTTTGGTTTCACTTCTTCCACAGGATGACATCAGTTAACTTTCCAAACAGTTTAGCGTCGATTTCATCCGCGACCGTGAACAAAGCGATTCGCATCCGAGTTACAGCCTAAAGGCAGCAGCGTAATTTCAATAAGAGAAACGTTTGGATACACAGCAAATGCACACAAATCAGCCAATTAGCTAGTTGCTAACTTAAGGAAAAGACCAGATGCAATCCCATCATGCTGTTCCATCTGATGTAATTTAACGCAATGCCGCATGGCGACTTCACCACATCATTGAAAAGGGAATAGTCTTCAGGAAACATTGAAAAAATCACCGGCCAAGAGCCGAGAGAGGACTTGGGAAGTATAACTGTTGAATATGCCGATTGTTCTCATTATTAGCTTACTTTTTGCTGAGTTTCTCTCCATCTACAGCCGCTGCATCCGCCATCTTCTGTGACTAGCTGCGCGTGGTCGGACCAATCGACGCAAACGCCGACACGCAATGGATCATGGTAAACCGGGTCCATCAAGCCAATCACAATCAAAGTTGCCCCTACGTCCTTGTAGCCATTTTTCTCAACATGAACAAACATCAAACGCCAGGGTGTGTAGTTGTGCCGTCGATTGCATATGCTATTGCCTATCCATGACAATCTGAAACACAATGAAAAGAAACAGCAGTCCATATGGACATCATCAGGGATGATATTAATATTTAACTTTAGGTCTATAATGATGACACCTTATAAAAAACAGACGAGACAGGAGAAGTGTACTTGTAGGATCTATTTTATTGATAGATAGCAGCAGGTTTATAGAAATAACTGCATAAGTATACAAATGCCCAAACAAAGCAAAATATTATTTATTTATATTTCTTTGTTTGTAGATTTGGATGATTGACAAGTTGTTCACAAGTTAGCCAACACACTTAAGCAATCTCTTCTTCCTAAAAACGGATAGTGCCTCACGGTAACAAAACAGAGATCTGTATGGTTTAATGAACCCCATGGAAAAACATGTAGGTCAATACACTTCTGAATTGAATTTCCAGATAAATTTAAGTACATACACTGGAAGAAAATACCCTAATTTCATTGATTTATAGAAATCATCTCATTCAGAATAGCTGTGCTTCCTGGCTTGAGAACTGGTCAGAGGCCCATTACAAAGTTATAATTTATTTTAAAAGGTTAAATACCAGAAGGTTTATAGAGTTCTCCTTTGTTACAAAGAATGAAGAGAAAGCCAAAGTAGAAAACGTTTTGAAACAGTAACAGATTTAATATTATATGGAATCAATCTGCATGGCAGGTTGAGATAAAATACCAACGGCACTGATATCTTCCAACAACAAATGCTATGAATATGGTTGTAGAAATAACATCAAATGCACAAACAAAATTGCACATTACAGTACACCTATCCAGTTGCCAACATTAGGCCACAGTTCTGGAGACTTCCTATATATACCATTGAGAGGACAACCACTGACAACTGTGCAACTGCTGTGCAACAGGCACCACGGGAGCAAAAGTAGTTTCTGTATAAATATGGGGTTTGTCAAGGCACAAATATATATTATTCCCCAATTCACTGACTGAGACTCCTTTATAACTGTTATTTACTTTCCATTTGATCACATATTTAGTGTCAACATATTCACATAAAAAATATACCTTTACAGATAAAAAAATAAAGGGACCCTGGGTATGGAAAACAATATCACTGGTAAATTTATTTGGGGAAAAAATAATCCACTGGCTTGTGTAGGTATGTGGTCATATGCATGCATACTTTGCCTAAAAATATTCTTTTTGTGACCTCTGTTTAATATTTAATATAAAGATGTATCTCCTCATATATATTAGAAAAAAGATTCAACACTAAGTTGTAACTGAAGTGTATACAACCCCACATTAAAATATATATTTATGTGAATACTATGATACAGATAAAGGATGTCCTTATGATTGCAATTGGTCCAATGTAAGGGGGGCAATAGCAGCAACCTACACCATTTTTTATTTTAACAGAAACAAATTTTCTAAAAATGGGGATAGGTGTTTTTTCAATGTATGGCTTCATAGTTGGCATGACATTTCATCCTGTTCTTTCACTTGCAAACAGCTTTTGGTTATTAATGACTTCCATTTCTATTCACCAAATATGCTCTAAATGACAAAACACATTATAATTTATTTTAATGTGATGTACAATACATTAAAATAAAGGGAATGTACAACTGTACTGCTGTAAGCATGGTACATTTGAAAACAGAATTGCATGGGCTACCCCTTGGACAGGCATTCAACATAGGCCAACAGACAAATATATTACTAATTTACAAAATAAGATGAAAATTTAGAGTGTATTTATAGACTATAACACAAGCTGTGTACATTGCTTACAGTGCTAAAAACCTATTGAGAGAATGCAATCACTACACACTCCAGACAATAAATTAGATGTGGTTACATGAAGATTGATAATAATATGAAAAACATGATAAAAGAAGTACGTGCAATTTCCCACATAAATATTCGTGACAGTATAGAAACATATCCAACAGTATTTTAAAGAGATGAAAGCCCCAACACAGCACTTATCTGGAGATGGTGTGACTTATCCCGCATCAGCGGGTCCCTTTAAACATCAAAGGACACCACTCAGGCTTGTCAATCAAAAATCAGACATCATTGTCCCAGAGATTTCACATTCCATTCAACAAAGCTCAACGACAGTCAAACGAATTAGAAAATAAAATGGAGACCGTGGAAACATATTCACCAAAGAAAAAAAAACAATCAACGGAGAGTGAGGCTCAATTGAGCTATTAGTCATCACCGAGACCAGCCCCAGGTAATGTGTATTATCTATATAAACAATAAACATCCTCTGGCCAAACTACAACGCATGAAAACAAACCACACAAACCAGTTTGGCAGCTTTACAACATGCCAGACATTGAGATATATAGAGAAATTAACACATCCACCCCACATGATTTAGGCACAACAACAATGGTAAGTCTCTAATATTGCAGAACACTCATGAACTACCGAGCCTAGTAAAGCCATAAAACTGGCCAGGAGGCCAGAGGTGAGCTGAGACCATGACTGGCTCCCAGATGGCTAGTTTCAGAATGTTGGTACTGCACTTTACAGTAAGATAAATGTTAATATTTACAATATAATTGAAGGTAGTGAACAGCATAGGAAAAAAGCTATGCTCTTCCAGCGAGTAGCACCTTGGCAAGATTTACAAAAAGGAAATGATAAATTGGCTACCATCTAATGTAATATGGCAGCATAATGCACAGTTAACAGATAAAGGGTATGAAGCATACTTTTTCGATCAAATGATCCTACCCAAAACATAAATGCAAGGCGTGAAAAAATACACCTACAACTGAAAATATTTTCCATAGACCATCTATACTTTCATACAACGTTCATATGATAAATATGTATGCAATCAAATGCATGTAAAATACTCAAACATTCACATTACAAAACTGTGAGCAAATGAATATTAAATGACCTAAAAGTAGATATCTCTCTTGATTCAGTATATGATGTGTTAAATGTATTATGTTATTCATATTGTATGTTTTAGGGTTTGCGAGGATGAGTATTCAGTACTTCATACAAAAATAAATCACCCCGAAATGGGCATGAAGAATGATTACAGAAAATATATAAAGAGTAAACACTAGTTAAGGTAAAGGGTTAATAGCCGAAAAAATGTTGAGTTCACCATAAGGAGAAACTGGTCACAATGGAGAACATTATAAAGTGCTTAAGGGAAAGAGAGAACACAGGGCACATAAGAAGTGTTACTTGTGGATTTCTATGGTTCATGATATGATATTTGATTAATCTAAAAAAGTTCATGAGTGAGCTATAAAAATAATGTGTTACAAAGAGTCATAATTACACACTGTTTTGTCCTGTATAATACAGGAGACATGCATGTGAGCATGTGTCAATGTGTAAAAACAAACAAACAAAAAATAACGAATAAAATGTGATGAAGACAACCTTAATCTTTCTATCCTATGATGCTTGTCATTCACAGTTGGAGAGACAACAACAAAAAAATAACACGTAGCAACACATACCCTTGGGAGGAAACTGTAGATGCAGTGCCTACCAAAAAGCCTTTCTTAATGATCCTGTGCAGGTGTGTTGGGTTGTTTCCTGCAACCTCATCCTAATCTTATTTCATTTCAAACAGGGGAAATGAATGTAACACCTATCAGCTGTCAGACAATCTGCAGATCGGTCAACCAGGAGGAGAGGTTCTTGTAAAAGCAGAGGGGCCTGTCAGAAGAGGCAAAATAAAAATTACAAATATTTCCAAAACATCATCAGAATGGTAGCACGTATGAGATATATAGGTGTTTTTGCATAGTAATTATGACTACCTGCAAGTTAAAAATAACAAAAAGCTTTGAATTATGGGATAATTACATCCAGCACCATCACCTTGCGATGTAATGCACACAAATCCAACATTGCTTGTTGGTTTGTAAGTTTTTTACCTTTAATAGGAGCGAGAGAGGTTGTTGCCTTGCTCGTGAAGGCTCACAAGAAGGTCATCGATCTTTTCAATGGTCTGAGTGGCAGTCATGCTGCCAGATTCAGAAATGGTCTGGGTGAGCATGGGCTGGATCTGCCCTTCAGCCTCTCTCTGGTTCTGACCCGACTGGCTGATGGCGATGATCTGATCGGACAATGTGGTTCCAGCAGAGTTCATCAATCCACCACAATCTGGTACAGAGGAATGTGTGTAAGGTTTCGCATACCACATGTAAAAGTTATTTACAACCAGAGATAAAAAAAACTTCACGTTTAACATAGCTTACTGCAATACAATCATTAACTTATTGAAGTTTTTGTTCAAAATTGTGCCTTGTCTGTGTTAAAAGAGCAGAATTTCTATTGGACCATAACCAGAAATTTTACCATTCCGCAGTTCGAAGAGAAAGAGTCCTGGCTGCTGACTCTGCCCAGGCTGGTTGAGGGTCCCGTTCACCGCTGTCTGGAACAGTGATCCTGGCTGTTGCACGGGCGAGGAGGTGGTGGTCTGGAGCCCCGCTACTCCGTTCTGTGTGGAAAACAGTCCTGCTGCTGCAGCCTGAGGCAGCTCCTGGGACATGCTGGACTGGGCCATGAAGAGCGTAACAGACTGTTCGGCCCCTGCGTTGGAGCTGGGCGTCAGCTGCATGGGCTGCTGGTCCTGGTAGAGGCTCGGCTGGAGCGGCTTGTTTCCAGCAGGTCCCCCTACCACCGAAGTCTGGTTCTCGAATGACATGGGCGTTGACGAGTCCGGCCTGTTCATGGTCACCATGTTGGCTTGGGAGAAGGAAAGACTGGGATTCGGCTGCTCCGGAGAGGACAGGCTACTGGTGCTCAAGGGGGACATCTGGGCTTGGTTCCCAAACAGCAGGCTTGAGGCCTGCTCAGGGTTCACCGCGGGCAGAGCGCCGTTGCAGAAGAGCAGGCCGGCCGCCTGCTGCTGGGCCTGAGGGAGTTTGTTGGAGGGAGAGTGCGTGAGGTTCTGAAAGATGTTCCCCGCTTGAGGGGTGGGCAGCGGAGGTTGGGGGCACTGTTGCTGGTCCATGGGGGTGCTCTGCTGCATGGCAGACATCTGGGCCTGGCTCTGAAACACAGATGGCGTCTCAAGGCTCGCTGTCTGCAGGGAATTCAGGAAGTTGAGCTGCTGCTGCTGGCTTCCGTTTACAGACAAGGGACCAGGCAAAGTGTTCTGTGGGAGAAACATGCCCGTAGGGGAGGCCTGCTGTTCTGCGGGAAGGCTGGAGCCGTTCAGAGCGGAGAGACTGTTCTGGAAAAGGGCAGCTTGCACCTGCTCCTGAGTAGGTGATGTCTTTGGGGTGTGAAAGAGTCCTGCCTGTGGGTCCTGGGTATCGGACATGGGACTGGGATTGTGGAAGAGAGGTGGAGAAGTGTGGGAGGGTGTCTGCTGCAGAAAACCAGTCTGGATCGAAAGGAGGTCTTTGGCCTGCTGGAAGAGAGCAGCCTGCTGCTGCTGCTGCTGTTGCTGCTGCTGCTGCTGTTGGGATGGTTGGAAGAGGGACCCACTGGTCTGTACTATACTCTGTGTTGCATTCTGGGACATCTGTATTTGTGGCTGGAACAACTGATGTTGAAGGTTCTCGAGGACTTGCTGTTGCTGCTGCTGTTGTTGAAGCTGCTGCTGTTGCTGAAGTTGCTGCTGCTGTTGCTGCTGAAGCTGCTGTTGCTGTAGCTGTCGTTGCTGAATCTGCTGCTGTTGCTGAAGCTGCTGTTGCTGTAGCTGTTGTTGCTGCTGTTGTTGAAGTTGTTGTTGTTGAAGCTGTTGTTGCTGAATCTGCTGCTGCTGTTGCTGAATCTGCTGTTGCTGTTGGATTTGTTGCTGCTGCTGTTGCATTTGCTGCTGCTGAAGTTGTTTCTGCTGCTGCTGCTTAGCCAATGAACTTTCTGACTGTAGCGGAAGGCTGCAGAAACCCTTGGCTTGCAGCTGGCGTACAGCTTGCTCCAGCTGTGCCACCTCATCCAAGGGCAGGAGGGGAAGCTGCGGGGCCTGCTGCTGAGCAGAGTCACCCAGCTGGGAGAGGGCCACCACTGTGCCCACGTTATTGCCAGCTCTCTCCTGCTCCATACCCTGCATCATGAAGGATCCCTGTGGTGGTAGCATGGTTTTTCCAGACACTGAGAATGGGCCTGTGGGGGCAATGTCCTGTTTCTGTATGGTGCTCAAGGTCTCTTTGCTGGCAAAAGCGGTGCCTTGGGTCTGATCCTGGTCAGCAGGTTGGCAGGGCAGGGTGTTGGGGAAGGAGCCACTGTTGGTGGGGATACTGGAGGTCTGTTGAGTGGCATTCATCACGTCTGGGTTCTGCTGTTAATGAAACATGTTTTCAGGATTCACCCAAAGACTACATGCTTCAGCACAGTACAGATTCATGTAACACAAATTCAGCTTCAAAAAATTTACAGATTTAATAGATACCTTGAAGACACTTGAAGACAAGGGGTTAGACACCTCCATTGGAGTGACATCTTCTCTTTTAACAAGCGGTATAACTGGGGCCATTAGGGCACTATCCATTGCTGTTTAAACAGAAGACACAGGATATTTAGCCAGTAGCAACATGTGTTCATGTTAGGAAACAATTTCTTAAGTCCTAAATGGAACTATGGTAAAAAAAAACCCGTTGCACAGCTACAGAGCACAGACTTCATTCATAAGTAGACAACCTTTTATCTGATCATAGGAACAAGGCTTCACTGGAGATGACACCTCTTTCTTCACTGGCAGGCCAACTTGAACTGGAAAACAACATGAACAAAATTAAATTCAGGTAAATGTCCACCCTCACGGACTATTGCATGGGCGTTGTGTGTGGGCATTGTAAGACTGACCAGGTTCGGGAGTGTAAGTGAAGGCCTGCACATCATGAGAGCGACCTGCGCTGGTCACCACAAAGATCCCAACGGAGACAGGAGAGGATATGGTGGGGTTTTGATAAGAAGGGACCTTTGCTATTAAATGGTTCTAGATGGGAGGAAATGAGACATTAACACAGACAGGCACATCATGGTACCCAGAAATATGCGCAATATATTAAAATACATCACTGACATAACAAAGACCACAGTAATGTACAACAGTTGATAAAGTGTATTAAAGAAGTGGTGAGATCAGCCGTAAAACAAAGGCATGGCATTGGTATGGGTTGAAGCATGTTGGCTACTAACACTGTCTGAATGCTTGAATAGGGTGTGGCTGACCATGATGTCGAAATTCAGTTTAGATGATGGGAATATCCCGAAGTTTTGTTAAATTGCCGCTCTTATGCACTAGGCAAACTGGAAATGTGCAGACATGAAAATAGCACACCGACATGTACCTGATGAAAGAGTTCCATGTCAATTTCAGCCTCTGCTTTCCATGACTTTTCATCTGAAAATTTGAATTTAAAAAATCATTACCATGGTAGATTTTTATTTCTGTAAAGTTTTTAAATTGGGTTTCTTTGAGGATTTTGGGGCTATGCACCTGTGAAAAATAACACACCTGCTATGTTTTCTTGAAAAATTACTTTGGTGCCCTTTAGAAAGTTCTTGCCGATGATGAAGACTTCCTCTCCACCCTCCACATTGCAGCTGTGGAGACTCTTCTTCAGAATCTCAGGCAAACCAGCCGGCTGGGCTGTCATGGTGAATGACAGAGGTGAAGAGGTAAGCATTTTTAAGATTTACATGCACCTACTGAAGTCATAGATACAATTCACAAATGAATAAAATGCAGAATATGGCAATTTCATAAGAAAGTTTTAAGGGACAGTGTCAACCAACTTTAAAATAGTCAAATGTAGCTCTGGTTGTTATATATTGTTATATTATAGTTAAATAATGTTTGAGTATGAGCTAAAACGGATATTCACAGAGACTTAGTCAGACACTCAGAGAAGTCTTCTTCAAGGAATAGTAGAGCAAGTGCTTGTCTTTTGTCTGGAATTTCAACCAGGGTCTTTAAAAATGACAAAATCAGCAAAGGGTAGCCTGAAAGCCTCTCTCCTACTGAGTGCAAGAGTTATGAATAATATTGTTTTCATTGTGGTGAGTCAAAGAAGAACCGGAGAAGAACTCAATTTTCTCACGTCTCAGTAACAGAGAAGCGGATTCAAAACGGACCACAGGCTTTCATTGGCTGCTCATAGCTCTGACTTAGGGGTGGGAGTTGGGGGTGGGGGGTAGTGCTCTGACCACAGGTGCCCCTGCTCAGATTGCACTCCCAATCCATGTAAACAAAGGGGAACCCACGCCTTTCTCTTTATTATCCCTCCTTCGTTCGCTCCTGTTTCAGGAGCAGACCTCTGAGACGGACCACAAGACAGACGGGCTTTTAACTGTGGAGTGCCGTGGACACACCCTGTGAGGTCTAAGATGCCAGGCACTGACTATACCATACACTCCACTGATTCATTCTGACAAAGACAAAGACAACTGCACAATGACAATGGAAGCAAAGGCAACTTAAGTCAATATAAATGTGATGTACTAGTCTAGTATATGGAATGCATTTCTACAAACCAGAGTGGATGACTTCTAAATTACACTGACAATCTGAGTGCCAGTCTGAAAATCCAAAAGCAGGCCCAGAGAGAGAGAGAGAGAGGGAGAGAGAGATCTAATTCCCTGCTGCCTCCCCTCTCTCTCTCTGGCCCTCATGATATAAGTGAGTATTATCCCTCTCCCTCTAATCCCTTCTCTCTCCTATGTGATGACAGGTGAGCCAGCTGGGTTTCCTAGAAGTTGGCTGTTGGCATGCGAAAGCTATGAATAAACCCAGGGTCACTCACTACACAGGATGGGCGAGGAGGGCGTCTGTAACGTGAGCACAGAGCCGTCGGCCCGTGGGATGTTCACCCGGAACACCAGACGGGCACGGGTGCTCTTCTTTTTGGACCCGGCCACTCCGATGCGTGCCTCCACATCAGCATTGCGAAGTTTCAGGATCCCCACACAGTCTACCCTGTAAAGATAGCGGTCTGTGAGCACAGAACTTAAAACAAGCCCTTGTTTAGGGCTTGGCCTGTGTCATCATTAAATGTACTGTAAACACACGACACTAATATAAACACACTACACTACACTCCTGTGTTTGCGCTTCTAAGTGCTGGTTCTGAGGTTTCAGCATTTAATGGCATTTGTCTATGCGTATGCGGTAACACTTTATTTTACATTTCCTTTTTTAGTGCATCTATCTACATGTAACTAACCCTAACCCTAACATACAGTGGAAGTACATAATGTTACATTTTGTTACACACATTATACCTAATTGATGTAAAAGGGACATTAGAATAAAGTCTAACCACTTATGCTTTTACCTACAGTATGAACACATACCTTGCATGTTATTTTTAATGTTATTCAGCGTTACCTTGTTCTTGAAATTTAAAATGTAGTGCCCTAATTAGCCCTGGGTACAGCTCATTACTGTACAGCTGAGGAAAAATATTGCTTATTTATTATTTTATATTTATTATTTTATATAACATTAGTTTGGTACTATGTTCTTGTATAAAGCATGGTGATGACCACATTGCTTGATCAAACAGCTTAAAAGTTCAGCCTCAGTGTGTGTACAGTTTGACCTTCTACCTTCTGTGTTTATGTAATGCAAATATACACTACTGTGACATACGCCAAGGTCATGTTGTTGCTTGGCTCAAGGGAGACTTCAATGACGGTGGTGCCCTCAATGTCAACCTCCCGGCAAGCTGTGGTATTGCGTCCAGTCACCCGACAAGCCTGGTAAAACCCATGGGGCTTGACTCTTCCCACATCATTACCCACAAACACCTGCAGGACCACTGGATCATTTACACCTTCCAGCTGAGAAGAAACAGAGTTATATGGCAGATTTATCTATACACACGCGCACACACTCACAAGTATTTGCGGCATCACTTTTTACACAGTGCTAGTATGGAGGCTACAGGATAGAGTTTAAGAGGTTTTCTGCGCTTAAGGTCTACTATAAACACAGTTGCTCCATAAGTCTGTCACCTTCCGAAATTTCATGATCTTGTGGACTGCTCTTACGGTAACATGTGCTAACGCTGTTGGAGTAATCTGTAACCAAAACCTTTCCTCATTCATTGTGTTCTCACATCCAAACTTCCTTTAAAGTGGTTTGTTTTTAGGCAAAATGAGGAAAAGATTTGAAATGTCACAAGAAGTATCAGGCCTATTTGCAACATGAACCACACATGCAGTACAGTTTTACGATAAGCATCACAGATGTTGATAGCAAAAACAATAGCATTTTTTCTCTCCTGTTTAATCACTATGAGAGATCTGAAACAGGCTTTATGAAATAGGAACTTTTTATGTGTGGACAAAAAGACCGCTCTGGCAGATCGGTTGCATAACATTTTTAAAACAAGTCTAAACTGGGACCAGAGCCACCTTTGACAGTTTACTCAGTGAGAGATTATTGTATGGTGCTTGGCGATAGCAGATTTAATGAGAGCTTTTGCAAACAGACAAAGATTAAACTGATTGACATTTAACAGTATGCACAGGCACGTATGTGTGTGTGTGTGTGTGGTAATGTTACACACCTTGACGGTGGGGAATCCTTGTTGGGTGCGATCTTTGACAGAACCTCGGCTGCCTTCGGTGAGGTAGCGGGCCCTGTGCTGGGTCTCGGGCTGCACCAGGATCTTCAGCTCCTTGCCCTCGCTCTTCTGGGGGAACTGGCCACACAGCGTGCCTCCTTTGGGGCCCGTGCCCTGAGCGCCATCCACGGAACTGAAAGGGAGAATTCTACTCGTCACGTTCTCTACTCTTTTTTTTTTTTTACTGTAGAATACATGCAAAATGTTGTATGCTGTAAACCCTGCCCTGACCAAACCTGTTCACTGTGCTTTTACATTGCTGTCAGAAAGCATGTAAAACAGCCATATTTAACACTTGGACAAACACATTATAATGCATGCCAGTTACACTTGGAGTTCTGTGTGCTGTGACATTTTTACAGTCACATTTATCTTCAGCATTTTTGGCACCACTATAAAATATTTCAAAAACAATAATTAAGAGGTCAAGCAGTCAGCAGTCAGATAACGTATTACTCCCAGAAGTGTGAAAAAGTGTCAGGGAGACATAGTTTAAAGGTAAATATCTGCCAGAAGGGCCTGGGCTGCTGTGAATATAAAGCAGTCTCGCTACAGGCCTGGGATAGGGGCGAGCAGCGTGACTCCAGAACTATGCAAAGCTTGTGTTCATTTATCTAAGGGAAGGACGGGCCCCACTTCTGGCACCACACTTCCTCCAAGTGGAAAAGGTCTTGGCAGGACTTGGAGCACATCCATTAAGCAAGCTCCAGCCAGACAGGGGCCCGAGCCCCCCTCACACACACAGCCACTTACCAGGAGCCATTAACCAAGGGAGCAACATGGATCAGGTTCATCAGCTGCAATTTAACAAATATGCCTGGGCCGTGCTCGGTGTGGCAGACAGACGCTGAAGGAGTAAATTGTCCAGCTAAGGCGCACTACTACTTTCCTAACCTATGTGTAAATATGTTCATTTGTGTCCTGCTTCATACTTCCTCTTAGCATTTGATAGCTAATGTAATGCCATTAAAAAACTAATCCTGGATAACCTAACAGCTACAATAATTTACAATAATTCACATAGGTCACAAGAAAAAAAAAACCCACTTATTGTCACAGAACACACAATTCATCATATGCCACGTTTCTGCCTGTCTGCAAGCTAAGCTACTGGTGTCTTTATTCACATGAAGAAAAGTAGTGGCCGGCACACAAACTAAGTTAACTTTTGAAACACAAGCGAACATAAAAGGTGAGTAGGAAAAGCACAGGTAGGCCAGGTTGACTGCCAAAAAGGAGATACTACCAGATACTATCTCTAATTAGTAAACGATGGGATGCCACACAGACACCTTTACTATGCTTAATTGCAATGATGGATTCATTACACTCTTCAGACATGTAACCCCACACAGCGTATCATTTAACCATCTCAATTCACTGCTTGGTTTAAACTTCTTTTAAAAAAAAAAAAAAACATTGTTAAATGAACACATCCATCTCAAATTGTTTAATTGGGTGCTTCAATACACAAACACCACATACTTATACAGAGCTATTATTTCAGTGTACTCATGGCATCTATCGCGGTCCTAGGTGCTGTGCTCATCACAAGAACATCATCTGGCTTTGCCCTCCCTTCACACAAGGCGATCACAGTCGAAATGTTTCTCTTTTCTGGTTCCACAATGGTGAGAGAAGCTACCAGTTCCTACAAGAGCAGGGTTGTTCCTTTCCTGTTTTCAAGAAGCTCTTGAAAACCCTTTTCTTCTTCTTCTACCTAAGTGCACTCTCAAGTTCTTCTCCTTGCACTTACTCTGTAGTCTGCTATGTTTGCTGGAGCTTCATCGTTTTCCTCAATCGCAAGTCAAGTCACTTAGTGGCTGCTAAGTGTAAGGTAATGTGGTCTAACCAAGTCATGCCAAAATTGTCATTTGCACTGCCACCCCATGGGATACCCAACAAATGTGAATTTGCTATTAGTTGTCTACATCTGTGTAGCAGAGGGTATGGAGGCTTCTCATACAGACACTTGGGTCCTCAGTATTTACAAAATCCTGCCTGAAGACTTACCAATAATGCTATTTGCCCACAGATACAACTGTTGCACCTGGCGCCCTATCCTGCCTAGGATCTCAGTGTAAATTTATAAACAAGAAGAAGAAGCTCTCAGGCTACGGAGTCAGGTTTCCTGTTGAAATATGATGGCTGCCTTTCCACAGAGCACTTGGGATTAAAAAGCAATTAGTGCAAACTCAAAGCCAGTCCCTTAAGGAATCCATCCAAACAGAATCAATGTAATTAGGTTTAAGCAGGAGGAATATAAAAATGTAGTTATTCTACATCTAGTAAAGGCCTGGATATAGATTCTTGGCTAAGCACAGAATCTAAAAAAAAAGTGCATGTATGAGCAGACTAGGTGAAGCATATACTAGAGAAGCTTTGGCTCTCACCTTCCTTTGGAGCAGGCCTTGCTGTCTGAGCCTAGCTGGGAGAGCACGAAGTGGGGTGCTTTGGCACTGTCTGCATCAAACATGTCCATGCTGGTTTCCTGTGCGGGGGCAGGCTTTGGTCCAGGTCTCTGGCGGGGCGTGCGCTTGCGGGCCTTGCGGGGCACCTCGGTGTTGTCGTTGTAAGAGCTGGAGCTCATGAGGCTGAAGTTAGAGAGAGAGTTCTCCGTCCAGAGGCTGTTGCTCTGCTCCGAGTCCAGCGACAGGTCGTCCTGGCAAGACATGCGGCTGTCGTCAAAGAGGTCCTCCGGCGGGGGCGAGATGTTCAAGACGGGGCGCTTGGATGGAGTCATCTGGTGATACTGCGGGGCCTGCTGGGTGGCCATCCCTCCACCTCCTACTGCTGCTGCTGCTCCCTTCTTCGGCCTGCCGCTACCTCCACACAGTTTGCCTTCCACATCCAACAGCTCGGACAGCACCCGGCTACTTACGTCTCCTGGAGTGCAGGTGCTGGGTGGTGCGGCCGGTCGCTCGGCGGCTGAGGTAGAGGAGTGGGCCTTGGAGCTGGAAGAGTTGGGAAAAGCACTGCGGGGACTTCCCATGGTCAGAGGAGAGGAGACGGACGAGGCATCTGCAGTGTGTACAATTAGACGGTAAATACAGGCATCTACACATACACTGGCTAGCAGTCCCAGTCAAGCAGCGAAATTTCAGCATGACTGCTTTTTTTTCCCCTTTTTTTTTTAAAACAAAAATTTGTTTCCAATTATAATTTTTATATTTTTTAAATTTTATTTTTTTATTGCATCATAGTGTGAGTGTGAGTGGCTGTGGGTGATGTGTGCAACTTGAAAAATAATAGCTTGGGTTGTTTTTTCAGTCTTCATTCTTTTTTCATTCTTGAAAATGTTATATAACAGGCATAAAGAAAAACTAAATAAAGACAAAACCAAAAAATATTTTGGAATGCCTATTTGTTAACAAAAGCATGACAAATACCTGTCAGCCATTGAATATACATATATATATATATTTTAATTTGCATTTTGTGCTTGTTTTTTAGGTAGTGTGTAAAAGCATAACATGTAGGGTAACACTAGAAAATGTAAATTTATTTCACTTTTAAGTGAACTGTATATTATGAATCTTTGTCCCTGCCATGTGTAAGATGATGCATGCCAATTGGTGCTTTTTTCTCAAAGTGCTTCAAACAATTTGGTGGTTGGGACTGAGCGTAGCCACAAGAACAGAATAAACCAGCTTCTGACCTATGAAGCAGAGACCTGCAGACCATTTTATATGCAGACACTCCCTGCTTCAGAGGGAACTTCCTGGAATAAAAACGAGACAACCAATGAGCAATAAAAGCTGACCACCATTAAAAATAAGTTGAAAGAGTATTTAGATGATTTTTTTGTGAAAATGGAACCATTTTTGAGAGAGACCTCGCTCAACACTCCTATCTCCCCTTGGTCCCACACAGTGTCAGTGTGTCAGCTGACTGATGTGAATACACAAGCAAAGGCTACATTTTGAAAGCATTTGTAAGGCACACTACCGAGTTGTCATGCAGGCAGGACAAAAATAAGATGATGCGTGACAGACAAGTTTAGTTTTACATTTTGATTATGGACAGGTATTTTTGATGACAAAAATTGATGAGAAAATCAGGTATTATCAGCAGCACATCACATTGACTACTGAATGCCTAAGCTGTCCTGTGTAAATCCTTGTCAGATATGACATTCTCTGAAAGTCTACTACACTGGATGGATTAGCAGGATTAGCAAGAAGTGGTCAACATTTACTAAAAGTGTTTTTTTTTTTTTTTTTTTTTTTTGAGGAATCACACACCCTTCCGAGCTGCGTTGCATGGCACCCTTGGCTGACCAGATGAATCAGCTCTCCTCCGATTACATAAACTCTTCTGCATGCCTCTGCAGGTTTCAGGCTGGGTGTTGCAAGAGCCATTTTCACCTTGATAGGCACTGTGCCCATAAGGGGAGTGTTTCATAAGGGAAACAAAATGTTTCATGTCCTCATACTGCCAGTAGTACACATGAGCGCCATTTCAATTTTAGTTTTATTGAGTACTGGTTGAGCAGAGCTCCTGGGGTTACCCTAACCCTAACTCTAGATCACCCACTTCAATGAATTATTGGGCAAAAAACACTGGGCACATGTGAGATAACAGGGGTTATAATAGAACCATTGTAGATTCGACCACTGTTCTGACTAGAGACCAGTAATGGCTTGGTTTGCAGGTCTGACCTTGGTGATTTCGATAAGCATGAAACTACACATTTCTGTGAGTTAACCTGTTTACACTGTCATATTGTTTAAGTCCTACAGACTGCCTGCTCGAGGTCAGGAGTTAGAAGTTTGGAATTCACTGAGAAAACATCAATTCAGGTTGAGGAATCACCGGGGTAAAAATTCCAGTCTCCTGGTTCACGATGGCTCTGGAATACCAGTTTAGCTTTCCCATTCCAAAAGTTCAAATATGTGGGACTAATGTCTTGATGCAACAATACGTCAGTAATGATTCATTGTAATACTGCAGTGTCTTGTAAACACTGCACAGTGTTTCTTTTAAAGCCATAAAATCAAGTCGTCTGTGATTTTCGTTTGTTAAGTCCACATTGTCTCCACCTCCTAACATTCTGGTCTGGCCAATGGCAGCTAACTCCAGTTTTGTTTTGGTTTAATGAACTTTTCAGTTGATGGTGTAGCAAAGTGACATTAGCACAACTGAACAGTTCACAAGAATGCAATGCCACCACAAAGGAAATGACAGATGAGACTAAAGTGCAGTGGCGGTGATGACACAGTGATTGTGATGAGACAGTGATTAAAGCTGATTTATCCAGCAAAAACAAGACCGACCGGTCAGGAGACTGTATGACGCCATAAGGGTATTCTTGTGGTCTCGACCTGAAATCCAGTTTTAAGTGTCTGGAAATAGAGCAAGCCTTATTCTTGCCCTTCAAAAAAAAGACAACAAATGTTGATTTTCTTGTTCCCCTAAAAGGAACTAATGGAATTTGCAAGACTTTACAATTGCCACATTTTAAAATTAAACAATTTCGAAAACAAATGGGACAGGTACAATGTCTGTGGCTAATAAATAAAACAGAACTTATACCAGGCACCTGAGCTGGTAAACCAAAAGGTATTAAAAAGCTTTGTATTTGCACTCCTGGCTGAATTACTCCAAACAAGGGGAAATCTATTGTTTTCTTATGCTCAACACTGTAATGCATCTATACTGTATACCTGACCTAAAATGAGAATTTCCAAAAATATTATTTGTGCAAAGGCATCACTCAAGTTATCCCCAAAGAACTGGCACAGCTGCCTACAGTATGTAGAGGTACAGGCCAGTCCACAAGCAATCAAATCAATACAGAACCTCTTCGGTTAACTATTTCAGCTGAATACCATACTACCTAATGTAAATACAGAATAAAAAAATTAATCAGCAAAATGTTTCCAGGTCAAAACCATAACTGAAGTATGATTGGTCAGCTGTCTTGAAATGTAGTCAACAGCAGAAACATCAGACACAAGACAGTAGCAAAAAAAAAGGATGCAAGCTACACAAGAAAGCGACAACACATATTTGACCACTGATGATCAGAGGATATGATGTGAAAAAATGCTTTCAAATAGTGCAGCTCTTTGCTCGTATCCACATCACAATTTCACATCCGTTAGGACAATTTAAAGCCCAAGAGAGACCCTGTACCTTTAAGATGCATTTAACATGAGTGAAACCAAAAACAGAAAAAGGCTCCTTCAAAAGCAAGCATTCCAAATGTAGCTAATCAGAATAGTGACAGAGAGACAATCAGTGGGAACCACACAAAGCAAAACACAGACAACAGAATATGTTCCGAACTAAAACGAGCAAAGTCCGCATGTAAATTGCCTAACAATATATTCTCTCAAACATTCCGACATAATAGAAAACCTGTACAAACACACACTTTGACACAGACATGCGTCTTAAAGGCACAGTGAATTCATTGAGGGCTGTAAAAAATCAACTCAATGTCTTTCTAAAAAGAGCAGTCATGGTCCATAAGAAAACCACACCCAATACTGGTGGATACAGCTCTTTAAAGTAAGGCTAAAAGACTTCACGACACTGGATTTGGTGTCAAAAAGTGAGAATGGATCAGTTTGTTCCCCTTTTCTCATTGCCAGTATGTGTTTCTAAACGTTCTTGCAGAGTGCTTATCAAGTTCCATTTTCACACACTGCAAAGAGCATTAACCAAAGTTAGATAACTCAAAGTATTTCAAGAACTCTGCGATGAGAGGAAATCAAGCAATGGTTGACATTAAATGACTAACTTTATATTATAAATATGTAATAAATAAGTAACTTTATTCATTTTAAGGAGTGTATTTCCAGACAATGTTAAACCATGCAAAAATATTGCAGCATAAAAACACCATTTAGACCAAGTGATTGGAACCACAGTGATTGTTTTGCAGCTACTTTAAGCTGATACTGTGATACACCCTGGTCTTTCTACATTTTAAACACATTTTCTTGCTATTCTTCTTTTTTAGAATTCTTTTAGAAATGTGTTCTTTAAAGACAAAATAATAAAGATGCCTTTAATTAGACAACACAAAATCTAGACAAAACCCAGGTGTTGTATACAAGAGGGGATTACAATATGAAGTCTAATATGAGTACTGCATTTATATCTGAGCTACAATAATTGAAGTTCATTTCACCTATCAAATTTAAATTGAACCATAGTACAGATCAGGAAAGGTTATTTCGTAAATAGGTAAACATTAATAATTCATGTGCATTTTGAGGTGCAGCATTCTATGTCATCTGAAGTCTTTGGTTCAGCCAGCCAACATAACTCAATAGAAACCAATAGTAACTGCCAAATTCACCTCCAGGATATGAACTGAAATCTCACTTTAATTCCTAATGGTCTCTTGTTAGTGGGCCTACTTCTGACATGTAGGTGACTGCAGATGTGTAAAGAAATTATTCTATATTAATACACACAATAAAACTGCAGTGGAAATGTGTTGTCAATTTGATAACCATTAGTAAAGTTGTGCTGTGGTGATTAAGGCTGACAGATCTCTTGCTCAACTGATTCCTTCTCTACTAATTGAGCAGAAGGAGGCGTGTATCCACTAGCAGAGGGGCTGTTTTTATTGACTCACACAGCTGACACTTGAGAGCTTCTCAAATCAGAAACATGAGTAATGTTTTTCTGTACTAAGACCTCGAATAATGAAATGCATTGGTATTCAATATTCAGAAGAGGCAAGGCTAAACAAAAGATTATTTAATGTTTACCTACTACCTCAATCATTTGTTGTCAGGGGAGAGTTCAAACACTAATGTGTTGGTTTTAACCAATTGCTTAATTAAATTTACTTCCTCCATATATGTAGTTGCTATACACAATTATTAACAGCATTTCACATTTCAGTGTGTTAGTGCATATGTTTTTGGTTTTATGGTCGAGGTTTTGAACACTAAAAAAAAAACTAAAAGTGTGTTATTATCATGCCAAAAGTAGCTGCAAAACAACAGTCAAATTTCTCATGGGCATTGGGGATATCAAAACTTATTTGGTTATTTAGTAAGTCCCAGCAGATGGAAGCAATGGGTATATTGTCCTATGATCCTTCATAATCATAATTAGAGACAAAAATACCACATGGATCTCCCAAACATGAGAGACAGAATCAAACCCAAAAGAAAAAAAACGCGTAAAAAAGCGAAAGCCCTGATCCAGTTCGGAATGAAAATCTCCAGAAATGAATATTACCCACAAGCCCTTGCCTCCACCTATGTGACTACAGTAGCAGCAAATGCTGTTTTCTTGCCCTTGTTAACGACACACTGTGTTCCACTCTACAACAGGATATATGTCAATTAAAGAGAAACACTAAAAGTGCATTTAGTTTATCTTAGAAAAACATGAACACAAAACAAAACAAAAAATAGCAAAAAAAAAAAAAAACAAAACAAAAAAACTAAAAGACAGACCGACCTAGAAGGCAGCCTGGTTGAGATTTGATGGATTAAGTGCCCCTGGCGCTAAGTGTCTTCATTACTGACAGACACACTCTCACAAAACCCACCGGGACAGCTGTGGAGCCCAGCTAAAATGCAAGTTAGGTTTATTAATAAAAAACATCTATAAATCTGAAAACAAAATAGTACAACATTATGTGCATTTAGACATGCAATCACAAGGAAAAACATGCAAAACAGTCTTTCACATGTTATGGCAGGTGCTTTGATGCCAGTCTTTGAATGCAGTTACTAGGTGCCTAAAGCCTAACACCAAACTTTGGAGGGGAAAACCAGATCATGAGCAAGCACTGGTTTTGAAGATAGCCATGTGTGCCATGCATGCGATTAGCTTTCTCTGAACTCGGAATATCGTTGCCAAAGGAAAATTGTGGTCAGGTTTCCAAGCAGAAACGTTTTAATCCTTTGTCATAAATGCAACACGTTCAATCCTTTGTCATAAATGCAACACGTAAATGTGGATGCCCTCTCACAGCACTTGTCTGCCCAAACGATCCTTATTACCCTTCCCCACCCCACCCTACCCCTTCTATTTGTCAAAACTCTCTGGATGAACTGAAAGGCAAGGAAGAAAGTTGACGTCATACAACATCAATGATTCAACATGCTCAATTCAGACATTTAGACAAGGGAAGTAAACAACAAACACTGGCATAAAAAAACAACATTTTAACCAAAAGAGGAGTTTTTGAAAGGCAAAAGTTAAAAGGTAAAAGTTATTACAAAAAAAAAAAAAAAAAACATACTGGGTATAAATTAGGAGCCACTGAAACATTTTACATGAGCTCACCCCCAAAGTCTCCCCAGCAGCTGTACTGTCTTTAGCCATTTCCCAAAGGCAGGCAGGGAGGAGAAAATGAAGGGAAGAGTGTAAGCTCTGAAGGCTGAGGGTTAGTGGCAGGGGTATGAAATGGAGAAGAGAGCGTAAAGGGGGCAAGACCAGATGAAGCTACAGTCGCACACAGGCACGCTGGTGGTGACTGTGTCATGGCAGGAAAAGCTATGAATAGCAGTTTTCAACAGCAGGCAAGAGGTAGTGTTTGTCAAGGTGTATGCCAAGTGTGCCGTCTCTGTCTCTTTCTTTTATCTCTTATATTCTTTTATCTCTTTAGTTGTTTAGGCATAGCACTGAGGTAGTGATTGAGGCAGCAGCTTCATGTACAGGCTCCCCCTGACACACCAGTAGGCTGTGTAGGGCATTATGGGAAGGGGTGCTTAAGAAAAAAAAAAACCAAGAGAGCGAGCTTCCATGTCTGGAATAACATCAAGTGAGAGAGTGACCAGCCTAAGCGACAGGCTGACTTGTGACAGGTGTGACTCCAGAGAGAGAGACAGCACAGGGGTAGACAAGAGCAAGGAGGGGAAGATGCCCCGTCACTTTCAAATCCACAGCTCTCCACCCTCCCACCCCTTCCCAAAACCTTGTCTGGATGCTGGTGCGAGTTTGGTTTACAAACTGCCGTCTTTAGTGAACACAGAACATTTATAGCCGCCGTATATACGTCACACCACATGGCTTACTGAATACAACAAGCCCTTCATGGATTCAAGAATTTGACTCAATTTTGTAATATATCTTTATAAATATTTTTTTAAAGATATTAAATTAAAAAAGAAGAGAAAACAGCCAGAAGATGTAAGGCCAATTTGCAGTGAAACCTACAGTCCCGAATTAAAAAATTCATTTAAGCTTAAAAATACTTCACCTTCCTTCAGCTACAGCCAGCAAGTCCTGGCTCGTCACAGGGATGCATTGGCTGCAGTTAGGTACTGATGTCCAAAGGCAACAGACTCCTGGTTTATTCAAACTCACCCTAAACCTGGGTACTTTGATAAAGGGGCAGAGTAAAAGACACTAAAGTGAATCGCATTTTGAATGTACAAATTTTTGAACTGTTATGTTGGTGATGGAGGAATCTTCATTTTCCCCTTCGAGTCCTCCTCAGCCCTTTAGGAAGAGCTAAAACTTTTTTTTAAGCAGCCTACTTGCTTTTTCCCCCACCATCTTCAAAACCAAGAACTCAATTACAGCTGTAAACAAAAAAATGACTTAATTGGTTGAGAAACAGAAGAAAACACATTTAAGAAGTGATGTTCACCCTTCCACATGTTGGTGTCACTTCACCAGTTTTGATGACAAACAATGATTATTGTGAGCAGTACCGAGATGGTTTTGTAATAAAGACAGTACTGGTATCAGTCTGGAGACTACTGGGATCATGATAGCCAATTGACATTTCAAAATGGGGGAAGTTGCTCCAGCTTCCCTTGTTGGACTGGTAGGGTTTTCTTTGTCTCATTTTCAAGTTAGAAGTAAGTTTGTTTAGCTAGCCCCAAACAGACTTTACCACCATGCTTGTGAGCACTTAAGCAGCCCAGCTACAGAGACTTTTGCTTTCTTAGCTTTCCCATGGAGCTGGGATGTCATCTCTGAGGAAATCATTTTACATGTAAAAACTGATTGTTTCCTTAGACTCCAACTGCAAGGCACAGTGTTCCCAGCAAGACAAGACAGTAGGACTTCTGTAACATCCATTTTAAAATGAGCTACCGTGACATCCAATGAGTTTTGTACTTCAAAAGGAATAATAATGTAATTCTTATTAGATATTTACTGTGCATCTACTGTCGATGTCCTGATGAGGACACAAGTATACAGTCGTGTATGAACTTTTTTCAGTGCATGCAGGTAAAAGTGGAGAAAACATGTATTTGTAAAATGCATGTATAAGTGCACATAGAACCAGACAGTGTATTTATTATTATTGTTAATCCATTAAGCTTCCTTGTTTAGACTTGAGTAAGTTAATCTAACTATAGCTGGGTAATACCTACATACATCCTGCCCACCCCACAAACAAAGCAAGACCTAAAAGAGGTCAAGCCACCAAGGCTGATTTCACATAAGGCATTTCACACGTCTCTCTTGGGAAAACAGAGACACCCCATAAAAACCAAATCATAAATGATGGCATGCATTACCAAGAAAGGTCTTTCTTTAAAATGTGTTTATTTGGATGGTGTGTGTCTTGCTTGGTGTTGAGGGCCACAGAGCAGCCAATGGGGAGAGAGGGAAGTTAGGCCTCATTACTCCAGTCTTCAGCGCATCAGGCCTTGAAGGGGTGCAGGTGTGTTCAACTATTTTAAGTTTCTTCTGAGATTACTTTAAAATCCCTGCCAACCCAAAGACGCACCCTGCCTGCACATAGGTCTAGGTTGGTCAGTGCCAAGGGCATGCTGCCTAGGCCTGTGTGTCTAGGCATATGTCTTGCAGGTAGCCTAAAGAAGCTCAGCCATCAGGCTGACAGACAGGATGAAACCAGTCGCAGCACTGCTCACTGTTACCACGGTGCTCGGAAGACAGCACAGAGACATGGGCAGGGAGAGGCAGAGGAGAGGGCTTACAGTACCTGGAGCAAAGGTGGTTGAGGGAGGAGGACCTGCCTCTCCGCCGCTTGTCTGACTCATGGTCCCGGGGTTCGGCTCGATGGTGGGTGGTAGCTGCAGCTCTTTGGGGAGAAGGTCATACACCGATTCTGCAGTGAGCGAGAGGAGAAAGGGGGAACAGGAGGGAGAAATGAGATCAGAATTTGCTTTCCAAACACTAAAAAGGCAAGACCTATGGATGTGTCATCCATGTATTAGTCCGTTTCTGAAAGAGTAGTCAGCAGTCTATAGCTCTTGTTGCAAAAATGTACAGTTCTCCTGCTGTAAGATACTTTTTCACACTAGGCCTTTTCATACAGGGTTATTGTGAGGGTTATTGGTTGGAATAGGGTTTGATTTAGGTTTGGACCAGTGCAGAACCACTGGAAATATATAGGTCTGCGCAGTTCCAGTTCTGCCACAATAGCTGGTGTCTTTACAATATGCTTCTTATTGAGCATGGTGCTGAGATTTTAACATGAGCCCACTATGGTGGAATCAGGTTTTTCTTGTTTGAAATGCCTTCCAGGTCTCCAGCAAATGTTTCTGCAACCCAACATCAGCCTTGTGATTCCTGCGATTTCTTTTCCCCTTGACTCATTCTTAAAACTGTTACCATTACACAGTGCCAGCTCCAGCGTCTGTGTCTCGGTAAACTGAGGACTGTCTGCTGACACTGATAAATTTAGTTCACCAGGTTTCGACCCAGTTTTAGGTGGCGGCTTTCCTCTTGTGTTACAGCCACACAGTTAGCTCCAGAGAGGACTTATTCAATTCATCCTGTTACGCCCATGCTTAATTTTTTTTTTTCAGCAATCCTAAGACGTTGTGCAACGTCAAAATTGCTGCCAGAACGGAATCATGTGATGTAACCTGCTATGTCTTGTTTTGTTACCACTGTTGGAT
Source organism: Coilia nasus (assembly GCA_027475355.1). Taxonomy (NCBI): domain Eukaryota; kingdom Metazoa; phylum Chordata; class Actinopteri; order Clupeiformes; family Engraulidae; genus Coilia; species Coilia nasus. The sequence goes on from CM050207.1 coordinate 25,123,292, forward strand.
ACTTTCAACTATGCTTGATCTGTTCTTCCCACAAAGTAGACCCAACACAGGCCTTCTTTACTGATTTAATCTGCCATCGCCTCATCCCATGGGTAATCTTAGTTTGCAGTTGGCATCTGCTACAAACAGCCAATGCTTTAATTACGTTTACAATGTGCTGGGGTCATTATCGCAGCATGCGTCTGAGAGAATGTGCTATTTCCCAGAATGATCAATCAACAAAAATGTACTTAAAAAAAAAAAAAAAAAATACTGTCTCTTTCTGCTTTTGCATGTTTTCCCTTAACCACAACTTGCTAACTAGCAATGTAATTATACAGCCAAAATTAGCCCTGAAAACTGAAAAGCTCCTTTCTTTCTGAATGTCCCTGATGGTACTATGATGGTACCAACAGATTCCAGCCTCCTACATAACGTGGGCAAACCCAAACTTTTTTTTGGGGGGGTGGGGGGGCTCTCTGAGCCAAGGGTGTCTAAACCCAGAGCACAGTCATGGCCCAGTTCACTCCTAAGCTTGGCAATGGCTTTGGAAAGAAGTCTGACTGTTTATAATTTCCCCTAAGTGATAAATACCACCTCAGGCTGCATTCCGTGCATTACTCTATAATCTGCCAATGGGCCGCATCACCCGCCGACCAACCACCGATTGCGAAGAGCTCATGCCTGCTGCTTACCAATGGCAGGCGGCTATTTTCGGACACGAGCACAATGCGCTGCGGCCATGTTTAGCATGCTGATGAACAGCTTTGGAAACACTCTGGCTGCAGACAGGGCTGGTGGATGAGGGCCAACAAGGTCCTTGTGTAGGGGATGGAAAGCCCTCTGGGGTAGCTGGAAGGCGGTGGAGGTGAAGAAAGTCTCATAGCCCCAGAAATGACTTCAATCATTCACAATTTAACTCCGCACGTCATGTGAATAAATATGTAAGGGACACTGGCCAAGGTTACCCTTTCACACACAAGAAATGGTCTCTGCCAAATATGTTCACACTTTCTAGAAATGGTCCATCTGGTCTACAATGCAGTCACTGATGGCAAAGAAGAGAGAAAACATTAACAATGACATTTTTCTGCAGCTGCCTGAAATTAAACGAAAATGTGTTAGTGTTAGTTTGGCTAGCTATCTAGTTACGACAATGTAGATAATGTAATGTGGTTGTGCTATGTTTCCATCTTTAAAAAACACACTAATTATTAATTTTCTGCAATTACAGACTAGTTCTTAAGCTGCGTTCACAAACAATGTTATAACGCTACTGTGCACACATCACATAGTTACTGTGGCTTGTGATGTCAACATGCCCACTCTTCTTATGAATTCTCTGGACAGTTAATTTACAGTTGCTTCACGCACCTGTTTGCACATTCCATGAGCCGCACTTGCATGCTGGTTGGGAAAAATGAGGACTTTAGTAGGCCTAACAAGTATGCCTGACAAAACCTTCAGCCTATCTAAAGCCCCTGCAATGCAAATTTGAATGCATGTTTTACTGTACAGTGTTTATCAATGATTAGAGTTTGATTTAAAAAATCTGTGACGTTGCAAACCTCATTCAGCATTACCAGATTGCCACTATTTGCTTACAGTGAGAACGTGTACGTGAAACCAGATTGGAGGATTCAGAAGAAAGCAGTCACCAATCTAGCCGTTGAGTCACTAGACCTCGCTTGACTCCCTATGTGTGATTCTCTAGCAGCCACACATGAACAGACATGTTGCAGGCCTCTTCAAGTGTGGGGAAAGCTGCCTCAACCGTAAAAAAAGCTCCGATCCCAGGCACTGGGAGCAGAGGAAGATGAGAGCATAAAAAACTATGCAAACTACCAACAGCATGCAGGCTGAGGCAGAGCCTCTGGCACGTCTTTCAACAGAATTTACAATCTGTTTACATGCGCAAGGAAAGGGTATGTTGAGACCCTCAGAGGCCCTATGAGCCCTGAAGGGTGCTTGAAAACAATAAGGACATTTAAAGTGGACATCCTATGCTTATTTTAACTCTTCATAATTTAAAATTTTGGGGTCTGCTGAAATGGATTAACATGCCTCAATGATCCAAAACATATATGGTGCTTCTCATGTTGCGCTCTAATCAGCCTGACTGAAACACGCTGACATTAGTCAGTCCACCCACTCTGCTCTGAAAGTGTTAAGTGTCCACCTTCTACAAGATTAAAAATGAAGGATAAAATGAATTAGACTGCATTAGACTGCAAAAAAAATCCTCCCTTTTTTCCCCCAGTTCATTGAATGTTTTATGAATGTAGATGTATGCAATATGTTTGGTCTGTTTTTGTTTATTATGTGTATGCTGATGGACACCTTAATTTCCTTCGGGATCAATAAAGTAACTCTACTTTAGCCACTAACTGTAGTTAACTTTAGATAAATTCTACACTATATGAGGATTACATTATAAGGTGACAGAAAATAGCTGGAAAAGCAATGCCATAATTCTAGGCAAAAACATGTACTTAGGGCTTCACACACACAGCTAAGTTAAACTAATTGCATAGGAAAAACTACTCCCCTTGGATGACAATGTGGAGCGGCAACAGGTACCTTTCCTGGCAACAAACAAGAAATATTTAGGGGAATTCCTTAAAATTGATTCTAGTTCAATGAAAATCGACATTCATACTGCTGACAAGCATAGGTTGCTGATTAGGACACGTGGGTAACATGAATGATGTCAATACTGTCAGTACAGGGGATACAATCAGCACCTGCAAAAAAAGACACAATCCTCACCATGGCAATAGAGCCCACCTGAAGCCATTCTTTTCTTTTCATTTTTGTTTGGTCACCTACAAAGTGTTTTAAGCCTTTCCAGCAATTGTCCACATTTTGTTTCTGCATCAGCAACCACAGATCTGTTGCTTAGAAGCTACCTCTTCAAACATGAGTGCACACAAACGGCACCAACCACACACACACACACACACACACACACACACACACACACACACACACACACACACACACGGTTGGTTTTGCAGGGCCCTTCCAGTAAACAGATTGCCAACCGCACAGACAGAAAATATGTACTCTGCTCTCAGAGCCCCAGTCTCGAATCAGTGGCTGGACTGTTCAAAGTGTTTCCACTCATTTTTAAAAGAGTGAAAATTCCTATTCTGCTGCATAGTTTCCTCCCACGCAAACAGAACACAGTGCTTGCTTTTCACGTTGAAAAACAGTTGCTCTTTCACTGAGGGGAAAGGGAAAACAAAAGTCAATATAATTAACTGGAGGGATAAACAACTATCTTTTCTACATCCAAAACACAATCTGGCTTTCACCTGGCCCTCGCTCCCTCAACACTGGCATTGTTGGGAGAATAGAATTCCATGTGGCTAGCTTTTCACAGTCTCAATATAAAACCAGAGACGAATTCTGCACACAAGGATAACATCTTGTGTTTAGTTCTTGCAATGTTCTGTTTTCGTTTCTCTCTAATACACTTCCACTTGCCATGAAGCCTACCCTCAAATATTATCTGAATGAGACAACACATAATAAAATGCAAACCACACCATTACCAATGTTGTGTGTTGATGAACATTCGCTAAGGTTTCCGCCTAAGCACGTGAGCTGAGCAAACACTTCACGTGTCCACACGGCAAATTCTTGCTTCTCTGTTTTTTTTTTTTTTATGCCCCCCCCCCCCCCCCCAGAGTGTCTCCAGTGTGTACTACTCAAAAACAAGGGATGTCTGTGTCTAGGTTGAAAACAACCAAGAGAATCTGGGAGAAAAAAAGAGAAAAGCACTCACCATGAGAAAGACAGGACTTACTTTCCCATTCATTCACACACATTCCTCCTGCCTGCTCTCACTAGCCCTGGCACCTGGGGTGTGGCAATGTTTTTTGGCTGAAGGCCTGGTAACCCCCCTCTCCCCCCCCCCCCCAACCCCCACACACTCAAAACCCCTCCCACCTCTCTCTCTCTTCTCCTTGTTTGCTGTGTTAACAGAGCCCTTTCCCTTTGTTAACTAGCTAAACAGGTTGGTCACGGCCATTGTCACGGGGAAGCTTGTCAGGCGGAATCGGAGACATCGGGTGAAGATAAACATCCACAGTCAGGGAGAGACGGACTGACAGACGGACATGGACTGGAGCCCTGTCTGTCAGAGTAAGGAGGAAAAGACTCAGGGAAAGCGCCCGACACGGCCAGTTGTGGTGCGCCGAGGCGAAAGGGACCCTGGAGCCAGAGGGCAGCAGTGGCTCAGGCGTACAGTCATTTACAGCACTCGTGATATGTTTACAACTCAGTTCTCCTCAGGGCTGACGAGAACACCATAGCAACGTGGGAGGAAGCCCCCCCCCGCCCCCGTCCATCAGAGCATTTGCTGAGCTTCAATTAGCCACAGAGAGAGAGAGAGATAAAGAGCGAGTGAGAGAGAGAGAACGAGAGAACGAGAGAGATAGAGAGGGGCAAACCTTTATCTAATACACATGAAGGTCTGCAACATCATTCAATGCAGAGTGCCTTGTTAACTCCCAGCAATTCTTCAATCTGATTGCCTCTAGTTTTGCTGGTTTTATAGTGTGGCAACAGCCATTATGTCCACAGGCACCATTACTTTGTGCGCTTGCAAGCTATGTTTGGTTGGATTTTAAAAAGGTTATGAAAGGCTGACATATCTTCAAAGGCTGATATATGTTTCCTTTCGTGGGCATGATTTTTTGTCATTGAAAGATATTCTGCAGTTAAATTAGTCCAGTGAGTAATGTGACATGAATTTCTTATAAGCGACAGCTATATAAATAAACAAAGGCTTTTTGAATTTAGATGGGAGGTGTATATTGAAGATATCACCAAGAAGACAAAGTGGTACTGATGTTGGGATTCTGCAAGTCAGGATGGTGGAGAGTGTCCTGGTGACCTTGGTCTAGAGGAAGTGAATGGGTTGGCATAGCCACATGACATGACGATAGTTGTCTGTGCTTCCCTGCATTCCTGGCCAGTCCCATTTTGCTTTGAGTGATGTGATTTCTGTGGATAACTTGTATAAGCTGCGAGTTTGTGTTAGTGGTCATTGTAAAGGTGCTTTTACATATTTGTTCCTATAAATCAGGGTTGGGGGAGAGCTCCAGATCATTTTCCCACTTAGTTTTTGGCAGTGTTATTGAACTATTTAAGGTTACTATACGTGTATATCATTTGGAAATCAATTTTTTTATCATTATTGCTTTGGACGAGTTCTTTAAAGGTGTACTTCCATCATGTTTTCATGTATTGATAATTGCCCCGTGCGCTGGTTTTGATGAAAAAAATGTTCTAGTGCTTCTGTTTCAGGCTGTTTTAGTTTGGTGGAGGGGGTGAGGCCGGGAGAACGACACGATTTCACCAGAGGCGTGACACGCTCCCTGCAGCTTCCTTTGCCCCACAGTCAACTTGATAGCAGAGTGGATTGCAAAAATCCTGTCCGGCGAATATCCGGATAATTGGCCATGACTGCAGTTCGAATAGAAACCGCTAGATGTCGGGGTTAGCGAACAACAGCCCGGCAAATTCGCGAGAAGCATAAAAAACTACGGATATAAAGACATGGTATAACAAACCAATCCCCCTTCCCCACATAAAATAAATCTGAATTGCTTTTACTCAAGCGAGCTTAATCCTACATTCTCTGTATGTCTCGTAGCTGGTGGTGAATGCTTGGCTGGTAACATTTCAATTGCCCACCGTGATGGTGGATTAAATGACTCCTTGTTAAATTAATTGGAAGAAACAAATGACTAGGCCTATAACATTGCCTTGTGTCAGTAGCAAGTAGCAGTAAATTGTGTCATTTTGGCTACGTTTTGTTGGCAGCACTGTGGAAATATCCGAATGTGAGACCGCGGTGAATGTGAGACGCATTCCCCAACAAGCATTTGACGCTGCGTTGCCGTCGGTCTTGTAACATTAAAACATAGAAGAAACAAATGACTAGGCCTATAACATTTTAATGCAGTTTCGCAGTGCTGAAGTGTGCAGTTGCCGACATAAATTCCCAACTTGCCAGTGTCTCCCCTTTACATGCCTTGTGCATGGTAACGTGGTTCTCCGCGGTGACTTCGCAGTTAACTGTTCTAAATGTGTGTGTCAAGCCAATAGGTCAAAATCACTTGTTTTTCTATTAAATTCATATATATTTGCCATTTGCGTCCGTTTGGGCTGACAGTAGTGGTAGCCTACCGTTGGTTTAAAACAAGACTTTTCTTCCTTTAGCAACCGTTGCCATCAGTAAACAAAAGTAATGCAATATAGATGACCTAGCTCATATTTGGCTGATAAAAATTGCAAGGTGTTGATCTAATTAGTATTAAAATTAACTGGTTCGGCCATTGTTATACCTTAAAGTAGCAGTAAATTGTGTCATTTGGCTACGTTTTGTTGGCAGCACTGTGGAAATATCCGAATGTGAGACGAGACCGCGGTGAATGTGAGACGCATTCCCCAACAAGCATTTGACGCTGCGTGGCCGTCGGTCTTGTAACATTAAAACATGGAAGAAACAAATGACTAGGCCTATAACATTGCCTTGTGTCATTTTAGGCTACTTTTTTAATGCAGTTTCGCAGTGCTGAAGTGTGCCGCTGCCGACATAAATTCCCAACTTGCCAGTGTCTCTCCTTTATGCCTTGTGCATAGGCCTATGGTAACGTGGTTCTCTGCGGTGACTTCGCAGTTAACTGTTCTAAACGTGTGTGTCAAGCCAATAGGTCAAAATCACTTGTTTTTCTATTTAATTCATATATATTTGCCATTTCCGACCGTTTGGGCTGACGGTAGTGGTACCGTTGGTTTAAAACAAGACTTTGGGAATGACCAATGACCGCGTGATGACGACCCTGTGAACCCGGAAGTATGACGCAATTATCCGGATTAATGATCCCTTAGCGTTCAGACTAGGTTTTTCGGCCTCAAGATCCCTTAAAAATCCACCTCATGAGGTGGATTTTGAAAATCCGGATTAACCCCTTGAAAATCCGGATAATTTGCGTTCACACTAGGATAAATTTTATCCAGATTTTGAAAATCCTAGTAATCCGGATTTTGAAAATCCTAGTGTGAACGGGGTCTTAACTAGCCTGCTAATCTTATGCGAGTCACAGGCTAACATCATTTAAAGCCCATTCGGTCAGTTTCTCTTATATGTATTTTCACGTCTGCGTCACGCCGAAGGCCCTTTTCGCATTGGGTCGTTTTTCCAGCCTATTGTCTTCTTTTGACTGATATAGAAAATGGGAGTAGAAAAACATTTTGATATGCAGCATGCATATGCAACTCGGAGTGACCTATCATATTTCAAAAGAGCAAGTACTAAATCAGAATCAGAATCAGAATCAGCTTTATTGGCCAAGTATACTTACATATACAAGGAATTTGACTCCGGCAGATGTTAGCTCTCTATACACATAACACAGAACGTAATACAATACAATAAATACAATAGACTAAACAAATATGTGTACTTGTATTGCACAGTAGGGACAACAATATACAATATACAATATACATACAGGCACCCAATATGGGCAATAATGAACAAGTAGGCACATGGTGTTACAGTGGGTTAAAGAACCGGTATGACAATATACCAATAAGGCGAATAGGGGGGGGGGGGGGGGCACAAAAAGAGTCCTGAGTTGCTGGGCAGGGGACACCTAGGCAAGTCTTTGCTTGTGTCATGTGCAAGAGAAGCGCTGGGGGGGGGGGAATACAAGGGCATAACAGTAAGCATATACACATATGTGCATGTATGTATGTATGCATGTGTAGTTCAGCTGTTCAGTAGGGTGATGGCAGTGGGGAAGAAGCTGTTTTTGTGTCTGGTAGTTTTGGTGCGCAGGGATCTGTAGCGTCTACCAGAGGGAAGGAGGTCGAAGAGGGTGTGTGCAGGGTGAGAGGGGTCTTTGATTATGTTCTCTGCCCGCTTCCTGGACCTCCCAATGTACAAGTCCTGGAGGGAGGGCAGGGGGGCACCGATGATTTTTTCCGCAGACCGAATTGTGCGCTGTAGTCTGTGTTTGTCATGTTGTGTGGCTGCTCCAAACAGGACTGTGATGGACGAGCAGAGGATGGATTCTACTACAGCTGTGTAGAAGGTCACCAACAGTTCTTGTGGTAGGCCATGCTTCCGCAGCTGGCGTAGGAAGTACATCCTCTGCTGAGCCTTTTTGAGGATGGCGTTGATGTTGGACTCCCACTTCAGGTCCTGAGAGATGATGGATCCCAGAAACTTGAAAGAGTCCACATTTGATACTGGGCTGTGGGATATTGTGAGGGGGTGCAGCAGTGATGGGTGCTTCCTGAAGTCCACAACCATCTCGACAGTCTTTAGTGCGTTGAGTTCTAGATTGTGTTGGCTGCACCAGAGCACCAGCTTGTCAACCTCCTGTCTGTATGCAGACTCATCACCATCCTGGATAAGCCCAATGACAGTGGTATCGTCTGCAAGTTTCAGGAGCTTGACCGCTGGGTCATTGGAGGTGCAGTCGTTTGTGTACAGAGAGAAGAGCAGCGGTGAGAGGACACAGCCTTGGGGAGCACCAGTGCTGATAGTCCGTGTACCGGATGTGACACCTCCGAGCCGCACATGTTGGCTCCTGTCGGTCAGGAAGCTGGAGATCCACTGACAGATGGCAGGAGACACAGTTAGCTGGGAGAGTTTGGTGGTGAGGATATCTGGGATAATGGTGTTGAACGCCGAGCTGAAGTCCACAAACAGAATCCTGGCGTAGGCCCTTGGTTGGTCAAGGTGTTGCAGGATGAAGTGCAGTCCCATATTCACTGCATCGTCCACTGACCTATTTGCCCTGTAGGCAAACTGCATGGGGTCAAGCCGGGAGCCTGTGATCTTTTTGAGGTGGGACAACACAAGGCGTTCGAAGGACTTCATGACAACTGAGGTCAGGGCCACAGGTCTGTAGTCATTTAGTCCAGAGATGGAGGGTTTCTTGGGGACTGGGATGATGGTAGAGCTTTTGAAGCATGAGGGAACTTTGCATAGCTCCAGTGATCTGTTGAAGATCTGGGTAAAAATTGGTGCCAGCTGGATGGCACAGGCCCTGAGACAGGAGGGTGTTACTCCATCTGGACCTGGAGCCTTCCGGACATTTTGCCTCTCAAAGAGGCGACGGACGTCCTCCTCGCAAATGATGAGTGTGGATTGGGGGGCGGGTGGTGGATTGGGGGGGTGAAGCCAGGTGGGTGGAGGGGTCTGCAGTTGATCTGGCGGGGGGAGGGGTGTGAATGTCTCCTTCTCAAATCTGCAGTAGAAGGCGTTCAGGTCATCAGCAAGGCCGTTGCTGGCCTCAGCAGGGTAAATGGTTTCTCGTGGAAGTACACCTTTAATTGACGGAAATGGTTGTAGTGTGTTATGACTTTTTCTTTGATTCTTGATTTCTGCTGTTCAAATTGAAGAAATTGGTCTCTCTCAACCCTATGTATCTGTATCAGTACATTAAATGACATGAATTTGTTGTTCTGGAATACATGACGAAGGTGTGTGATTGGCTCCAAAGTGGAAAAGTGAAGTGGTTTGCTTTATAGTGTGAAAACTGGATCAAGCCAGAGTGGGGTAACATATTCAGTGCTAGTGATGACTTAGTGGTTCGGCTGGCTTTCCACCAGTGCTTTCCTGCACTGACAAATTGATTGAAAATGAGCATGCTCACTGACCGCCCCTGCTGATTGGAATCTAGAAGTCATTTGCCAACAAAGGCAACGTTGAAGCTCTGGGCTCCAAGGACAGATGCAGCCAGCATGCCTAGCCCACAACAAAGCCCTGATAAATGAATGACACCTCAGTGGAAAGCTCCTACAAAGTAACAAGACCTGCAGAGGCCAGGTAGGTGTGAGAGTGGAGAATAAAAGAGCTTGCTGGAACAGCCTTGGGGCCTTGAAGCTGCTGCTGCACTCAAACCGAACTTTTTTTTTCACATTATGACAGGCATCCAGCACATCCACACAGGTTGTGAATGCGGCCAAGATTTATAACAACTTTAATTATACACAGAACATGTTGTGTTTTCACACAACTAAGTTTGGTTTGGGAAGAAAAATAAAAAAAGAGCTGCCACTATAGCCCAGAGCACCAAAATATTTGACTCAGCAGCAACACGATGGAGGCTTTACTGCCTGCCCCACACAGGTCAAGAATCAAACTGTACCTGCAGTTCTACCTAGTGAGTAAAAAAAAAACCTCAGGCTTGGTTCTGAGACACCTCTGACACATTGTGCTGGTAATAAACTTGCTTTAGGGTGCAGAGATCTGGGTAAAGCAAAAAAAAGTTTTTTTTTCCCCCACTGTGAATCAATAACTCCATGGTTCACTCTTGCTCGGCCAGCTCTTTTGACGTCAGTTGGTTTTAAGAGACCAATTTGCTCAGTGTCTAATTTCACTGACTTTACCTGATCAGAAGCAGGCTGATGAATATGAATATGTCCTCATAAACCCCAAACCACAGAAACCTCTAGCCTAACTTGCCTCCTGTCCTCTTCAGCAACCCCTGTATTGGAGGTGGCTGGGGGTTGGGGGCAGGCACAGAATAGGAAATGCAATGGCACACCAGCTGTGGTCCCGGGGATTACAGCTGGCATTCTAGTTCACATGGCAACATCCAGGCGGCTGAGCCATCACTGTGCCACACAGGTGCCTTTCGACTAATCTACTCCATCTGTGCGAACAAGCATGCGCCCACCCTCCAGCCATGCTCATCACCTACCCTCATTTCCTCGTTTCCCTCCACTTTCACAGCTTGCCAAATACAGGCCTGAGCCTGCTGCACACTGGGGCAAGATGTCATGGCCCAGCTACGGGTGATGATGCTGAACACTGGGGGGTGAGGGTACTGGGGGTAGTGAAAATTAGGTAACTGACCACAGTTGCCCTGTTGAAGAATGTCACTACGAGTGTTGTGGAACACATTTAGATAATGGCATCACAGAGAGCTGCAGAGACCCTAATCTCACATACGCACACATACTGTACACACACACCTCCATGCACACTTCTAGTATGAAACTTCACACAGGGCCCTTTGCTGGGGACAAACCCCTTTGTGGCTCCATCCCATCTGGAGACCAAAGGTGGCGTGGGGGGCGCACATCCAAATGAATTCTAACAGGTGCCAGATCAAAAAAGTAAACTAACAAAAAATCAAAGAGATCTGCACACTGTTGCAAAATGACTCTAAAAGAATTCATTTAAAAACAAACAGCATTTCGATTGTGTGCTCTTGTTCAGGCCCGTTTGTCTTGTAATACATTCTTTTGGAGTCATTTTGCAACAGTGTGCAGATCTCATCCAATCTTGGGCCCATTCAGCAAGACAGTGAAGCCTTCACTTCATTGCGTCTGAGGTTTAGTACTACACCACCACATGTGCTTCTGTCTGACCAGTCACCCGTCCCATTCTGATGCTTCTCCGGGCTGCCGGATGCGACCTGTCTGCGTCACCCGAGAGCTCTCCCCGCTTGCCAATCTCTTGCGTTGATAAATGTTTAATGGCAGGCCTCGGCGTGGATTTAAATTGCTGTCAGAGGGGAGAGCAATTCTTCAGTCGTCACACAGCATGGAGCAAGGATTTAACAAACAGCCCGAGAGTAAAACACACAAACACGTAATTCTAGTACCCCCCTTTGCTCCCCTCATCTCGCCATGACTCACAGCAGACAGACTCACTTATTGCTAAAAAAAACAGAGGGTGTTAAGTGTAATGTAAAGTGTAAGTCTGGGAGAACTTGTTTGGAAGAGCCAGTCTTCTCAGAGGCCTCATTTCAGACAGTAAATACATCATCCAGCACAATTTATAACTGAATGTTAATGTTTGAATATCACAGCTAAAGAGATTTTAAGGGGTTTGGCTCCCTAGAACTAAAGATGGGCAACAAAAGACTTAATTTGGAAAACACTGCAAAAATATCATACTTTTGTTATGTTTTTACAGGCTCCTAACTTTGGTGCGTTCATCAAACTAATCTTGATAAAACAAGTTCCAGTGAAGGACTATCGTGGGATGTTTGAAGAGCAGAAGAATGCATGGCCGCCGAGAATATGCACTGTGTAATTCCGTGATTGCAAGCCAAGCACCACCAAAAACGAAGGCAAAAACATTCAGGGCACAATATGGCCTAAAATAAACCAAAAAGAGAAGTTTACTTCTTGTGGACACAGCTTCATGCAAGACAGACGCTGATGTGCGTATGGGTGTCTGCTTCTTTTTGCTGTTATGGAGTCATCACAACACAGGCAATACACACACATCCGTATGTGGACATCAACATTTTGTCAGCGCCCACAAAACAACACTATCTCCTTTTATATGACTTTGAAAGTTGTCTGATCGCTGTGTATTTCACACTTCTCAACTTATCTTGCAGTCATTGTGGTCTTGGTGGTGTTTGCCTGGTGTTTCACATGCCTTTTATGTCGTCAGCTCACTAGTTTAAGACCAAAGTGCTTTACTATTACGATTTATCTATCATTATGATTTAGCCGAATGTGTCAGGTTTAGAGGTAGGTACAATGAGCATTTCTGGAACAAAAGCATACCATGTTGATAAAACTCTAGCTGATGAAACTCCAGTTGATGAATTGCAAATGTGTTACTTCGCAGGAAGGGATGTACATTAAGCAAAGTAATGAGTACGCAGTCTTACTGCCAGGAAGTGTGTTTTTTTTTTGTGTAAATCGGTCATGCATTCTGGAGCAATAGTGTGGTTGGACTATTGTAATCAGGTCTGTTGAAATAGTGGATTTAAAAACAGCTTTCCAGCTGATGACAAATCAGTCATGACGTCTGTTTAGGAGCAATGTATCCAGAGGGCTCAGGCCAGGAGTCATACAACATGAACATCTCACACCATGACATGGTCCATGGGAGCCAGTCGGCATGCCCGGTCTGTGCCATGTGTTATTAATAGGGTAGCGTCATTCTGTCTTGGGCAAACAATAGAACAACCTTGAAAAGAATCCGAGGAGACCAAAAAGTAAGACTGGGTTTGAAAGAAAGAAAGGGAGAGAGAGAAAGAGAGGGAGCAAGAGAGGGAGAGACAGAGAGAGAGGGACAGGGAGGGAGAGAGAGAGAGAGAGAGAGAGAGAGAGAGAGAAAGAGAGACTAACAGAGAGGGAGATCAGCGTAAAATCAGTGGGCAACAGGGCGGATGTTTACTCCATTCTGGGCGCCACCATGTGCTTCCTATTATGAGTAATATATTCCATGCAGTGGAGAGCAGGCTAGGAAACAGACTGATTATGGTAGCCACGGGACGATTTAGGATGTATGACAGGAATCCAATCCTGTGGTGGGCCTTCCTAAAAGCTCCAGAGTGACTTGCCCTTTCAAGTTGATGATTGCTACAATGCATATTGATGTGCAGTGGCTACTATCTTCTCAAACTTTCTGACAGACCTATGCTATTAAGTGCTGAGATTGTGTGAACAGATTGTGCAAGCTCATTTATTTAAGAAGAAACTGAAAACAAAGACAACATTCAAATGACATCTCACAGAATACCTAAGAAATGAAATGGTGATTTCACATGCTGCTAATATCCCCCCTAATGCCCCTTTCCAGGAATAGGCTTTAATCACACTGGGTCTGGTCCCCCCTCTGGCAAGTCGCTTTGGATACAAGAGCCTGGTAAGCGCACTGTGACGTAATTGCAATGTAGTGTGTTTGTATGCTGCAGGTCTGGCCCATTCATAGTAAGTGGATTCCCACAGCTGACCTGCATCAGGAGGTGACCGTCTGTGCGCAGGAGCTGGGGCTGTGCTAGCAGTACAGGAGCTGGGGCTGTGCTAGCAGTAGTCACCGGTTGGCTCGTGGCTCTGCGACGGGCAGCATCTCCTCGATGTCATCCAGTAACGACCTGACCCAGGGCCACCCTTTGCAATTGGATTACCGCTGTCTTGACTGGTGAAAAAGGCAGTCAATACACCAAAGGTTTACTAATGAACCAGATGACAAAGAACACCTAACCTGAGCACGTGATCCTGATGGGATGAGATGCTAAAGGTTTGTGTGTCTGTTTCTGCTTTTAGGTTGCCTACCAGTACAGACTCTAAGTAAGTGGCTGGACGTGCGAGGGGCAGTGGGGCAGAGGCTCAACAATGTGTGTCTGCACAGAGGAGCGCTTGTCTGTGCTGTGTTTACCAGAGGCCTCCACCAGCAGCAGCAGCGGCGGCAGCAAGAGAACGAGGAGGAACAGACACTAGGCTCAGATGAAAGCAAGACCTCAGAGCGCTGTGGAATTCCAGCTATTTACACAAGCCAACCCTCTGAGCATACACACACCCACGCACCAACAGACGCGCACACACACAAACACGCGCACACACACCCTCCCACACGCACACACAGTCAGTGACTACGGGGAGACGCCACATCCCCGTCCCCTTTGGACATGATGCTCATGCAACCAAAAGGCTCACTACCTTTGCTTTGCTGATGAACAGCGGCAGTTGCTTTTTCACAAGGAGGTCATGCATGGTCCCTTTTTTGGTGCAAACACCAAAACGATACGGTCGGAAAAGAGGGGTGTTTTCATAAGAGCTAGTCTTACACAGACCAGCATGACATCACTGAGTGTCATTCAACACACACACACACAGCTGATCCTCTTTAACCAGCAGGTGTCTCAAAAAGAAGAAATACTACCAGTACATTTGACAGAGAAAAACAAAACATGAAAAAAGCTTTATGGGTTCTAACAAGATGGGGGAGAGAGAGAGAGCTAATGGAGCTTTATCTAGGTGAATGATTGATGGCCGGGCCACTCGTTTGAGGTGGTCACTGTATCAGTAACTGCACTGTTTGCACAGAGCGACTATTAAAGACTCCGAACCATTTAGTCATCAGCCCATGAAATAGAAGACCAAACACCGCCCTTAGACGGCCAGAGATACATTCTAAAAGCACATCCACAGATGTCCAAGGACTATTTTAAAAATAACACATGAATCACACACCAGAATAGAACACATTTTTGAGGTCTTAAGGATTGTTTTTTGAGTTGGCAATGACTGTATCTGCTGACAGATGAGACCATTAAAAATGCCTGTACAGTATAGGGCCTATATGAATCACCTGTCTACTGATTTCATCGATATGCTGCTGGTTACACTATGACATGTTGGAATGTAGAAACAGGATAACAGTGCACCGAACCACAAAGGGACCCAGAGACATTTAAAATGGCCACAGATCTAATCGCAGCCCAGCCCAGCCCATTCTTTTCACCGGGGGCAGCACTTTTTCTGCTTTGTCCTTCAGCCCCTGCTCAGCCAGACTAAGACCACACCTTCAGTATAGTAATCACGTAAGAGGATTTGCCATGGCAATCTAATTAAAGCTTTAGAATGTCTGCTGATTAATTAGAAACAACCAGAGACGGAGAGCGTGCTCATTAGAAGGCCCATGTGGCCTGGCTTGTGGTCTACCCCTCAGGGTCATAGTCATCAGTAACCGAACACACCCCACCCCAGCCCCCCCCACACACACCCTACATGCTACATACCATGACAGCAAAACCAACAGTTTGATAGCAAAAGGTGGCATAATGGCATGAAGACAATGGCCAATCAACATGACTCTGATTCTGCCTCATACCAGAAGTAGCTGTTGTTATCTTGGGTTAGGATTTATAAACTGAAAGCAAAACAGTGTGTTGGCTCCTCTTCAGATATATTGTAGTCTTTATCTTCAGTGATGGTGAACAGGTTTTATCCTGTTCAGTCCAACATGCCTTCACTTCCAGCACACTGGCTAATTATATATCGGCAAGGACTTCGTAAGGTGAACTCTGCTGGGGTGTGGCTCAGTTTTACAGCTACTGACAATATGCATATGGTCCTATTTAGAGGCACTGCACAGATTTGAAAAAAAAAAAAAAAAGTTTAGCACATCAAATGACTTGATAAATTGCCCACTCATAAAAAGCACCTCTTTGCCATACAGCTTTTGTGCTGGGCTGAAGAAGCGCTTGTTCTGACGCTTAAAAAAAACAGTCCCAGGCTTAGAGCCGCATATTAAAAACACTTTCATATGAGTTATAAAGAACGGAATCTGGGGCATTGCGAATCCAGAGGGAAGCCGGATGAGGCGGCACCACAATAATGCCACTGATGTCCCACCCCCACGGGTAAGTCACAGGTGAGCGAGCACAAAAGACAAAAACATGCCAACCTCAGGTTGCACAACTGCTCCTAGGTGTTGCAAAAAAAAAAAAAAAAAAACCCTCGTTCCCCTGCCTTCTCTCTCGGTCTCTCTCTCTTTCGCTTTCTCTCTCAGATGTTGGCCAATCTGACTTCCAAAGTCACATTAAGGATGAGCTGGGTGGTAGAATAGGCTACGATCTTTTTCAAAGCACTGCCGTTTGTACCCCCATCAGAGGTGCAGCTAAGAAGGACTCCACGGGGCTTGCGCTGCAGATGGCAACCCTGGGAGAAGAACAATGGGTGGGCCAACCATCACTGGTCCTTGACACAGCACTGCTGATGTGTGTAAGCTGATCCGGACATCCTACCCCTGTCTTAATTTAGACCCTGGAAAATATATCCTCGCCACTTTGATTTAGTGCCTTAATATTTAACGGCTTTGGTAACTTTAAAACCCTATTTTGCCTGAGGCTAATATGGCGGTTTGGGATCACAGCTCACAAGTCATCTTTATTTTTCCCATCAGAGTGCTACCAACCAGTGGCTTGAGAGGGCGGCAGTAACATGACAATTAGTGCCTGAATGCTACTGCCTGTAAATTGAATAGAAAAGACTACATCCACTGCACTAATGGAGATTTGGCTAACTCCAGCTCAGACAAATACATTTGGACCAAGAAAAAACACTTTAGAGCTATGATCTCAGATTGGCCACGGAGTTTGTTTTTGCCTTCCCCTGAAGTTTTAGTGCTGCTAAGGCATTCGATATTTCAGTGAAGCCTGGAAGTGAAGTGAAATTTCACAGCTGACGGAAATTTGCTTGCCAGTTCCAAATGATGTCGGAAGTCAATTGCATGAATGCATACTTGTAGTTTACATGCACCATGCAATGTGGCATCATCGGATCACATTAGCTTGACTTAATGCAAAGGCTACATACAAGTGAACTTTAAACTATTATACTCAATCAGGAAGACTCACAAGGCTATTAGGAAGACCTGAAAATTTGACCTTCAGCAAACAGTGAAGAGCTTCATTAAACATCTTTAGTTGACATGCAGTAAAAAATTACTAGTTTGATATTGACTCAGTTAATGGACTGAGATAGTTTCGTATCAGTTTTCATATAATCAGAAAGTGCTCTTTGCTGCATCCTGACGTTTACTATAGGAGTAGACTGAAGCAGAGAAATGGACTGTCACTCCTAAAACATCCCACAGACTGCAATCTATGCCTGAGAGGCTGACAATTTTCTTGTCTTTTCTGTGATCAATGGGAGTTACCTAAGAAAACAGCTGTTCAGGACTGAGGTATTTGAGTCATTGGTAAAGCACATCATCCAGCAAGTGATCATAGATACATTGGCCAACATCAGTTCTATTTTCCCAGTAAATTCAAAGGTTAATCTGGCAATACACTGCTGTTTTATGTCAGCCTACAGATTTCAGTTACTGATGGTGGAAACCGTCTGTGGGAAAAAATGAAAAGAAATAAAGGGCTTGAAGATGTTGCCAGCATATCAGACCAGTTAACTTTCTTGTCTAATCACCTTTTAAAAGGCACATCTTGGGAACTTCCATACTGTGGTTTTAACATTTTTAAAAACAGATAAGTGCAGATAATGCTTTCAAACAGATAGGTGCTCCTGAACAGAAATATGCCTCATAGGCTTCAAAATGCCAACACCAATCCCCCACCCGCCTCAAGGTGAGGTGTGTGTGCGCACGCATGTGCGTGTGTGTGTGTGTGTGTGTGTGTGCGTGTGTGTGTGTTGATGTTACCTTGGGACTGTTGCTGGTGGCTGGTGCTGGTGGGAAACCACTCATGCATTGTGCCGCTGCTGGTGAAACAGAATCATGGGTGTGCACAGCAAACATTGGAAGAGGTAATATTTTGACTCAAGGCTGATGACTTTTTCAACTGTGGTTTAGTTAGTGTTAACCATTAACCACTTATGACTTTCTGAGGTAGTTCCAGGGGGGAGAGAGTTTAGACCTATGTTTAAGGGGTTGTGTGCCTCTCCAAGACCCAGACGCTTGGCATGAACACATAGTTCCAACATGCAAGCTGTTGTCAACTGTGGAAACAAGAAGTGGGGATTGCAGTAAGATGCCTAGCATGTTTCGTCATATAAACAGGTCTGTGCACAATGTGCCTAATCCTGTCCTAACTATGTACGCTTAGCAATAGCATAAAACAGGACAGACAGCAACCCAGCCATGTCTCCTCCCCAGCATTTAGCCTAGGATTCACCCTGGCCTGGAGCCTTGACTGACAGTGCAACTGTTATCACTATTATAAAACAACTGAACTGAAGATATATAGGAAGAATCACTGTTGGCCACTCATCCCAACCATTAAAAGAAAAAAAACTGCCGCTTCCAGGTACAAGAGTCCTTCACACAGGCCCAGATAAAACATTCACTGGCTGATTGAATTCAGTAAGCAAAACAACCCCATGATCACAGTGCTGAGATAACAGACACCACCGTCACACCTCAAAAGGTCAACTGAGGCATTCCTCAGACCATTTACCCTCACCTGATCGGAGATCAGTAAACGCAGCACCCCCCTCGAGGGGTAGAGGCAGTGTGGAGGCAAGAGTCTGGAGGTCACTGAAAGAACCGCTGCATAGACTAAAGAGCAAAAGACTACGAGCTATTCATTGTCGCACAGGCTAGAGCAGACCAGTGAAGGCAAGACGCGCTTGACGCGAACGCTACAGCACAAAGGTGTTTAAACAGTAAAGAGACTTTAAACAAGTGTGGGGGGAACAGGCAGCATGCCTCGAATGTGCATTTAAAACACACACACTTATATCCTAAACACAGATGTTGAAAGGTGTTAATAAAAACACACGCCTGAAAGAATGCCCTTTCTTCTCAACATTCTGGCTAAACCACACAGGGAAACAATACATCAGCTGACTTCAAAAATATTTTGCATGAATTATGCTGCTTGAAACATTTCAAAAGGATATTTGATTTGCAAGGCATCTTGAAGAGGATAAATATAGCTATGCTCTTGTGTATGGACCACAGCTCTTAAGACCTTGGTTAAGCAAACAGAAATATTATTTATCCTAACTAAGGAATTCAGTACAAAGCAGACAGTCAGGTTTCACCTGCACAACATCAGTGCATGAAGTGCCATGCAGAACAGGATTTTGTGAAGTAGGCTGCACACAGCAGTTTAAACTCTGAGAATATTTCTGCATTAAGCAACACACATAATCTGTAGATCTCCAGAAGAATGCACAATCACTTTTCAAAAAAAATCTACTGGCGATTCACTGATGTGCATATGAGCCATGGATTGTATTCTGTTGCTGTATTGATGGTGTTGTGAGGAAGCAGAGCGTCCGGAAAGCCTTATAACAGAAATGAGCACCTTAGATGGTATTATCACTGCTGGCAAAAACAAATTGACATGGTGCCCTTGCACCAAGCTTCTGGTTAACAATCAAGTCTTGGAATATCTGACAGGCATGGCTTTGAGAGTCCCGTGGATGCAAATCCATTGTGCTATATAATTTATAGCCCATTTTTTAAACTATAATGGCTTTAACCCTCAAGACTGCTACACATTTGCTAAGTGTCTTACATCAATTTTGATGTGGCATGGAAGCAGTCAAGTGAGGGAGCTAATGTCTTTTCAATTTGAGCCTCCTTTCTGAACCACAGCTAATCCAAAAGGTCAAAATAAGTGTGGTGCTAATCCTTCTCTTTGTGCAAGAACTTAGATTGGAAGTGTGCTTGAGCGTTGTTGGTGGGTGTGCATGTGTAAGAGTTAAGAATGAGAGAGAGAGAAAGAGAGAGAGAGAAAGAAAGAGAGACAGAGAGAGGCAGAGAGAATGAGTGATTTGGTAATACAGGTTTAATTCTTCTCTTAGACATTCAACACTATTCTTGTACTGTTTATTGCTATCAAAACGGAGCAGCACAATTAGTAAAGCATGCTCTGCATCAGGGGAGCCCATCAGTTTACACCGGCTGACTCTTCCACCTCTGGTTAATGACAAACCCCCAGAGATCTCTGCCAAGAGAGGTGGTGGAACAGAGGAAAACGTGCTTGTTACAAAGACAAAATGAACAGTCAAAACATGCTACACACATCAAATAGTGTGCTTCAATAATTAGTTATGGGGGAGGACGTTAAATTGTGGCTAAAATAAGTTTTCATTTTACACCCTGAATATTTGCCCCATAATTATCTTCTGTATTCCATACTGAGACAGGACCAAGTTTATTTAGAGAGGTACATCTGCCTACAACCGCAACACTGCTTAGACAGTCTTTGCCAAGTCTGTCTGACATCACCCTCACTTACTCACTCTTTCTCTCTCACTCACAAACACACACACACACACAAGCAGCCCACCATGTGAATTACAGCTAAAAATAAACTCATGAGTCTCATCTCCAGGGCGTTTTGCCATCCAAGGGGAATGCACAACCATATGCTGGGCTACATCTCCACACAGCCCTGTTTCCATCCAGCGCTCACGTGAGCCTGATCCCCTCTGTTAGGAAGGACGCTGCCATGAGGCCAGGGCACCTAATGCCAGTAGGCACTAATATGCGTGCCCTCCCATGGGCATGCACAAGCCCACGGACAACTACAACCAGAGGACGTAACTGAATGCCAGTAGGCACTAATATGCGTGCCCTCCCATGGGCATGCACAAGCCCACGGACAACTACAACCAGAGGACGTAACTGACGCACACATGTGCAGCAAACTTTAGATGCTAGACATCAGTGGGTCAGAAGACCAGATCAAAAAAAGCATCAGGACTGTCCTCATGCTTTCCTTCAAAAGTTAGATAAAGATTTTTTTTCTGAGCCTCTACAAAACTTCTTTGGATTATGATTATGATTTCATCAGTTTACCACTCATGAAAGGCTTTTTTTCTCAATGGGTCAGTCCGTGTCAAATCGAACAATGGCCGACAGTCACCCTCTCCAAAAAAACTGAAAAAAATCACAGCTGTTTGTACACCCAACCTATGTATAAATCTTAAATATTAAGTCTGTATCACTACTAGCTCCAAAACTACAGCCCTTTGAAATTTCAGGTCATTTTGGGAATTCTGGTGAACAAGCCTTTTGCTCAACATCCGACATTGCTGGCTCTTTTAGTATTCCACACACATTAGTGTAACTATGTGAAAAGAAATGCATTTTCCTGTAGAATTCAACAATCAACTCAGATCAGATGTACCTTGTGTAATTCTTCCTCTCCAAAGCTGTGAAAATGGCTATAGATTCAATATGTGATATGACCACCAATTTTGAGGGCTTCTCGTTCAAAAAGTATGGCACACAAATTTATCAGATTATTTTTCCCAGTCATATACGGATTATAATGTCATGCCTATGCATTAACCTTTGTTGATATTGTTTTCATATGGTCAGTGTATTTTCTTGAAGTTAGGCTTGATTTTCAAAAAGGCTGTTTTCATCTTGTCATGTCACCATGTGGACAGTTCACAGGATTTTTTAAACATTTTTCCATAATCATCCTGTATGTGAGGATCATTTGTCCAAAATTTGGATTTGTTGCTGAGTCTCTTTATTGAGATATGATGTTTGGGAAAAAATGTCAGTCACTGCGTGCACATGGATGAGTTGAATCCGATTGGAAATGGTTTGGGATCGTATCGAATTCATGTGCACAGGCTAAAGATCGTATAGGGATTGGTTTCGCAAATCCGATTGCAACCCCTGGCTTAAGCCGATGTTAATCCGCTTGGTGCCGCCTTGTGCACGGTATTGGTTTGGATTTGCGTACTGCGCATGTAAGACCACTCCATCCCAGAAGCTTCTGTCCCTGATTTTCATCCATACTGAATGTCGAGGCTTTCTAGCACCTGCTCTCAACAGGTCTCGTTGTCCTGAATTGCTTGAAATATCAAACGCCGACGGCACAGTTCATGTCGTATCAAGGAAACCAAAAACGCTGTTTGTTCTTTCATACGGACTTCCAAACAAAGGAGAATGCACAACATGCATGCAAATGCTGCTCTCTCAACCTCCTCGAGCGCTATCTTTGTTTTGTATGCCGCCAGATAGTTTGTTTATTTTCTTTTTAGCAGCTGTCAACCTGAAGTAGTTCTAACACCACTTGTTAAAAGGAATACAGCGCCATCTAGCGTAGCGGAAACGGCCAGATCTCTGACCATTATCCGCTTACACGAACTCTCATGTGCACAGGGATTTGGGACAGACCACCCGTTGGGTAGCAACACCCAATCCAATCCGATCCTACCATGTGCCCGTAGTGAGTAATTCCATGGAGTTGGATTGATCGGCAGTACCTCTTTCCACCACATGTTGTGCTCTTTTAATACAATGGAAGTCAATGATAGGGTAGCATGTCATTTACAGGAAAAGCTGCCAAACAAACTTTGTGTTACAATTAAACCAATTGCACTGTCAAGGTCATTTTTGAGCATTGAGGGTTTTATTGTACAGCACACAAAAAGCAAGGCAAAACTGAAAAAAAAATGACATTATAATACAAACACAAAAGGACCATAAACAGGAATGCTATCAATTTAAAGATCATAAACAGTAACAGTATGCAAACATCAAGAATGTGAAAACTAAGATCTGTCGGCCATTGTTCGATTTGTCACGGAATGACCCCAATGCAAAATGCATGGCAATAACAAAAGATGAAGTAAGTCGCTTGCTGCCGTATAAATCTGCTTTAACCACATTACAATGTTGGCCTTTTAATTAATCACTCTCGTTGTCGAAAAAGACCTAAAACCAATAAACTACAGCTTCAAACCAAGGATGGGCACAGATCATTCCTTTTCACAGTAGCATGAAAATTCCTCTGGGTGCAATATGTTTAAGGTTACGTATTCCTATTTAGTTCGACTTGGGCCGACAATCCATCGATAGTATGAATTATGGAAGGGCACCCTTCAGTGCAAAGCCATTTCAGTTTACACTTCAACTCCTGAGAAAACATTTTAAAAAAGCAAAGATTTCTATGCCTGTTGTCTCCATGCACATTAATGGGGGCATTCTATGTTCTCTTCACTCTGTGCACAGTCTGCACAATACTGGTAAGGACATTCTTTCATTCTTAATGCACACCCATGTGCCCAAAAACACAATCACACACACACGCGCGCGCACACACACACTTCTCTTTGCCAATTTGTCTTCATGGCAAAACCACTGTCTGTGGCATTTACTCAAGGCACCTCCAGCACACGCTGGTGAACAGAGAGCGTGTTTGTGTGCCCGTACGCCTGGGCAACTTTTCAGCATTCCCTCTCACTGTCCCCCTCTGTGTCAACCACGAGCGGGAGGAGGGCAGACATTTTTAGGGAGCTGAGCTCGCTAAAGCAAGGTGGACTACATCTGGCTGTTTGCACTTTTACTCATGTTCAGATTTTTTATTGGCAATGCAGGTGCAGAGATGAACAAAGAGGCTTCACAGAAATCCAAGTGGACCATGTCGAAGAAACCACTTTGACTGAACCGGAATGACTGCTGACGTGTGACAAAGATCTCAAATTTGTTTTTGAAAAAACACAGTTCATCATTCAGGCAATCCGCTGAAACAAATACTGAAAAGTATTGTTTTATGTGATGAGACTGACCATATTGTTTTTCACTCCGACTGTCTAGTCCAGTACTGTAGAAAGTCTCCCTTCCGCTCTGTCTCATCATCAAAACACAGATAGGTCCAAGAAGGACAGGAACTACACTTTTCAGTTTCAACACACTTCAAAACAAATCAGTCAAACTGCGAGCAAAATGGCAATTGGAAAAAATATTAAATTCTCCAACAGCAAAGCATTATGCTGAGCCAAACCATATAAACCTCCTGATCAGTTAATAGCACGCCAGTGGGCAATGAAAAACAGCGGCCTGTACAAGAAAAGATGGCGAACCACCCAGAGCAAGGTTTGCTGTCTGAACCTCAGCCGTGCTCAAAATACTTCAATAACAACAACAACAGCAGCAGCCAACAGTGAACCTTTACCCAGGATTACCTACAGGCTTATTCCTTATGTAATGGCACTTCTGTACCTCAGCGTTCAGCCTGGGCTCTTCTTTTCATAATGCCCCCAAAACAGGATTACATTTTAGCTCAATTTTAACAAAAAAAAAGCAAAACAAAAAAACTACATCAGAAGTGGCAAATTGCTTTAGGGCTTGTCTGGATATGTCCTAACCCAAATGACAAGAATTATAGCATTGTGAATTAACAACTGATAGGTAATCTATGTGGCAAATTTACAATGTCCTAATTTATTGAAAGACATCTGACAAGTAGGCCTACTTTGCGTTTCTTCCCTCTGGCCTGTCATCATGAGCCAAGTACGGCAGAGGAAAATACCAGGGAACCAGGAATCAGGGGAGCTCTTCACGAGAATTGTGAAGAAAAAGATTAAAAAAACACACACAGGAAATTGAAGACACACCAAGGGACAGTGCTTATAAACTGTAATAAGCTAATAAGCTGTAATAAAGATCTGAGTTCCAAGACAATGTTTCCTCATTTCAGGCACAGTAAATATTGTATGATGAACATGAGTCATGACCAAAATGGTCAAGGCGGAATGTTTGAAACAATCAAGGCATGTCCTGTAGGCTATTCACTAAACTAAAATCTGCTATAACTATTGAATATGTTACATAAAGAAAACCCATAACATCACTGAGTTGCACAATAGTCTGTGTACATTCCAGTCTGCTGCACAAGTTGGTTTAAACCACAGAGAGCAGGACACTTTACTGACAGCTTCAGTAAACAATCACAAAGAATGTCTGAAAGAATGTCACTTGAGCCCAAGGTCATTCTGTGATAACCTCCTCCGTTCATGGATCTAAATGGGCAGCAAATGTCCTGTCAGCTAATTTTTTAAAAGCTGCTTTATTTAAAGTCCAATTTAAATGTCCAAAACCTTTATTTTCATTCATTTATTCATCATTACAACTTTTAACATAGTTTTTAATAGTCCTTCATATGTTTGGGATCGCTTTAACTGTACAGTCCACCAGTTTTTGAGTCCATGCCTAAGCTTGATGTGTTTAAAGTGGAAAATAAGCTGAACCAGAATATGTCTAACGGAAACTCTTCAAGATTTGGGGACTGATTTTCCTTCTTAACCTCTCTACAATAACAATCATGTTTGACTGTGTTCACGCCCCCTCCCCAAACACACTCAATCACTGACACTTAAAGCTGAACACTTCTGTCATTACAGAGATGAGAACCCTAATACATGTAAACTCTTAGGCTTTTACTGGTGGTGTCCTCTGGGGCAAATGGATTTTTATTTGGTGGGAGAACATATGGGTCTGCCCTCTCCATCACACAAAAAGCAGAACTGGACATTTTGTCTACTTTTTAGCTGTTAGTATAGATCTGATCTTCACGTTTAACATTTCCAAATTCGCTTCCCAGTAAGGGACAGATGTGAAATACAGTAAGGGACAGATGCGAAATACAGTACGAAACCAAGGTAACAGCAGCATGCATATTGTTCACTTTTAGATTGACGCGAAGAATGGCGTTTGTTTTCAAATCGTCTACAATGCACTGGTGCAGAAGCAACTTGGCTAGTTTCAAGGCATCTTCAAATAAGTCTCCAAATAAGTGTCTTGAAACTGCTGGGCCAAATGTTGTTCTGGGAAGCGTTTTATTTAGATTTCACAAACTCTCGTGTCATGCTGTCGTCGGTTATTAAGCACTGGGTAAACATATCCGAAAAGGGGGCATCACACCATGAGCGTTCCAGAAACTCAACGTGGCAATTTGCGACAGCCTAATGCCAAAATTTTAACGAAATGTGAGGTTTTCAAGCCCTTTGCGAACTCTCTAAATGTATAATTTACAAATTATATCGCGCTCGTTTAGTCAACCAAGTTGCCAAAGACCCTTAGCCAACATACAATAAATCAAAAGCAGCTCTTAGGTGTCCATGCAGGCGTGGTGAACATGTAATGCGAAACTTTGAAACTCTAACCTCTAAAACTCTAAATTAGCCATTACGCTAGCTAGATACCGCTGAGGAACACGAGAGGCTACTGCTGATACCCTCAGAATAGTGAGCAGGATTAATGGCAGAAATCACGATAGAAATTGCATCAGTGAACAGAGCAAAAACGTATGTGTATTTTTCGGAGTGTGCTTATGTTATTGGTGACTTTGGTACTTCCAAAGAGTTTATCAATACCTTCCAAGGCCAGTTTAGCATAACGTTAACCACCTTAACATAGAAGCTTGACCCGCCCCCTTAAGCAGTGTGAGTTTACAGAGACGCTGTACTACTTGCTGTGGCTAGCCAAGTTAAGTCACCTGAGAATGTGTATGTCATTTCACATAAATAAAACTACATAATAGTCTCAGAACATGTTCACGTCACGTTAAGGGAGGCTTGTTAAAGAAAACAGAAATGTGTCATTATGTGTATACCGAGCCTTGCTAATTATGTTGGCAAACTACCTAACGCTACAGTTAAAAAAAAAAAAACATCGCACGCACACATGCGCAAATGAACACTGTGGTATTTACCAAACTTCTATTATCTTTACTAAGTTCGACTTAAATGAGAAACTAAAGAAATGCTGAAGAACTAACTTTACCTTTAGAGTAGAGGGACTTGGGGGAATTAAGGTCGAGGTCCGCGCTCAGAAGAGATATAAAATCAGAGGGCATCGCAATCCCTCTGAGGAGGTTTGTGGGAAACTGGTCAAGAGCTCTTCAAACGTGCATATGTTATGATATCATCAGGACATAAAGGCAAAATAAGAACTTGACGCATTAGCTAGAAAAGAGAGAGTGTCAGATTCGTATACATCCGTTTTCACAAACTGCCTCGTTAAAAGGTACGAGGCTCCGTAAAATGACGAGCTTCCAATGTGCTCTGTTTCCTGTGCTGCCCCTCCCACCTAACGCAGGCGCGTCAGCCAGAACGGTCGGTGGACAGATACGTCCAGCTTGTGTGATCCTACCTCTATGTTTTGCCGTGCGAAATAAGCCTTAAAAGAGTTTTTATTATAGAGAGAGCTTCAGATATCTACATTTTAATGGAGGTTGTGTGAGATTTACCAAAATGCTACTAAAGGTTTACTCAGGATTGTGTTTAGGTAATCTCAAGAATAAACATATGGGACGGACACACACCTCACCTTATTGCTTAGGCAAACCCCAATCTTCACAAAAGTCACGGTTGACAATAGTGACAATAAAGCACCAGTTATATATATATATAGAGAGAGATATTTTGGATATCTACAAACTCTATTAGAAAATTACAGGTGGGCTCTAACATTCAGTATTTACAGGAATAAAAGGAGAATCCGAAAACTGGCCATTACTTTCAAGTTAAAGTCTATTTGTGTCACACATCAGGACAAGTAACACAACACTGAGTATGTAGTTCTTTCTTTGGCAAAATGAGTTCCCTTTTAGCTGAAATGTATGTCAGTTCTCATATGAGGTGAGATACAGTCCAAGATTATATAGTCTTTTCTCTTTTAACAGTAGCATTTTTTGAATGGGCAGGTGGGGTGCTCTCATAGGTAAAAGGTTAAAAGACAAGCAGGGATGTTTAAAAAATATAATTGTCTTGAAAATGGTTTAGTACACCTTCTAATCTGCAGATGTCAGTTATAGTCATGCTTCCAGACTGGTGCTATTTCTGTTTTTCTGCAGTTATCATTCACACATCACATCGCACAATTGAAAATAAATTAATATCTTTTAAATCTTCTTAAAAGAACACTGCTTATTCCCTCCATTGCTCTCAAGTTCATTAGATCAAGTGTTACTGAGCTTAATGTGAAAAGCCAACAGCAGAAGTCATGTGGGCTATAAATACTGCATACACTTTACAATGCAGGACAAAATAGCATTAAATATTTTTCCCTGCACAATTAGCCTATGCAAATCATACAAATAGGATGTATTTATACAGTTTTTGGCTCTGATTTTATTGCACATTGAATACAATAGTAATCTGGGTTACTTTGGATGAACACCTCTAAAGGGTTTCAAGGTCAGCCCTCTCACAAGAGCACTCACTGCTGCCTCTCAAGTTCCCAAAAATAGAACCGCACATATCACTATCTTCATTCACTCACTTTCATAATTACTTTACAGGAGTGAATGAACTGCAACTGTTTTGTCAGCTGTTCCATATTGTCAAACAGCCTATTGGTCTGCCTTCTATAAACAGAAAGAACATTTAAAATAAATCTTCAAAGCGCTCAAGTTGTTCCTGTTTATGACTCCGCCCTTGACATTGAATGATTTTATTGGCAAACAGCTGATAACCACCTCTTTGATCCTCTTCACTACAAAACCTATATTCCTTAATGATATCAAAGTAAAGATAAGAAATACAGGTCAGTGATCCACATGAGGTGACTTTTTAAATTAGCAGAACACAAAAGGTTGGACTTTTGTCAAAGGTTATCATGAAACCATCAGAGATTATTAATAAAATTAAAAGTACAATGCAATGTAGCTATTAACTTCTAATTTCTGGGGTAGTGACAGATTTTTGGGGTGTCATATTCACAAAATCATGAAAGCGTCTATGCCCCCTATTGGAAATTACTGATATAGCAGAAGCACTAGACACCTACCGCTACCACTAATCTTAAAGGCATAAATGCATCATGGTAGGCAATAATCACAGCAGTGTGTAGTTTGGGTGATGCTACAGATGTTAAACATGTCGTGTTTTGTTATGATAATTGAATTGCTCAGTAGGCCTACCACGCCTGTAATAATTGATTGTGTCTAGAGATTTATATTATTAGGCCATGTCATATTCAGTAAATCATTTATTTTCAGTCACCCACTCAGGTAGTTGATACTAGAAACTATATGTTTCTATATATTTGCAAACAGAGGCAGAAGTGTTTCCCTAAAAGAGCAAGGTATTTTGTTAATTCTGTACCAAGGATGGCAGTTCTATTATGACTTCTACCCATGCTTGATGGCGCCATTTTTAAAAAATAATCATATTAAAAAATTACCACATTTCCTCTTTTTTGGAAAGGGCATGACATGTAAAGAGTGTCATGACTGGAAAAGGGTTAAAGAAGGTCTACATCCTATATGTGGGCTATTCTAGCTTTGACTAACAGTGTCACTATGGGGCACAACAAGCTAACAGTTTATTTAGGGCTGTGCAAGTGCGATCCAGGCTACAGAAAGTTGGAAAGACACAAGTGTTAATTAAATGGTTTTGTTAAGAAATGTTCTATCAACATACAGCCACCCTCCCAAAAAAAGGGAATCCTGTTGGCCATCAGCTGACCATGACTAGTCTACAAAATCATATCGGCCAAGAAAAACCTATATTGGTCGACCTTTACTTGATACAGATTGTGTAAAAAAAGGATGTTTTACTATATAAAGTACTTATAATACATAGGCCTAATAATATTGTTTGCCTTTTGTTAGAAAACGTTTTTCTTTCAGTTTCTATCTCCAAGAAAATCCAAGGATTTGAAGTCTCACCTCATGAAATAAAATAAGAATAATTACATTGAAATGAAAACAGTTGGCCCTTATTATGTATGATCCTGTCCTTAGCAGTACCTGCCAGATGACTACCGACATGTGCAAATATCAGGACGACTTGCACGTCAGACCCCTTCCCCTCCAATCCAGTGGATGGCGGTAAGCAAAAGGCGAAAATGGTTGAACAGTAACTGACAGGAAACAACCAACAAATCTTACCCGAAGAGAACGTCAAGTGAATTGGCCGTTAGCTACCTCGGTTATTGAATAAGTAATTGACAAAATGCCGGAGTTAGCAGTAGAAAAGGTTGTTGTACATCCCCTTGTTTTACTGAGTGTGGTTGATCATTTCAACAGGTCAGTGGAATTATATTACTTTATGTAAGGTTTATTTGAAACACTAAGGCTTGGGGTCGCGGTTTATGTTGTGGAGCTAAGCAATGCTGGCTCATTGGCTAACGTAAAATAACATAACTCGTCAGGGGTAGATTGTTGATTAATGGTTTTTAGTAAAATTGCTACTAAAGTTATTATATCGCATGGCACTTATCCTGCAAATAGTAGCGTTTGTGGGATAAGATTCATTAAATTGTGTGCTTACCACGGACTCTCGTAGCATTGTAGCACTAACGTCAGCTAAACTTAGAAAATTACCGACAATTCACGCTAGGCTTGGCCTCCATTTGTTAAAAGTTCCCCTCTATGTAGACAGGCTAACAAGTCATTTGTGACTCTCGAAGCGTCACTGATATTATTGACTGGTTTAATAACAATGTTAACCTAGACGTCAAGTCCCAGTTAATAAAATAAGCTACGTAGGAGAAAAGGCTAACTACTTTCAGTGTGAGACTTCGCTTGCTAGTACAACGTTAGCTAGGTAACGTATTTGGCTATGGGATGCACAGGAGCATGTCATGCTCGGACTATGTTTTCTTTTATCTTAATTTAATCACTACTTTTAGTATTTACTGAATGTATTTCTCACAAGACTGTTCTGTCATCCAGAGTAAGCAAATTACATGTGTTTATAGCTACAAATGCCAGCCGCCCTCGGCTAGCTCCAAGCTAGCAAAATGACTAAGTCATTTAGCTATCTAGCTAAGGGTAATCATGCGAAATCGTGCAGTGCAATAACCACTTAATAATCGGAAGAAAATCTGACTTCACTTTCCCCATTCTGTCTGCAGTGGATTGTTAAGATATTACATGGTCAGTTACAGCAGCAGGGCTAAATGTGAAGGAAGAATGGGGCAAGACATGAACAAACTAATAGGAAAACACTGGTTGACCTCATTCATTCATGGTTTTTATTTTGTTACAAGTTTGTGTTTGTTCTTCCACTTTTAACTTTGTTCTGAAAAAGTAAATGTACAAACAAATACCTTGGATATGATATTTGTCTTTACCATTAGTTATCGTCAGTTGCTTTAGTGTTTAAGAAATTAAGAAATCATCAGAATTCTAAACATTAATGTATGACCAGTGGGAACGTGAAAACACTGGACATTTCAGGATGTTTCCAAGAGTGAGTGATTAACGTGAATGTAAATGTTATTACACTTTCCCCCTTCAACTTTATCTTCAACTCCAGAATCGGAAAGGTTGGAAGTCAGAAACGTGTTGTGGGTGTTCTTCTTGGGTCATGGCACAAGAAGGTTCTTGATGTCTCCAACAGTTTTGCAGGTTAGAACTTGCTCTCACATTATACAGCACAGCAACAATAACTGATTTAGTTCAGTTAGTGAACTGCAGAATGCAGTTGAATAATAATCATTTACAATGGTTTTTGACATACAGTGCCTTTTGATGAGGATGACAAAGATGACTCTGTGTGGTTCCTGGATCATGATTATTTGGAAAATATGTATGGAATGTTCAAGAAAGTAAATGGTAAGTGTGTGTGTGTGTGTGGACATTCACTTTCGCACGCTGTGTATACTTGTGTTTTTTTTTTATGCCATCGGGTGAGGATGTCTAATATCTTTTTTATTGCTTTTCAGCCAGGGAAAGGATAGTTGGGTGGTATCACACAGGTCCAAAACTGCACAAGAACGACATTGCCATTAATGAACTTATGAAGCAGTACTGCTCCAACTCTGTAAGTAATTCTAATGTTCTAAGTGTAACAAATCTGTCAATTGTGTGTATGTCTACATTGTTTGAAAGACCAGAATGAATCAGCAGAAAGAAATTCTTTGTGTGTGTTAACATATTTTGCCAACTATTTTGATTGTAATTCAGTGTAGATGATTGTATCTTGATTAGATAATGCTATGTTTTTGTTGTCAAGGTGTTGGTTATCATTGATGTGAAGCCTAAAGACCTAGGGCTACCCACCGAGGCCTATATCTCCGTGGAAGAAGTTCATGACGTAAGCTCACTCTCAGGAATCTTGTTTATAACACAACACATGATTATACAATAAGTAGAAAAGAATGTAATGTATAGTGAGAATGGATTACATGTTTATCTTCAGATTTGTTTATCTGACCTAAAGAAACATTTGTGCAAATGTATTGATTATTTCTAACTTGCTGTTAAAAACATTTATTTTACATTTCACAATGTTTTATTTCTTTTTACATTGGGTATATTCAAGAGTTTTAATTTTATAAATGATCAGCAGAGCAATTTAGAAAAAGAATGTGCAGTCATTGGTTAAACAAGGCCTGACATACTTAACTATGTTCTGCATTAAAGGATGGTACTCCTACATCAAAGACATTTGAACATGTGACAAGTGAAATTGGAGCAGAGGAGGCCGAGGAAGTGGGTGTGGAACACTTACTCAGGTAAGGGCGTTTGACATGCACTGCTTGTGATGCTGGTAACAATCGACTGTCAAGCTCCATAAATAAACTAGATTGATTTTTTCCCTAGTCTGTTTTTAAAATGTATTTTATTTTTATAGAGACATCAAAGACACAACAGTTGGCACACTGTCTCAGCGCATCACCAACCAGGTGCATGGCCTGAAAGGTCTGAACTCCAAACTGCTGGACATCAAGAGTTACCTCGAGAAGGTGGCCACAGGCAAGCTTCCCATCAACCACCAGATCATCTACCAGCTGCAGGATGTCTTCAATCTGCTGCCAGATGTTAACCTGCAGGAGTTCATCAAGGCCTTCTACCTCAAGACAAACGACCAGATGCTGGTTGTGTACTTGGCCTCCCTAATCCGCTCTGTGGTGGCCCTCCACAACTTAATCAACAACAAAATTGCAAACCGTGATGCAGAGAAGAAGGAGGGCCAAGAAAAAGATGACGCCAAGAAAGAGAAGAAAGAAGACAAGGACAAAGACAAGGAGAAAGAAAAGGGAGATGCCTCAGCCAAGAAAGAGGAGAAAAAGGAAAAGAAATGAACTTAGTGCTTTTAGCATGGACTCAAACAGTCTTGACTAAAGTTGAGAAGAGGTTTTGTTTTTGGTACCCTCCTCCTGTTTGTATGCACAGGAGTGTCTGGGCGTTGTATTTATCTTTTTGATAAAGAGGACTCCATACGCTCTGTTTTGATTTAAGAGTCAAGGGAATCCCATTGGTTTGTCATTAGTCATGAAATCCTGTCTCTCTGACTTTGTATTTTTTGTTTCTTTTTTGTTTTTTTGTAAGAAAAAGCACTGATGCTTATATCTGACAGTTATAAATGGGAACTACAGCAAATTAACTCAGAGAACCGACAACCTTGGTGGGGAACTATCACACAGTTCTGCAGATCACCTAAAATTGAATTAAAAAAAATGAATACAGGACTTTGAGGCTGCACAAGATTTATTTCAGTGGTTTGAAATTACCAATCCCCCCTTAGGAACTGTTAAGAACGAATATGTAAGTCATTTTTACTAAATAAAGAAAATATTTCATGTCAGAATTGTATACCCTGCAGTTATAATTTTTCAGTATACTGGAAAAAGCAGTACACCGGATTTTTACCTTGAGAACCATAATCACAATCATTTTTCCCTTCTGTTGTATTGACTTAAAACATCTCAGTTGAGTTAATATCAACTTTAAACTGGCTTCTTGGCAGGATGTCTACATGTATACTACTTACTGAACACTGAAGCATATCTGTGTAAAATGCACTTGCACTCGCACTGTGTTTTTGCACTACTAACCCCCCTGAAATTAAGATTTTGCTCCATGTGCCTTTTGGTAAGAGGATGGTGCATCATAAAATTAATATTTCTTGGATCCCAATCTTATAAGAACTGTAATTGGTCTCTTGGTAAACATTAACATTTTAAGAAGCACGTGTATAAATTTTGTATTGTACAGATTGACAGTGCAAACTGTAAAGAGCTAGTGTGAACTTAAGCTCATCTCAATTTAGAGAAGTTAAATGTCACCGGTGGCTCTAACGCCCCCCACCCCCCTTCAACAAATGCATTTGTCTTGGATAAAATGTATTGAATTAAGTCATTAATAATGCAAAAGTGTATTATGCACATGTTTTCTTATTCTGACTTGGCACATTACTATGAAATAGTCCACACATTTTTGTCCTGTAAGTATTTATTTCACATCACAACAAGCGTGAAAATATTCCACTGAAGGACCAACGAGTATAGTTAGACGATTCAAATGCGATTTCACTAGGGTTCTGCAGGAACAACACATGGACAGTTAATAATGTTACAATGGCCAAAACGTCCATGTATGAAAGCAACATGATGCACCCTACCATACCATAACTACCTTACCCAAAGTTTGGGGTGGTGTCTTTCAAGAGGGTCAACTTAGCAGCACTACAGGTGTGCATACTTAAACAAGAGCCAAAAGCAGCGATTATAAATATTTTTCTTATTGCATACCCATTTTCTCTTACATGGAACAACCTCACTACCTTAGGTATGATGTACATTTCATTTATCAGTGCTTCAAAAGTAGCAATTGCTGGCAGTTTTATGATATGACAGATGGTCCAGGATCGTTGCTGGTGGAAGGGGAGGTGCTGTCTTTTACACTGCAGTGGTTGTCTACACCTTTCTTCTTGATCTTAATCCCAAACAAACTGCAGATTTTCATCAGCATCATGTCAACTATCTCCTCCTCTTCAGATGGCTGGGAAATAAAAATAGACAGCGATAGAATTTAAAATCTCACAAGCTCTACACTTAGATTTACAGAGATAGGGGGTGTAATGTTAGAGAACATCCATTTTTGATCACCTTGTGATGACGTTGCTCTTCACTAAATGCCACTAGGATGACAGAAATGAATAGGTTTAACACCACAAAGGTCATGAAGATGATGCATGATCCAATTAGGAATGCACCAAGAATGGGGTTATAATCCAACACCTACAATTCAAAACCAAACAAAAAGATTAATGAACAATTACATGTTATCTGGCTTTTATTTCTGTAGAATGTACATTAACCAACACCTTACCTCCTCATAGTTGAAGATACCAAGCTGTAAGCTGACCATAGTCTGTGCTGCATCGAGGAGAGTCCGGTATGAGTAAAGCTTCCAGCCATACATTAGGTTGCACTGCAACAACACGAACAATTGTTTATTAGTTATAAAAATACAACATCCCAATAAAATAGCCCATCAAACAATACAGCATGCTTATGTGACAATAATTGTGATCTGATATGAAACTATTACACTGGAGAGAGACAGGTGTTTGCCTGGATATTGTGGGTAACCTACAGCAATGGAGTAGGCCAGAATCATGATGGTCATGACCAGCAGGAAGCCTGAGATGTCCGTCCACGCCCTCTGCAGGGTGGCTGTGATGAGGTGCAGTTTGGGATTGAGCCGCAGCAAGTGCCACAGCTTTATGGTGGACAGCAGAACCAGGAAGGCAATCAGGTAGCCCAGTGCTGCGTCCGCTGTAGCAGTCTCATGGAAACTGGTGTACCTAATGAAAAAAGGTGGTTGATAGTTTGATTCCTACTCATCCTGACTAGGTCGAAGTTTCCTTGAGAAAAAACACTGAACACCCCAAACTGCCCTGCATGGCAGCCCAACCACTAGAAACTGCACCAAGTAAATGTTTCCTCTACAATGGCAATGTCACTCACTGGTCCTTGTTGTTTTGATAGAATTCCAGGTCCCTGTTTCCAAGTAATGTCCTCTTAATGAAGACAGTCAGCGCACTCCAGCTGAGGATGATGATGGCAAGCTCCAGAAGGTTCCATTTGGTCTTAAAATAGTCCCACTTCTGCTGCTTCATTAGTTTACCCTGTTACGAGGAGAATGGGGACTTATCAGATAAACGGCTACCAAAGATGGAAAAATATTATTAATTTTTATTAGCAATTCTTCAGTAAATACACATAATTTATAAATACTCACCTGGACATACATATAGTAGAAGATGAATAGAAAGTAGATAACCTCAGAGGCCATGACGAAAATGTGAAGGCCACCCGTAGACTGATAGAGACGAACGGTCTGTATCTCACTGCGATACTGGAATGCACCTGTGCAGCCATAATGATAAGTGTTAGACACAAGCACACAGTATGAGATATTTGTGGTCATTATATCTGGGGGGTATTCCACAAAGCAGGTTTAGTAACTTATCTGGGTATGTTAACTCAGAGGAAGTGGTACACTCTGTGGTAAACCTATGGCTTTGTTTCACCAAGGGAATAAGGCAATAAGACTACTATTAGGATGTTTGCTCTGAGGTAACCTATTACTAAACCACATTGGAATACCACCTTGATCTCTTCAGTATGAATGTGAAATGGCTTTGGTCAACAAGATGTCTGCCTTACCCACAGCCGTTGTTTCAAGCATTAGTGTGACAATGCAGAAAAGGTTCACATTTGCGTTGTACACGGTAAACTCCACAAAGATAGCACGAGTGTACACATCCAGCCATCTGTTGTCAAACAGATACTGAAGCACACTGTAGAGTAGAAAACAGACCCACAAATCAAGTACCTTTTTTCAAAATATTTTAGTTGTTTTACTCTATCTATGGTCTGAAACTATAGTAGCAGAGATGTTAATCCCAGCATCAGAAAGTAAAACCTCTGCCACATATTTTATTCAACCATTTTCTGAACCAGCTAATCCTAATGTGCACACAGACAGACATAAGACAGATTCTAATTAATGCTAATTAGTTAAAACATCTGTGTTAAATGCACAGGCAGACGGAACACATGCTCAGGTTTTTACTTTCTGAAGCTATTATTGACCTCTCTTTATACTGTTATATTATAGACTAATAATATAAAAGTCTGTTTTCACCTTGTGGCATTGGGTAGGTCAGGCCCAAGGGTCACCACAAAGCCTCCCCCTCTGTACAGGGCCACGCTGCCCCAGATGGGATGAGCTCTGAGTTTGGACTGGCTTAGGTATCGCCAGGAACCAGGGTCGGTCTGCGAGTCGTTCATATCCCTAGAGCGGTTCCACCCTGGCCCGTAGGAGCCCATATCCTCTATCTCCCATGAGTAGGGAGCATGGCAGTCTGTGGTAGACTGGCGCATGGAGCGGGCAATGCGGCAGGAGTCCTTCTGCACCCTCACCTGGCGAAGACGGGCACTGCCGATAACTTTGGAGTTTCCATCGGTTATGAAACCTAAATTACAGATAAACAACCATGAGGTGGCGTCGATACCTACCGTAATTTTTTAACTATGTTGTAGATTTAACATGTTACAAGTTATTTTGCTTTTTTAACATGTATTTTAATCTGAACGGGGTTATGTTCATATTCACATTTGACTATCATTCACATTTAATACCTCAGTGTACTTGTCACACAACTTGCATTGTTGTGTGACAAGTACACACAATATTTCTTTACTTCTCAAAAGGCATAATGCAAGTTGATGCTGCTTACCTGGGTATTGTCCAAATATGTTGTTCAGGAGAGATGTGTTAACCCATGTGAACACCTCCTTGTGGCTCATGGAGTCTGTGATGCCACTGCTGAAGCTCTGCTGAATGTGCTGGGTCAGATAATAAGCATTGGGATCTCTCTGCCCATAGGCAACCAAGAGTAACATCCACATGAACCCCATGTAAACTGTGTAGGGGAAAAGACTCTGTTAGTGATTTTCATCCTGGATTCAGAAGTTACAATCCAATAGCCCATATTCTGAATGACCAGATTATCCCTGTGCACTTAACACAGGAGATTTCACTAATTAACTCTTCTACCTGGCTGAAGAGTTGTGCTAATTAAGATAATCTGATTCAGGGAATGGCCAGAACTAATACCAAAGTGGTACCTGATTGTTGCTTTTATTTATTTATTTTTACTGGTTTATTTGATAGGGACATTGCATGTTAATGAACATTAGTATAAATACACAATGTAAAAACGCCAGAGTTAGCATAACTACTAATCTGCATCTGTTGTTCCTTGGCAGGTAATATTTACTTACTGAGAATCTCTCTGATAAGAGCAAATACTTTCTGCTCCTTGATCATGTTTTGTTTCATCTTCTCGATGTCTGAGGGCGGTGGAGGCTGGTAGAAGCTGGAGGTGCTGTCCCTTCGTGCACTTCGTACAGCATTAGGATCACCTTACCATATATATAAGTGTTCATTTCATTTCATGTCTTTACACATAGCTGCAAATATTCAGTTTTTTCCTGGATTTCTGTCATATTTGAGATCCCCTCCCCCATTTGGTTCAGGTAATATCCTGTATTTTACAAGGTCCAAACATCTCCATGAATAGTCAAGTTAATACGTTTGACCTCTGCTGAAATCTCCACCAGATTTAGCTATTTAAATGTTTCCCAGCTTGTCAATTTCCCAGCTTGGGATCAATAAAGTAAATCTATCTATCTATATTGTTGAAAAGTATCTAAATGCATAACAAAACATTTGACAAATTTTTTTACCTGCATTTGGCAA
Source organism: Coilia nasus (assembly GCA_027475355.1). Lineage (NCBI taxonomy): Eukaryota > Metazoa > Chordata > Actinopteri > Clupeiformes > Engraulidae > Coilia > Coilia nasus. The sequence continues at coordinate 25,161,787 of CM050207.1, forward strand.
AGATCCCTCAATAGGCACATCATCAAATTCCTCCTGATCAACTTTTTTCAGCACCAGGGCAAAGAACACCGCAAAACCAATCACCTATATGAGGTTCAACATAATGCAGATGAGTAGGCTAGTCACAGTATTTTGTCCAGTCCACCTGTTTAAATGCAGTTGATTAAAGGTAAGTGCACAGCTTCTTACTTTCAGTGGCTGAGTGATGAAAAGGCTTTCAAAGAAGGACACCACCATGGAGATGAGCCAGCTGACTGAGCGTTGTTTCCCATACTTCAGCCCGTACAGCATAGTGAAGAACGCAGAAACGCCGCTCGTCGCCAACACCAGAAGCCAGCCAATGAACACAAACCACCAGGGCAGCCCTCCCTGGCAGCACTTCTTGCCCCCTGCTGCCCCCTCAGTGCTGTCCTCTGGGACAGGGGTGGGGGAGCCGTGGTCCCCACTGGAAGAGGCGGAGGACAGGTGGGGCTCCAGAAGACCTTTCATGCCTCTCACCTGCTGCACGGCCTGGCGGTAGCTCTCTGGGCTGGAGAAGCGCATGGGACCCAGCAGGCCCAGCTCTTTCTCCACGTGCTGTAGCTGCCGGTAGAGGTACTGGCTGTAGAGGCTGGTCTTCTGGCCGTCGCTGAATGTTTTCTTTGAGCTCTCAGAGGAAGTGTTCTCTGTCAATAAGACATAATTATGTTTTATTTCCTTTATTTTAATTAGAGCATTCCTGTACAACAGGGATGGCCAACCTTGGTTCAGAAGCTACAGTCCAGTATCACACCTTTTTCCTGTTATTCTCTAAATCAGCTGATGCTAATTTGTATAGCTCTTTAGCCACGTGGAAAGGTAACCAGTGAAATCACCTGTATTAAGGTGTAACCAAATGATTTGGAATACGTGGAATTGAATTGCAGCCTCTGAATTCAGGTTTCACGTCATGCTCTAAGATCTCTCATCAGTGAGATACTGCTCTAGTGACCTTCCAAAGTGACAGTGAACTTGGAGTCATCTGTGTAAAACATGTCCCCGGCACGGTTCTGCTGTCGGATAATGTCCTCCACAAGTGACAGAAGAGTGTTGATGTCAGGGGTCTTGCCAGATGTCACGTCTATCCTGGGGAGAGGGTTCTTCATGACCTTGGAGAGGGACTGAGCTATTCTTTTTATGTCCTAAGGGGAAACAAGAATATTAAACAGCAAGGCACTGGTACCGTTAAACTGATGACATTTCCAGCATACAATTAAAGAATTCCTTCCACCTTTATTAGATCATACCTAAGTTACTGAATATATGTGTAACTTTTTGTACCTTGACAACAGCGTCTGGTGTTAGTTCCCTATGCTGGCTTTCAGGAGAAGGTGGCTGGGTTGGTGACACGCGACCACTCTTTGCCTGTTTGCAACTTTCTGGTTTGGTCTTCTCCTTTGCAGACTTCTTGGACTTCCGCTCCCGGGGCCGTGTATTTCTGAAGATGCTTACGATCAGGAGGTTGATGGGAAACATGATGATGGAGCTTTGCACGCCAATCATCACTTGTTGCCAGGTGAACTCAATGTGACCTGTAAAACACACACTTTAGTTTAACTTTGTTTAAGTCTAACTTGAAAAGGTATCTAGCCTCAGAGGTGAATGTTTAAGTCTGTTTTTTAAATGAATTTAGTCTTTGTAGTTATAATATTGTTTAGTAATGACAGTTTTATATTATTATAGTTATATATTATAGTTAACAACTATAATATATAAAGACAGCTTTTAATGCCAGAGGCCCTGTTATTGGTCAGGGAGGGCTGGAATGTTTTCATGGAGTAATTTGTCTGATTGCTAATAACTGTATGAACTTGTTTGTGCTGTGTGTGTGTGTGTGTGTGTGTGTGTGTGTGTGTGTGTGTGTGTGTGTGTGTGTTTGTGTTTGTGTTTGTGTGTGTGTGTGTCACCAAGTGCAAAGTTGAAATCTGGCAAGATGTGAAATGAACAGAGATATACCCAGGTCCATAGTCTGCTCAGCAGGGTCTGTGGGCACTCCATAAAACATGATGCTGGTGAGCATTGTGCAGAGCAGCAGAGAGAAGCAGCAGGAGACGCGCTGCACGCAGGTGAAATTGCTGTTCGGGGGCCGACTGATCACAGAGAACCAAATATGGCCATCACGGAAATCTTTTAATGTCTTCGTGTAAAACAGATTGCTGAAATATGAAAGACAGGACAATTGCACATACATTAATTTACAGAAATCTGTAAGTTCTACCATATTTTTTATCTGAACTGAAGAGCAAATTGCAATTGTACAAAATGCAGCAAAAGCATAGCAAATTTCAGTAAAACATTTGTTTACCTAAATCTTTTCAAGTCCATCTCTGTAGCTACAGGGAACACTTTATCCAGGACACACTCTCCCATATCTATGGCAAGCCATGAGCTACACAGGAAGTGCCATTTCTGCCCTGTCTCCATGTCCTGCACCATCACTTTGTTAATGTACCTGTTGTGCATAGAACATTGGAAGCAGACATACTGTCAGTGTAAACATGGATGTCACAGACACTGATATAGTTGCACTGTGTTTTTTCTAAGCTCTGTGTCATATACTAGGCATTAGATGTACAGTAGATATCTGGTTACATGAAGAACCTTTCTAAGTGGTAGCCTCATTAATTATCGCAGAAAATAAAAAGTGATGAGTTCTTGAAAGGTGGCAGTGCACAAGCATATCTCGGCTACCAGGCAGGGTGATTTCCCGAGTTGTCATGCCAAAACCTGATGCCCCTCAGTTCCCCAAGCGAGAAGGGGGTGGTCAGTAGAAACATGTCCACCGCTCCTCTCTCAAACACAGGCTTGTCTGGGTCAGTCAGATGGTGCGGTTCACTCTCTTCCTCAGTACCCTGCAGGGTCACGGTCACCTGCACAGAGACACAGTGTGACTTTTGACACAGGAACCCCCCACGTAAACAGCATCAATTGTAGTGAAAGATAGAAAGAAGAACAGAGATGGTAGGTCAGGTGTGCTCATAGACATCCTATACATGTATATATCTATAGGTTGGCTATGGGTGTGCTCACCTGAGACGATGTGGAGGCTCCACGCCGGTGCCCGGTACTGATGTTCAACAAGTATTTGTATTCTGCCAAGGGGTCATTGTCCTGTAGCACAGTAACTTTCACCTAAAAGGGCAGAATGGGTATTTTCTAACTATCGTGCATATTATATTGTATAGTTAATAAATACCCTTTAATAGTTACACTTGAAAAAAGTATCTTTTTATTGTAAAAATGCTAAATTATTTTAGAGTGCCATCTTACTGGAGGAAACAGCATACCAAACTTTTATGGTATTATGCCAGTTACACAACAGCCTTAAATGAAAATGATTATATATACGTATATATAGTTTAAACTTAAGTGTGCTTTCAGAGTACCAACTAAAATGTCACATTTTTCTAAGGGTTTTTTAAAAAAATGAGAGGTACCTTAGCTGTATCCTGAATGTCTTTCCGACGTGCCCATATGACCACTATGAAGTAGGTCAGGATGATGGCGCCTATGAAACACACCACCACTGGATTTTTGGAAAATGTGGCAAAAAGCTGAGCGGTCTGAGTGACGTCCACCACATTGGGCATGACAAAGAAGGAGCTTCCAAAGAAAGTCAGGTGGTTACATAAGCACTGGGTGACCAAGGGTGTTGTCCGAGGGCCAACCTATGGAGACAGAGTAGAGTATTATCTATCATCATACACATACTGTAAAATACAGAATCACCATGGTTAGTAGCAAAATTTGACAGATGTGAACATGTTTTCATTGTCAACGGGTTTTAATGTAAAAACAATATTTTGGGGGGATTTGTACCCTTAAATCAAATAGGACCATAGAGAAATTAAAGGAAATGGGTGGAAGAGAAACACTGTGAAGGAATAAGAAAACTACCTGAGGTCAAAAAAATACACAATATCACATTAGCACAGAAATGTCATGCAAATGAACATACCCTGCATCCATAGTCACTCCAGTTTAACTTGAGCTCATCCCAATACACGCACTGCGCAGCAATGGATGTGATGGACACTGTGGCATTGGTAGAGTTCACTCCGGCCTCTACAACAGGCCTCACTAGGAGGTAGTATAAGCCCACATCTAAAGTCATAGTCTCCGGGCTTAACACCCATGTGTATCTCTCCTCTGTCCAGAATCGGTGGAATAAAAAAAAAAAACATAAGTTCTTCTGTCATTCTGTCATTCAATCGTCTTCTTTAATTTCTTAAAACTGAAATGACAGGGAGTACTGGTAGTTACAATGTGGGTACCTTCTGTGTTGCTGTCATGTGGTAGGTAAGTATGTGCCCCATAATGGGTGTTATTGGGGTACTCCTCAAACCCCATTAGCAGGTGTAACGAGATGTCCTCTGAGGGGTCCAGCTTCAGCACCAGGGACACATTAGGTGACGTCACGTTGATCACGATTGTGCTGAAGTTTCCAAGGTCCAGAAGTGTGCTGTTGACTGCAGTAGCCAGAGGCCTTGGCAAAAGGATCTGAACACAAACTCAGATCAGAGACTACACAACTGGACATTCTGAATGCTCACAACTTCTAGCAACTGAGCATTCTTACCTACACAAAATGATTTAAAATGATCCTGAAATACAAGAAACACACATTATATTGTACATGCCAACCTCAATCTCATTTGCCAGGTTCTCCACGGGGATGGTGGAGCCGTCCTCTTGGGTAAGAGACAGCGCTCCCACCTTGCTACTAATTGGCTGTGCCTCATTCCAAGAGAAAGGATTTGTCTCAAGGTTCATCATCTAAAATGGGACATAGAGGATAAGGTCAACTGAGTTTGGGAAGTGCTGGTAAATGCCATTGCTGATCAAGTGAAATGTATCAGTACAGCAGCCCGGAAATGGATTAAAAAGTCAGAAAATTACCAAAAACGTAACATTCAGATGGAATACAGTGGTTATTCGCGGGAGTTACGTTCTAAAAATAACCAGCGATAGGCGAAATCCGCGAAGTAGTCAGCTTTATTTTTCACAATTATTGTAGATGTTTTAAGGCTGTAAAACCTCTCACTACATACTTTATAGACATTTCTCAGACAGAAATACTCTCAAAATTCAAACTTGCAAACATCCAGCACTTCAGAGTCACACAGCTAGCGATGGAAGATTTATGCAATTTTTACAAGCTGAGCGCATTCTGTTCTGTACAGGAGATTGATTAATAGCCAAACAGGGCGCAGAACACAATGCGCTGTAAAAAAAAAAACCCATGCACTAAAACAATCCGCGAAACAGCGAGGCGAGAAAGGTGAACCGCGTTTTAGGGTTATAGGGACCACTGTATACACCAGCATCTATCTTATTCTTACCCGGACATCCACTGGCATCTTTGGGGACACAACAGACGAATCCAAAGGCGGAAGAGTGAAGCTGGCAGAGCTGCAATTCTGGATTGTGAACGGCTGATTATTAAGGTCCCCTGGAGACAATCTGCAGGAGAGAGGTAGGGTGAGATCAGGTAAATTGGGACATCAGGTAAAATGGGACAAATAAGGTTTTAAACCTTTATCTTTTTAAATATCAGCAGGAAATGAAAGAACATGTTCTTATATTGTTACTGCATTTGTCATTTACAATATATATCATTTTGACTGAACTAAAGTATCGTAGATGGGAGGAGGCAAGGTTTAAAAAATCAGTGCAGCCAAAACTTGCAAGGTGAGCCCCCTGACATGTCAATTCTGTCTTCATGATTATAAGAATATTGTAGCTGAAGTGATAAGAATATAACTCAAAACATGATTGAAATGTGTATTATAATATGTTAGATTTCGCTTCACATCAAAATAATTTGGCTTTCTGCTTTACTTTTTTAATGAAAAGAGAGTTTAGTTACTAAGTGGTACTCCAGCTAAATTGGGACAAAAAAATCAACTAAAGTGGGACACTTCTGTCTAACATGAATCCTAGGTATTTTTGGGGGCATTAGGATCAGAAATCATGTAGAACTGTCAGAAATTGTAAATAGTTTTACAGCTAAAAATGAACCGTTTTATTAAAAAATAACAGTTTTTATACGGTTTATAATAGTTATTAGCATTAGCCATTAGCCTGTAGCTTTTAGCATGTATCCCTCTATGTAAACACATACAAATGCCCCACACACATATGCATGCACGCGGGTACCCACACTCTCTTGCTGTTGTGTAGACACACACGCACACAAAGTAGTTTGTTTTATTGATGTTGGACATCATAAACTAATAAAACTGATTAGAAAAAATGAAATTGAAAATATATTAAATTATTATTGTTGAGTTTGTTGCAATTTTTTTATACCACCACTGACTGTCCCACTTTACCTGACTGGGCAAACTACAGCATGTAAGAACAGTTTTTTAAATTATTGTTGTGTACATTTACAATATTCTCAGTGCTTTGTTTTGAATGCCAGAGCCTTTGTTGTACTACCGATGGAGTGTGGAGTTTCTTCGAGCTGTTTTAATGGTTTAAAAATAGCATAGTCGTCATGCTTCGCCTAAGGGCACCTACCACTTCCATTGTTAGCCTTCTGGGTCAAACTATAAAAAATAGTTAAACTCTGAATGCAACAGGCTAAATCATTTTTGCTCCTCAGTACACATACCAACTCGGTATGATGTTTTAACATGCCAATTTTCATTTTACACCGGAATTCTCCTTTAAGTGGCTGTGCATAATGGACAGGCCCTTACCTGTTGACATATAAACTAATCTGAGGAGTGCTTAAAACCGTCGGCCCTTGACTGAGCTCTTTCCCAGCAAGAAGAGCGCTCTGGACATTGTTCACAGCACTGAGTAAATACTCCGTGATCACACTCTGAAATAATGGGAAAATCAATAAGTGAGCACATGTACTAGATATAATGTAATGTCATTGGAAACTATACTTTTAATGCAATGAAAAAAACTAACCTGTTTATCTGTTGCAGCGGAGACCCCCATGATGTTACTAGCAGCTTCAATGAGAGGCCTAGATGCTTCCAGCATCTGCTGTCCTCCATCATTCTCAAGGAGTGTAAAAGAGCTCAGGGACTTGCTGAGATTTGCCAAAACACTGCTTGCCACTATCTGTCCAGAAGTAAACGAAAAAATGTGCGTCAGTGGGTAATCTGGCTTGGTAATATTTCCAAATCCTATCTGCCTGCTATGTATGGCAAAAGTTGTTGCTGCTATGAGAAATTACTACCACAGGAATTGCAAACAGGCCACACACCCTGCATTGAAATGAGCTCAGTATGTAGATGGAACCAGGAGCCAACCTTCCAGGGGCCAACAGAGGTCTGCCCCTGTGTGGGCCCACCTGTTCAGCCTACCACTAACCTTTATATTACAGATAAGTTTTTCAGCTTTGTAAATGTAGTCTAGGAGTGCCCTTGTACCTGTGTGGTTGTAGTTAGCTCATCCTCCTTCTTGGTAAGTTCGGCCACCGCACTGGCGATTGCCTGTACCTCCCCTGGAGTCTCAGCAGAGCTGCTTTGTATTGCTATGGACATATTGATCACCATATGCTCTCTGAGCTGAAAGTTAAAAAACAAACAAAACTAATGTTGAACCAGATTTGATATTTTTGGCATTTCAGCACAGGCTCAGCAAACTGGCTTGATGGAGTAAAAGTCTTGCTGTACATTTCTTCTGCCTGTGGTCTTAGCATTCACTATTCACTAATTTCAGGAATTAGTGCATCTATCTGGCTGAAGAGCTGCAATGAAATTGGCAGGACTTTCACTTTAGCAATATGCCTCAGAGAAATGTGCACGATACCTCTTCCCTGGCACTCTTCTTCTCCGTATTGTCATATTCATTCAAAGCGCTGGACACGGTCTGGTACATCTGGGCCAAGGCTCCCCCTGTCAGCTGCCCTTGGCTCTGCAACTCTGCCACTTGATTTGACACCATGTTGTGGAGGTCCTCCACAGAGGACTGTGTGCTAGCTTTCTTCACCTACAGGATTGGTACAGAGGAATTTAATTTGGAAAAAACAGGTCAACCTGCTCGCTGACAATCTGTAATTCATTACTTTTGTCAGTGTTTAGATTAATTTATGTATAAATGACACAAATCTAAAAAATACATGTGCTGTACATCTTAATGTGCATGTTCAGCTTATGCCAAAATGAGTAATTTTTCTAACATGATGGTGAACAGTGTTCTGACAGTTTCTAGTTTGGCTGTGCTAGATACATGGACACATATAACATTAGCTGATTACATATTTTTTGTCTTTGTACTTGTTAATCGACCAATAAATCCTTTAATTAACCATTACATTTCCGTGACTTCCTCATCATGCTGTTCACATTTTGACATCATGAGACCAAGACAACACCTAACTATTGACAAGTTATTAAGACATTTTTTGTTGTTGTATACCCACCACTGTTGTTGGCTTTTGTATCAATAAATTGTTTCAGATGAGGAAATCACCATTGCAATGCCCTACTTTCATGATATAATACCACTGTAGTGTGAACTTTTTTCATTTAACTTTTTATGATAAGTGTATATACAAATAAATATTATTATTGATATATATATTATATATATTATTAATATATATTATTATATATTAATAAAAGCACCTTGTTGATCAAAATGAATCAGCTAATAATTGACAAACATGCTGTGAACTAATACAGACCGTGATGAGAATTTCTGAGTTTAAGGTTTTTCCTGCTGGGTTCTGCAAAGTTGCAACCACCGTCAGCATGTAGTTGTTATTTCTGTCCCCTTGTGGCAGAAAAAGTGACATCATTGTGGACTTAGGACCACAATGCAGGTAATTGCCTATGAATAGGATGACAGTAGGATCACAAAAACAGCTGACATGTGTGGACTTCAAGTGAAGTTTCTCAGAATAAGGTGACTATGTTAAAAAAATTACATCAGTTAGTATTTATTATATACACATCAGATCATTACAATATACCATCTCTAACCATGTCTATGAACTACACTTTTGTTTTCACTAACAGACCACAAACTGAAAGAGTTTTAGTAATTCTTAGCATTGTATCATCGCCTTCCTATGTGTCAACACATTTAAAATGTGGCCTAGCTCCTCACCATTGTTAGTTTTGAGGCAGTAGGTACAGGGTCCAGGATCACAGAAGGAGCGTGTTACACTACATGTGACCTTAAATGAAGAAAGAACATCTCCAACAGCTGGGTCGGACACGCACGAGAGAACACTGGGTGGAGCTGTGGTTGTCTCAGGAGACGGTGAGGTTGTAGGGCTTGGGATGTTGAATAATGGAATAGTAAATATGTCTTTCCCAGACTTATCTCCATTTATACCTATAGTGGATATAGTAATCACTTTGTTACAGATTATGACTGAATTATGTGCTCAGACAGTATCTGAATAATTACAAGGCACTTACCATAAACCACCACTTGGAAGTCCCGCTGTGCACTTTGAAGCGTTGCTGTAGGGACCCTCCATGAACTGCCGCTAGTCTGCCCGACAGTGTAATGTTTCAGACTGCTGTCACAGGTGGTGAAAACACCCTTGAAGAAAAAAATAGAATATAAAAGAATTACAAACTCATCTCATTTGTAAATATAATGTGGAATATTAGTACATAAATATGACAGTAAAGGTATATAAACAAACAAACTTACAGAGACTGGAGACATGTCTTCAATTAACCACACTATGGTCTGGCAACCCTCACAGTACACATTTAGGTCTAGATCATTGTTAACATTGACAGGGCTGCAGTTTGGACAACTGAAAAAGATACACGATGATATCTAATGTGATAATAGATTTGAAATCACATTAAGAAATTACATTGTTTAATTATTAAGGCAAGACATATTTACTTTGTAAGTTAATGTAGAAGGTAAATGCAGAGATAAAAAGTTAATAGTTTTACATTGCCATTGTAAAACTACAGTATGAGATATGTAACAGTATTGCTTACATGTTGCTTACTAAATTATACAAAACATATTATCATACAACCAAAAATACCTTCTTACCTTATTCGGATATTGACTTCTGACCTTGGAGTAATGGTCACACATTTGGTTCCAGTTTTGGTTCCAGACTGTCCTTGAGTCTTTGTGGCGTTTACAGAATACACCACATATTCATAGGGGCGTGGTAGGCAGCTCTCAGTGATTTCATGTTGTGCCCCAACAGTGGTCGCAGGACACTTACAATTCGGACTGACTGAAAAGCAGAAAAATCACACCACAATCCAATTTAGAGTGCCATCAATGAGCTGCTGGCCGACATGTACGTAACTGTGAAATGCCATGGCACACTTACTGCAGCCCCAGTGAAAAGTGTAACCTCCCAATCCATTGACCGTAAGCTTAATGTTGTCGTCACCAATGTTAGGGTCTGTAGGAGTCATTTTGATATCAATATTTGCTCGAGGAAGTCTCACATGCTCCTCTGTCTGAAAATGTACAGATGTAATGGGAGTTTTTTATCAGTGAATTTGCACTTTAGGTTGTATAGCATTGGTATGATTCTGGAGATATAACAGAAGATTAAGCCGTTTATTAATGTACATTTAATGAGAAACCTACTGAATTTTGAGTATGATTTGCCTGAAGTTCTAATTCAGGGAGGCAATCTGCTGTTGTACTTCCTGCTTCTTCTTCTACAACTGAGAACAAATTCCATGCTTTCACCTTCACTTGCACTGTTCCTAAAATGAAATATACAAAATATGGAAATTAGACTTCTATAAACACACTGTGGGACTGATTATACTTGAATAAAAAAATCAAATTTTAAAAGCATGGAAACCTTGGAAAATTGTTGAAACGTTGAAAATTTGAAGGTGGCCACTGTCCATTTGCCCCATCTCCTCCACAGTGTTGCTGTCGCTGTCAGATACCTGGAGGAGGAGTTGCACAGGAGCTCCTTGCTCCAGAGAGACAGAGACGTGGAGATCCGACCTGGGGCAAGGCGCGGCCTGCGATGATGACAGTGACGCCTGTAGGCCCAGCACGGGTTCCAGCACACACACCTCCAGGACAGTGGAGGAGTCTGCTGCAGTGACGTTGTTAGAGGCCAGCAGGGTCAGCTGATGGCAGCCCAGCCCCAGCCCCTGCACCATCTCTGGGCCCAGTGTGATGTTGTGGGGGGAAATGCCAATAGCGGCTGACGACAAGGCCAGCACCATGCCCTTGGTCTGAACTTTGTAGGTAACATTTGTTCCTGTGAGGGTGAAATTGCGTGCTTATCTTATCGATGGCAAAAGTACCATTAAAACTCAAACACATCTCTCTGATGTGTGTCGCAAGGTGAGACCATGTTGGTTACCTGCCTCCAGTTCCACCTGGATGGTAAGAGGGTTGTTGGCCAGGGCCTTGCAGTGTGGGCTGGTCATTAACTGGTCCATGCTGTGGCACCGGACCACACCGAATTCGCCCAGTGGCTCCTGGATGGTGATGGCCCTCTGTGCAGTCACGTGCCACTCACTGGTGCTGCATTCCACCCCCACGGTGAAGACCCCTGGCTGCTTGTACTGATGCACCACACTGGCCTGTGACCTAGAAAACGCACAGCTGACTAAACATCACTCTCTCAGCAATGTAAAAACATCACTGGACATTACTACATGCCCTCTCTAAAACCCCAGAAGGCAGGTTTAAGTTTCATGTCCTGTTTTTAATTCAGTCAAAAAAAAAACATATTGGCCTACTTCATCTATATTTGTGCTCTCTTTCTATCTGCGATTCATAATTGTGGGCATGAACGTTATATTGACATTAGAACAACTTCTACGCTCCAAAGGTTACCCACTGCCTTCTTTCTGACCTTATCATCACCTTTGCTTTTTAGATAAATCATCAACCTCCTACTCAATGTGGGAGCTGTCTGGAAAACATGGGAGGTGGCAACACTACAAATGGTCTTTGTAGCAGCAACACTACACTACAACACTACAACAAATCATTTAAATGCTATTTGATTTCAACTCACTCATCAGGGTTGTAAGGGTCAATAGTGTGGCCATCACCAGCACTGAGAGTGCAGGTCAGGTTGCCCTGGAATGGGTGCAGCAGCCATTTCACCTGGATGGTCACACTGTCAAAGACAGCAGCTAGCTTGCCCATGAGAAGGTGAAGGCCTGGAGAACAATTATTAATGTGTCGGTTAAAAGGTGTCAAACAGACAATACAGACACCATAATGCTTCTCCCAATTTTTTTAAGTGACAGTCACTGCTCGGCAATATTGTTTTATCACAGGAGTTGTTCTTTGAGACGTGATGATGTAAGATAATGAGATTACAACAATTGGCTGGCATGTAGAAGTGCACGTAAGGTATGTACAGCGAGGGTAAAGATAGCCACAGAGTTAAAGATTCACCTCAGTTAGGTATTACTAACAATGGCAGAGTAAACAATCTTTTTTAATGAATATCAGTTAATTCAGTTAGTATGATGTATTTACAGTTCATAACACTGCTACGACCACTGCCATTTGGGCCTTACTAAAACACATAAACAAGTAAAGATTACCATCTTTACAGTGGTACTCCACAGACAAGTAGCTCCCAAGACCAGGGCAAGGTTCCCCAAAGGACGATGGATCTGCCAAAGCCTGGCAGGCCTGGAGTCCATGGCAGTGCCCTGAAAATGTATAAGCCATTGTATTACTATTATTTGTTCAGGAAACTTGATTTATGCTCTCTGCTCCTCTTAGGCAAGGCCCACCATTCTACTGAAAGTATCCCTGTGCCTAGTATTACATCCACAGTAAACACAGTACTTTTAGCAACGCAGCCGCATTGCATGCAGTGTGCACTACTCAGTGTTGGCTTCCTAAACAAACACAAAGACATGTCAGCTAACCTGTGTAAATATTTACTTTATTATGCACAAGCTTTATGTTTGCCCTGAGTCATCAAAGTAACCGATAGAAGAGAGATCCTTCTGTGGTTCAGCTATTGGTGGTGACAGAAACAATAGGGTAGCTCTGGCATTTGCTCCCTTTCGATTTCATGCAGAGGCCACTAAGCATCTAATTGAGTCCCTGTTTGCACAGTAGTCTGCACAGAGATTCTGTATCCTAGACTCACAATAGGCAATGGCACAAACATCAAGACACCACAGGCAATAGCTCTGTCACAATGCGTATCTACAAATGTTTCTCCAGAAAATTCTGTCAAATCCATACATATCCCTTAAGCATAATGTTGCTAACATTTTACTATGTATTATTTTCATAATTACCATTTGTCATATATTATGTTTATGCACATTGCGTGCACATGCACATGTATATTATGTACAAAACACTAAACTAGTGAGTATAAAAGCACATCTAAAGCTTATATAAAGCATACACAGCCCTTTAAAGGAATTCATTTGAAGGCAAGTGGATCTTTTTCAGATCCAGTTGCTTTTAGCTCAATCCTTTAAGACATCCATGACCTGGATGATGGACAACCTACAAAGACACCAACAGAGAGTTGTGGCAGACATCCCAACACGCAAAAACTCATTTCAACGAGAAGAGGAAAAAATATAAAAACATATTGTTTGCCAAAAACTGAATAGCCTAATGACTAGAAACAGAGGTCATTATTACGTCTGCTAAAATACGACACGGGACTGTCGCTCTCTCTCCCTCCCTTGCTGCATCTGTCACTTGTCCTAATTAGCTAAAAAAAATTGCACGAGTTGCGAGAGATTTTGTATTCCCTGTGGGTATCCAGGAGCACCTCTTTTCAAATGTGGGGGAGTCGCAGAGGTTGCGGGAGACCTGGGATGTCTGTTGTTGTGAGCAACATACCTGCTATTAGGTCCACTACATCTACCCAACTACACTCCTCCTGTGAGGCGGAAGTGATGGAGGAGGACGTGACACCTTGGCAGTAGTGTATCGTCTTTCTACCGAAGAAGCTGTCGTCTACCTCTATCACCTGCCCAGAGCCACACTGAAGGGTGGCATTGTTGTTGGCACAAGCCATAGATTTCCCAGCCTCTGAAAAAGAAAACAACCATGCCAGGTAAATCATTAGCAGGAATCATCTGAAAGTGAAATAAGTGTAAATTCTTTGAGGAATAGAAGTTAAATAAGTATGAATCATTAACAGGAAGCATCTGAGAACAGTTTGGACTTAAGTCTAGATGTGAAACTGCCAAAAGTTGGAGCATTTTTTATGTCTTCTAAAAGTTGCTTCCAAAGCTGAACAGCATAGCAGTAGCAGCTGCTTCGCCACATTTTGTTCTGGCATCAGGTTTTACCAATAGATTTTTTTTCTGTGATCTTAAAGAACTAGTTGGTGCATATAGCTAAACCATATCCAATAGGTAATTGGGTCCCATCCCATTTAACATTTTAAGCAATGAAGCAATCAAGAAGCAAGAAGCAATGCCTTAAAGCCAATTCTACAACTTACTGGGAGCCACTGCAGGGACCTTAAAATTGGAATAATGTGGTCAGTTCTTTTTGTTCTAGCAAGAACCTTTGCTGCTGCATTTTGGATCAATTGAAGCTGTTTGGTGGTCTTTTTAGGAAGGCCTGTGAAAAGGCCATTGCAATAATCAACTCTCCTCTAAGTTTAGCAATGTTTTTAGGTGATAGAATGCAGACTGAGTGATTGCTTTCATGTGATTGGTGAAGGTTAGTTCACTGTCAATAACGACACCAAGGTTGGTAACAGTATCTTCTGCTTTAAGCCCCTTCGTGTCAAGAGCAGTGGCGATCCTACATCTATCTTCCTTTTTCCCAAATATAATCAGTTCAGTTTTATCTGTGTTCAGCTGAAGAAAATTGTGTGACATCCAGTTGTTAATTTGGTCAATTATGAATGATGAGTGATTCAAGGGGGGCATAATTATTAGGTGACAGAGCCAAGTAAGTTTGGGTATGGCTATGGGAATTGATTGAGTTGTTCTTGATGATTTGTCCAAGCAGGAGCATATAAAGGTTGAATAGTAGTGGTGTAACAATGCTCCGTTTTGAATCGGTTGTTGGTCTGTGACCAATGCGGTCTGACTAAACCGGTCCATCGAGCCCAGAACGGTTCAAATGCACTACGAACGGTCCGATGGCTCCAAATCGGTTTCCAGCACATACATTGAAGTACATTGTTGTATTACAAATACATATATAAATGAACAGCGTGTCGCGTTGCAATCATGTTTTTGAGGTGTTTTCAGGGTTAATATAAGCCGTGTTTCCATTAGCAGAGGTTCCGATGGTAATTTAAGGAGAGGGAAGATGTCAGGGAATGTTGTTTGCTTGGTCCTCTCACCCCGCGTGTCTCCGGACATTCTCGGTCCTCACGGAAAACTTCGCTGTCTCAGAGCAGCGAACATACATAAACAATAATACGATAACATAATACGATAACATACAAAAAGCTGTGGCAAAATGTTGTTGGATCAAAGGTAATATATACGTCAGTGATGTTAATGAGCACTTTTGTAATACTGTTATGTATGAGCACTGATTACTGACCCACAAGCAGGGTTATTCCATTGCCCCATAGATCATTTCCACCTGTTTCAAATTTATTACTATTCAGCAGGATTCAAACCCATATCTCGTCCTCTGACAGGCAGACAAGCTAACCACTCATCCACCACAGCACTTACCTGCCTACCTATCTATGTAGTATAAATAAAATACACACATATGACACAAATTGACACTCGGTTGTTGCTTTTAATGAATAAGGCACATAGTTGTGTTGACAGAGATATCCCAGAGTTTTTACAGCTGCCATACCGGCTTAAATGAAATGAGACTACGTTTATGTCCTTATGTAGTTCAATCGTTTCTGTCGTTATCCGCACTGAATGCATCCGAATACTCTCCCAGCACTTCCGAAACATCTGGGTACTTTACAGTTTGAACCACGGAAGTCCAAACTAACAACAGTTCAGACTTCCATCGTACTTTGGTGGTTGGAGATTTTTGGGAAACAGTCGGACGTGGGGTGCTAAGTAGTTTGAACCTACGTTGTACAACGGTGGTTTAATGCTAACCTCTGTCGTTGTTTGGGAAACGCACCTCTGAGTTTGACAGACTGTAAGTTTTCCTCTAGCAGGCATATGAAAATACTCCACCACAGAAGCGTATTAGTCTGCTAGCATGCTAAATTAGTTTGCTAATCTGAAGATAACACGAGTCTCTCTTCAAACTAACCTCTAAGTTTAGAGAAAATATAGTTACATGGGCAACTGTGTTTGTAATGAACATGGTCAGTCGATTCATTGATACCTTAACTCCTAATATTTTTCCCTCCAGACGGGGGAGAGGGGAAAAAAAATCGGAGTGAAGATATCAATGCGTCGTCGTAGTGCTCCCAAGGTGTTACTACGCCTTTCATTGTAGTGCCATTTTCTATCTACATACAAGAAAAGTCAAGTTTAATTTTGAGTAACTACACTAGGGTCGTGTAACAGGTCAGGTAAGCATATTTAAATGGGGAAAACAGGGAAGACTGGCCACTTCTAACTTCAGCTCTGTTTTTTACTCAATGCTATGCTACATTCTAACAAATTATCGCAGCGTGTCTGACTGCCTGGCAGCATGCATAAAGGCCTGAGAGGTACATATCAACTCACCTCAGAACAGAGAAGAACACAGTTCATTATGGAAAAATGGTGGAGTCTTCATTTAAGTTCTTCATTAAGCACTTACTTGTTTAATAATAATAAATAATCATTTTTGATATCTGGTAACCTTATTGGTTTTTGTTTTGTGTTGTATTTGAAGTACATGCAGATTGTGAACTTAAGGCAGGCATCTGGTTACCAGTTTTTGTGTTTTTATTCTCTGGCATACAAAATAAACAAAAGAATGCTGTTTTGAAATGTCAAAACAAAAATGAATTTTGTTTTTTTCTGTTTTTCTTAGTAACAAAGGGCTTTGGAGTTGTCAATATGTATCGAATCGAATCGAACTGAACCAGATAGAATCGTA
This sequence comes from Coilia nasus, assembly GCA_027475355.1. Lineage (NCBI taxonomy): Eukaryota > Metazoa > Chordata > Actinopteri > Clupeiformes > Engraulidae > Coilia > Coilia nasus. The sequence goes on from CM050207.1 coordinate 25,178,728, forward strand.
CCGAATCGGTGACTATTTTTTATTAATCGTCCCTGAATCGGATCATAGCCTGTGAATCGAGATCGAATCGGACCGTTTTGTGGGTAAAAGATTCACAACCCTATTAAATAGTATTGGTCCGAAGATTGACCCCTGCACGTGCTCATAGTCTCCATTTGATGGCTGAAATCTGGGACAGCCTGACACAAATAGCTGTCCTGAGTCACTCCAGTAGTGTCTTTGTCATCATGTTCCTGCAGTGGCAAGGAGCTGGGTGGCGATGCGTCAGCCATCGGATGGTTTGCCAGAGCTGTATCACCTACAAATATGTTAGCATGACCCTCTGCAACTGACAGCTTCTTAGCAGCCTTGGTTGACGACATGGACCTCTGCTTAATTCCACTGTTACGAGCTTAATTCATTATCTCTGCTCATTTTCGGAGATCCCGGGAGGATTAATGCTGATGTTTGGCTTTGAGTCATTCTAATAGTGTCCTTCTTTGTCATGCTTTTGGACATTACAATCCTTCATCGTCCACACTTCAGTGCAAATTTTGTATACAGCTACCAGAGGCATATCCGAGGTCCCAACAGAGGAGGTGACTGGGCGCTTCTCTTTTTCAGCTTGTGAGGACCATTGTTTTGGTTCACCAGAATGTTTGTTGATGACTGGGACATGACCGTTTCAGTTTGTACCCCAACAGAGTCTTTTTTAACCAGAATTGGTTCTGTCTGCACTATCACAGATCACTTATCAGCAGGTAGACACAAGGTCAGCAGACAAAATGCTGCATGGTAGACAGACAGGTGACAGTGGTCAGCCAAGTCTTTGACCCCAGTTGAAATTGTCTATAAAATTCATCCCAAGGGGAAAATCATGTCTTTGCTAGCCAAGTGTTTAGACTGAATAGTCGAGAGAATGCAAAGCTCTTCCCTGTGCTGTAAGTGGGTTGTTGCTGTAAGTGGGTTGCTGATAAAAGTTTGTGTTCCAAGCTTATTTAGAGCAGAGAAAAGTTCTTTGAAAACTTCTTTGACACTGAGCTGTTCTCTAAAAATGTAATTTGCTCCAACATGCTCGATGATGACTTTAATTGTTTTATGATTTGACACTGTGTTTGAAATACTGTTTTAGTGTCAGAGATGGATGCATTAGGAAGGCAGCACATGGCCATCCATTCTCCTTTTATATTTCTTACAGTGGAGTCACCTAGAACAAGGGCTGTAAGATAAGCAGGTGTTGATGGCTGCTTTTCGTTTTTGCCCACTCTTGTTTTCCTGTGGTTCAGTGTCTGTATGTGGTGAGTTGTCTCTCTAGAAACTGTCTGTTCTAAAGCGTTAGGGGCTGTTGGATCTGCATAGACCCAGAAATTTTGTAGTGTTCAGCCCTAGCTATGTATGTGGACTGATGGCCAGAGTGTATAGTTACAGCTGAATGCACTGGTGTTGAGGTAATTACTCTTTTCTTTTTGTGTCTAGCACCTTCTATATGGCAGTGATTAGTACTCACGGTTTGCTTTGTGACGTCTATGCAGTCAACCGGTTCATCTGCAATCGTATCAGCCAGTTGTGGTGCATTCTATGCATTCCCATTAATGCTATCAGTTGTCAAACTCCCTTCATTGGGTGTCTTCTGTATTTCACCAGTCTTTTGTTATAATCATTTATTTTGTTATAATCCAGAGTAACGGTGAACTGCTGTGCCAGCTATATTGTCTGACTTTTAGGTTATCTTGTTTAAAACACTAATAATTGAAAGTTTCTGTTCTTTGTTATACTGGCTAAACTTAAAGTAAGGGAAAAAAGGAAATCAAATAGAAGAATCGTGGAAATAGTGAAAAAGAGAAGGTCAAGCAAGAGCGAGGCAAAAAAGTGTCTCTATATATATATATAGACACAACAAACCTGGTCATATTGAAAATACCCAAATGTGCAAGATATTGCTTAAAGGCTTACCAAATTCACAGGAAAAGTGCATCTCCTGTGAGCAGTTGCCTGTGGCCTCCCACTGAAAGCCAGTGTCCCTGAGGATGTAGCCACAACTGGCCCCCAGTATGGGCTCACCCACCCAGTTAGAGTAGCTGACATCAGAGCCATCAAGCCATGACAGAGTTCCTATGAGAAAGTTAGATTATGTAAAAAAAATAACATAGTTTTATGTTTTACTGTTTTTGAAAATGAGAAAGTAAATAAGTGCACAGTTTACTGTATATTTCCCTCTATTTGGAAATGAGGATTTGATGTATACCAAATTCCCATATCCAAATAAAATAAAACTGCATAAATGAAACTGAATGAAGCTATGCTCCTACACAAATCCAGGCTTTATCTGTGTGCTTTAATCGATTCCTAAGAAAAGCTCTATGGTGGTAATGTTGTTCAGACCAAAACAATACATGTCAAACAGTACAGCAAGCATTTAAAACTGGAGTTGTAGCTTGGCCGTGGTTGTGCCTAAATGACCCAAACAAGGCCCAGGAGGAGAACCCATAAAGGCAACAATAGAGGGCATGGGATGGCCTGAGTGATAATGGATTCCCTTTTGTGTAGAAGATAAAGCTGTGGTTGTGTTAGACACAAGACTGGAGGTAAACCTATTTGAAAAGCATGACAATAAATGGAAAATAAAGACCCGACAGGCTGCTGCTAATCAGAGGTGTGCAGACGGTGCTGTATTGTGGTGACTGGCAGATGTGTAAATCGTTAGGAGGCAAGCTGAAGTGAGAGATAAGACTGATTTTAAAAGAAGCTTGATTCAGTGGCCGCAATTCCAGCAGCATTTGACAGGCACAATAAAAACAGAGTGTACGTGGAAGGCCGAGGATGGATTAGTCACCCACCACAAAAATTAACACATTTTTGTGTATTAGTATCACCTTGTCTAGTGTGTCACTGCAGGACAAAAAACAAATACCATAATGTAACCAAATCAGTTGTTAGTTTTATCTTGATTGTAAAAACATTTGCAACCTTCACATTTGCAAACAAGTATGTAGTTCAGTTAAACTGAAAACAGATGATGTTAACCTAAGCATTTTCTACTGCTGTTTTTCTCTTTAGTTTCTGCAAAAGCAATGACTGCACAAACAATGTGCAAGAAACATGGTTCTTAAGAAAAAGTACAAAAAGTACAACCACACACACATTCCCTCTTCCTTTTATGAAACGCTTAGGTGACACAATTTCCTTCACTACTGGTTCAGTACTAGGTTTTCACCATTAATACATGTGAGCAAGCTTCTTTAATACATTTATCAAGACTTCATTATTACATATCATGTTTATGCTCATGAATTTGATTTATCAGTAAGTACTGATACTCGTACTACTGTACGAGATATTAATACAGTAGGTCAAATGAGGGCCAATTGCTCTTGTAACCTCTTAAGACACACCACATTTCAACCCCCTGTTTCTATTTATTTTAACAGAATGGCCAAGGTGTAATCTAATAGTAAAGATTTTTCTGTGATGTAATAGTCATGTTGTAATATAGTAGTAAAATATTTCTCTTCTGTTCTTGGAGCAGTGAATCATTCCGCTACCAGAACAGCATGTACTGAGAGGTTAGACCATAGCCCTTGCATTACCTTCAGCAGCAGCTGAGTCCAAGGTGAGGTTGACGGATGCTGGAGCCAGCCCTATCCACCAGTTCTGCTGGGACTGAAGGTGTCTCTGAAGGAACTGCTGTGTCTCATCGTTCTGAATGAACACCAGGTGTCCTCCTCCTCTCTCACACCAGGTCTGGGCACCCTGGAAGCTGCGCTGCTGTGCCACGAACTCATAGCAGGAGCCGTCAAAGGCCTTCTGGTGCTCTGGGCAGAGCAGTGCCTCTGAGTGGTCTTGGCCGCTTGTTACATCTGTGAAGAAAAGCACTGTCAGGATCACCTGAGTGAAGGAGCCTTTATCCATCTTGGCCTCCCCCTGTGAACTGGCACGCACGGCCTTAAAGCCCTGCACATTTAAACCATAATGACGTCAGACTCCGTCACGATGCTCCAATCTCATGAAACGATCTGTCCACTGTCAGGGAGGCTGGACGTTTCACTGCTTTGTGAGGTTTCCACCAGGACATGATTGTGAACAATAGCCTGCCATGGCTGTGCTGTGAAAAGGGCCATGGGTAAATAAATGCTGTGGGCAATCGGTGCTCCCTGTGGGTTTGGCAGCAAAGCATCAGCACCGCTGTCTGCTCTGTAAGATAAGCTATGTGAAGTTCACCTGCTATTAGTGGAACATTGTGTCAAGTGCCATCTTGTCATGTTTGTAATAGGAATGGCATATTCTTGTAAATTATCTATAATGTTGTGTTTAAGTTCCCCGGAAAACGAGATATTTTTAATGGTAAAAAAATCTTTCATGGTTCGTTACTGGCACTAGCCTGGTTGCATTTTTATTCATAGGCCATTGTAATGACGTCACATTCATGAATATGTGGCGCAGTCAACTTACTCAAGATAAACACACACACACACACACACACACACACACACACACACACACACACACACACAAACCCTGAAAGACATAATATCATTGAGCAGTGTCTGATGAGCAAACACTCTCACTATCCACTGGCAGCTCAGGTGTGGAGAACCATGCCACCAGCGCCACTAACCCCACATAACCAGACATCTATGTAGAATATAACATTTATTTTGATGCTTTACATTCCATCTAGACAGACTCTATTTTCAATTTCTTCCTATTTCTTTCTCCTTTCTACTTCCAATTAAAAACGCAATCTAAAGCAGTCAAATGCAACTAGTTACATACTTTGTTGAAGAAAGAACAAAGTGTGTAACAGTGAGTGCTTTTACTTAACTCAAACATGACAAGTGATTTCTTCATTATATTTTGTTTACTAGCAAGAAAGAATAGATGTCATATTGGTAAAATGTAAGGCCATTACTTTATCCAGTGCTTTGTTTTCTACGGCGAGTGACCTATACCTAAGAAATGAACAATTCTGGTGGGAAATAGAAGTTCACAGGGTTTCCTCAAACCGCTGAGACAAATCTGCAGGGACGACTCGACAGGATTCAATAAATGGCCGTGAACCGTGCCTGAACCATTTCAAAATTAACAGTCTTAACATTAAAATGAACACCTGTGTAAAACAGTTGAAAAGTGCAGGCTTAAGAGGCCTTCTAACTAAAGAGAAAACACATCATAGATTCGTATGACCTGTCAGTTCGCCTGGAAAACGAGTTCCCCAACAACATAGAAGTACGGTTACTTACGTATGCAATCAGTTGTGTCAAGGCGACGCATAAATAGACTGGCATAGTAACCCCTGAGTGACTTTGGACTTCCTAGCTGACCATTTCGTGTCAGGGCACACAAAGCTAAATCATGTTGTCAGTATTTACAAGGAATGGATCCGAGACCCCGAGGCCTCTAAAAGCGAAAGTAACTGGTAATTCGATTTTAACTTGAATGTAAATTTAGCTCCTTCAAAAAGTTTAGGTTTAAAAGCTAAAGAAATACTTACGTTTAATACGTACTTTTTATCTCTGAGGGGTATTTCTTGCTTATTTCATTAGTTATACTGCTGACTGTTCTACATGCTCATCACGTATGCGTAATTTGGTTTTGGAATGGAACAATTTATCGTTTTTCTTAGGTTCACGTTGGTTCAACCCAAACGTTAAGTGAAGTGTTGCTCTGGTGATAGCGGTCATCACTACCAAGTGTCTCTTTTGTAGGTCAAACAAGACGAGCTATATCGTGCAAGCCGAGCTAGTGCAGCAGAAAAATGCCTGCAGAAGCATTTCCCTCTCCCCTTGTGTTTACCTCCGTCCAGGGGCTGTTCCCGACTGGTTACAAGGGACACTTGTTCGCAATGGCCCTGGACTGTTCACTGTTGGGGATACTTCTTACAAGCACTGGTTTGATGGCATGGCTCTTCTACACAGCTTTACATTCAAAGACGGTAAGAGGGAATGACTTATACCGGTAATTTTTTTTTTTGCAATGAAACACAACAATTATTTATGCCTCCATTTTAGGTGATGTCTACTACCGGAGTAAATTTCTCAAAAGTGAGACTTTTAAAAAGAACACAGGTGCCAACAGGATTGTTGTATCAGAATTTGGTACTATGGTGCTTCCAGATCCATGCAAAAGCATATTTTCAAGGTACAGTAAATTTCAGTTAAATTTATTTTTGTTTTGGATTAAACATTAGGCACTAAGAAACAGAAGCACAATTTAATATACAGTATGACGCATATTCACACCCATGACCCTTTTGGCCTCTCCACAGGGCTTTTACCTACCTCAGCAACGCCATCCCAGATTTCACGGACAACAACCTTGTAAACATTATAAGATATGGAGAGGACTACTATGCCGCATCTGAAGTGAACTACATCAACCACATTGACCCACACACTCTGGACACTGTGGGGCGAGTGAGTTCAAACTCGTCTACATTAGTCTTTAAACTAATTTTATTAAAATAAAAATACAACCCCTTGAACCATTTTAACCCTATGGGCCCTAGGATATTTTCAGGGTATTTTTACTTTTAAGTTCATGTCTTGGTCATTGTAAGGGCCATACATACATATATCTTGTTTCTTTCAGGACAGTCTCTAGGCTATCCAGATCTGGTTTCATTTGGTGAGCTACTATTTGCACTGATAAATATATACAATATAAGAACCATGATGGTGGGATATTCAGTGGCTTATCAATGTTGATAAATATGTAGTCTGTGCGTGACGGAAATAAGGGCCTATTTTTCATGTAATGAAGGACGTTATATCAGGATTATGCAGGATTATGGATATTATGCAGAAATTTGCAGTAATTTCAAAACTGTATGAAATGTGTCTTGACAGAAATGCACGATAGCAGTAGAATGGGTAAGTACTGCTATTGTTTACATTATGCATTGACTGATAAATGCTACTGTAAAATGAGTAAAGTAAAAATGTGTCATATCATTACTTGGCAAATATTTGATGTCTTGTTGTAACGTGATACATTAACGTGATATGTGCTTGGTGTCGTTGGAAAGCTGAGATTCTGTTCTTTCTTCTGATGTGCGTGCCTTATCTATCCGATGACGGGTTCGCGAGTAATTTCAACGAGAGTAATGCCTGTGCAAAGCGCTAATATGAGAGATTTTGGCGAATTTTTAAATATTAATATCTCGCCGATACTTGATCACAAAAATAAGATCACGTTGTAAAGCCCTGGTTCTTCTGTTTCGTTTGGTATGAGTGCCATATCGCTACGATGTACCATTCCAAAGTAATTCAACAGAGAAGAATAGGTGTAAATTTGTACCGTCGGGCCCATAGGGCCCATCGTCGGGCCCATAGGGTTAAAGGGCAAAAGATATTGCTTAATGCTTTATTGTATGGGTGCATGTGTGTGGCCAGATGATCATTTCAGAACAGGTCATGGAAAGGTCACTGCTTAACTAAGGTGTGAAATGAAGCTAATGGTTATTATATTATGGTTATTATTATGGTATCTGATGTGTGTTATGAACTTTGCTCCAGATTAATTATAGGAATCACATTGCACTGAATTTGGCTACAGCACACCCTCACTATGATGAAGAGGGAAACACCTACAACATGGGCACAGCGATCATGGGTTTCGGCCGCCCCAAGTACATGATATTCAAAGTTCCAGCTGGAGCATCAGGTATCAAGATAAAGAAATGGACAGCCATACATGGACAGGATAACATTAAGAAAATGTTTAGATTATCTAATATTTTTAGTCTTCAAAATGAGTCCTAACCCGTAAGTAGATATGCCATTGAGATTTGACCCTCTTATCTATCTGGAGGTAAGGACAAGAACCAACAACCTTTGAGTCAGGTGGAGGAAGTGTGCTCCATCCCCTTTCGATCGTCCCTGTACCCCAGTTACTTCCACAGTTTTGGTATGACTGAGAATTACATCGTGTTTGTGGAGCAGGCCTTTAAGCTTGACATAGTCAAGCTCGCCACAGCCTACTTCAGAGGAATCAACTGGGGGAGCTGTCTTAAATATGACAAAGATGATGTGGTCAGTAATCAATTTACTTGAAAGAATACATTCTCCAGTGATTCGTCATAATAGCTTCTATAGGTATTATGACTTGTATTGGTCTTTTGTAGACATGTTTCCATCTGATCAACCGGAGGACTGGGAAAGCTGTGTCCACAAACTTCTACGGAGATCCGTTTGTTGTGTTCCACCACATAAACGCCTTTGAGGAAAACAACCATGTGGTCTTTGATCTGATCACGTACAAAGACAGCCATCTGTATGACATGTTCTACATTGAAAACATACTACAGGATTCAGACAAGTTCATCGAAAACAACAAGATCTTCTCACCACCAGTCTGCCAGAGATTTGTGTTACCCATCACTGTTGACAAGGTACTGTAAGCATCAATGCATACATCCCTGTGAACTTTTAAGTGTTATACTTACACACAAGTACTGTATTACACTTACAGGTATGACTTGGTCAAACTGTAAAGCACTTTGAGCTGCATCTTGTATGTATGAGTTGTGCTATACAAGAAAAAAATATTGTTGTTATTATTATTATTATTATTATTATTATTATTATTATTATTATTATTATTATTATTTAGAAGGCACTTGTGTCTTTGACTCAGCTGTCTATGAGCTATTATTAAAATGATCCATTATCATAACTGATGTATGCATGTGACAGCTTTTTCTATATGGGTTTCATGTTTACCTGCAGGATACTCCAGAGGGCACAAATCTTGTGAGTTTGGAGGGCACAACTGCCAAAGCTGTGACACAGAAGGATGGCTCAGTCTTCTGCTCGCCCGACACGCTCTTTGTTGGTGGGTGTCCTCTTTACCTTGCCCAGTGGACAGAAGCACTAGACTAAAAATCAACGTTTGTAAATATTCTCCTGTGTATGTTACTTTAATATGGACATCCCCCCACAGGTTTAGAGTTGCCACAGATTAATTACAAATTCAACACCAAAAAGTACAGATATTTCTATGGCTCGAGGGTGGAGTGGTCTCCACATCCAAATAAGGTAACATAATATATCTCAATAAGCCTAAATGTATATAAAATCAGGGCCGGATTCACTCATAAAGGTCACACTTTTTCCTGCAGATCGCCAAAGTGGACATCCTCACCAGAACACATAAGGAGTGGGTGGAAGATGAGTGCTACCCATCTGAGCCTGTTTTTGTGGCCTCACCTGATGCTGTGGAGGAGGATGATGGTAAGAAGCTCAGACAGCACCCTAAAGAGGAATTTAAAGATGCCATTTTAGTTTTGAGCATACACAGCAAAAACGTTTTAAGGAGAATTCTGTTCGCATAAAAAAAATCTTAATTATATGTTATTAATTTTCAGCCTGATTACCCATAACGGTTTTCTTTGTTCTTGATTACATTTCAGGAGTCATTCTGTCCTCAGTCGTGTCTAATAATCCAGAGAAACCCCCATTTATGCTCATCTTGAATGCCAAGACCATGGAGGAGATTGCACGTGCAGCAGTGGATGCCCCTATTCACATGGACCTGCATGGCTATTTCATTCCCAGCAAGGACAGTAACTAAAGAGGCTTTGATCTCATGGCCTGAGGGTTTCACCTTCTCAATTAGGCCTTCTAACAGAGCACATGGAAGTGAAGCTTGACTATAATTCCCATTATTAATAAAATCCCAGAGAGACTGAGACTGACATAGAATATGAAACAAATATGAATATAAATAAATTCCATAATTATACATTAATAAAAACATAATAAAAATCTAATTTATACAGAAATAGGCACAGAATATTTACATATGTACATATACAATAAGTAATATACTGTAAGATAACATTTTAACTTTTTTTATTGTTTAAAGTCTTTACTTAGCTGATATTTCATGTAATGTTTTGTAATGCATATCCATGTTTGACTGTATGTCCATGTTTGATAAAAAGCTGTAACAAGTCTTGTTTTCTAACATTACTGAATTTGAAATTAAAATACAATAACTATAAGTATGTCATTACTTCGTCTTTAAACAGGAGAACTTTATTACTGCATGCATATGAAAGTGTTGGTCCTTGTAAAAGTATTGGTCTTACGTCATGTCAGTATGTCTTTCAGTAACACATGGGTCTACGTAAGAGGGCCAAGGCTGCAAAATATGTTTAGGGGCATGTAGAAAACAAGTATGAAGAGGTATTAGGGAGAAGTTGAAGAGGTCTAACAGGCCAAATTAATTCCTGCTCCTGCCCAAACCAACTCCAGAATATAAATAGTTCTAGGCCATAATATTCCCATGGTATAATGTAGCCTAGCCTGCTTTAACTCTGGGTATCGTCTGAACTGGGTGTATACCATGCACCATAGCATATAGGACTCTTGCCTAATCCACCCCAGTTCTTTGTATGTCTGTTTATTTATTATATTTATTATAGTATTTTTTTAGCAATTAGCCACTCTTACAGGGTTCTTACGTACTCGTATTACAGGGTGATCTTTATGTTAGTTTTCGGTGTTTTTCTCTTTTTTTAAATAAAAATGCAGCGTATGCAGAAAATGTGTTTTGTGATGCCTGTGTGGTCAGTGAGCTGAATGTTTGCTGTCTATATGTGGTGGAACCAAAAACAAATTTGCACTTTGTGGACATTAATAGTATTTGTATTCGTATGGCCTGTTACACCAGGTCTTCCACTTTAACATTTCTGAGGACACTTCACAGTTAATGATGTTAACTGACAAGATGATTTTGTATAAAATGTTTTTTGTTGTTTATGAAGGAATTGTACTTCAGATTTGGTTGAGAGATGTTGTTGCCAATCAGTGGCTTGAGCTTGTTCTTTATCTCCACCATACCTAAAAATGTTTGGTTCTTGAGGTTCTTGAAGAAAAGATTGAGGTGTGGAAAAAGTAAAGTAACTCAACAAATGTCCATTTCTGCATTTTAATGTCATGGTCATAATAGTTATGGAATTTGACTGCCTTTTTAAATGAACATGGAAGTTCTGTTTCAAATAAAGTTGAAAATGAGTCTGAATCTTCATAGTCTGTCATGATTATAGATTAGCCTAAGAACAGTGGGGCTAATTTTAAGCATGGTAGCATTAATTTTATAGTACTTTTAGCATGCAGTTTTTTAAGTAAAATCAGAAATTGTTGATGTAAATAATAAACAGTATGATGCAGCATTTATTAAGTCAAATGCTGTAGAAAAACATTATTATGCTGCAACATAACTACAATAAGTTACTGTTTTTATGTTACGGTAATGTCTTGTAATTCTCAAACACTGAATATTATTGTAATTTTACAGGTATTAGCTGGCAACTTAATTGCCAGTAATTTACCGTAATTTTTTTTACAGTGTAGGCCTAAGGAATGTGCTAATCAAAGCTTTAGTATGACCCTTTTAACCCCTAAACTGATCTGAAGCTTTGAAGCTTTTGACACATGCTCCACCACGCCATCTGGTGGTGTAGAAAATATCTTACACAGGTAGCTCAGGTTTAACAAATGTGCCACTAGTACCAGAAATGGCTAACCACATATAAGGACCCATACACCATGGATATACCATTCATTCTGATGTTTCACATTCCATCTTGACATACTATTTCCAAGTCCTCCATTTTTTATAATTTGCACACCATTAGTGTTGGACTTGCCCTCATAAATGTCAAGTCATTTCTTTGTTTTAATTTTGTTTAGTAACAACAAAGAAGAGATTTTATTGGTAAAATCTAAGTACAAAAGAGTTCAGGACCCAGACTAAGGAAGGGTGAGAGCCCGAAACGTCACGGTTTTATTAAAATAAACTTGGGAGCATAAATTCTGGTCGAGCAGACTTTTTCTTTTCTACTTATTGGTAAAATCTAAGGCCATTACTTTACCCAGTGCTTTGTTTTCTACAGTGAGTAACCTATAGATTTTTTTTAACAATTCTGGTGGGAAGTAGTTAAAGGTCCAATGGTTCACTCAAGTTGCTGGGACAAATCTGGGAGGAAAACAAGTGGACATGATTTGATAAACGACCATAAACCCGTACACCAGGTTCTCCAGATCAACATCCCTGAATAGGACTATGTGCTGATGAAAGCATCTAAAGTAGTGACGCATTTTGCCACTAAGCTAATTTGAAGCTTTGAAGCTTTTGATACATGCTACACTACTTCATCTGGTGGTGTAGATTAAAAAATATCTTACACTGACTTTATCACCCACATAATAGGTCCAGGTGTTGCTGGTGTATTTTATGTCTCGTTGCTTTTATTTACCTTGAACTTTTACATTCCCTTCATTTTTCTAAATAAAATCCATGTCAATAAATGACCATGGTTTTCATTGCTCAGTATGGTGTTTTATGTTGTCCTTTTCACTTCTTCATGCCATTAGGTACATCAGAATTAAAGCTGTAATGCACATTATTTCCTTGTAATCTCTAAAATACACTAAGTTTAGCTATAGATAAAATAAAGTCAATAAGATTGTCATAATATATTCAGTTTGTATTCATTCCCACAGAAGGGAAGTGTAATAGGTCTCAGCAGTAAGACAAAATCAGTAAGTAATTAAAATATATTCAGTTCAATTATACTTCACACAGAAGGCAAGTGTATCAGTTCCCCCAGATATGATGGTGGGTGGGTAGCAAAGGTCACTCAAGCAGTTAAGAAACAGTACAGCGTGGAAATGACACTTACATAACAGGGAAACGTGCGGTCATACATGTAGGCTATAGTATGTTGCTGGCACATAAGTTATGTAGACAGTACACAGCACACAGAAGGGCTTTTTGTGTTGGCAGCATCAGAGAGGAGCCTCACCTAACGGCAGCCTACGGCAACGAGTAACTAACAGGAAATACTGAGTTTACAAAGTGGCATCATGCTGGGAATATTTACCAAGAATGGAAAAGAGACCCCGGAACCCTTAAAAGCAAAAATATCTGGTAAGTCATACTAATCTCAAACTAAGATTTAAATTACGTTCATGTAGCTTACGTTACCACGCAAAACATTGTTGTTGGATCTGTAGGGCTTTAATGTTCATTACGAGAGTTACAGTGACAACTGCTCTCATTATGTTTTGTATTATTTCATAATGAAATCAAGCAAGATGTCAAATAGACAGTTGCATGATTTTCTTGGGTTTGTATGTTATTGACTTGTTAGTGGTCAAACAAGAACCATGATGAAAAAATGTTACTAGACATCACATGTATGGGTCACATAAAATGTTGCTGAACAAAGAAGTTATCTCTGAACATGGTCTTTACTACTAGTTTTCACCTGCAACAGGTAACCAGATGTAATTATTGGGAACAAAATCGAATTATTGGGAATGTGAAATGGCATGCTTCCCTCCCACCTCGTGTTTGTCCGCATCTAGGAGAAGTCCCTGATTGGCTACAGGGAACGCTTGTACGCAATGGGCCCGGTTTGTTCTCTTTTGGGGACACTGACTACAACCACTGGTTTGATGGCATGGCTCTCATTCACAGCTTCACCTTCAAAGATGGTGAGACAATGCATAGCACATATGCACTGTATCCACTGAGTTGCATTCAGCATTGCAATACATAGCTATCGGTTAAACACGTTCACTTTTTCAGGTGATGTCTACTATCAGAGTAAGTTTCTCAAGAGCGAGACTTTTAAATCAAATTCAGCTGCCAACAGGATTGTTGTGTCAGAATTTGGCACTATGGCCTATCCAGATCCCTGCCAAAGCATCTTTTCAAAGTAAGACTTACGTTTTCTGTGTCAGTTGAAAGTTGATGACAGAAATGTAATTGCCAACAACTACACTGTAAAAAGTCAACCTATGGAGTACTCAATTTTATTGGTGCAACATTTTTACACTCAAAAAAATTGAGTAGATCATAAGTGGAATTGAGTAGACTTGCTTCATAAATAAAGAAAAGTATATGTAAAAAAATAAGTAGAAACTAAGGGATAATTTTTTGGGGGGGGGAAATGTATACAAGCCAGTACTTATAGTTACAATTCCTAAGCACATACATTTACATTCATTAGTGAAATCAGCTTAAGGTTTAAATATTTCTCTACCTTTATATGTTGACTGTTGATATTATTATTGTATAATAGCAATTTATGTTTGTAATATTTGAATTATGGTTGTGATTTAAGTTAATGAAGCCAATGTCATATTTTATTAGGTGATAACATTAAGAATAAACTGCACTCTAATTTTTTATATGATGTACTCATTTTTATTGGTGCACCCTTTACAGAAGAAGTTGAATCAATGTCAGTACATACAATGCTTTGTAACAGCTACCAAAATTCAGTGGTTGTATTTATAATCTTTGAACACATACGTATATTTCCAAACATTAATTACATCTGCATATGGTTTACAAATTCCTGCAAAGCCAAACAGTAACTCAGCAAGACAAACAGTTTGGAATCAATTTATTTATGTGCTGCAAAACACTGCATGCAAGTAGACACATCAACAATTTCTTGACAGTCTTATTCTACATACACTCACTCACACACACGTGACTGCATATGCATCTATGCATACATATACTTAAACAGACCTCTCCCTCTCCATCCACCCTCAACGACCCTATTCTAGGGTTGCCATACATACAAAAACACAGAGATTCCTAGATGATAACTTCGTATCAGATTAAAGTTTCACTCCCAACAGTATCAATACAAGTTGCCATGTGATGTGTGACTGTAGTCACACATCACATGGCTACAGCAGAGCAGTAGAGACCTTTTAGCTCACACACAGACTTGCCATCATAAGCAGCTGAATACATGAATGCAATATGTCAGACAACTTCTAAGTAATAGGGTTACAGACTGTTTTGGTATAATCTTCATTAGAAAGAAAATAAAATATATGGCTTTTTACGTTCCCCCCAAACTTTGCTATGGAATACAACATGGTAATGAGTATCATGTATATTCAGGTATTGGTATAAAGTTGACATTTTAGCATCATAATCCATATTAGTGACTACAGATGCTTACAATATACACATACACACCCCCAAACTCGTGCAACACTCCTACACCTATCTCTTATTTACCTCAAAAACTATGAACGTATACAGAACATGGCACTTGCAAACAAAACATAAAACCTACAGAATATGACCATCACTTTTTATACAAAGCTGGACAACTCCTCAATGCCATGTGGGGTATAACAAAAAAAAATACAGATAATGTTTAAGGACTCTGGGGTAGATTAGGTGCATCAAGTTCTAAGAAGAGTTTCTGAAAGACCTCAAAAGTAAATTTGAGAGATTTTGGATAATGTGAATTGAGTACGTACATCAATCCCAAGAGGAAACAGAATGCCCTGCAAGATCCCAATGTCTTGATTTTCATTATTGCGATGCAGTGTACGTAGACGTACATCTCTGCAATCTGTTCATCATTGGCCACCTGCAATACAGGACACAAAAGTAATTGATCAGAACTCACTTTAAACATGTCATGAGAATACATTTAAACCATTCAATTTCACTCTTCAGCTCCTTATGGCCAGCAGGCCTATTTGCACTTTGTTTTGTTTGCCTGAGATAAAGAACCAATCAAAACAAGTTTTTACCCCTGATGTGATGGAGGGAGACTTAACACCTGAAACCATAATCAAGAAACAACCAAGAGCTGCATTTTGATCTACATACATTCATTTACCCCACTTCATAGAGGTCGGCGTCCAGACCAAACTCAATCTCAAAAACTTAATCGGTTGCGGAGCCAAGTTAGTACAAAATACCTAGAGCTAGCTGGTAAATACTGATTTTTATCAAGAGTATCCAAACTAATGCATAATGCACAATATATAAATGGAGAAAAGTCCCAACCCCATTCATTTAAATAGGAAATGTCAGGCTAGTGAACTTAGCCAAACTTGAGTACATTTTTGACGTTCAAAATGGAGTTTCATGGCTCCCCCCCCCCCCCCCCCCCCATTTTATTTAGCCAAATTAAGTGCCACGTTACTGATTGACATGAGGTAGAGCAAAAAGTTATATTGAGGAAGGGCATTGGATGTTCAAAAATGGATGGTGATGTAGCTCAGGGAATTGGGATTGGGAAATTTGCATATTGCTACCAAGCAGGGCAGGAATTTCACGAGGGCCATAAGGGCCATGGCCCTCGTGCCTTCTCAATTTGGCCTTGTGCCCTTGAAAAATATCTGCTAGAGGCCCACAGTGGCCCTGATGCCCTTCCACAAAATTGACAACACAAAAGGCCGAGTGGCCTTGCCCCTAAAATGACGAAATTCCAGGCCTGCTACCAAGCACACTTACAATGACTGGTTCCCTCAAAGTATTACATGATGTCATTTGGTCATAATGCCTTTAGTAGCCTTGTCAATGTACTTAGTTTGATAATACACATTAAAAGAGGTTTCAGATGATCAAAGCCTTGATGAAGTCGCCCTCTCTCAGTTTGCTTTCATGGTCTACCACTACTTGCAGGCTACATGCATAAGCAGTGCCTACGGTGCTTGAAATAAACAATGTGCCTTGAATGTATCTTCAAGCTAACGTTATGCTAAGATAATCCGTTGTCAACGCTAGGGTTACATAAACATAAACATAGGTAGCTACTAGGGGTGTTGAAATTAATCATATAATCGATGCATCGTGATGCAGACATGAACGATTAATAATCGTTTCAATAGCAGATGATAATCGATTATAATGTATTTTCTTGTGTATTAAACTGTGCTGTTACTTTTTATTTCATAATGTTTTTAATTTCCCATGAATATTGGTGGCTGTTGAGTTTTATTAAATAAAATAGGAAGGTAATATCTGACTGCTTGTGCTTGTTGATAAAATCAAAGCCATGTGCAGTAATATAGAAAATTGATGTGAAGAATCGCGATGCATCGTGATGCATCGAGATATCGAATCGAATCGATTGGCTAGCTTAATAATCGTAATCGAATCGAATCGTACGATGAGTGAAGGTTCACACCTCTAGTAGCTACCTAATATGGAACAGGAAATTCAGAGTTCATATAATAAATACAGTTTATTATGTCCCTGAGGAGAGTGAATAAGTGACTTGCAAGATTTGCTAGCTTACAGCTAGCTACCTACTCACCAGAGTATGAGACTTCCTGTTGCTGGAGGCTTTCCAAAATTCCAATCAGCTAAGAACAGGTGCAGTGCTCATACGAGACGTGGGTGGCGCAATCTCTCAGAACTTGTGGAAGACAGTAGGCCTATATACATTTAGAAAAATTGATAGATGTTGTTACTGCAAAAGTTGAGTTTAGGCGTAAGTGAAACAAATAATTTTGCTAAAGGTTACCAGAAATATTAAGAGTATCTCTGAAATGTAATGTATTAGCCAAATTTTTGAATGAACTGTAACTAGCCTATACAACTAGATTTAAGAAAACATTAGTGTTGAAGTGTTAGCCATTTATTTTGGTATTTATGAGTTAAGAAGATGACTGAACCCATATGACTATGATTTTAAGGTAGTTTAATCTTGTGCTACTGTGATATTTACACCGCCCCCGAATGACTTTTTACAGTGCACTTAGCAATTTCAGACAAATAATTTTGGCCTCTCCACAGGTCTTTTACCTACCTCCGCAACGTAATCCCTGATTTCACGGACAATGGCCTTGTGAACATTATCAGATATGGAGAGGACTACTACGCTGCATCTGAACTGAACTACATCAACCAAATAGATCCACAGACTCTGGACACTGTGGGGCGAGTAAGTAAAAAAATGTCTCCAGAGTAGGCCTACACTCAAAAAAATATTTCCTTAGATTTCATTTAAAAAGTTGCGAAAGTCCACGAAACTGTGTTACATAGCTTCTATGATATTATGTTCTTTAAAATGGGCTCAATACAATGTAGTGAATCCCACAAAAATGAATTGAGAAGATTCAAAGTAACTTGGTTAAATCCCTTGTATTTAGTGTTCTGGTATTAAGTCAAAATGACACTGTTAGGTTCAACCAAATTGCTGATGTTAGATTCAATCAAATCAACGATGTTAGATTCAACCTAATTGCTGATGTTAGATTCAATCAAATTGACACTGATGGGTTCAACCAAACTGACACTGTTATGTTCAATCAATTAAAGCTGCATGCTTTACAAATACAGCGTCAAATTAGTGTACTTTCATGCAACACAGTTGTGTGGAACCACACAACATAAAATTGGTAATTTATACAGACACAGCACTTGTGTAAAATCAGTGATTAAGCTGTAGAAGGAAACCACACACCATTGTCAGAAACCATAACTGCATTTATTCAAATTTGAACAAATCACACAAGTTATTGGTGAACACAAGAAAATAAAAGTGCTGAGGCATTTTAACACACTCTTAAAAATATATAGACACAATGTCAGAAAACTGTCTTGAGTTGGGGGTGGAAAATATGGTGTTGGTCTGTGTACATTTTTTGAAGTTTACTTTCTGTGTAGGTAACTTGTATACTGTGTAGGTAACAAATAACGCCATACTTTTATTGCCCCAATACGAACTTTTCTCTCCCATCCCTCTGAGTTCCCTAATGAACATTAAGCAAGTGCTCTACAGTGACACAGACCTGAATAACTCAACACTTAGTTAAGACTCACAGCGATGTAAAAAAAAAAACCCACCAAAACAACAACACATATATAAACTGTATGCAATGAATATGTCTGACAGGTGAGCTACGGTGGACAAACATGGGAAAAAAAAACAACTAAAAGAATCCAAGAATGCAAAAGAATCCTCAACAACAGGACTGTTTACACACAAAGGTTGTTTTAGAGAACCTGGACCTTGTCCGAAAGGTGGCGGTCATCGATTTCCCTTAGCACCTTCTGAAAAAAATCAAACGTGTACCTGAGGTCAGAAGGGTAGAGGTTCAACACGTAAATGACACCGAAGAGGAGAGTGGTGGCGCAGGCAATGTCGTCAATATTGTTGAGGACCGTGACTCCTTCAACAATGTTGCAATGTGGTCTTTCCCATAGCAGCTTCAGCTTCAACAAAATCCACATCCTATATTTCAAATCAGAGAAACATTGTATGAGACATTGGATGTATGAAACATATTTAATAGGATGTATGAAACATATTGAACATATGTTTAATTGTGTTTAAAGGAGAGGGAGAGAGAGACAGAGAAAGAGAGAGACAGAAAGAAAGAGAGAGAAAGAAAGAGAATGTTTGTCGGAAAGAGATGGTGGTGTGTGCATACATGTATACATGTTAACATGAAAAAATGTGATGTGCACCTCTGATCTTTTAACAGTCCACGGTTTGGACCATTACAGTTAGACTCCCATTGGCTTCCCATTTAAACCCATTCATACCTTTAAAAAAAGCTTATAAAACACTATGCTAGACTTGGAGAAATGTCTTTATCTCCTCAGGGTTTCCTAAAAAATGCTGAAAAGCAGTGTCAACGCCTGTGAAAAACATTAAGGTCCACTTTGTAATTTTTCGTAGTTTATTTTGCAGAATGTATGCTGCCCATTCACAAATGTCACGTGTTTCATGAATATTTACTACCACCATCAATTTCTAAGTATTCATTATGGCCTGGAAATTTAGACTTTGCATGAATAGGTGGAAACTCTCAATGTAAATCCACCATTTTGAATTACCATCACATCTGTGGCTGCAACACCTACTCTGGCAAGACCAAGGCAAATATTAGTTTATTTACTTAGTAAATATTCATGAAAAAGTTAAAATTGGTGAATGGGCAGCATACATTTTGGGAATAAACTACTACAATTATACAATGGACCTTTAATATCTAAGGCTAATAAGCACATAGAAACATGAAATGAATTGTATTGAAAAGGTAAGGCTCTCAGCTTATATTACAACATAGTCCTTCGGCAACACATCAACAATGCTACGCAGAAGCCGGCAGGAGGCTCAAAGCTGCAACTGGCAGGAAGAGCAATGTTGTGCTAAGCAGCATCCAGTATGAATAGGTTAAGATTCTACAATGTTTGCCTGATTTTTTACATCATAGACTTTTACTACCAGGTATTCCTTTATGAGCTTGCCTGGGTCTTCATTCAAGTACACAAGCAGGGCTTTTATGTTGCACGCCCTCCACGTGGCGACACTGGGATTCTGCAAGAGGGAAAAGTGTTATAGTAATTCATTTGCATGTGTATGATAAGCACACAACATAATATAGCAAAATAAGATCACCACACAAATGTTTGTAATAGAGATATGAATGTCTGAAGATTCTCATTCATCCATGTCATCTTAGTCAAAAGAGTTTAGTTGTAGGCAACTGGCCTTCATTTTGAAGCTTGAAGACATTTCGTCTCTTCACAAAGATTTCTTCAGTTCTATCTGATGTGGGAATCAGATAATATTTATCTCTAGGGAGGGAGCCATTTCAAACCCTGGACTCTGGAATGTGTGACCACCTGAATGACTGTCAGGCCAATTCACACCTTGACATGTGACCCGCCATGTGAAGAGGGCTTGGCCTACAGGTTGACTCTCCAAAGACAATAACTTCTGATTTCCACATCAGCATTAGAACAACATTGTCTTAGTAAAGAGACAAAAAATAAGTCAAGTTCAGGGTTTCAGGTACATTTTGTCTCGGCGGGCCACTGTAGATTAATCTTCACCCCCACACATTCAGAGTTTTCATAGCCAGTTTATATACAGTATGTATTTGGCTATCTATACATTTCTATGTTGCTCCCCAAATCTTTGTGTTCAGTTACACTTTGTTTGTTCATTTATTACATGAAAACCTATTAAGAGACAGAATTTTAAAGTATTTATAAAAAAAAAACTCAGAATGAACGCTGAGACCTGGTCCTGCCCCCACACCTTCAAAGACATCCTAGAAAAACACTACAAGTTGCCTACAACTAAACTCTTGACTAGATATGGATGTTTGACCTTGCACCTATACATATCATTAAAGAATTTGTGTTAAAGGAGAATTCCAGCAGTATACTAAATGTATCTCAGCTGTTTATGTTCAAGAAAAGTTGTCAGTAGCGAAAAACGTGAGAAAATTTCATTCACATTCCAGCCAAGCTTGGGGAAAAAGGTGTCCAGCTTCACCATGAACTTCAAAACCAGTGGGATAGTTGTGATGCCAGTGAATTCTGCACATATCTGGACACGAGGGGTGGGGAGGAAGACAAATACAACATTCAGATATTAATAAAACTAGTCTTGATGGCCATCACATTACACCTGAAATTCTTGTTGAGCCTTGATGAATTGTATTAAAAACCAAATGAAATGTACATAGACATCCAAGATTATTTACAATGAATCATGTTAAAACTAAAAGACTTTTATCTCACGCTCAGAGAACAAAGCTGGCCATCTGCCTTTGAAATCCGTGATGAAGGGCAGGTCTCGAAGCACTTCTTCTCTTCTGAGGGCAAAGGTCTTATCCATTTTGTGTCTGATGACCTGTTGGTTGTTGCTCTTCATGGCCTCAGTCAGTAGCTCCAGCCTCTCTTTCTCAAGACTATCTTTGTTTTCGCCAGCAGGGTAGTCAGGTAGGAAATTCACTTTAGCTTTCCGTGGCTTCTTAACTTGGTTTGGACCTGGGCACTCATGTCCTTGTCTACGGTTTAACGAATTGACAATCAATTCGGGGCTCATATTTCTCAGACTTGTACGACAATTTGCCATTTTATATTTTAAACAAATCTTCCAGCCATAAAACCCGCAGACAGAACCTTGCTCCTTGAGACAAGGATGTCTTTTAACCAATGCCTCTGCAACTGATTCAAATTCAGCACTTGTATTTTACAAAGAACACAAAGTACTTGTGCATGTAGGAAACTCCAACTCCAACTCTTACTCTACAAAAATACATAGATTTAGCCTGCAAAATACAAATCACAATATTTTTTTTTGTGCAAACATCACATACCTAAATGCAAGTATGCATGAAATCCCACACACCAAAATTCTTGTCTACTTTATTGATTTATCAACCAAATCTCATACAAATGTGTGGTAAAACATAAATCTTAAGTTGACAAACATCTGTAATGATCTCTAGAGCTAATTAATTAAACCTATAGAGTACATCATAGGCCCTATGAAACACCGCAGTAGCCTTGATCACAGCTGTATCATATGGTAACACCCTCTGATACAGCTATGATCAAGGCTACGGTGGTGTTTCCCGCAGAACATAGCCAGTATTAGAGACATGTGACTAACAAGATCAGAGGAGCTATGTTGTGCAGTTTCATATGAAATATTATATGAAACCCCCCAAATGTAAATAGATTGTACAATATTTTGTAAAGCAACTTCAACAATTACATTCACATTTTTTTTTATCTTCGACCTTGTCAAGGTGGTACAGTAGGTGTTTGTTGTTAAGGTGGCTGCCTTACCTATAAAGTGCTAGGAAAAACCATGTACTGCTCAGTGTGAGGGAGTGCTTTCATTACCTGAGGCATGTATGTATCTTTTCAACGTCACCATTGATGTGTTCCAATTTTGTAGTAAGACAGGGAATAATTGTAATGGATCCAACTGGAATGTCCGGTAGTGTTCCTTGTACCATGACGGTATTTTTTTTAATATTTAAATGAAAAATACTGACAACAGATCAGATTAATTAACATTTCGCATTACTAAAAATGTAATTGTTTTTGTTGTTAGAGCTATGAGAGTTTATTCCATAATCTTTTTGGTTTCTTGTATATGTTGTTGTGTGTTGTCACATAATACATTTAGAACAGGTCATGGAAAGGGGACTGCTTAAAGGTGTGAAAGTCCTGTCTGAAACTAATGGTTATCCTCCTCTGCCAATGTCTGATACACTTTGCTCCAGGCTGATTACAGGAACCATATTGCACTAAATTTGGCTACAGCACACCCTCACTATGATGAAGAGGGAAACACCTACAACATGGGCACAGCAATCATGTACGGCCTGCCCAAGTACATGATATTCAAAGTTCCAGCTGACGCATCAGGTATCAAGATGAAAGACCTATGGTCTGGCTTAGCAATACATGGATAAGATTACATTAAACAGACATGGTAGTTTCTACATTTAAGGGTTTGTTAAGAATTGAACACAGTAGACCAATATTACTCTAAATAACAATTGGTAAATGATTAAAAAAAACTGTTGTGAATATACAGATGAAGGTAAGAAGCAGCCACCCTTGAGTAAACTAGAACAGGGGTGCCCAATCATCCCTGCACCCCAGTTACTTCCACAGCTTTGGCAAAAATGTTTAGATTTATATCAGATGTTTTCACTGTTTAAAATGCATTTAACCATTTAACACAACATGCATTTTAAAAAAAGATTTGCCAGTGAAAATTGACACTATTGTCTCTCTGCAGGTGAGGACAAGAAACAGCCACCCTTGAGTAAACTGGAGGAAGTGTGCTCCATCCCCTGTCGATCATACCTGTACCCCAGTTACTTCCACAGCTTTGGTATGACTGAGAATTACATTGTGTTTGTGGAGCAGGCCTTTAAGCTTGACATAGTCAGGCTCGCCACAGCCTACTTCCGAGGGGTCAACTGGGGAAGCTGCATTAACCTTGACAAAAATGATGTGGTAAGTAACTGATCTAATTTTAAGGCATATACAGTATATACGTCTAATGTTTAAACATAACATTCTTAGGGTAGAATGCCTTGAATTGATGTTTTATAGACGTTATTTCATCTGATCGACCGGAGGACTGGGGAAGCAGTGTCCACAAAATTCTACGGAGATCCGTTTGTTGTGTTCCACCACATAAACGCCTTTGAGGAAAACAACCAAGTTGTGTTTGATCTGGTCACGTACAAAGACAGCAACCTGTATGACATGTTCTACATTGAGAACCTGAAACAGGACACAGACAAGTTCATTGAAAACAATAAGATCTTCTCACCACCAGTCTGCCAGAGATTTGTCTTACCCATCACTGTTGACAAGGTACATTGGAGCTCTTTAACTTCAGAGCAGTTGATATCACAGGATAATGGAGAATGGACAACAGGTATTGGAGAAGACAATAATGTGTTATACCTCGAAGTGCTTTAACTTCTACTATGCAAATACTGTAAAGTCCATTATCCTTCTTATACCATGGCTTATAAGGACTTGGCAACAACAATGGTTGCTCTAAATTTGGCTACAGCACACCTTTATGCCAATTCTTTGATATTATTTCCACATTTTGATGACTGAAATGTATGTCTTTGTGGAGCGCATTCTTTTAGCCACAAACTGACTTGCTGGGCAATTTTATCTGGGTTACATCTCCTCCTTTAGGATACTCCAGAGGGCACAAATCTTGTGACTTTGGAGGACACAACTGCCACAGCAGTGACACAGGCAGATGGCTCAGTCTTCTGCTCGCCCGACACACTCTTTGTGGGTGTGTGTCCTCTTTACCTTGCCCAGTGACTTATAGTTTTGGAACCCTTGGTCAAACGTTTTTATGAGAATCCTATGATGTTTTTGACATTTTCCTCCACAGGTTTAGAGTTGCCAGGTATTAATTACAAATTCAACACCAGAAAGTACAGATATTTCTATGGCTCGAGGGTGGAGTGGTCTCCTTATCCAAATAAGGTAATGTTTCAGCACATGGCAAAGCAACAGCTACAAAAGAAGCAGAGACAGATTTACTCATAAAGGTCTGTCAATCATTTTTCCTGCAGATCGGCAAAGTGGACATCCTCACCAGAACGCATAAGGAGTGGACGGAGGAGGAGTGCTACCCATCTGAGCCTGTTTTTGTGGCCTCACCTGATGCTGTGGAGGAGGATGATGGTAAGGCTGCTTCTTCATTTTCATTTTCATTTTTATCTTATTTATATGTACTATGCTTTATATGTATGCTATTTGTATTTTTCTCTTTATTATATGTTTTATGTTATTTCTTTGTTTGTATTAGTTTTGTCCTGGATTGAGGTTTGGGTGGGCTGGGTGGATAGGGTGGATAGGGCTGGGTGTTTTATGTAAGTCTATGTAAGATGCTTACTTTTGTGACAAATGACCAATCTGACACTTTTCTTGCCCACTCACCTTTGTATTTTTGTAATATGATGTGCAACTACTCAATAAAATTTGATCACAAAAAAAACATGCTTAAGAGGAAAGTGGTAACAGAATTAAGTTTATTACAGTTACCACAAACCACATAATGTGCTGAGGATTAGTGTGTTAATGTGTAATGTGTTTTACGGTGATTGCATTTCAGGAGTCATTCTGTCCTCAGTCGTGTCTCTTAATCCAGAGAAACCCCCATTTATGCTCATCTTGAATGCCAAGACCATGGAGGAGATCGCACGTGCAGCAGTGGATGCTCATATTCACATGGACCTGCATGGCTATTTCATTCCCAGCAAGGACAGTAACTAAAGAGGCTTTTATCTCGTGGCCTGAGGGCCTGAGGCCTTCTAACAGAGCACATGGAAGTGAAGCTTGACTTTAATTCCCATTCCCATGCCCAATTTATATTCATATGATCATTGGAAAAGTACAGCTCCGACTGCAGACTGATTAGAATTGTTCTATGATTCCTGAATGACTGTGGGACTTGGCAAGGATCTTGAGGTGCGTTCAAAATGGCAAAGAGCAAATGGAAGTGTACACATCAGATTCGCATTCCTTTTTTTTTATAAAGGCTACTTCTAAAATGTGGGACAGATTCACATTCCTTTTTTATATAGGGTGAACTCAGGTATATTGGGCCACTTTTTGGCAACATTTTGAAAGGCCCATAAAAATACTATGTAACACCAAATAAAACCTCCAAAAAAGATCAGGTTTTCTTCAGTCAGGTGTCCTCTAGACTATAAAGAGAATTCAGGTGTTTAAGGAATTTAAAGGTGTTTAATTGTTAGAAGTTCCTTTCTGGGCCAAATGGGCTGTGATCAGCTGAAATGGGCCACGTGTTCAGATAAAATGGGCCGGTGAAATGATCCACTGCAGGACTAGTTAAAAGGTAAAAGAGACATGGTCTCTGACCAGATTCATGCTTTGCTAGCCACCTTTCCCAGTTAACTGCATTGTGTAGTTAGCCTTGGTATATTTAATGCCCTTGCTATTTCTGTGGACCGACATTCTCTCTCTGTCTATTCC
Source organism: Coilia nasus (assembly GCA_027475355.1). Lineage (NCBI taxonomy): Eukaryota > Metazoa > Chordata > Actinopteri > Clupeiformes > Engraulidae > Coilia > Coilia nasus. The sequence continues at coordinate 25,204,801 of CM050207.1, forward strand.
TTTTTGCTTTTTTATTTATTTGTATTTTTATTTAAAAGGGTCAATGTACATTTATCAACATTTCCATTTGAATAAAAAAATGCAAATGGTAGTTAGCAAAGTTAGCAAAGTAGCTAGGCTAATTTACATCTGTAGTCCCTTTAGGTTAGCCTCCTTGTTTTTTTCTCGCCTATTTCCTGTGCAATACAGCAATTAAAAACTTCAAGACTTCAATAGCTTTTAATTTGACAAGACTTCTGTGTTTATGCTTTCACATTAAGTGTAATTAAGATAATCTAATGCTTATTTAGTGTGCGTGCGTATGGTAGCCTGCTACCAATAATTAGGCCTATACAGTATGGCTAAATTCACCCATAGCTTTAAAATTCCACCTGTTGTCATTGTATATCTGCAAATATAATTATTTTGATTTTAATTTCCTGAAAATGATGGAGTAATGATATGATTTTAATTTCTGTTAATAAATTGCTAACTTTTTGAATGCAAATTAGCCTAAATCTTTATTTGATTCATAGGAATTCATACTATCCTATAAACATCTAGTTTGTTTAGCCTAGCCTATTGTGTACATAAGTATAAAATGCTGGTTGTTTAATATTTACAACTAATTAACATTGGGTAATTAAAGCATACTAAACACCACACACAAAAAACACACATACCTTTGTATGGACTTCAGTCCCATTCCTCCCATCTACACCTAACCCCCCCCGTCCCCCCCCCCCCCCCCCCCGTCCCCCGTCCCCTCACACTACCCCATCCCCGTCTCAACACCCCTCCCCCCACAAGTTGTTGTACTCAAGCAGCTCCAGACAAACATCTGACTAACACAGGCTTGTTGAGTTTTGTCTACAGGTGAAGAAACCTTTTTTGACATTTCTAATGTTAGCATTTAAACTCGCGCGACACACTAAAGTGTCACGCATAAGTATGGAAATAAGGCTCCTGTTATACTAAAACCCCTTTATGAGGGAGTGTACTGTGAAGACATATCTTCATGGTGTTGCATTACCCATTACTCAACAAAGCAAGTCCAAAGTCTCCAGTGCTGTAAATGAATTACAAATGCACATTCAATTAAGCAATACAACACGAGTGGGAGGGAGGCTGATTGTGGATATCCAGATGAGTGCGGTCTGGCCAAAGGCCATTTGTAATGCATGTAGAATAGCTGATGGTTGCATCACTGTTCTAGAGCCAGATGTCTATACTGATATGCTACATAAACAATGTGAATTAACTTGTGTTTCTCTTGATGTCCTTATGCTCACAACAGAGGGCTGAATGCCCTTTGTGTTCTAGTCATCAGGGAAGCAATTCAGAAATTGCCTTTGAACTGGTCAAACATGAGTGACCAAACTTGTGCGCAGCTGTTGCCTACAGGTTAGGGAGTTAGTCGCCTTTGTAGCTGTGGCATTATAGATTTAATTCCCTGGGCTGACAGGGAGTGAATGTTTACTTCACCCTCATCTACAGCTGAGTTGCGCTTGAGCAAGGCACGTAACCCCCAACTGCTACCTGTGTGTTGCAGTGGATGTAAGCTGCCCAGGATAGTCATGGGTGGGGCACACGGTGAGACAATTAGAAAGACAGACGAATGAGTATTTTCAATTATGGTTTTCCCCAAACAGACTTGTGTGTTTGGATGATATAAGTCATGAGCAGGAAAACAAATCTCCACAGCCTGGCTATCGTCCAGTGATGGTATTATTTATGGCGCATTATCTGTAATTTCTGCCATATATACTATATATATATGCCACTTATAACAGTTTTATGAATTTTACAGCTTCATAAACTTCTGTGTAATCTTTCTAAACTATTATTCTGTCCTCAATGATCTTGTTTCAGTTTCTTAGTTTTTCTCAGTACTCTATTAATATAAATATATTTTCATTACTTGTTATTCAGAGTCGTGTTAAACATGTACTTTGCATGGTTGGCTGTAGAGATAGGTACCATAGCATCAATTACAATAAACCACATCTTAAGTGAAATAGTAAAAATATTTATTTTGGAGTGTACTTGTGTACTCATGTGGAAGTACTGCTATAAACCTAAAAATGTGCTAGTATTAGAAAGAAAGAGGTTTCTGTCTTTATTTTGCTGATCGACCAACAAATAAAACTTCCATATGATATCAACAATTTATTTAAGTTTTTTTTTTTAATACTGCATTTTTTTTTATCCACCACTAGATAAAGGTGATACTGTAGTTTCAGGCTACCAGACTGACAGTGATGGCTGTGAAATACAAGTCATCATAAATGGCCTTAATCAAAGTTTGCTATCATATCATTTAAAAGCACGAGGAAGTTACAATACTTAAGAGCAAGGTGTTTTACACCCCTTAACCGCAACACACAACGTAGCACACAGCAACTAATGTGGCCATCTATGTGCCGGTTCACCTTGGATATGTGACTGTCACTCCCCTGTCAGTACAGAAAACAGGTTAGATAGGTTAAACATTGATGGACTTACTCAAAGACATCTGATAAAGTCTTGATGATCTTTGATCTTCACTGACATTTTTCTTCCAATAGGGTGAAATGGATATTGGGCCACTTTTTGGCAAAATTCTCGAAGACCCATAAAAATACCATTCAACACCAAATAAAACCTCCAAAAAGATCAGGTTTTCTTCAGTCAGATGTCATCTATTAGGCTATAAAGAGAATTCATTGTTTTAAAGTCTTTTTTATATTTTAGAGGTGTTTAATTGTTAGATGCTCCTTTCTGGGCCAAATAGGCTGTGATCAGGTAAAATGGACCACATGTTCAGATAAAATGAGCCAGGGAATAGATCAAATGCAGGACTCCTTAAAAGGTAAAAGAAATGTATTTTTACAACACCACATTAACCATTCTAAGCTTTTATTTATGTCAGCTCTTTCTTAGCATGGTCTGGGAGGCATGGTCTCTGACCAGATGCATGCTTCTAAAGCCACCCTTCCAGTTCACTGCATTGCTTAGTTACCCTTGGTAAATTTCATGCCCTTGCTATTTCTGTGGACTGACATTCTGTCCCTGTCTATTCGTTTTTACTTTTTAATTATTATATTTTTATTTAAAAAGGTCAGTGTATATTAATCAACATTTCCATTTGAATAAAAAATGTAAACGTGTCAGAGTTAGCAAAGTAGATAGGCTAATTTTCATCTGTAGTCCCTTGAGGTCAGCCTCCTTGTTTTTTTTTCCTTGCCAGTTTCCTGTGCAACACAGCAATTAAAAACTACAACACTTCAATAACTTTTAATTCAACAAGACTTGTGTGTTTAAGTGCTTCACATTGAGTGTAATTAATCTAATCTAATGCCTATGTAGTGTCTATGCATATGGCAGGCTACTACCAATACAATTATGCCTATACAGTATGGCTAAAGTCACCTATAGCATTAAAATTCCAACTGTTGTCATTGTATACCTGCAAATCTGATCATTATCATGATTTTAATTTCCTGAAAGTGTTGGAGTAAAGTCAGTTTATTCTAACAGATTCAAGTTTTGTGTAACTATAATCATGTTTCTCTGATAAAGGATATCAAGACAATATTAATGATATCTTACTTCCATTACTCCATTCATTTCTTAACATTATAACAACCTTATGTCAAAACTCATATTTTGCCTGCCAAAGCACTCACACTTAAAATTTTGCCACCAGTGTCACTGTAAGAAATTGCCCCACCCACCTTAGCAACATCAGATCAAGCACATCATTCTAAACAAGCAATCAAGCACAGTTGTAACAACAATTTTTAATTATTAACAGTGATTGCTTATTCAAATGTATGACATGTCAGCCTTATTTGGCCCACTTTAGCTGATGGCCCAATTTGGCTGAGTTCACCCTACTTTTAAAATGCTTGCAAAAGTCAGTCAAGACTTGTAACACAACAGCCAGGTAATTATTTACCAGGTTCCTGTAATTTCTCTATCAACGAGCAATTAAGGAAAAGATAATGAATGAAGATGCGATGTGGGCATCTGATAAGTAGCCTAAGTTAATCATGCTAATTAGTCACTGAGCCTGCAGACACAGTGGGGCGGTGCTAAGGCTTCTACAAGCTCTTTATAAACCTATCCATGTGTATGTAGGGAACCTCAAAGAATTATCTGGAAACAGTCAAGATCTGAAAGGAAAATGGAGTACATTTATAGTGAAAACAAAAAGGAGAATCCAGAGCCATGTGAAGCAGACATCACTGGTAGGTTATATTTTTTTCACCTTGCACAAGCACCCTGGTAATGGACTTTAGTTCAAGATATAACTTCTGTCCAAAGGTTTCAAAGCTGATACTGTGTACCTATAGGATATGCTTTAATATGGTTGGTCATACCAAAGACTTTTAGTTTTTAATTGAAGAAGAAATAATGCTGCCTCCCATCTGCCAATATGATCAAACTGTAAAAGCATGTAAAGGTGCTTACCCTGGTTGCATGTAACAGCGAAGCTGTAGATTGCAATTGACATAGTAGAGTGAAATACAGCGTCAGGGCTTTGGTTTGTACATATTCGCCTACGGTTATTGCAGCTGAAAATTAATGTGAGGTCATGCATAATTTGTGAACTGCACGTGATTAAGTTTGTTAATTTAAGCAGCAATACACATATACAATACATAACATTTCTAGAACAATGACAATTTGAGCAGTTAGTCCTCAATAAAGAATTCACAAGTTCTGTGAACTAGGTAATGGTTTATTAGGCATTTCAAGCATACGGGAAAACGTAAAGTTAGCTGTGAAATTTACCTCAGTTTATACATTGCACAAACTCAGTCAGCTGACCATAAATCACTGTAAGAAAAAAAACATTCTGAGCAGGGGTGTTGGGTTGGGGAAATGTGATGCAGCGACTCGGAACACGGAAGCCCTGGCCCATGTTTGAATGTTCAAATGTTTGTTGCTGGTGTTGCTGGAAAAATGAGTACGGTTGCCCATAACATTACATCGGACTACAGTGCCATGAATCATGTCACTGTCTACACCTGTATACACTTTCCTCCCTCCGACAGAGTAATACATGTGTCACGAAGTTTGGTGAGTGCACGCACCGACATTGTAACAATGTGTTCGCTAGGTTTTAAACATGCATCATGTACCAACACACTCAGGTCTCAGACATGATTACTGCTCAACATGGGTTAGCTTTATTCGGTTTCAACATCACAAAACATTCTCTAGCAGCTTAGCGACAAAGGTAAAACACTTAGTCCACCGGCAGCATTTCAGAAAGTGAAAGGGAGCGCGCACTTTCACTGCCTGCTTCTTTAAATGCTGCTCTGTCTTGTCTCTTCTTCTTCTTCTTCTTCTTCTTCTTTCGGGTTTATTGGCAGTTGGCATCCACTATGGTGCATTACCGCCACCAACAGTATCAAAGCGAAACTACAACTGGGTGTGGAGCTTCAATGTAGGAGTGGCATAATAATAATAAAATAAAATGAAAATAAACCAAAAATGAAATAAGTTAAATCCTGTCAAAAAGGCCTGTATTCTTCAAGAACCTAAAAATAAATCTCCAAGTTGACGATACTGAAACAGCAAGTAGTCTGTCAAGAGTGAGACTAGTCTCCCCTAGTCCTCTAACCTCCTCTAGCAGAGTACCTCTCTGTACACTGTATGCTTGGCATTCTAATAACACATGTTGTACGGTTTCCATTTCACTACAATTAACACATTGCCCTGTGGCATGCTTGCCAATAATGTAGAGGTTGTAATTCAGACTGGTGTGCCCTATCCTAAGCCTTGTTATGACTTGCTCTTCTTTCCTACTCCAAGTGCCCTGTCTTCTAGTGGGAACCTGCTTTTGTACAGTGCGCAGGAACCTGCCCTTACTCTCCCTGTCCCACTGCCCCTGCCATACACCTAGCATTTTAGCAATAATGATGGTTTTAACTTCTGCTTTACTGAGTGAAATGTTTAACTGAACTTCAGATTTTAAAGCAGTTTTGGCAAGCCGATCGGCAACCTCATTCCCTACAATGCCTGAATGAGATGGAACCCATAAAAAGTTAACAAAAATATTTTGTTGACACAGCCTAAAAAGACTTTGAAAGACATCATACAGTAGGTCGGGTCTACACACTGACTTGCCGTGTAGGATACTGGTCAATGCGGACATAGAATCAGAACATATCACATTACATTTAGTTTTAGTTTCTTCAATCCATGCCAACGCAAGGCAAATTGCAAATAATTCTACAGAATACACTGCGAGGTTGTCAGACAGTCTTTTTGATAATTTTATTTTATATTTTGGGATAAAAACTGCGGCTGCAGTCTTCCCTGTTACAGGATCTTTAGAGCCATCAGTAAAAATCTTAACCCCTTCAGAATATTTATTATGTATATGCATATTAGTCATATAATTCATATTGCTATCATCCTCAGCGTCTTTGCGCATGTTAGCAAGGTCAAGGTCCACCTCAGGCATAGTAAAAAGCCAGGGCGGAATAGCCGGCAGGGGTACCACGCAACTATGGGCCAACCCGGTTAGGCCAAGTTCCTCAGCCTGACCATTCCCAACCCACCCAAAACTATTAAAATTTGCCTTACCATGTTCCCAACACTTGTCTAAAATGTGTTTAGTAGGGTGAGCCTTTTTATGACCCTGCAGGTTCGTCCAGTACACCATCGCCAACTGCTGGCGTCTCAAACACAAAGGCAATTCCCCTGCTTCTACCTGAAGAGCTGGGACTGACGAAGTTTTAAATGCCCCACTACAGACCCGTAAGGCCTGTGCTTGAATTACATCAAGCTTCAATAAATGTGTCCTTGCCGCTGATCTGTATGCAATACACGCATAATCTAAAACAGATCTAATGAGTGCAATATATACATACTTTAGTGACGACATAGTTGCACCCCAATCACTTCCCACTAGACATCTAAGTATATTTACTGCCTTTTTACATTTCATGACAACCCTCTCAATGTGATCTCTAAATGTAAGTTTGCAATCCATCCAAACCCCCAAAAACCTTACTACCTGAACTTGTTGGAGTGGCTGCCTGTACAGGGTAATGTGCGCAGGAGGAACATTTCTCCTCTTTGTGAAACAAATAACCTGCGTCTTCTCTACTGAAAAACGAAAGCCCCACTTTATGCCCCATTCCTCCACAAGACTGACTGCTGTTTGAAGTTTCTGGCTTATATAAACTGAATTTCGGCCCCTAAACCACAGTGCTCCATCATCTGCATACAGAGATCTACCAATATTTATGTCAACATCTGAAAAAATATCATTAATCATGATACTAAACAACAATGGGCTGCAAACACTGCCCTGAGGAACTCCATTATCAACAGGGTATGTATTAGAATGAGACTGTCCAACACGCACTTCAAGGGTTCTATGTAACAGAAAATCCATTACCCAATTATACAGTCTGCCACCTATTCCCATTGCCTCTAATTTAATAAGAAGTCCCTCACGCCATAGCATATCATATGCCTTTTCTATATCAAAGAAAACTGCAGTAACTTGCTCTTTGTTTGCTTGAGCTTTCCTTATTACATCTTCCAGGCACAGCACAGGGTCCATAGTCATCCTACCTCTACGAAAACCGCTCTGACAGGAACTGATCAAACCTCTCTTTTCAACAATGTATGTCAACCTATCTGTGACCATTCGCTCCATTAATTTACACAGATTAGAGGTCAATGCAATAGGCCTGTAGCTTGTCGCCTCGCTCTTTTCCTTACCAGGCTTTAAAATCGGTACCACAACAGCATGTTTCCAGGCTAATGGAATATTCCCCTTTTCCCATATCAAATTAAAAAGTTTCAAAATTACTGACTGCGCTTGAGAACACAATTTATCCACCATGGCATAACAAATTTCATCTTTACCCGGAGAGGTAGATCTTACTCCATTTAGAGCCCGCTTCAACTCGAACAGAGAGAACGGCACATCAAAAGCCTCATCTGCAACAATCTTTTTATGCATTACATTAGGATGCTGCCTTATCAGCTCTGCTCTAGCCTCTCTGGCCTCAGAGGATAAATTATTAGCACTATGAATGGAGACAAATACTTTTGCTAGGGCTTCTGCTTTTTCCTTATTGGTTCTCATAATTTCACTATTATATTGAATAGCTGGTAAGGCATAGTCCCTCCTAATCCCTCCCATTCTTCTTATCATCCCCCACACATCATTGATTGAAGTCTCCCTTCCAATAGTGCCACAAAATGCTCTCCATCGCTCTCGCTTTGCCTTCCTTATAACTCTCCTGACCATAGCTTGTGCTCTTTTATATTCAACTAGATCAGAGAAAGAGAAAGTTGATTTAACCTTTCTAAAAGCTTTGTTCCTTACCTTTATTGCTTCCTTACACTCATCTGTCCACCAAGGCACCATTTTCCGCTGACCACTGCCTGCTGTTTTCCCAATAAATTTTAGAGCAGAAGAGTGTATTATCTCTGAAATTATTCTGTTAACATCATCAACATTCTCATACAGCCCTAGATCAACACTCATCAGCCTCGCGCTACAATTTGTACTAAAATCATCCCATTTAGCCTTTTTAAAAACCCACCTAGGGAAGACAACTTCCTCAATCTGGACTGGCCCTACACCAATTTCACACAAAATAGGGTAATGATCACTACCGATACAATCATCCTGCATAACCTTCCATTTAGAACACCTAGCCAACTGTGCAGATACCAGGGTGAGGTCAATAGATGTCTCCCGCCCACTTGAAACATCAATTCGCGTTCCCCTCCCATCATTGAGGCAGATTAGGTTTCTTTCCTCTAGCAACTCCTCGATGACATCACCATTGCTATTGGTCTCTGCACTCCCCCAAAGGGTGCTATACGCATTAAAATCCCCGCACCATACCATGTTGTGAGATACATCCCCCAGAAACTTGTCAAGAACAGCTTTGTTTAGTATCTCACAAGGATTATAATAATTAACAATCAAAAGGTTGGAATTACCTACCCATACCTCAATGACTATCCCCTCTACCTCTCTACTTACCCGAACAGTTCTATACCCCAATCCCTGCATAACGAATACAGCCACCCCTCCACCAGGGCCAATATCCCTATCCCTACGCACAGCTGCATATCCTGGTAAAACAAAGTCCAAGTGTGGCCTAAGCCATGTCTCCTGTACACATATAACACTAGGTTTAACATCCATATCATCTATAAATTTCTTAAACTCTTGCCCATTAGAGCAGAGACTTCTCGCATTCCACTGCATAATACAAAAAACCATTATGAACCCCCACATGAAGTCGGCTGTGATGTTTGTTGTACACCTTGAGGAGTATTCAAGATTCTATTAATTTCATCAAACTGTCTTGTCTCAGGCGCGTTCGCGTTCACAGAGCGGTGCGCGTCCCACTCAATGGTAGCGTCTAAATCGTATAATTTTCTGCCTGGTGTGCAACTGTTGTTTGAGTTTATGCTCAATAGGTGCAGTATTGTCTCTGGTGTCAGGGGGATATGTTTGTATATGAATAGTATGGTGCATTTGTTTATTTTTTAATGTTTTGGTTTGCAAACAATGTTTTCACCCCCGTCTCACCTGCATACGTGGTATGGTCCACTGGAGGTGCGGGAGTTGGTCTCTGTAAAGGGGTGCTGTTTTCAGTGTTGAGAGGCCAGTGATGAGTAAGCACTATGGATGGGCTATACCATTTATTTTCATTTCGATATGATACCAGATAAAACCAGGGTTGGTATCCCAATATCGATACCGAGATTTTCAAAAGTGTTTTTTTTAATACTGCAGTTTTTTTTCACCACCAGTTTGATTTCACATTGTTTTTTTTTTTATTTAGTGTCCTTTGCGTTTTTGTTCATTTTGTTTATTTTGACCCTCGTGTCAGTTTATTTTCTATTTTTAACATTGGCACTGTAAATATTCCTGCACGTGGTGCCGACGGTGGTGTATAACAATAAAAAAAAAGTCTGGTTGCAACCGACCAACTGTACCAGCCTCTGCCTCCACTTGGCTGCCTGCACGGTACCTCTTAACAGGAAAGTTAGGCAATTAAAGAACCTTGCACACTGAAGAAATCTGAACAATAAAAATAACTTTGCATATTACATTATTAATATGAATATATTTCTTTATTGTTATTTTCTGTTCCTATGTTATGTTTTGTTATAGCTCTTTGTATAGCATAGAATTTCGCGTTCAAGTCAGTCTGGTCAAGTCTTTACCAAGAAACTGGGTACCAATGAAAAATGAACACTATGCATATGTCATCAGAATCAGTGATATGATTTGGTTGTTGCTCTGTCCGCAGTGGCAGTTCTAGATTGAATTACTCCCTGGGCGAGACCCCCTCCGAGCGCCTAATTTTGCACAAGCAGCCATGTTTACTTTTATGGCCATATAGTGATTCTCATTATCAGAACTTTCAAAAAAGTATAAGTTATCATGAACCAAAAATACAATGAAATACTCTATAAACATAGTGGCAAAAATATATACAATCAGATATTTAAATACAACAAATAATATAGTGGCAGAGGATGCGCCGAAATATTTTTAAAAAGCCCCTGAAATTGCAACTGAGTTGCCATTGAAATTAACATCAAAATACTGTAGGCTACAAAAACTCTTAATATAAAATTGCAATTTATGAATGTTTTGTATAACATGCCCTTACATGCCAAATGTCTGTCATTACGCTATATTAATCTATCTTTTAGGGAGGAACAATTAGCTCCTTGGTTACTGCCTCGAATTCAATATGCTTGTTACATGTTCAGGTATGACTATGCTAAACTATAGTTAAACTATGCAAACTATGAGTTGCAGCAAATTGCAAATGTTGAAGCTACCATAATAACATTCTGTTGGCTAATTACAGGGCTCAACGTTAACCCAAATAATGGAAATCAATAATAACTGAACTTGTAACAGTTTTGTTGCCAAGCCAAATCTTATGGTGAAATTAGATCTTGTGTTTGTTGAGCTAAGACCGAATTATTGTTGAATATAGCAATCGTATAGCATCATATCTAGAAGGGTAACAAACGTAAGAGTTATACCATGATTAACATTAGCCTTTCATTCATGGCATGGATAACGTAATCATGCAGAGAAAACAGTTGCATACCTTCATCTTTTGCTCGTTTCTACTCTTCTAATGGCTTTGACTTTTTTTCTGTCCATCTCCTTTTGATTGTCACTCGACAATCAACGTACTGTATTTCCCGTCCCCGAGCACTGTCACTGCCTACCAGGAGTTAAGACTAAACCAGTTCACCTTGGTGATCGCATGATCGTTTTGTATTGACCTTTTTTGTTGACTCTTTCACACAATTAAAAATGTGCAGGAATTATAAACCTGTAAATATAATATTATGAATGAAATGTGCTTTATTGGGAAGAAAGCTGATGTGTGACTGACTTTAGCTCACTACTTGCAGAGTATTGCCTGCTTGTGCGTTGCATTTGAGAGACCTAGAGGTGAACTGTCCCCCGCGCCCCCTCCTCTTTCCCCTTCCCACACAACTTCTGTGCACTGGGCCTTCTCAGCAGGGGCGCAGTGATATGATGGATAATAAATTTTTTTTTAGATGATATTTTTTTTCTCTTCACGAAATGCCACCCAGGGCGGCTGCCCTACTCGCCCCCGTCAAGAACCGCTACTGTCTGTCCGGTAGTATACAAAGGCATTTGATAGACACCCATTGATCCTGTCTCTGAGAACTTTCTGTCTATGACTATAATATCTTTGCCAGACCAAGCTCCATCTACAAGAGTACAAGAGTTAGCTTTGTATTAGCCTTGTATTAGCTCTGCGGAAGAATTCCTGACTACACTGCTATATGTGTCTTTCTGTCTTAAAAGGCAAGGTGTGAAGACATGGGGGTTCTTTGACCATGTGTCAACTGTTTTCCCATCCATTTGGCCATGTCTCAGGAACTCAGTCTTTTGAATTAACATACAGATGTGCTCAAAAAGCTCTCACTGTAATGAAATACAACTGCACAGCAGCTGCCTGTTGCATATTCATTTCTAGTTTATACCTGTTGTCCTTTGTGCAATATCCTTTGTCTAACTTGAGGAAGCAATACTAAGTAGTTTTTGAATACTTCCAAAATCATGTCAGAAACATCAACTTGTAACTGGGTGAAAGGCACTTCTGAATTCACTTTGCCACCCTGAATTTGGAGAGCAGGCCATCTCTTTGTATTGTGAATGAGATATAATCCCGCTTCCGACCTGTAGGGTGACCAAAGACGAAAACTAGCATTGCTTTAAACTATACCCTCTGTCTTTTGATTCACACCATTGTGAATAAAGCTTGTTCCTGATTTTTGACCATCATTTAGACATAGTCTCCATATTTCTCAATGGTATAAAAATTTCCTATCAACACGTAATGTCCAACATTATCATTATGTATCCATTGAACCACTGAAGTAATTTCAAACTGTCTGCATTTGCTGCCAGAGCATCAAGACAAGCTGTCACTGAGTTCAAGTTACGTCATGTCAAGTTCATGTCTATAAAACATTTTTAAACAACAAAATTTGTGCTGTACAAGAGAGCTAAGATGTGACTTGACTGTAAAGTTGCTGATTATTGGTAAAATCAGGACAGGCACACACAAAGACATAGAGATAGGGCTGACAGCAGCGGGCAGCAGGCCACATACTGTACACTGGCGCCATTACACTCAAGCAGCAAACAAGTGATGTTGAGTTGAGCTGAGTCACAACTGTGCTTATTTCTAATTTCAGGAGCACTTCCTGACTGGCTTCAAGGCACTTTAGTGCGTATTGGTCCTGGTATTTTCTCTGTGGGTGAGACCACCTACAACCACTGGTTTGATGGAATGGCTTTAATGCACAGTTTTACAATTAAAGATGGTAAGTGATACCTCCTTAAATAAAAAAAAACATCTGTTTAGACTGAAAACACTAGCACACAGACTAAGTAACGGGGGTGTGTAACACATATATACACGAGTTGATGTATTGAACTTTTGTAGGTTTTTTGTGGTGGGGGAAGGGGGAATCAGTTGATGTGGGATTTACAGTGATTTTTACGGAAATTACAATCGAGATATTGTAAATCACACTGACATCCTGATAAATGTTTTTAGGTCACGTGAGTTACAGAAGCAGGTATCTCCGAGGAGACACCTACAAGGCCAACATGGAGGCCCAGAGAATAGTTGTCTCTGAGATGGGTACAATGGCTTATCCAGACCCAAGGAAAAGCATCTTTTCCAAGTATGTAATTTTTGTTCTTCTAGTGAGGGGGTCGTGCTTTTTTATTACTTTGTTAAATAACCGAGGATATCTTGTCTACTTGTCTGTGAAAATAAAAAAAAACTGTGCACATGCCTTTAAATCTACAGGTTTATTACCTTCCTCAACCACACTGTCCCAGACTTTACAGATAACTGCGGAAATAACATAATACGATATGGAAATGATTATTATGCCACTTCTGAAACTAACTACATCCGGAAGATTGATCCAGTAACCCTGGAAACTCTGGACAAGGTAACTAAGACATTGGCCTAATGGGGTCTTCACCCCATTTCCAATTCCCACATTTTTGTCTTTTTTTTATCCATACACTGACCCTAATTTTCTTTCAGGTGGACTACCTCAAATACCATCATTTGAACATAGTGACGTCACATCCACATTATGATAAAGACGGCAATAGCTACAACATAGGCACCACCATTGCAGACAAGGCCAAGACCAAGTACTCAATATTCAAGATACCAGCAGCGACTGAAAAAGAGGGTAGGTATTTTAATGTGAAATTTATCTAACACATTAAACCAACCATTTATATATATTTTAGAATTAAATGATTACATGTATTTCTTACTGTAAGACAGTTTATGACTGCTTTGGCAATAACTGACAACATGCATTATTACCAAAACTTAACCTGAGTGATATGATCACATGCATTGAAAACCACATACTGTACAGTGACAGTCTAAAATGGTTTTCTTTTTTTTTCACAAGACCCTTCATTGCAGACTATATATACAGCTCAATTCTCCTCAGGTGTAACAGTTTTTTGTTTAAATTACGCTATACTAGATTAATTTGTGATAAAAATGGTTCTTGTTTGCCTGTTATAGATGCGGCACCTGCCTTAAAGAACCTGGAGGTCATCTGTTCAATGCCCTGCCGCTCTCTTCTGAGCCCCAGCTATTATCACAGTTTTGGCATGACAGACAACTACTTCGTCTTTGTGGAGCAGCCCTACAAACTCGACATCCTCAAGATGGCCACAGCATACATGAGAGGAGTCAACTGGGCCAGCTGCATGAAATTTCATCCGGATGAAAATGTAACTGTGATTTCTGATTTCAAAATATAGCTGTGATTCCAGTAAATTGACAGAAATATAACAGCAACACTTGTTGAAATATCTGATTTTCTCTTCATCCATCTTTCCACAGACTCTAATTCACCTTATTGATCGGAAGACGAAAAAGGAGCTGGTGACCAAATACTACACTGACGCTATGGTTGTCTACCATCATGTGAATGCATTTGAAGACGATGGCCATGTGGTGTTTGACGTGATCGCTTATGATGATAACAGCTTGTATGATATGTTTTACCTTGACGAGTTAAAACAAAGATCAGAGAACCCAGGGTCATCGAAAAAAGCCTACAGCTCACCAAGCTACAAGAGATTTGTTCTACCACTCACAGACAAAGTATGACTTTTGGCTGTTAAGTAACCATTATGACATTTTGGTATATAATTAGTCAATCATAGCTTATGATTTACAGTATATTTTGTTGATCCTAGGAGTCTGAAGTTGGAGCGAATTTGGTAAAGCTGAAATACACTGCAGCCAGTGCTGTGAAGGAGGCAGATGGGAAGCTGCTGTGCCGGCCAGAGGTTCTGTGCAAAGGTAAAGTCAGAAAACAGTTGCTCTCTCTGAGTATTGTAATCATTGGTGCCTCTACAAAAACGTTACCTATCAAATAGTCCCTGTGGACACCAGCAGAGTTGTATTATTAACTTTTCCTTGTTTTTTTTTTTTAAACTCACAGGTGTTGAACTACCTCAGATAAACTATGATTATAACGGCAAGAAGCACAAATTTGTCTACATGACAGGGGTGGAGATGTCAGCTGTTGCCACAAAGGTTGGATCCCTCCTGATGCATTATGCAATCTTAAACAGTAATGGCTATGTTATCAGGTATAAACTTGTGTTACTTATTGGTGACAAGATATAACCTCTGTTGATTATGTACATATATCACAACAGACAATCAAGCTTGATGTTGAGACAAAGAAAACAGAAGAGTGGACTGCAGAAAACTGCTGGCCATCTGAGGCCATTTTCATTGCCAGTCCAAATGCAACTGAAGAAGATGATGGTAAGCTACAATAAATTCTCTGACAGTGTTGGCGAACCTGGCCTCAGAAGGTACTGTACATCCCATATATATTAAGTATTTGTTAGACAAAAATAAAAATGAGCTGGTTCTGCTTCTATTACATTGCATTTAGCTGCCACTCTTATACAGAGCATGTTACAGGGAATTAGGTTCAGGCCCCCTGGAGCAATGTAGGGTTAGATGCCTTGCTCAAGTGCAACTCAGCCATGGTTCTACTGATCAAACCTGTGACACTTGAATCCCAAGACTCCCTAACCACTAGCGCACAGCTATCCTTCCTTTTGCTACGTCTGTACCAAAAAGACAGGTGATTTCACCAAATTACCTGAGTTAGTGAATGGTGTAGATACACAATTCGGCCAACTACACTATCTGTTCTGCACATGTGCATAATGGCGTATCAAGAAGCGGCCAATTTGCCTGCACGATCTGTACCAGACGTAAGGCACTGGATTGCTTGATCCCTACATGCTGTATACTGCGATACACAGTCAGATAAGATGATTTATCTCAGCAGCATCCTTCGCCAAATGCTAGTGAATGTATTGTATGTACATCGGGTTCTTCTGTTAAGAACAAATAAACATGACTGAAGTGGTTTGTGTGATTTGACTTTGACTGTCATCAAAGTCAGTTTATATATGTAGTAACTATATCTGTGAAATAAACCGTCAGGCATTTTGCTTAGCCATCAAGCCTTTCAGTGCAATATGACTGGTACAAACAGATACAGATTGTGCATTAGCCATTACGTGCATGTGCAGAACAGATACTGTAGGTGGCTGGATCGGGTACTTACAAATGGCTTGAACAAATACTTGGTATATGGGATTGTAACTTCTGAAGCCGAATTACCCAACACTGTTTTCTGAAACTCTCAATATGTGAACATTATTGTTGGCACAGTTTTCCATGTTGACATATTTTATAGTAAACCTTCCTTCCTCCTCTTGTTCGTGTAGGTGTGCTGCTAATGTCTGTGATGAACACAGGGCCGGGTGAGCATGGATTTTTACTTGTCCTGGATGCAAAAACTTTAAAAGAAATTGCTCGGGCACATGTCAAAGCAGAACTGCACATGGACATGCATGGACACTTCATCCCTCAGAACTGTTGAATTTATCATATTTAAAATGAAAAGGCCGATCAACTTCTACTGTTATACCAGTTTAGTTTATTTTTTGTTATGTGAATGTAGATTCTGTAAATGTTATGACTCTAAAAGAATGTCCTTTTCAAGAAAGATTCAAACTATTTGAGAACCTTCCCTAAAACCTCTACCCTAGAACATTATGGTTCACTGTTGTCAAAGACTGCAGATTAAAACTGATGACTAAATCTATAGTTTAACAACATGTAATGCCTTAGCTACTGAATAAAATCATGTTCCATATGATTACACTTAAACTGCTTGGGGTCTATAGCTCTTCACTTTAGGTGGGTTGAGTGTACTTTTTTTTTTACATTACATTACATTGTTACATTACATTACACTTAGCAGACGCTTTTATCCAAAGCGAAAGATGTGTAGAGAACATCAAAGGTATAAAGAGGTGGTTAGTAGAAATTAGTTTTGTTAGGAAGGAAAGCAGTCTCAGAACAGAAGGGTCTTCACAAGCTTTTTGAAGGTCGAGAGGGATATTGCTGCTCTTGTAGCGACTGGTAGGTTGTTCCACCACTGAGGGACAACAACCGAGAAGAGTTTGGAGTGACCTCGCTTTGTCTTAGGAGAGGGTACGGCCAGGCGTTTCATATTAGAGGATCGCAGCGCTCTGGACGGGGTGTAAGAATTTAGTATGACTTGAGATTGGTAGGGGCAGAACCGGAAGTGACTTTGTAGGCTATGTGTTGGATTCTGGCAGCCACCAGAAGCCAGTACTTTTCTATTACTTTTCTTAAGTAACAGTGTGCTCCTGGCCTGTTTGAAAAACAAAGAAACCCTCAGCAGGAAAGTGGTAAGCTTCTTTAAAAGGCATAGAAATATCCTCTTCATTAAGTGAAGAGGAAGAATCCAAAGTCTTAAGTTTTGTTCTGTTTCAAGGATAGTTACTTTTAGTTCATTATCTGTTAATTATTTTTAAAAAATGTGTTTCAGATCAGAGCACCGCACTGCTGCTTAATTAGTTATTAACATTGCAAAGTATACTGTTGAAAATGACTCTTTACCTTAGTTTTGGCTTATAGGTCAGTGTTTGAGTTGATTTCATATGCTACAGTATGTCACAAAAGTGAGTACACCCTTCACATTTTACCAAAAAAATTGCTATATCTTTTTAAGGGACAATACTACACAAATGAAACTTTTTTTTATATGTTGAAATATGTTTTTGAGTTGTCAATGCACAGCTTGTGTACCAGTATTAATTTGCTTCACTCTGAAAACAACTTTAAACACAGGCATTTTTGTATAAGCAGGCCACAAAAGTGAGTACACCCTGAATGATAACTGTACATATCATTCAACCATAAAACCCACTTGTCCTATTTATCATTTTTGTGTTTTGGTCTGCTCAACTGGACCATACAAATAAAAGTAATAAAATTACTTTTAAGTTGAATTTGGAGACTCAGTCAGCCTAGTGGTTGAGAATCAGGAACAAGGTTTATTCTTAACATTAAGGACATCACAGACAGACACACACACACACATACACACAGGACGATGACAGACACGACAAGACTAGCTAACAGTGGTTTTTCTGACCTTAAATGTCTGTAGACAGCCAATGGCTGCACCCAAGTTACACCCCAGAAAGCATATGCAATGGTCTTTTGTTAAGTACTCTAGTCTAGTATACAGTGTCTTCCTAATCAGATAAGAAAAGGTGCCAAATTGTCTGTATGTTAATCCACCAGACAGGGACGGTTATTCAGAATGGTTAAGGAAGCCAGTTGTTCACACCTCCTAGCTCAGCCAGAGACACATACAACGCTTTTGATCCTAATACAAGAGTTCCAAAACCAACCAAGGGATTTGAAATAATAATAAAATGTTTCAACATTAAAATGCTATTTACAAGATTATTATTATTACTCAAATACCATCACAAATTTGTGTGTCATGTATTAGAGCTATTCATTTTATTGAATGACCAACATGACTCCTCATGGCATGACCAATGAGGACGACCAACATGGCTCCTCATGGCAAAAAAGAAAACTCAGGACTTGAGAAATGGAATTGTTGCTTTACAGAATGATGGCCTATGCTACAAAAAATCAGCAACACCATGACACTGAGCTAGACCATCATGGCTTGAGTCATTAGGTGGTTTTCCAAAACGGGTGCATTGTCAGAACAGGCATTGAAAGGATCAGTCAAAGAAGTTGGGTCCACACACTCGGTGTCAGATGCAAAAGTTGGCTTCAAAAAATAAATGCATGAGTGCAGCCAGCATTGCTGCAGAGGTTGCAGAGGTGGGAGGTCAGGCTGACAGAGCTAACATAATATGGGACAGTGCAACAACTCGGTCTTCATGGTTGTCCTTCCAGATGAAAGCCTCTTTTAAAACTTGATCACAAAAAAGCCAGAAAACCGTTTGCTGAAGACATGCAGTCCAAAAGCATGAATTCCTGAAACCATATCCTGTGGTCTGACGAGATTTAAATAAACGTTTTTTGACTTAAATGATGTCAGTCATCTGTGGCAGCGGCCTGTTTAACAGTACCATTATAATTGTGCCTTGCCTACAATCAAGCCTAGTAGTGGTAACATCATCGTTTGGGGCTGCTTCAATGCTGCCAGCACTGAGCAACTGCAGTTCACAAGGAATCATGGATTGCAACATGTGCTGTGGCATTCTGAAGCAGAACATGATGCTCCCCCTTCCCCCTCCCCTCTTTTCATCATGATAACAACCCCTAACACACCTCCAAGATGACCACTGCCTTCCTGAAGAAGTTGAAAGTGAAGGTAATGCAGTGGCCAAGTATGTCTCCAGACCTGAACCCTATTGAGTACCCGTGGGGCATCCTTAAACAGGAGATGAAGGAGCACCAGGTCCATAATGCCATAATGGAGGAATAGAAAAGGATAACAAAAACAACCTGTGCAGCTCTGGTGAATTTCATATTAAGGCAGTGGTAGATAACAATGGTGCTCACTCAAAAAAAATACAATTTTGACACAATTTGGACATGTTCACTGTGGGGTGTTCTCACTTTTGTGGCCTGTATGTACACAATAATGCCTGTGTTTAAAGTTGTTTTCAGAGGACAGTAAATTAATACTGCTACACAAGCTGCACACTGACTACTGAAAAACATTGAAATTTCATTTGTGTAGTATTGTCACTTCAAAAGATATGGTCCATTTTTTGCTGAATTGTGAAGGGTGTACTCACTTTTGTGAGATACTGTATAAAATGAGATGCTTTTATAATAGACCATCATTTTTGTCCAGCTTTGTCCAACAACACACAAACAAAACATCTTCAGGACCCCTCAGCCACACTTCTTTGAGAAGATGGAAATGCCAATCAACTTTTAGTTGTGAAAACTTTACTTCTGAAACCTAGGCATAAGCCTAGCCTATTCTATTCACTGACACATCTATACTCCATGCCTACACAGTCTTTAAATAATGTGGTAAACTATACTGAGGTGCAGTCCTAAAAGGAGCAATGAGCCTGTTTAACTGTTTAGCTTCCCATTTCATGAAAACCTCTAGGCCCTTGGTTTTCAAATGAGTCGGGCATGCCCCAATAGTGGACAATAGAAACCTGGCAGGTGGGGTGAGACAAACTTGAATCTTTTTAAAAATTATTTTTATGTCTTTCTTAAGTAACATCTTTCTTGACAATAAAGACCATACATGTAAAACAAAACAGCTACACATCAGCAAATTGATTGCCTTGCATGTAGATTAAAGCAGTCAGGTAAGATCAACATACTTGCATCCAGGTGAGTGAGAAGAAAATGTAACGTGAATTTAGTGTTAATATGATTATTTCCCCTAAGTTAACAGGGGACATGTGAGGCTTCAAAATCCACCCCCTCTAAACTGGGGACTTATAGAAAAAAATTGAGAAACAAAGCACTAGGCCATCCAAAAATACGTGCTGAGAATAGGCATACTCAATATTTAAAGAGGAATAGGAAAAACCCAAAGAAAGCACCCATGATAGGCCCTACAGTATAGTTTAAGGAAAGGAGAAGACGGAGCCAAATGAATAGAGTCAAGAAATCAGAATATCTGGTGTGCCCACTTTTGAAATAGACTTTTAGAGTGGAAAGGGTAAATGAACATAGTAGCCATTTACTTTTTACTTTGAGGTAATATACAAAGGCCAGGTAAATTCGAACACTTTTTGGTAGATCACAAATAGTCAAAAGTGTTAATGTTATAACTTCATAAGGGTCTGTGCTACATTTCTGTGCAGATAAGAAGTTGTATATGTCAGGAAGCATACATCCACAGAAGATCTGTGGTAGTCTAGATGTTTGGCGCAAGCTACCAGCCAAGTTCCTTCAAAAACTCTATGCAATAGACCTAGAAGAATTGATGCTCTTTCAAAGGCAAAGGGTAGTCACACCAAATATTAATTTGATTTAGGTTACTCTTTTGTTCAGTCACTTCATTTTGTTAATTGATGAACATAAATGATTAACACTTCCATTTTTGAAGGCATTCCTAGTTCACAGCATTTTTTCAACCCTGGCTAAGACTTTTGCACAGTAGCCTATATAATAATAATAATAATAATAATAATAATAATAATAATAATAATAATAATAATAATAATAATAATAATAATAATAAAAACATAATAAAAGCACTTTGTATATTACAGAAAGTGTTTCTGTTCTAACAGCCTTTAATTAGTACTGCCAGTTGACATGAAATTTTGACATTTAACCATTCTCCCAAATAAAAGTTTAATGGCGTGACGTCATTTCTCTGCGACAGCATACATACAGAATTTTCATCATTGATCTTGGTGACATGACTTTTCAGTGGTAGTGAGTAGTGACTGTCATTTTAGAAGTAGTCGGAGTGTGCTGTGAGTTGAAATAACAAACCCTGTGTCATTATGATTTCAAGATTTGCTCTCAGATGTCATGTAAGTTTTGGCAGTTGTTTCTGATTCGGTTGATTGGTTTGTAGCTAACTACATTAGCCACTGGCTAGCGAGGTTAACCCTGATTGTCACCTCGTGCTTTCAACAGTGTTTTAAATAGTTTATACATGTGCCTTTTACATGTTTTGTAGTCTGTGATGTATGTACATGTATTGTAGTCTGTGTTGAGTTTATGGTTGGAATTATACCGTATTTTCACGTTAGGTCTAGTCACGACGAACGTCGTCTGTGACTGTGCGTCTGACTGTATGATGTTAACTTGCAGAGCAACGTGTGTGCATTTGTTGCCAGGACCTTGTCAACATGCACTGAAGGCGAAATAAGAATAACAAGTATATTAAAGGAAAAATTTCCTCAAGCCACGTCTCTGAAGGTTGTGGATATATCCGGTAAGCGTAATGTTGCTTAATCATATTAATGTCATCCTTTGGCCATAATGTCTAACTGTAAGTGATGGTAGAAATGCTGTTTTGCAGGGGGCTGCGGAGCTATGTATGAAATACATATAGAATCTGATGAGTTCAAAGGTAAAAGAACAGTACAGCAACATCAGCTTGTCAACCAGGTAACTCTTTGCTTGTGATCACCAGAGAGGAAGGAGTATCAATTCCTCAATTCCTCTCATGAAATGAAAATGGTTATGACTTTTTTCCTCATTAATTACGACTGCTGAAATGTAGTAAGGCAATGACGCAGATGCGCATGTACCACTGCATTACTGCTGCATTTATAACAAAATAAATAGCAAAATTAAATGAATGCCTCTATGTTTGCACTAATGGAGCAGATACGGTGGGTACCACATGATTGTCAGTCTATTGTAATTGTTTTTTAGATTGTGTAAAGGGCTTTGCCATGTGCAGAAATACACAAGCGAGGGTTGAAACAGGCAAGCCAATGTTTTAGGACCACACAGTGACTGAGGATCGAATTTTATTTATGCCCTCTGTCACACTATTGTTGTAAATATCAAGAAACGTTTTCATATTATTACTTTGCTATAACACCTCTAAGGGTTTTAACTAGCTTTCACTGTCATGTGCCAGTGTGCGTGAGTGTGTTTGCTTGGGAATTAGGTCAGTTTCACACACTCATCAGTGTTTGCTTTTGTTTGTTTGTTTGTTTGTGTATTGTTTCAGGCACTTAAGGATGAGATCCAAGCTATGCATGGTCTTCGAATATTCACTGGTGTCCCGGGAAAATAGAATCTAATTTTTATTTTAAAGTCCAAAATATATTTTTAATGAAGGATTCCACAGAGTACCAGAAGCAGATGTTTGATTTGTTTTGAAATTTCAACCAGATACCATTTGTATATGACACTTGAGAACAATGCAATCTGTTGATGACTATAAAATGACAAAATACCATTTCACTGAGCACTAAGAATTTAAGGCATGTCATATGTCTTGGCTATAGATTTTTCCAGTATTTATATTTCTGCTGTGCATAGTGAAGTTAGGAGTTGAAAGTGACCTATAATGCTATTATATGTACTGTTTCAGTGCCATCCCTGCCAAGAATCCATTTTGTGGATGCTCCGGTATGCATATCTCGTCTACCAATAGTACTGGTACATAAGCATCATTGTACAAATCTGTTTATCTTGGCCTTTATGGTATGCTTTTGCAGTACTATATAGATTATTGACTGTTCCAGAAGCAGTTCATTTGCTCTTAACAGCTACCAAGATTGTATCCGGCTTTTATCCTAAGATGTAAATGTTGAGAATAAAGATATATATTGTGTTAATGTTACAGTCTTGTTCTTATCGTTCTGCAAATATATTTCCTTTGTCAATGAATAGTACCACAATTTTTAATTGCTGATTGTAAAGTTATGTTGCCCATTGTCCTTTTAAAAACATCCTGTCAGAAACCGTGTGGCATTGTTGCATGTCTTGTTTGCTATCGGTAGATGGTGGAGAGTGCTCATCTGTAATGTTCAAGAGAGCTAGCCTACTCATCAGTTTTCTTTAAAGTCAGCTGTAAAGAATGAGAGCAAGCCGTAATTGAGTCAAAGCTTGTCCGAGGCCTTTCAGCAATTTAAACGGCATATTATTTTAACCTAAGGTTCTCATCAGGTATATTAAAGTATGCTTGACCTCGGGATTGAATCAATTCCCTATGCAGATTGTAATTAAAATACAACAGGGCAAAAATGTGACCTATAACCTCTTAGATCGACTGTAGGAAAGAACATTACTCTCAGAAACATGTTCAACTAGAAAGGCCAAGAATGATTTTGTTAGTCCGAAAGAATTATATTGCTATGCTATTAAAAGTAAGTTATAGCAGTCGGCATTATGTTTTAGAGTTACGCATCTACACTCATGTTTACGGTAGTCGCTTCTCACCGTGGTCAAATCTGTTCAGCCATAGCAATCCAGCAGCATTCGCTGCACTTCAGGGATACGCAACCTGCAGTAACCACATCCCTGGGAGGGTTGACAGAACCCGTTAGTTTGCGATCACATCCTGCCCATGAAACCTACAGATATGCCAAAGGAGGGAGCGGAGATGACAGAAGAAACTGAGCACATGATTGAGAAAAACTGTGCTAAAGAACCAGAGAATGTCGCGTCTGCGGGGGATGCCAAAGAAATGCGCGTCGTAGTGCTTACTGGCTTTGGGGGTCTCAACAAACTCCGGGTAACCAAGAAACCGATGCCAGACCCACTAGAAGGAGAGGTGAAAATTCGGGTTAAAGCCTGGTAAATAATTTACACTTCTTTAAAAGAAACGGATTATATGTAGCCTCCTTAAAATCAGAGTGAGTGGAAATTGTAATAGAAACTTTGTTGAACTGGCAGGAATCCAGCAACATGTTGCGCATGGTAACGGTACTGATCATGAGTCCATGAAGTGTCGCGTTCGAGGTTTCACACATTTATTGTTTATAGACCGTTCTTACACCGTTGCAGATAGCAATACTGCTGCAAGCACCCTTGCGCCAAAGCTGCACATATTGTTTATTTAACTTAAACGACCTACATCAACAGTGGCAACGCTCCTGGTAGTTTAATTTCTGACATGCCAGTTGATAGGAGAGAAAAGGCGAGGTTACAGTGGGAGAAAAGATGTCTTTTCGTAACTGTAGCCCACAATTTTATCGACATAGCCTATTCATTTTCTGTCAGAACCACATAGCCTACCCCTTTCCAAGTGTCACAAAAACAACCCATGCCCGTCATCCTCTCGTCTGAAACGACAAGGCCAAGGGCGAATGGGATTCTGTAAGTGTAAAATGTAGGAAATTATACGATTTGGAGTTGGAAATTGACGAAGTAACATTGATTCTGTGATCTATTCCACACCATACCAACTACGATTGTACGGCTTAAATACGTTGTCGTTTCTTTCTTAAATTATTTTTTTAATTAAATTTCCTATGACTTTCGACCCATGCTCTGTTTTCGTGTGTGGAGATCTTTTGCCTGTTGCCATCTGTTGTTAACCTACACATATCCAGGGATTGGTAGAAAACCGGCTTCCTTTACAGTCAGTAAATTGTAAGTGTTCTTTTTGCCACAGTGAAATAAAACCGATGGCTTGTTCATGTAACCCATTTAACCCAAATGTGCTTTTTACATTTGGTATTCACTCAGGTGATTTAACTGTATGCCATACAGGCTATCTTTCCCCAAACATCTGCAGATGGACCACCAGCAGAGGGACTGATTTGATGGGATAACCGAATAGGCCTAAAGTCATATCTTTAGGTTTCCAGTTGGTCTTTCAAAAGAAGACCCCTAAACGAGGCTGTTTGCATTGGTGTTACATGTTATTGACATCTCGAGGTTTGTGCTGTGAGGAATATCTCCTAGGAAAAAGTCTTTATTTGAGTTTCTTCGTTGCAGTGGCTTGAATTTTGTGGACCTCATGGTTCGACAAGGAAATATTGATAATCCTCCTAAGACCCCTCTGGTACCAGGTTTTGAGTGCTCCGGCATAGTGGAAGCAATGGGGGACAACACAACAGGATTTGAGGTAGGTGATTCAGGCGCCCCTGATGACTCACTGCTATCACTGACTGTCAGCGGGAAATTACAGGAGGCTTTTATGTGAACTGATATTTTTAAAAGTACGCTTTAGAAAAGGAACACATTGCGGTCATCACTTTCCAGTGTCTTTTGTGTTGTGTAGGCATAATGCTGTATAAGACATTGTTATTTTAAAATTAGACACGTCTAAGGCCAGTAGAGAGGTTTTAGATGTATTTTTTAGGGATGGCTTCTAAAGAGAAGCAGAAAGCGATAGCATACTACAGTTGTAAGTTAAAAGAAATAATTTTTTGTGGTAAGCAGTTTGATGAATTTAACATAGACTAAAAAGTAGAAACACATTATTTAAATATCAATTATGCAATCAATTATTTTTGTATTTTATTTCATATTATTATGTATTTAACTTGATACATACTAATATGAAATGTAAGAAATTATTGTATGGTTGCAATCAGATGTATGACTTAAGATACCTACCATAAGATGCTTTTCATGAAATGTTTATTCTCATAAGTTTGATATAAATGATTAGTGTGATATAAATCAGTGAACCATTGTGGTGAGAGGAATGCCTGTCATTCCAAAGCCACATCAGCCTCTAACCTTAATCAGATGGGTGCTGTTATTTTCTACAGATTGGTGACCGGGTCATGGCATTTGTTAATTACAACGCCTGGGCTGAGGTGGTCTGTACACCACTGGATTTGGTCTACAAGATCCCTGATGATATGACATTCACTGAGGCTGCTGCCTTCTCCATGAACTTTGTGGCCGCCTACATGATGCTGTTTGAGGTTGCCAATCTACGGGAGGGGATGTCGGTATTGGTTCACTCAGCAGGAGGAGGCGTGGTACATTACCCACCCATGCTTAGATGGGTTCCATTCTCATAATCATGAACTCTTGATGATGACTAATGATGTCTTCTGTTGTTGCCAAGCACTTGAAGACATCGACATCTGCTTTATAGTTAAGCTGAACTTCCTTCCTCTGCTTGTGGCTTTAGCTAAAATCTGTGCAGTGAAAATATTATCTCTAAATCACTTCACTGATGGTCACTTGTCGACCACTGATGGTCACTTCTGGTCACTTCTGCACTATTTAAGGCTGGGTTTGCACTGTGAAAACATATTTTATATATTGCATAATTATGCCCTGGGTCAAGTAAAGTACTTCTATCTCTATTTAAATTACACAAACTTATGTCTACTGTTTTTAAATTACACAGAAGACAGAGCGAAAAGCACATACATAAAGGCTCATCAGATATTGTTTCCTGGATATAAAAGGCTGCTGCTGTTTTGTTTCAGGGTCAAGCTGTTGCACAGCTCTGCTCGACCATGCCGAATGTCACTGTGTTTGGAACTGCTTCCCCCTTCAAGCACGAGGCCATCAAAGACTCGGTGACTCACCTGTTTGACAGAAACATCGACTATGTGCCAGAAGTGAAAAAGTAAGGAATCATTTTTTCAGTACCAGTGTCTCAGACATGTGACAAAAAAATCCATTCCTAATCCTTCTTTTTAAGTCGGCGATGACAATTGATATTGGAAATATTTGCAGCAGATGTTAGACAGCACATACATTGTTGTGTCACTGAAGACACAAGTTTATATAGTAATGCTAATCTGATGGTAGGAGCAGTATTGACTGCACGGATGGAGACATTACCCATAATCGAGTGTGGGACTGTGTGGCCATGGTCGCCATGGCAACATCTGGCGAGGGGGAGGGTGCATCTTTAGGGAGGAGTGCCCGTAGTGTCTAAATGCAGCAACCAGGAGAAGTTGATGTGACACGCATGTGCTGCAGCTAGTCCAATCAGGTCTTTCTTAAAAAATGTCATCTTACCATCTGTGTTTGAGGTTATAAAGCATTAAGAATTCCCTGCATCCCTTTCTTTTTTAATACCTTCTTCATGGAGTGGAGACTGCTAGCATCTATTGTAACAACTCACGTGTATTCTTCAGAGGGAACGGATGCTTTTTGAACCATTCTGACAGGTCTTAAGCTGATGTGACCATTTTTGGCCAAGCCCCTCGCATAGGCTGCCAAAGACGCAAACCACTGTCACAGAGCAGAATGCTTGTGGAATTATACCTGAGAATTTGGCTCCCAAAGTTTAAAGAGCCACCTAGGAGAAACATCCTTAGTCAATGGAGTGGCTAATGTTAAGAAATATCAAAATCAGGGAGGGCGAGCGAGAGATTATTAAGCCTTTCATCTGTGTGACCCCCGCATTCTTCTTGGGATCAGCCTGGAAAGTAAAATTAAATTGGTTTCAAGTCACACAGTCCACACAGGCCATGGGCATCACAAGACCACTAAGTCAAGCTACCACACAGCTCGCCCAGCCAATAGGAAAGCATTGGGATTTCTCGATCATAGCATGCTTCTCATGCCTGTTTAGCTTTTCCAGTGCATTTGTCTTTTTATTAAAAAAGAAGTAAAAGCAACTAAAGGCAGTTGTACAGCAGCAGCAGCAAGATAAATGTGATTCTGAGGAAGGTGTAATGGTATTCTTCCTCAGACTGTGTAACTGTTAATTTCTCATGATGACTCTAAGAAATGGATACATTGTTTCAGTGAGTGCATACTTAGGGATAAGGCTCTTTTATGACAAAAGTTGAAAAATGTGTGGTATGAGGGAAGTGTGTGGTTACTGTAGGTACAGTCTGCAGGCTGATTTTGCCGCATCCTGAGATGAGATGTTTCCCCTGCACTTTTATTAAACATTCTGGCCTCGGGTGCTGTGTGTGCTGGCTGCGCAGACAGCTCACAACGAGAATGAGAGAGGAGGCTAATGGAATTTTATGCATTCCCCAGGATCTCTCCAGAGGGGGTAGACATTGTCCTGGACTGCCTGTGTGGAGAGAACACTGGAAAAGGGCTGGGCCTCCTTAAGCCCCTGGGCACATACATCCTTTATGGTGGGTACAGCATCCCTGGGCCGTACATCCTCTATGGTGGGTAAAGCACCCCTGGGCCATGGGAAATATGTGTAAGCCCTGCCAGGGGGCCTTCAGGCAACATAATGAGCAACATTATTATTACTACTTGGCAGGGCCAATGACATAATCATTTTTACAGCACCTAATTTTTGTAGCAGCACCCCTGTTTGTCTCCCACAGTTTGTTGTGATAATTTTTTGTTGTGATAGCAGTTGAATGTGACCCTTTGTCCTCATGTTCTCAGGCTCGTCAAGCATGGTTACAGGAGAGACAAAAAGCTTCTTCAGCTTTGCTAAGTCTGTGAGTAACTGGCTCAGTTTTAATCCTACTAAAACTTTAAAAACCTGAAACAACATTGTGTTCCCATTCTGTGTACCAACAACAGCAATGCAGAGTTCTATTTAATTGTCCAAAAGCATTTTTTATATTTGAAACCTACATTTGTCTTGTAAGAACACTGTTAAAATGACAAATTTGAGTTGAAATACTTTTCAGTTTTGACAGTGAGGAGAATATTGCTGACAGTGTTGTCTTTTCCAGTGGTGGCAGGTGGAGAAGGTGAACCCAATTAAGCTTTATGAGGAGAACAAAGTCATGGCTGGCTTCTCGCTCCTGAACCTCCTCTTCAAGCAGGGAGGATGCAGCCAGGTGAAGAATGCAGTGCACAAACTCTTTTCCCTTTACAATGAGAAGAAGATAAAACCACGTGTGGACTCTCTATGGGCACTGGAGGAGGTAATACTTGCTTGGCGATAAGTAATTAAATGAAGTTATAGATCTCCAATGGATTCTGTTCAGTGATGATGCATAATGTCAGTAGATGGGATCTTTATTTTTATGTACTGAGTTTGGTAACATGCATTTGGTAAGAGCAGAAAATAGCCTTTTTTGGTTAACATACCCTGTGTCAAGATAACAGGTGACATGAAGCCTGATCAGAAGACAAATGTGTGCAGACCATCTGGGTTATGTCCAGTTGAGTCAGTGCCATGAGTGGCTGTCAGCTGTCAGCGATTAGAAGCGTTCCCCATCAGATGGAGGTGGGTGGGCTGTCCAACCTGGCTACATCTACCACTGTTGCTCTCGCCCACCTACCTCCAGTCAGCTCTGCACCACTCTGCTTTCGCTCCGCGGCTCACTGCTTTGCGGACAGAAGAAGAAATATTTTTGTTTGCAAATGTGGCATTTAAGGTTTAGCTTGTGACTGATGGGCTGTTTCCTGAGAAAGTTTGTGTTTGTTGGCAGCTTTCGTCATGCTCTCTAGTTTTCTGTTGTATTACTGCTGACACAGAGAACACAGGGAAATATCAGATCATGTCTGGTAACAGATGAGAAGAAATTGCTTGTTATGCTTAGATGATTGTGAATGGTTATGCATTTTTTTACTGACTGAATGCCTTTGTAGCTCAGTCATTAACAAGAGGGCCATTAATGAGCACAGCAAATATCCCTTAGTCAAGCACTTTATTGGAATGTATAGCTACTAATTATGTTAAAGTAAAAACTGTTGTGCTTACTCTGCACTGTAAGTGAATATTCATGCTGTTCAAATGGGATCCTCATGCAATCATATTGTACTCTTGCCCACTCACAAAACATTAATGGTCCAGTTAATCTCAAATGTGATAAACTACAACTCTGAGAACAGCTTTTTGTGCCAGTCAGTAATCATACATACAGTTGCGAACTAAATTTTGCACATATCAAATGCTCTTTACCCTTGAGAAATCAAGTGTTTTTTTTATTTCTGGCTTGTTTTGTTTGTCAGACTGGTATTTATCAACCCTATATCACCATGGCTGTCATGGCGTCGTATGTTTTTAGTGTTTTTGACAGTGTTGAATTTTTTAGGGTGGAACAGCATCATTGTTTTGCCTCGCCTTTCTAGAGCGTCCTATCTGGCAAGCTATTACACATTCACCCCTTATCTCTTTGCACCTCTGCGTGCACTCATAAATACTAGGACATTTGACATCCTGTGACTCACGCGTCGTCCCATTAGCGATGAAATATGCATTATGCTCTCACGAACGCCACTGTTTTGGTGTGGGCTGCGCGGTAGGGAAAACACTCCCCCTATTTTGGGTGATATTATTCAGTGGGCATATGCTTTTCGAGAGGAAAATTGCTGCCTGGAAGCGTGTGTAGGCATCAGCATTTGCAAGCATCGTGTTTCAGTGTCTCAGTAGAATTCTGTAGCATTTCTGTTGAGTTCTGCAATCCTGCTGCAGCAGGGGACCCTAGGTCAAATTACAGTTGCTGTCCTCTTTGTTCAAAGCCCTCTGGTTCAGTGTTTTTTAATGACCTTATCTGAGGTGATGTTCTACTCTAATGCCTCACTTAGGTATATGCAGTGGTGAAAAAGGGTGGTAAACAATGCATATTTTTAATATTAGCAATCATAAAAAGCCAAGTAAATACTGTTTCTCTATTTAAAACAACACTAAGCCGTTTTTTCAACCTTAAAATAATGATTCCAAAATCGTTTCAGTGATTCATCAACTTGCACCAGGATGAAGGGCACTTCTGAATTCACTTTGCCGCCCTCCATGGGCTATAATCACACTAAATATGGTTGGAGGAGCGGACTGCCTTTGTAGTTCTTCATTACACAATTCTGCTTCTAACCTGTAGGGCTACTGAAGACAAAAACAACTTAGTATTGCTTTAAAAATGTATGTAAACAGTTATAGTGATAGTGATCGAGCCTTGCTGTGATGTTTTGCAGAAATAATTGTTTTAATGAGAAATATTTTGGGCAACTATTGCTAGATCCATCAGGCTGATTAGATTGATCCAGAGAGCTGTGGAGGACTTGAATGCTAGTGCAGTGTGAGTGGTGTGTGTGGACTGATGGAAGGCAGTGCACACTGCATGTTTAATTGTCAGATCCATATAATCAAAAGTAATCACATCATGACTCTGAAAAACAATTAAATGAGGGGAGATGACTGTCAATACCCAGTCTTGGAAGTAAAGGTCATCCTCAATTTATGATGTGCATGAGTTTGCACTCCCACCACTTTACCACAATTAAAAGCCATCAGAAGGTCATACCCAGGGACATATTTCTCATACCCACATCTCTAAAACCAAGGCCAGCAAAGACTGGCTGAGAATCTGTTGGAGAGCTCAGTCATCGTCTGGCCCCGTGACTCAGCAGAATTGTTTTGCCTATTTAGGACATTGCTTAACAAGCCTATCAAGTCTCGGAAGTCTCAGGACAAATTGTGCCTTATCTGGCAGTGCCCAGCCAGATATAGATTTAGATTTCAGCAGCAATCACCAGGTTGATCTCCTTGGCCCAAAGTCAAATAGGACACAGCAGAAGCACTAAGTGTTGTTTTCTCAGACCAGCCAAACCGCATGCCCTCAGTCTAAATGCAAATGTTGCTGTAACACAGCTGTTGCCACATGGACTGTCATTTGGGGAATCCCTGTCTTTCGCTAGACACATGGGCAGAGCCCACCACTACCGCCTCGAGCACCACTTGATGAGATGAGAGTAGGAGAAAGAAGACTGGCAGAAGTGATACACTAGCACGCCACTGAGAAATGACATGAGCACCAGGCTGTAAGCGCGCCACTTGTTAAGAGTTTCTCTCTCAAAATCAGTGAACAAGTGATATCCAAAATGAGAAAAAAGAATAGAAATGTATTAAATGCTTAATGCTGCAGAGGCCCTATTGTCGGAAGTGACTTACTGTCAGGGTCAGGCACAAAATGAGTAAACCAGGTAATGTGGGGTGTAGCAAGATGGAGGAGTATTAATAATAATAGTAATAATAAAAAAATAAAAAATAAAAGAATAATAATAATAATAATAATAACAATAACAATAATAATAATAATAATAATAATAACAATAACGATAACAATAACAATAATAATAATAATAATTATTATTATTATTGTTGTTGTTGTTGTTGTTATTATTATTATTATTATTATTATATTTTTTGTAAAAACTTGTAATAATAATAACTAGTATAGTTTTACTATAGTACAGTACAGTTACAGTAGTTACCCATGCACATTACCAGATCTGCCCCAACACCCTAAGAACTTAATGATGGCTTACATTTTTTTAATCAATATTCTATTTGTATTTCTATTTTGTATATATATATACAGTATCTCATAAAAGTGAGTACATTCTTCACATTTCAGCAAAAGATGGGATATATCTTTTCAAGGGACAATATTACAAAAATGAAACTTATGGATATGTTTTTGAGTAGTTACTTTAAAGCTTGTGTAGCAGTATAGACTTACCCTCTGAAAATAATTTAATCCAATAATTTTCCTATACATAGCAGGCCACAAAATGAGTACATCCCACAGTGAACATGTCTAAATTGTGTCAAAATCATTAATATTTTGTGTGAACACTATTGTACTATAAACCACCAGAGCTGCACAGGTTGCTTTGTGATCTTTTTTCATTGCTCCTTGATGGCATTGCAGACCTAGCAGATGTTAGCAATGGTGCTCCTCCACCTCCTGCTTAAGGATGCCCCACAGGTCTCAATATGGTTCAGGTTTGGAGACATACTTGGCCACTCCATTACCTTCACTTCCAAATTCTTCAGGAAGGCAATGGTCATCTTGGAGTAGTTTTCAGGCTTTTTGTGTTTGAGCTTTACAAGAAGCTTTCCTTTGGGAGGGCAACCATGCAGACCGAGTCATGTATTTCACAAATTACACTTTAATAGCGATAATTTAAATAAAGGATATCAGCCGAATCACAGTCATGTCAAGTAAATCATCTTGCCGTTATGCTTTTATCCCACAGGGCTCCCAAAGCTATCCAGCGGTGCAATCATGTTGCCATGGATTTTTCACTTAAAGGCTTTCAGCCTGTTAGCAGAAGCTTGTATGTAAATAATCTCAGACTGCCACAGTGAAAAACCAACAGTGGCTGCTGTATTTCTCGTCTTATTACTTGTCTGAGGCAGCCTTCATCGCCACTCATTGAAGTGACAAGATAAGGAGGAATTAATACGCCGAGCCTTTCGCTGTTGCAATCATTTCAAACATGCTCACGATCAAGAGTCTTGTCATAACAACAGTTGCAAAAGGTTCAAGTGTGGCAATGACAATGAACAAACTAATGTAGGGGATCAGAGTAACATGTTAGAAATTATTTTCTGTGAGAGATGGAAAAAGGCAGTTGAAGCCTCTTTATCTCGGAGTGAGATAAAGCTAGCAGGGGTGAATCAGATTTAACTGTCTCTGTGGCTACCTGTTGCCGCGGGAGACAATAGAATGTCATTATTGGAGAGTGGTCTAAGCTGAGCTTATCCCTTTTCCCCTGTTACCCAAGGTGAAGATGACTATCTAGTTGCCAAATACAGTACCTGTATGGCCTTAGTCACCTCAGGGCATGTTGGGTAATGTAGTTTCATCTCTGTATGAGAGTGATGTAGGAAGAATCACTAGTGCCACTGACCTAGCAACAGAAAAAAATGCCCCCTTGTTTACAAATGTTTTCCTCTGAAAGGACCTAGCTTTCAAGTTGCCCCATTAGAGAGTAGGTGTTTTAGCTGTCTCCTGCTATTTGTGACATGACACACTCTGCAGAAAAAAAGGGCTATGTGGTCAGATGTTACCTTTTGCTTCACCTTTGACGACTGCCTTTGAAGGCCCAGGGTTTATTATGCAAACCAGTGCACACCCACATGGTGCTCCCAGCTACCCTCACGGGTCTCATGTGTAGAGTTGGGGCAATTTCATCAGTGGCAGAAAGCAGAGGAGCAGGGAAATGTCACAGAAATCTTCTCGCTGATCAAATCACTGGGCACCGCAGGACCACTGGGCTGGCTTAGCACACGTGCCAGGGTGCGGCGTTCGTGGGAAAAAAAAAAACGCAATTGAAAAAGCTCTGCACAGGGACAAAGGAGCGGGATCTAAATTTGGCTGTGCTGACTCACAGAGGGACTGTGTGTTTTTTTTTTTTTTTCTCGTCCAGATTTGTACGGCAGTGGGCTGCACAGATAGGGGTTTGTCGGCACAGAAAGACAAGCAGGGGAGGGCTTCTGTTGAGACAGGTGTTGTCAGCATGTGGACTGCTTGCAGAACCCAGTGCAGCATCTTCTCCACCACTTTACACACACACACACACACACACACACACACACACACACACACACACACACACACACATGCACACTCACACATCTCTGCTTTGCTGATAGTCTGAGGCTGGAAGCTGTCAAGCCAAGTCTGATTTAGAGCATCTGACCTAGGCCCATTAAACCTTGCTCCCGCGAGCCAGCC
The DNA here is from genome assembly GCA_027475355.1 of Coilia nasus. NCBI lineage: Eukaryota > Metazoa > Chordata > Actinopteri > Clupeiformes > Engraulidae > Coilia > Coilia nasus. The sequence continues at coordinate 25,239,500 of CM050207.1, forward strand.
ACCTCAGGCCTGCGTCACAGGTTCCACGAGGTGTAAACAACCTTGGCTGGATTCTACAGACTCATGGTAAGGGAGCGTTGAATGCAGGATAGAATCTCATGAAATATACTACAGGCAGTATGTGAAACAATATGTGTGATTCTGTTTAATGAGGCACCACAGTGTAGTGGTCTTACACAGTGTATGTTAACACTGAAAACTTCTGACAGATCACACAGACAAAATGATTCTCTGTATGCCTAACTAATGCAGGCTTCTAGTTATGTTTTGATTCCACTACCACTAGCATCAACAGTTCAGACCTACCAAATACAGTATTTATTTATTTATTTATTTATTTATTTATTTATTTATTTATTTATTTATTTATTTATTTATTTGCGAGGCAAAGACCAGCAGTTCAGTTTCACATCATTAACTGTGGTGGTAGAATTAGTGATAAACAACTGTACATTGCCATTGTTTTCAGTTGCAATCGCTGCTGACATTCCCACCATGGTGATGCCATACGTTGCACAGTTGCCATGGGAACTGGGGGCCTTTGCTAATAAATATGCCAGTGTTTCTTGACCTCTTCGCACACAGCCGTGCAGAGCCACTAACTCCAGGGAGAGAGAGAGAGGGAGACAGAGAAAAAGACAGAGAGAGAAAGACACAGAGAGAAAATCAGACAGAAAGAGAAAGTGATGCAGAAAGAGTAAGGCCCAGGGTCATTTAAATGTCCACTGACTGGAGCAGCTGACAGGCGGCTATAACACGCCCGTCTCCCCAATGAGGGCTGCCATTTATGTGCTTCACAGTCATGGTCCATGGCAGCACCCCTGCAGCCCAGCTCTTCACACCACTTTTTCACTTTTCCCGTAACTCATTTTGATTTGTTCTGACCCCATGGGTTCTTGCCTCAGCATTTTGCTTAAATGAGCGTGTTACATGCTGAATTAATGTTAGCAGCTGTTACACTGGGTTTATGGCCAGCTTGCTGATTTAATTGTTCCACACCTGGTAAGACTAGGAGATGTTAATGAGCTTATTAACACAGCATTCTGGCATGAGTCATTTGTGTTGTTCCTAGTCTAGTCCGTGAAGGATCTACTTGATGCAAAGGTATTTTTTCATAATCAGATGTGAAACATTAATGTTAAGATTAATGTTATAGTTTTTTCTTCTTAGTTGCCTAGCATTGAAATATCTTTTAAATAAAAAATGCCCTGAAGATTGTATGGTTATATGTGTATCTCGGTTGCTTAGATTAATTTTGTTTGCGTCTGTGTTTTGGTTGTTTGTGCGACCAGTACCAATATCTCATTTCCCTTTACTATTGTTATTAAACCATCACAGCGCTGCTAGGCTTAACTGCATCAGGCAATTTAATTCTCCAGCAGAAAATGAATAGAGTTGTTTTTCTCATACACTCAAACATTTATTGTTTTGCACAGAGCAGTTTTTATTCAGACCACATTCCATTTTATCTGGAGGGTTGTTAATGCAAGCAGGTATGGAAAGTGAATCAAAGTGTTGGTCTTTAGCATAAAAACCCCTAAAGTAAATAATAAATGAAAATCTTAGCAGAAAATGTTGATAGTGTACAGAAAATCCAACACATTCCTACATACCAACTTGGTATAAGCTTGATTTGTTATTTGCCTTGTATGCTTATGATGTTAGGAAGGTTGTTCTGCTCAGGCCAATTCATGATAATGTATTTTAGTAGTAAGCATGCATGTTCTGAGTTATTTTTAGCCTCTGTCGTGAATGCATGGCTTATCATAAAAATTTACATGGGAAGAGACAACTCTGTTGGAGTCTAAATCCATTGTCAGCTTTCAAGGTTAGGATATGATGAGCAGTTCAGTACACTCTGCAGAACATGGACAAGCCTTAAAATAAAATGGATGTCAGCATGCATTTAGAAATAGTTTAGATCAACCAACATGAGCAAGCAAGTTCTCTGCTTTATTTAAAGACAGTTGTCAGGTTTGTGTTTATGATCTTGTGCAAAATATAACTAATGTAATCGTACATATTATATTATCAGCATTTTGTGTTCTGTTTTGTTTTGTTAACTTCTGCAAGAAGTATTACAATTGTATCTTAGATACTGATTTATCAGACACATATCTGCTGGTGTTAATTTCAACCCAGTCCGTCTCCATCTGGGCTTCATTAGTGTCGGCTTTAACAAAGTTAACTGACATCTGTGAGGTCTCCATTGGCACATAGTACCAGTGCTCATGGCGGTGTGAAATTATGAAGTCTTAGTCTTAGATAGGGTTCACATTGGCCAAGGAATTCACATTGGCCAGGACGTCTATCAAACATTACATTCCAGTGAATTGGCTGCTTGGCTCAAACTGCTTCTTGTGCCTCTTGTGTCTATCGTGCACTTTTTTTTCATTGTATTTTTTTTATACCTTGAGTTATGAGGTCCGCGACCATGAACTTACACACTTCTCAGTTAGTTTCTTCACACTAGAGCACAAATTACATTTGCCTTTTTTCAACAAGCTTTGGCAGAGCAGATGGCAATATTCCCTGAAAGCATGATGTACTAGGCCAGAGAGCAAGGGGCTGAATGCCAGGAGTCTGGCGCCTGCAGGGAGAAGCAGCAGGGGGACTTAAGCCATCTCCTGCCGTACACCACACACCATATACCACACACCACACACCACACACCATACACCATACACCACACACCATATACCACACACCATACACTACACACCATACACCACACACCATACACCACACACCATACACCACACACCACATACCACACACCATACACTACACACCACACACCACACACCATACACCACACACCATACACCACACACCACACACCATACACCACACACCACATACCACACACCATACACTACACACCACACACCACACACCATACACCACACACCATATACCACACACCATACACCACACACCATACACCACACACCACATACCACACACCATACACTACACACCACACACCACACACCACACACCATACACCACACACCATATACCACACACCATACACCACACACCATATACCACACACCATACAGCAAACACCATTTACCACACACCATACAGCAAACACCACACACCACACACCATACACCACACACCATACACCACACACCATACACTACACACCATACAGCAAACACCATTTACCACACACCATACAGCAAACACCATATACCACACACCATACACTACACACCATATACCACACACCATACACCACACACCATACACCACACACCATACACTACACACCATACAGCAAACACCATTTACCACACACCATACAGCAAACACCATATACCACACACCATACACTACACACCATATACCACATACCATATACCACACATCTTAGATTCTCCCTCAACACTCTGCCATACACCACACACCATACACAACACACCATACACTACACACCATATACCACACACCATACACCACACACCATATACCACACATCATACACCACACACCATACACCACACACCACACAATATACCACACACCATACACCACACAGCATATACCACACATCATACACCATATACCACACATCATACACTACACACCATATACCACACACCATACACCATATACCACACAGCATACACTACACACCATACACCACACAATATATCACACATCATACACCACACCCCATACACCATATACCACACACCATACACCACACACCACATACCATACACCGCACACTATACACCACACACCATATACCACACATCATACACTATACACCATATACCACACACCATATACCACACACCATACACCACACACCATGCACCATATACTATACACCATAAACCACACACCACACACCATATACCACACATCTTAGATTCTCCTCAACACTCTGCTATACACCACATGCCATATACCATACACCACACACTATACACCACACACCATATACCACACATCATACACTACACACCACACACCATATACCACACACTGTACACCACACACCATATACCACACACCATATGCCACACATCTTAGATTCTCCCTCAACACTCTGCCATACACCACACACCATACACTACACACCATACACCACATACCATACACCAAACACCATACACAACACACCATACACTACACACCATATACCACACACCATACACCTCACACAATATACCACACAATATATACCACACACTATACACCAAACACTATACACAACACACCATACACTACACACCATATACCACATACCATACACCACACACCATACAGCACACACAATATACTATACACCATACACCACACACCACATACCATACACTACACACCATACACCATATACCACACATCATACACCACACACCATAGAATATACCACACACCATACACCACACACCATATACCACACACCATACACCACACACCACATACCATACACTACACACCATATACCACACACCACACACCATGCACCATATACCACACACCATACACTATACACCACACACCAAACCCCATACACCAAACACCACACACCATATACCACACACCACACACCACACACCATATACCACACATCTTAGATTCTCCCTCAACACTCTGCCATACACCACACGCCATATACCATACACCACACACTGTACACCACACACCACATACCACACACCATATACCACACACCATACAGCACACACCATGCACCATATACCACACACCATACACCACACACCATACACCACACACCACACACCATACACCACACACCACACACCATATACCACACATCTTAGATTCTCCCTCAAGACTGCCATACACCACACGTCATATACCATACACCACACACTGTACACCACATTCCACACACCACACACCATATACCACACACCATACAGCACACACCACGCACCATATACCACACACCATACACTATACACCACACACCATACACCACACACCACATGCCAAACACCATATACCATACACTACACACCATATACCACACACCACACACTACACACCATATACCACACATCTTAGATTCTCCCTCAAGACTGCCATACACCACACGCCATATACCATACACCACACACCATACACCACACGCCATATACCATACACCACACACTGTACACCACACACCATATACCACACACGATACACTACACACCATACACCACACGCCATATACCATACACCACGCACCATATACCACACACCATACACCACACACCACGCACCATATACCACACACCATACACTATACACCTCACACTACACACCACACACCATACACCATACACCAAACACCATACACCACACACCATATACCACACACCATACACCACACACCATATACCACACATTGCTTGCATACAGTCAAGTATCTTCCATATATACAAACAGATGTTCCCCAAGCGTACAAATAGCAATAAACTAGAGGCGGGCCGTTATCGGCGTTAACGTGCTGCGTTAACGCGAGACTCTTATCGCGCGATAAAAAAAATATCGCCGTTAATCTATTCTCAAAGTTGGGTTGGGAGCTGGGTCTATACTACACAAACTATGATGACTTTCACCAAAGATCTTAGATTCTACAAAGATAAGCCAACATAATACGTTACTATGGGACCAAAATGCCAACAAATTCCTATTTCGAACTCTTAGAAAATAATTTAGTGTGTCTGTAAAGCGAGCTAGCAAGCTAACGAACTAGCTCTAGCTCATTCAAGTGAATAGTAGTAACTATAACAACATCATGTGCTAAACGCTAACAGCGATTGGGCTCACCTTGAATTTAATACATTGCTGTAGCCCTATAACTTTATATTACTTTGTCTGCTTACACTATAACCAGTAACAGTATCTAGGTGGGTGTTAGTGACAGCTTTCAATTCAAAACATTACGTTAGCGTAGTTCGCTAGCGTTAGCGCGCTAACAACCACATAGTAAGTGGTTGCTGCCTGACCTGAAATAAAGCTAATTTTCTCAAAATCCAAACAGTAACAACTTACACTATTAGGCTTGAAATTATTACAAATAGTTGCAGATTGTGACACATGATTCCAAAAAACCCTTAACAACTCCAGAAAAACGTAATGACCAATTTATTAGTTAAACTCCACATGTGTCCCATTCATTTCAGTAAAACGAACCTAGAATCTGCTCTGCACTGCATAAAGGGGGATTCCCCCCTCCCCCTTGCGAAAATAGAACACGGAAGCAAACGGCTCCCTTCCTCAACACTTTCTGCTTTCACCTTGATATTTTAGCGCGGATGTATACCCTACCTCTATATTTTAATGCGGATGTATACTTAGCCGAATTGTACTGAAGGGGACTCCTGCCACAACTGTCCCATGCGAGAGACTTTTTTTCTTTAGCAGGCCATATTGTGCAGAAAAGGAGATCTACTTTGCCACCAGAAAATGTGAACAAGCTGGTCTGCCTAAGTGACTGGTGGAAGAAGGAGAAATAGAGCTTGGACTGATTGACACAAAGCTACTGACTGTAAACAGTTCATCACAACTTCTTATGTAGGCTTACAGTTCAAAATCCATGTTTCATGTTTCATTTAGTTCATGTTTAACTAAATAAACAGCTAGTAAACAAAAGTACATTTTATTGAACATGATTTATTTCCATCACCAAGTATCAAAGTAGAACAGCTTTTTCAAGCAGTTAGTGATGCATTTTGGAAACAGGAGATGAGCCCCTGGTCTACTGTGCCACCTGGCTTAAGAAACCCGTTCTCAAAGACTTACTTCTAGTCATTATTTAGGTAGCACACATTCTGAATGCCTTCAGCAGAATTCAAATGAGCCATTTTAATCTAGATTAATCTAGATTAATTTTATGATTAATCTAGATTAATCTAGATTAAAAAAATTAATCTATGCCCACCACTACAATAAACATAACAATAAATATTAATAAAAAGGTACAGGCTTTTCTACATGCACACTTAGCTAGTAATGCTATTGTAAAGATAAACCCATGCCCTTTTACATTATAAAAAGACCCACAATAGAAGTTCGGGACTCTTTTACATATGGAGGGCTTTGTTATCTGCTTCTGTACTGTAGGTTCATCCACTGCCACACTTTGGGTAATGCAGCAATATGCCAAAGGCCTCACAGTGCACACACAGTGCATTTATCACTGTGAGAAAGGCATGCACTTCCACAAAAGCACAGCTCAAGTGTTCCTCAAACTAGGAGTCAGAATCACTTTACTGATGGCCTTGACACACTGGTTCCTGCCATGTATCATTCTCTCCCCTTTGCCTCTACTCTTCCACCAATGCTGACTGGCATTCAACCACTGTCCTACTTTTTGTGGTGTTGAATTGTTTCTGCCCAAGTGCCTGGGTTGTGTAATGTTTATTAAATATGTGAATGGAGGACATGACACAAAGGGGCACATTCATTTAGAGCTCATAGTGAATGAGATGAAGCCGCACATTAGTGGCAAGTAGCCACTGAGTAATCGTGCGTGAAGAAATAGAAGGGTGACTGTTAAATGGTGCTGCAAATAAGGCTTGGTTTTTTCTCACCCTCATTCATATCTGCCTCTCCCACTGCTCTGGTAAATGTGTCATTAGTTAAACCACTTGTTATTGTTTTGCTATTTAAGGTTTGAAGTAGGGAAAAAAGAATGAGTCCATGTTACTACGCCATGTTCTCTGAGCATACACCAACCATTGGCCGTGATTTCCCAGAGCTGGAGTGTAAGTCAGGAGCATCCTCTGGTTTTATGCATGAGTTCCCCTCTCAGTACCTTTCACAGCCTTTGAAAAGGGTTGGATCCTAAATCTGCAATAACAAGTCATTAGAAAGTAATGTGAGCTGTGGTGAAATGAGAGAGATATTTCAGTGTGTGAAATTATGGTGCAGAGCTCTCTCTCTCTCTCTCTCTCTCTCTCTCTCTCTCTCTCTCTCTCTCTCGTTATGGTAGTGGTCTTTTAAATTATCATCTTTAGATTCCCATGACAACACCCCTGCATTAAGTGTGTATGCATGGTTTATCTGTGTATACTGTAACACTGGCACTCAAATCTGCCATTTTGAGAACGTGCCTGTTGACTGAGAATTTGTCCTTGACTTTCATTGTGCTGTTTGCCAGAATGATGTAAAAACACTGCCTGTGACAATTCTGTCTGGTTTTCTGTCTAGCTTTTGAGAATCTCATTCAACAGCCCTGGACTCTTCGGTGCAAGACAAGCCATTGACATGCATTTACACTGTCTGCTCTCTGGTTTTGTGGTTCAAGCAGTTTTGTGGCCCACTAATTAAAAGGGGCCTTTTTATTTCTCATACAATATCTGCTATATTAAGGACTTGGGTCACCCCCATCCCCCTGTATGTTTTTTTTTTTTTTTGCTTTAAATGTCTCTATGCCAGACATAAACGAACAAAGGTACTCTTACCTGATTTTTGCTTGTTACCAGGAATTGTAAGCAGAGCTCTGTATATTTAATTTAAAACAGATAGTGTGTTATGACTTATGTGACTCCTGTGTATGTGTTCCACAGATATGCTTCCTAGATGACATGGAGCATGAGATCAGATGCTGCAGTCATGTGAAGCTATTTGGGTGGTGGCAGCGGTAGAGATGAAGTAGACAGTTTTTGCATTTGATTGTGCTCATGTTGCTTATGCGTGGCAATCACAGTGGGCCCATTCTGCAACAATCAGACGGCACTGATAGCTCAGCCAGCCTCTGAAATACAGACGAGGGCAGGCCGCTCAGGGTTGTCGGCAGTTCGAGATGCAGTAGTTGTTGCAGTGATTGATGCGAGTGTAACCTTAGAGACAGGGAGCCTTGGAGATTGATCAAGACAACACTGCACACCAAGATAGGGCCCCAGAGCTACGTGAAGTGCATGAAAGTTAAATGCAGAGTTGAGTGGCATACTGCTCAGGGACTGCTGTTGCTTTGGAAAACTCAAGATAAGGAGCGATGGCAGGCAGTGTACAGCATATTGTGTGGAGCAGAGATTGAGTGCTCTAGGCATGGTTGCCAATAATAATTTTCCAATAAATCTGTAATACGATTCATTTATTCTAACCCTTAAGTGGTACTTTAGTGATTTCAGTGCTCGTATTGCCCCTTAATTCACCCCTTAACCTGGACAGCCATCATCTGTAATGCAGTTTTAGACTGATGATATTGTTTTGGACAGAATCAATAAAATATGGCAGACACAAATAACTTTAACATTTGCAAATTCATTAACAAGTCATTAACATATTCAGCCCCTGGCAGTCCCTGGCAGGCGACCACTAGATGTGTGTACAAAATTGTATGCGTTTTCCTGAATAGGAAGTGGCTAAAAAACAAGTTTGTGAGAGGAAGCAAGAAAGAAAGATGAAGAAGGAAGAATAATCTTTCGAATAGCAGTAGGACTTTACACCTCTGCTGCCGGCCACAGTTGGCACCTTCGGTGCTCGGACCCCTCCCCTAAAAAAGGTATAGACAGAATCTTCACTCTAGTACTCACTTTAGACATATTTCTCAGCAGGAATCCCTCCTCATCACTGAAGTATCAGAATGTCCCATTCCATGACCACAATGGAAATATTTAAAAAAATTAGTAAATTATTGAAGGAGATGCATTACAAGACCAGAATGCAGATAACACTGATGCTCCAGGGATGTCTTCATATGCTGTAAGCATACGATAGATGTTATCATTTAGAGTTAGAGTTAGATTATTTAGAGTTAGTTTTGGTAACTGGTGTGTGCCTGATACCTGGCATTGCTCTGTCAAGTGTATGGTGCCTTGAGCATTTTGAGGGATGAGTGTTGGCTGCCTTTTGCAACACAAAGCAGACAACAAGCTCAGGCCCCAGACACTGACAGTGGTCTAATCATTGGTGTGTGGGCGGCTGATAATCTTCCGCTGGCCTGACTATGCTTTTGTCTGTGTGTAGTCATTAGTTTTCTCTCTGGGAACAATTCAAGCTCTACCTTCCACCTCCTTGTGTTGTTTGTTGACCCTGTCTTGATTTGCGTGTTTTTTTATCTGCTTTTTAATGAATAAGTGTTCCTAAAAGACTGGAGGCTTTATAATTATACCAGTTTACAATTTGTACGAACATATCTAATCACTCTAGTATCTTTCTAGTATTTCAGCTTCAGCATTTTAATTTCTAAGTTGTAGTTGTAGTAACTGTAGATTATGTGATTGAGGGGAACCAAAACAGATTTCTAAATGTGCCTTCAGATCTCTGAAGTCATATCAAAGTCTTATTTTTGCCCCTACTAAAATATAGACATTAACCTGGTTCCTTCAAATAGTTTTTTTTTCAAATTCATGTGAAAGATTGGTGTCCTAATGTGTATAGCCATTTGAAGGGGCTCAGGGTATATATTATGAAGCACACAGTAAAATGAGAACACAGCGTTAGCATGGCTGCCATTAGTCTCATTGTGTGAAATGTGTCAGCTCTGCTGTGACACAGTAGCATTATAATCCTCTGTAGAGTAGTTTTTTTTTACTTCACCTCTCTAGTTCAGAAAGTCACAGTCAAACACCAAACCTAGTTGTTTATTTTGTCCAACGATTTCTTTTAGCTGTTACATAAGCCATGTTGGAGTTTCTGTCTGTTTGAAAGAGATACAAGAGCTTTCTACCTCATTAGCCTCTCACATCAGCGGGCAGTCTTGCCTTTGCTTCACTCATTGTACACACAACTCCACTGCCACCCACTGTGCACTTTGAAGCATTGCACCAGTTAACAGCTTGATCATACTGTCCTCAAACTACATGCCTATTAAAATTCACCATGATTGCATCATCAAAATACACCATGGTTGTGTTACACGTGGGACCTTTAGGGCTTGCACTGTAGGGGGTGCAAGGGATGTGGGTGTTCCTGTGCTCAAAATAAAATTATATTGTATGAGTTAAGCCTGTGGGAAACTCTCTGTGTATGTTCAGAAGCTGTGTTACTTTAACAAAGAAATAGGTGTGGCTACAGTAAGTAATAGCACCGTGAACTTTGTCCTGTTTCTTGGTCCTGTTCTTATTGAAATATTGCCATTGCACACTTCACATTACAGTGCAACCTTTCAATTTCTGAATTAATGTTGGTTTAGAGTGCCTTAGCATTTAACAAAAATATTGAAAAACAGCTTGCATTGTGAAAAATGGAGAGATCATAAACGGCACCTGGAGAAGACAAGATTCTCTAATCATCTGTAGATTCTGAGACTAGCAATGACTAAAGTACACACACCTAGTGTTTCCCTTTACAGACCCAAACTGCCATAGAAAATAACTGTAAAAAGGGGCCTTGCCAGACAGGGTCATTTTTTGGTTATTTTTTCTACTTGTAAAATGGTGTTCTGTGTGTTTGATTCGCAGGTAAAAGAGGCTATGCAGAGGATCCATGACAGAGGCAACATAGGCAAGCTTATCTTGGATGTGGAGAAGTCCCCTACACCTCTGGTGACTGAGTGTATTCATTCATTTTACAGAAACACACACAGAAAAATAAAAAATGCCTTGAACCAATAGCATTTGCTGTGATTTCTCTCCATTATGATTTCTATGTGAAAATTAGAAGGTTGTCACCATTCTTGAAATGTCATCTCTGAAGGGGCAAGGCCACTTGGCCTTCATTGGGGCATATGTGGCGTGGGTCATCAAGGCCAGTGTGTAATGTACAGCACACATAATGTATTAACGCCTGAGAGACCCAGTTTCACTGATTGGATAGATTCGTTAATGTCTTGTAAAACAAACAAAGAAACTTTAAAATGTTTTGAGCCAGAAATATGTTGCTGTGATCCTTCATCATAATTTCAAAAAGAATATTGGAAAGTTGGTCCTGTCAACAGTTAGCTAGTACAGCTGTGCGGAGCTGCTTCCTAAATAAGAAAATAGCAGCTTGTGCAAAAGGGGCTACAGAGGACAGAGTCAGGTGACAGGGAACACGCTATCCCCATGGAGCAAATAAGAGGTTTCCATAGAAACGTCTCGGGCTGGGGGATCTCAAGGGGGAGCATATGCAAAGATAAATGTGAACACAATCATTGTTTTATAATCTCTCATATAGATTTGAGCAATTTCCAGTGGGAATTAGATAGGCCAGCTGCAGGAACACAGGCAATAACATCTGCAGACATGCATCTTCGTTTACGGGTGACACACAGCTAAGGGAAATATTGATGTTTGAGTACAGTTGTATGCTGTATAACAAGTGTTAAGTCTCTCTCTCTCTTTCTCTCTCTCTCTCTCTCGTTGTCTCTCTTTCTCTCTCTTTCTCTCTCTCTATCCATCTGTTTCTCTCCGTCTGTCTCTCTCCATCACTGAGAGAGAGACACTCTTTCTCTGTCTCTCTCCATCACTGTCTCTCTGCCTGACTCTCTTTCTCTTTCTATCCATCAGTGCTTTAAAATGGAAATGTCACCAGGCTCTTCTCAGCAGGTGCTTGCTGCTGATAACTCCCCTTTACCTCTCCCTCTTGCGGTACTGTAGATGGCCAATGACAGCACAGAGACCAGCGAGGCAGGCGAGGACGAGGAGGAGCACGAGGGGGACAATGACAACAAGGAGCGCATGCCCTTCATCCAGTGAGCCCTTCAGCACTACACTGGGAGCAGTCAAGCACCAGTGGAACCAGAGACTACTCCAGGACCTGAACTACACTCCTGTCAATCCATGCTGTTGTACAGTGTATGAGTGTGTGTGTGTGTGTGTGTGTGTGTGTGTGTGTGTGTGTGTGTGTGTGCGTGTGTGTAAGCGCACGCTTGTGCATGTGTGTGTGTGTGTGTGTGTGTGCTCGTGTAGTAGTTGCATTGTCGACCAGTTTCAACAACATGTGACATGTTTGAAAGTAAGAGTTATGAGAAGAGTTTAAAAAAACACAAACGTTTTAACAAAAGTGCCATTCTCCAATGCAGTGTTGAAATATATTTGTGTTGTGTTTGTGTGGTTATCCGTTTTGTTGAGGTCTGTGGTGTGCACCGGTTAGAGGTTTGGATCTTAATTATATCAAAGTGAATGAGTTTCCAAGTGAATAGAAATAGTATAATGAACATCTTTTAAAATATGTCAGGGGAAGGATGACAGTACTGTTTGACTCCAATGTGATGATTGTGAAATGCCTATCGCAAATACAAATGACCTGATGTGACATAGGAACCTGCAGTTTGTTTATGCATCACAGTATTTACCATTACATTTTGTCATGTTACACTTAACATTTGATCTACTTCATCCTGCAGTAGTGCCTTTGTGTTGTCTTTGAGATGTATATTTCCCTCTTTCCCTCTATGCCTCACTATCCAGTACAGCCTTAATTTACATAGGTACACTGTATTTCATGTGTGTGTGTGTGTTTTTATTGTGGTTATTTTTTCTGTGTCATTGGAAGCTTTTTTGATTAGCTTATGTTAAAGGGCAACCTCCTGGCCTCATTCTTTGTTGAGATGCAGCAAATGGGGACGGCAGTGAGTGATTGTCTTCGTTCCTTTGCACTGTGGCATGTGTGTGATAAGACGTGTCATGTTTACTGTACCCTCTGGTGCCTGTGCAAGTAGTGCCACACAGAAATGGCCTGCGCCATTTTCACATTGTGACAAGCTCATGGAAACCTGCTAGAACATTCCGCTGGTGTAAAGCAGAGTATTTTTATCTACTAAGTCAGCTCTATTTGTGCAAGACCTGCCGTCTGCAAGGTCTGTATGGAATACACAGGCCATTCAGATATATGCAGTGTATTTCAGTGTTCCTTAGTAAGGTTCACACTGTAAGTTCAGTAAAACATGAACATCACAACCTTGTAATGTAGTGAAGTTCACCTACTATTTAGATTTATTTACTAAGGTCTAGGATTACCTCAGATATGTAGAATCACAAGAGTAAACTGCTATCTATTTTGTTGAAAAGGTTCTGTTTCTACACAATGAATTTGAAATTAGGAACAATTTGAATGACTTTTAAATCACCCTTTAAACAAACCACATTTGTTTTAAATCAGTTACAAATGAACTCAGACCTTAGAGCAATTAAAAGATCAGTAGTTATCAAATAGGCTTCAGGTCCAAAGGTGCAGATGAAGGTAAAGTTCATAGCGTAGAAGTATGTGAGTGTATCTTTGCTCTGTTTGCTTTGGTGTAGTGCTGTAGGCATATCTTCTGTTTGTGCAAGACAGTGAAAGTGTGTGAGATTTGTTTTGTCGGATTGAGTAATCCATTTGCCTTAAAAAAAAATACAATTAGCCCTGTATGGCTATTCCATAGGAAGTGTCTGGTTGAGGATAGATGAGACAAAAAACAGTCAAATGTCTGTGTTATTCTTGACTTGTGTTCTGCCTTACATATATTTGTAGACATCCTCTTCTTTTCACCTCAATAAATGGATCCGCACAGCACACAAGGCACATCATAGTGTTTTATTGTTATTATAGTGTGTGTGACGCAACCTTGGAGACAATTAGCTTAAAGATACAGTATTTCCTTTCCCAGCATGCATTGTGTATGTTTAGTTCGCAGACATTATACACTCTGAGACAGCTGTGGTAATTGCAGGAGTGGGAATGTTAAAAACAGTGGAAGTTAAGAGTACGCGCACATCCAAAAGCTGCAGGTGCAGGGTAAAAAGTTCCACAAATTAACAAAAAGGATTACCCGCACACTGCTACTGATGCTCCCAGTGATTTTATTTTAACAACGTTTCAACCTTTACGGTCGAGGTTTGACCTGACGAAGACCGTAAAGGTCGAAACGTTGTTAAAATAAAATCACTGGGAGCATCAGTAGCAGTGTGCGGGTAATCCTTTTTGTTAATATTAAAAACAGGTCTTGGCCCTGTGCCCCCTGATTTATCTTATTTTTCCTCCCCACCCAGCAAAAACTTAATCGATGACCTTTCTCCCTCATAAAATATTCATTTTATTCTGGATTGCAGTTGATTACATTTGAATCTCAATGGTGGCCAGCATTTTGGGCAGGGGTTCAATAAATAACACCGAATGACTCAGCCTTAGCCAGTGATGTGTGTTAACCAAATCGCTTCTGTGGTTTGAGGTGCCATGAATTTCATGCTGTAAAACTACTCTGTCTTTGTCAGCATAACTAATACCACTACATTACACATACATTATATTTTCACAAATTTAAGTGAAGGCTCACATAAACTCTAAAGCTTTAGTATTCATTATGTCATAGAGTAAAGGCGCTGAAAAGTTCCTTTAGTCTCCTTGTTTTGTCAGACGCTCTTTGCACACCTCCCTCCTTCCAAATCATAACATGGCATGCTAAAAATAGCCTTCTCTACAGGAACACGGAGGTCGACCTCCACAGCAAATATGTTTTTAGTAAAGTACCTGAAAGAAGAAACCATATACAGTATAAGTATCATAAGAATGTTTCTTTTAAAAGACTGACACGTATGCACTTAATGATGGAATAGCTCAATTATTAATGCAAGTAAATGGGATAAGAAACTGTGAACACTAATAATGTTATGGAAAATTACCATAAAAATGTCTAGTCTATGGGTAAATGTAACAATTTTATTTCCCAAACAGCAGCACCATTATGCGCTTTTTATGTTATAGTTCATGGACATAGTGATTACGTGGCTTAGCTTGGTATATTCAATGGTACGTTGGACCAGCACAGTTATAGTGTCTTTGCTATATTTTGGAACCACAGCTCAGTGGAGGTTCCTGTGACTGCACCAAGTGGCCATATATATATCACAGTGTTACAAAATAGAGTTTAGAGCTGGAGAGAGCTGACCGATGTGTCTGTTTACTGTACTTGAACATCATGTAACACGGTGGCAGTCAATGAATTTGAAGCTTGTTTGGGCAATGAATGGGGGGAAAACTACTAAATGAGCGGCACCCTAGTGCAGGTAAATATTTATGAATGGGCAGAAACAGGGCGATGATTGTTCTCCCATCGTCCCAGGTATTCTAATCCTTCTTGATGTCTCAAGGGGGCACACACACAGGCCCTGCCCTGTGAGCCAATGAGATGCCAGACCTTTGCTGTGCAAACCTGCAGCCCCCTATTTGGAGAGCCGTGCACAGTGCCCGTGTTTGGAGAGCGGAGCGTCTACGGGTGTCGGGGAGCTTCTTTCAGAGGTATATAGTCAGCTCCTCTTGTGGTGCCGGACTCTGATGACTGCAGCGATGGCGCACCCCAAGCTTCTACTCCTCCTGGTCCTCTGCACAGCCCTGCTCAGGCACGGGGATGGCAGGCCCGCCCGCTCCAGGAAACAAGCCCCAGGTCGGCAGAGAGGTAACACACACGACACCGTATAGGTAGGACAGACACACTCTCGGGTGGGTGCCAAGGATAGGTTTTAAGGCTAGTACCCACATTTACACATTTCCTGAGAATCAAACCGAACTTTTAGTGCTGTGTGAGTTCATTTTCTTTTGTTATTGTCCTGTTTTTTATGTATTTATTTTTTTCAGCAGATGAAGAGGATATGAAGGCACAGATAGACAAGTTGTGGCAAGAAGTAAACTCTCTTAAGGAGATGCAAGCTCTACAAACAGGTGAGTGATCATGTAGCATCCTTTTTGAAAGTCGAAACCATAGGTCTACATTCTTGTTTTTGTTGCTTTTTAAAAAAAAAGTGTTGTATTCATAATATTGCAAAGTTGATAAGATACAGTATAATGAAGTATATCAAACTCCCTCAGTGAACAACCAGCATTTACTGTTAAACTTTACATAGGCTTTTACAGATTACCTTTTACAAATGTGTGCACATTGGGACAGCTTTGTGTTCCCAAAGCCGAAGGGGTGAACAATGTCATGGGCTTAACATGAAGAACTGACTGCAACATAACCCTTACATTTACTGTGAGTCGCGTCTTCAAGAATACACTGAACACAATTTAAATGAAGTCAACATGTGTTGAGTTGAGGGGTTGAACGTCGTTGAGTTACTTTAAACGTCCACCAGAGGTCGCCACCAATCCTAAAGCCCCGGAGCTCCAGACCCATAAATAAGGAAAGACCAAGTTCATTCTGCATTTCTGTGACATCTGAAATATTACAAAAAAATTTCCCTGTAATCTGTCGTATTGTGTAGATCTTTACATTATTCTAAATAATAGTAAGTTTCAATACTTCAGCACTTAAACACAGATAGCATGCAGTGCAATTTGTTTTCTTCTCAGACCTTATAGTGAGTCCAGAATATCTGACTATGGTCCTTTTTGGTCCAAAATACCTGATAATGGTCCTCTGGAAAGAATTATGTTTTAGTCTGAATGTTTGGAGGTGTCTTAAAATATAATCAAATGAGAGTAAACTTGTTGTATGCTTTAGCACGGCAACTGACAATAAAATTATTTATTGGAACAAACACTTGTCTGGTTAGGAGGATAGTGAACAGTTCTACTCAAAGGTGTGCTAGTCTTAAAAGATTGGACTATTGTTAGTTGACATATTCCTACGTAAATTACATTCTTTAAAGTTTACAGGTATCTTTTACTTGTGAACTTGTGAGTAACATCCAACTTTCTCATTAAATAAATGTCCATGCTTTTTTCTAGTTTGTCTGCGTGGATACAAAGTACACAGAAAATGCTACCTAGCCATCGAAGAGCCCAAGCACTACCATGAGGCCAATGAAGACTGCATCGCTCAAGGCGGTACACTAGCTACTCCACGTGACATTCAGGAGAATAATGAACTGAGAGAATACGCCAAACGGAGCTCTCCGGAGTCCAAGGATTTCTGGATTGGTGTGACAGATATTGTCAAGGAGGGCCAGTATGTGGATGTTAACAGCATCCCAGTCACTTTCTTTAACTGGGACAAGTCTAAAAAACAACCAACAGGTGGCAAGAGAGAAAGCTGTGTCACTATTTCCTTGGCTGCGCAGGGCAGGTGGCATGATGAAGTCTGTCGCAGTCAGAAGAAGTACATTTGTGAATACCTAATTCCTTAGTATGTTGTCAACATAGAATGCATTTCCAAACATACTTGTTCAAAGAAACAAATATACTGACTTGTTTGACCATATTATCCATGTTGTCTGTCTACTTTTATCAGAGTTTTTAAAGTAAAAAATGTTTATATTAATTTTTAAGCAATAGCTTAATTGATGATTAATGTCTTTCCAAAAACACAGTCTCCCACATTATGTAGCCCCAGACATCAAATAAGGCCATCACTATTTGATGAAGATGAATATGAATAGCCTGTCACGATGATGATGATGATGATGATGATGATGATGATGATGATGATGATGATGATGATGATGATGATGATGATGATGATGATGATGATTGTTGTTGTTGTTGTTGTTGTTGTTGTTGTTATTATTGTTATTATTATTATTATGCAAGTGGTAGGCAGGTAATGTGAGGACGCGGGATGTTTCGGAAGTGACGCAAGTTTGTGAACTGAATTCTCGCGAAACTGACGAACGGCCATTTTTACCCCCATTGATTGCTGTTTGTGCATAGGTGGTGTAACTGAAAAGAAAGTATCTGCGATTAGTTTGATTGCAAGTTTTTATTTGTTCAGTTTGACTTTGATATCCAACTGGATTGAACCAAACAGAAATTATGTTTCTGTATAACGTCACCGCTCCACATATTTCCTGTTGACATCCGATTTAGGGTAGATGTCCGTATAAACTGTCGCCCAAATGGAAATGGTGCCCAGCGAAGAAAACCAGCTCGTAGCCAAAGAGGTGAGATTATCACATACACACAGTTACCGGTTTTGGCAGTAACGGGTCCTCTTTGTTTGCGTTAACAGTTAATCAGCACGGACCTAGACAATAAACGGAATAGGGGGAAGTTTACATTGATCTTGCTACAAGTGAAACCTAAGAATTAAAGGCAAATTTGCCAGCTAGCAAATGTTAGCTGTTTGAAGCCACTGCTTGTTAGCAGGACAGCTAGTAGTATCAAGCTAGCGACTCAGCTCAAGCTAAGAGTAATAACGTTAATAAACTATTTAACTAAATAATTGTTTCTCTGCTGTCGTTGATTAAGATATAGGTGGAATGTGTTAGGCGATTCAAAAGAGGTGAGAGTCGTGGAAGTGGAAGTGCACAGTTGTCAACTTTGATTGTTCAATAGTTTTTGTGCTAGCTACATCATGTAGCCAGATACATTCCCAAGTAGCTAGTATATAGCTTGTTTGCTACATAGATAGATTGAAGCTAACAAACGCTAGCAAACATTGAGAAAGCCATTTTAATCCATCTTATTTAAATACACGTGAGCTCGATCCTGGCAGTGTTGAATCGAGTCTTTGTTGAAGAATGGATTTCACATGAATATAGTGCTAATGTTTTACCATTATCTGTACATTAGGAAGGAAACCTAGCGTTAACGGATGTTATTTGCGGTTATATAGTGGGGAGTTAAAAGGCGACATTTACATGACAACAGTATGGCTAACTGTCGTAGCTTTTAAGTAGGGAGTCAACGTTGAGTCAACTCTCGCAAACCACCCTGTTGGGCCTTCACGGGTAAGATCCGAATTGGTGACCAAGTTGGTTATCTGCCTTCTGAAATTTTGCTGGTAAGACAACCGTGACAGCAGAACACTCGGCCCGTTAGCCATCAGCCATTTGATGATACTTAGCGAGCAATGTATCCCGCTATGTAGTCACTTATAATTGTCCATTTTAATTTAAAGCCACCGTCGATTGAAATAAGCCTTTTAACGTCAAAGAACTGCACATAGATACAAAACGTCCTAGTTTCGTAACAGATCAGAAAGGGTGACGGAAGCAGCAGTGACGGCGTCATTGCACGAAGGAAAAAAACAAATGGCAACAAAGGTTGCCGGTGTTCGTCACGTAGTTTTCGCAGGAGTTAAGGCCTAGTTGAAATGGTGATACATTTTGACCCGTCATTGTGCGTGGAAAACTAAGTCAGTGACGCAACATGTACCCAAAACAACCAGATCATCTGGTGTACATTTCCTGGTGTGTCTAATACAGTCTTCAACTGATTCTAAAAAAAAAAAAAAGAACTTGTAAAATTAAACACAAACATGGGGCCACATTTTCCTCCACTTCTTTAATCAAGAAACGTAGTTATTTGTAAGATGTGCTAATACTTAAAACTGTGACAACTATTGTCAATGTTCATCATGATACCAGATACATGTCGTTAGGATTATTTTGGACTCATTGCAGTCTTGTTTTGAGTTGTGTACTGTTTAAATTACTGAGCAACACATTTGTAGAAGTCCCTATGCCTCAATAACAAGTGTTTCTTGACTCTCAGACTACTGGGCTCTACAGAACTTTTTGAAAATATGCCCTAGAGCTGTTTGGTGAGTTGTCCACTGTTAATTTTTGCGCCATGATAAGACTAAAATAAGAGTGATTTCTGCCTCCAGCTGAAAGCCTTAAAGACGTTTAAGGAGCTTTAAACTACTTTACTGTGATTTATTAGTGCAGTTTTGCCATAGACCCGCAGGTTAACTGACATCATTTAAGCTAAACAGAACAGACCTGGATGCACATTTTAATCGTATACAGTTGAAGTTACCTGGGAAGAATGAAATAGTCAACGGTTGATTTCTTTTTTTTCTCCAGAAGGCAGGGTTGCATACTGCTGGACCTTCTATTTTTTATTGTCAGATTCAGATCTCAGATCTAATTCAGGGTAAAGAAGGTTCTGTAGCTGAGCGGTGGCAATCAACGATAGTTGCTTGGTGGCTTGACAAAGCCAGAGGGATAGACTCTGACAAATCCTCAGCAGCACAGATATCAGGTGCTCTGATTAGTTTGCGCTGATGCTGTTCACAAACAACAACAGGTTCAGAGGGCCATGTAAAAGGTAAAGTACAATTTTGACCATAACATTTTGTTTGCATACTGGCAGTGTTGTGAATACCTATATACAATATTAGGGAAAGAAGGTAACTAAAAAGTGTTTTCTCGACTGCAGATTAAATATCAGTGTTACACTGTGTCATTGAGTCGATGCTTCAGTTTGCCATTGGATCATCCCATGAGAAACATGCCTGTCTTTGGCAGGGAGAGGTGAGCCACAATAATAGAAAATCCCAGGAAGTGTGCCCACATGATTTGAAGCCAGGTGTAGGGTTCAGCATTTCTCAGAAACAATTTTCATTTGCATGAATTTCAGTTCCTTGAAGGTGTTGAACCTGGACTGATGGTCTGGGGTTTATGGTTAAGCTGAGTGTCATTACTATGTTGGTTGGCTGTGAAGGGTTGAGGAGTCTTGGACATGCTTTCCAGCAGACCACCTGCTCGCTGCTGTTAAATGAATTTGACAGTGTGCTTGTGCTGCTGTTGGGCCAGTCGCCTTACCAGAGGTATTTTTGTTTCAGATTATTTCGAGAGTACTCGATAGCCTCTGGATGCTACTGTGTATTTGTGCCATTGTTCAGGCCATTTGACACCATTTGACAACCTACGAAAAAACTCAGTTCGAAGTCAAATCTAGCATTTATTCTGATTCCGTTAGGTGCTCACGGTCAGTTAAATTAGGAAGTGAAAGCTACTTTTTGCAACAGCTTCTCTTTTTTGTGTTCTTCAAGCACAGTATCACACTCCCAAGATTTTTTTCTGAGGTAATCTGACAAAATGTCCTGTATTAATTTACATACTGTAGAACCTTTTATGGTTATGTAAGCTACCATGACGAGGCAAAGTTACTGAGACTGTAGACACAGGCTTATTGCCATTTGGCAATGCAGCAAGATCATAGTACCTTCCATGGCCTGCAGATGCTTTGTATTACAATCTTATGCGTGTGCTGTCATTCTTGATTTGTTCTTTGGCAATAGTTTGCTGACATCTGGAATCACACTACCTGATTCAAATTCATGTTCTTAGAAATGTCATTGCTATCTAAAATGAATGAACTGTCATTTTTTGCCAAGTGGTACCTGTTCAGATGACTCCCCTGTCTGCTTTTTTTTGTGTGTTTTCGAAGCGAGATAACAGGCGTCCGCATGTCAGCACCTTGCGATATTATCCATGATAAAAATACCCCCTAAGCTGATAATGCCCCCACTGTGAATCAACATCTCTGCCACCCCCCCCCCCCCCCACCCCCCCAAATAGTGTTACCA
Source organism: Coilia nasus (assembly GCA_027475355.1). Classification (NCBI taxonomy): domain Eukaryota; kingdom Metazoa; phylum Chordata; class Actinopteri; order Clupeiformes; family Engraulidae; genus Coilia; species Coilia nasus. The sequence continues at coordinate 25,261,578 of CM050207.1, forward strand.
AGAGAAGCATTAGTTAAAATCACCTGCGAAATAATTCCCGTAGTGTTGTGGCATTTAGAGTTTGGGCAATGCTAACAGCAGCAGGACTGTAACATTTCTCTGTCTTTGTAACACTTTAATGAAACAAACAGAAAGAAACCCTCAGTCATGTTTGTTTGGCTCCAGGGGCTGTTTTGGAGTTGCAGACAAAGCATTTTTGAGGAAATGAAGCAGAGGTATTCCAAGGTAGTGCCTCTTAGCATTGAATAGTGTGGTTTGTGTGTGTGTTGACCGGTGAGTGAAAGAGTGACAGTCATAGAGCCTTTTCATGCCTGCGCATGCCAAGCTGACCCCACAGTGTTTGTTTGCTTATGTCCTTTCTCACTAACCTTTGACCCGCAACATTCTCAATTTTCTATGACTTTCCAAGGCCCAAGCAACAGCCAAACTGATGGGAGGCAGCCGGACAAGCACGTCATAGGCTGAAACGCTTGATAGGGTTGCAGCGGTAATGGTGTGGCCTTAGTCTGTTGAGAGAGTGCCAGGCGACTCAACATGGTCCCAGCCTGCCAAGCTATTGCTTAAGTGGTTCCCATCCCCGTCCCTGTTGTTTTTCCCCAGGCTTCCCAACTAAACGATAAACATGCCTGCACACTGCTTAACCTGCCATAGATTTAATGTGCAACCCATACTGGATCTTTCACAGGCCTCCTTCACTTGTCTGAGGAAGACCCAGTGGGGCTGAAATGTTTACATTAAATCTATGGAAGATTAAGCAGTGTGTGCCGGCATGTTGTTCCTTTAGTTGCGTTTAGCCTCTCGCCCCGCAGGGATATGCACACTACTGCTACCGCTGTACTCTTCCCAGGCTTACCCACAAACACTGCCCCTATCTCACCACCGACATCCAAGAAACGTGTCCCTTACATCATTCTTGGAAGCGAGCGGCTGTAGATTTTATTGGTATCAGTAATATGAGCTGTGCTGTGCTGTCAACAATGGCTCCTTGGCAGCAGTGCTGAAGGAGAGGACCTTCAGACTCTTGCAGGAATGAAGTGGAGAACAAAGACCTTTTTCAGCGAGACATTTCTTGGTGACTGAGCAGCACTGACTTTGTTCCGAAATCAGATTCGAAACGTTTATCGCTGTGCCTTGTTTGTCTGTGCCTGTATGTGTGTGTATATTGAAAGTTTTCAGCAGGTGTTGTCTTCCCTTACTAACTGGCATGTCGGTGTCTGCTGTGTCCCAGCATGAGTTTTCAGTTACGGATTTAGACAAGACGTGCTTTGGCTGGGTTTAGTTGCACACAGGCAGCTTCATGGACCTCCACCTTCTCCATGTTGTACGCCTTTAAGGTGTCGATTTTTAGGAGGTGTCTTTGGAGTGCTTCATGTAACAAGGTCTGCAGGAGGTCATATTAAAACCGCACTGCACAAGCAGGCTGTTCCAGTTTTTAGTGCAGGTCATAGCTGCACTTTGCTGTTATGTTAATGTCTGAAGACTGAATTTTAGAGGAACTGTGTGGTTGACCAAGCACGTTTGTCCTGTGAGCTTTTCAGTGGGTGAGATTTATTTGACCAAAACCATACTAATGAAATGGCGTGTTATGCAATCAAATTACAGTATGCTATGAAATGGTTATTTTTGTTTTTTTTACTTTCAACCTGCTTGCACCTGCTTCATTTTAGCACCTGCTCAGCTTTTCCATGTGTGTGTCCGTCCCAAGCAGATAGAGAGTGCTGCTGAGGAGCCTCGTGTGCTGTGCATTGTCCAGGATACCACCAATGCCAAGACCGTCACTGAGCGGCTGACCCTTAACCTGCCGGCCTCCACGCCCCTCTCCAAGCTCTTCGAGGATGTGGCGCACAAGGCAGGCTACGTCAACGGCACCTTCGATCTGGCCTGGGGCAACACACCGGACATGGTGAGACCTTCAGTGGGGTGATGGAAAGGCTGTGGTTTGGCTCCAGAGTCATGCCTCTCATTGCAGTGCTTGTATAGGTTGAACACTCTTAAAAAAAAAAACTGAAGTACGAATTGTTGGTATTATCATTTTAGTTTTTTTAACTTGTTATTATTGTCGTTACTATTGTTGCTATTATTGGTAGTAGTGGTAGTAGTATGTGCAAAATGCCAAAGAAACATATGTAGTACAGGGACTTAAGCCTTCCTTAAGGTGGTGGCTGACTGCAAAGGGTGGAGCAATGTGGATGATGTTTTTAAACGACATGGTGTGTACTGATTGATTACAAGGCTCTCTCCTTTGGGGCTCAGGGTGCTTAAGAGTAACGAAGGCCTTGTGCACTCACAGCAAGTGTGTGTGTGTGTGTGTGTGTGTGTGTGTGTGTGGTCATGAGTGTGCTGTTTTTTGCCTGCACACATGCTAATCCTGCAGCTGACCTAGAGCACAGGTGCCGGGGCTGGAGTTAGCTCTCTGAGTAGGTCAGTGGATTAGACCTGTTTCCACGCTCTGCCTGCCGCTCTCTGGTTCTCTACCATGCAGGCAGGACAGCCATGGAAACTTTTTGTGTTCTTTTTGCCAGATAACGTAGACAGCTATGACATACAGGAAATGTATTTTTTTATTCCCCTTAGAGACTCTTACTGGGAGAGGGCACTTTTGTGTTACTGTAAGTTGCATGTGTATAGCATGTTTGGTCTTTTTAGCTGAAAACATATTGGGGCGTTATACTGAAGTACATAGGATTTGGGTCAGTTAAACTTCCCAAAGGTCATTATGTTATATTGCGATGCACTTGCCAGAAGATGCAGACTAGATTTGAGAATTTTACAGGTAGAAATTCATGTAGACTGCATGTAACAGAAATCAGTCTCAATATTTGAGTCTTTAGCCTTCAAGCCACATTTCCACTGCAAGACATTAGTTCTGTGTACTGCAGGGCTTAAAAGCAGGAAGCGTCCTGTGACTGACAAGGTGCTTATCAGGTTCTGCAAGCCATTCCCAAGTTTCAGAGAGTCATGCTCACCACAGGCTGCCTCTTTAAATTGATGCAGAGACATATTGAACAGAGTGAGTGCAATGGGAACTCCCACAGGCCAAACAGTCCCCCCCCCCCCCCCCCCCCAAAGAAAGAAAAGGAAAAAAAGCTTTTGAACATGGGAGACTTGCCTGATTACATTGCTGTCCCTGCCCAGGCTTGCCATTGAGACACTGTCCCTGCATGGAGACAAAAGCGAGCCTCTTTGCAGGGATCCCCCTTTCTACCTCATGTTAACTGGCTGTAGGGCTGCTCAATTAATCGAATTCTAATCGTGATAACGATATCAGGGCCAAACGATCTCACAACACATAAAATCGAGGGAAACAATGTTTTTGTCCTAATTATTTTCTACTGTTTGTACTGTACATTAGATGTATACATTAGACATTTCTACTGTTTGTACATTACACATCAAAGGAGATGTTTACGAAGAAAGGTATTAGGGAAAATCCAAAGGTACAAGAATGTTTTTTTTTTTTCGAAATGTTTTTGAATACATTTTCAATAAATGAAGCATGTTACTGAGGAAAACAAAGTAATCGTTTGAATAATCGTGATTTCAGTTTTGGCCCAAATAATCGTGATTCTAATTTTTTCCATAATCGAGCAGCCTTAACTGGCTGTGTCTCATTCTTCTCCTCTCCTCCCTTCCCCCTTCACAGGCGCCGCTGGACCAGAGCAGTGAGATGAGCTTGGTGGACACGGGGTTCGAGGCGGGCAAGAAGAACTTCCTCCAGCTCATCGACAAGGATGGGGAGCAGCCACAGATCGCCTCAGTGAGTGGAGAGGCTGCAGTCGGAATTTATACACGCACACACACACACACACACACACACACAAACACAGAGGCCACGTACACAAAGACCACAAAAAACTGAAACAACTGCAAGGTTTTTCTTACTTGGCTGCATAAACTGCTGTGTTTTTTGCCACCACTCTAAAATTAAATACCGTGAGTCTGCAAGTCTTTTTCTTCTAACTTTAGTTCTTTTAAACGGAGCTGTTATCAGTAGAAGCATCATAAAAAAGGAATTTTGAATCAGTGTCAATGGGTGATGCGAGTCGAGTCGTGTCTTGTGGTTGCTCTGATGATGACTGCTGGTGTAAGTTGACCTCTGACCTTTGACAGGACGAGTCGGGCACGGCGGACAGCAGCGGCTTGGACGACAGCTCGCAGGAGCGCTTCATTGGACCGCTGCCTCGAGACGGCACAGTGGGCTGCAGCAGCGACTACAGCAGCCCCAGCTACTCCTACTCCTCCATCCTCAACAAGTCCGACACCGGTAGGTCCTCCACCCCAAGGCCACTTAATACACCGGTAGGTCCTCCACCTCAACAAGTCGGAAACCTGTAGGTCCTCCACCCCAAGGCCACTTAATACACCGGTAGGTCCTCCACCTCAACAAGTCCGACACCGGTAGGTCCTCCACCCCAAGGCCAGTTAATACACTGGTAGGTCCTCCACCTTAACAAGTCCCGACACCTTTTAAAAGGCAGACATTGTCACCTACTTTGATTCGATAGGATCTCACAGTTTTGCCGGTTTTGATGCTACCACAGAACTGTAAAAGCCTCTCATGTCGCAACTCCTATCGACAACTTTTTGTTGAGCCACACTTTTCCACTCCCCTGGACTATAAATTGGCCTTTACTGACACCTCCTTTACACAGGAACATGTATGGGAGATAGACACTGTTCCTGCTGCATCACATGGCCTCACTCACTCTTGCTTTACTCATTTCCCTCTTTTTCCTCACTCTTTCCTTCTCAGGGTACGTGGGTTTGGTCAACCAGGCCATGACTTGCTACCTGAACAGCCTTCTTCAGACGCTTTTCATGACTCCAGAGTTCCGAAATGCACTGTACAAGTGAGCCACCTTCTCTCCCAAACGCACAAGTTTATTCATGTCTAATTATGTTTTTTTTTTTTTATTGCCCAGACAACCCTTTAGAATAGCTGCTAGATGCTCACGATTTATGGTCTGTTCCTAGTTGGGAGTTTGAGTCAGAATCTGAAGAAGATCCAGTTACCAGTATCCCCTACCAGCTGCAGAGACTCTTCGTGCTGCTGCAGACCAGCAAGAAGCGCGCCATCGAGACCACGGACGTGACGCGGAGCTTCGGTTGGGACAGCAGCGAGGGTAAGTGCACCTCATCTTCCCTCCGCTGTTCCTGCCACAGGAGTACGCTGCACATGGAAAAAAAAACAGAACACCTGAGCGGTGCAGATGTCTAAGGCTCCCATACCATATGTCATATATACGGGGACCCAGGTTCGAATCCCACCTGAGGTCATTCCTCGATCCCACCCCATCCTATTCATTTCCTGACAATCTCTTCTGCTGTCCTATCTGATTAAAGGGAAAAAGGCCCAAAAATGTACTTAAAAGAAAATAACAACCTCGGGAGCCCTGTCAGCCCCTTTCTTTGCACTTTGCCCCTGGGCCTTTCTATGGTGTTGTGACACAGTGTATACTTTGACTGTGGGTGTGTGTGTGCGGTTGCCTGTTTTCATGTTTTTCAGCCTGGCAGCAGCATGACGTACAAGAGCTGTGCCGGGTCATGTTCGACGCCCTGGAGCAAAAGTGGAAGCAGACAGAGCAGGTAAAACTCATGCCCTAAAACAGCCCACAGGCCCCCACCCCACCCCACCCCACCCCTTTGCATTTAGACAGTGTTAATCCTCAGCCAATGAGAGACCTCCGCCAGGGCCACAGAACAAAGAGGCCTGTGTGGAGTGGCAGAGAAAGTGGCTAAAAAGCCTCAGGGTCAGCTATTTCTGATCGGGGAAGGTTTGTGTAAACACCCTCTGAGGGACTGGCCTCGCTGGACTCATGTGAATGCGAGGGAGTGGGGGACAGGCATTCGTTTTGGAATGGGCCGTTCTGCACTCAGCTGAGCACCACTGACTGACTGACTGACTCGTTGTGTCCCCTCCCCACACACACCGACACCCAAACACTGCCCATGTTCATCGAGTTGATGAAACAGACCTGCAGAGCTCTTCAAAGGCGTCAACACGGCATGGTTTTAGGCAATCATGCACACAAACCAGCCTAATGACGGCAATAACAATTTGAGTAGGTTTCAAAGAACTCTGCACAAAATTCAATGTTTACATTTTGCCGAGAAGCACAACATTACTCTCAGACACCTGTTTTCCTTTAAGCTACGTAATTGGTATACTCATTACGTCATTACGTTATTTCGCTATTGTGTTCGTCCGCTCTGGCGCCACTTGACTGCAAGAAATGTTGTCTTGTGGTGTTCTTGCCAAACTGTAAAGCACTTTGAGCTGCATCTTGTATGTATGCATTGTGCTATACAAGTAAAGATTATTATTATTATTATTGCTTATTTTGCATGAGTCCTAGTCTTCTGTCTCTTGCCTCTAGGCGGATCTGATCAACCAGCTGTACCAGGGCAAGCTGAAGGACTACGTGCGCTGTCTGGAGTGCGGCTACGAGAGCTGGAGGATCGACACGTACCTGGACATCCCGCTCGTCATCAGGCCGTTCGGCTCCAGCCAAGCCTTTGGCAGCGTGGTGAGTCAAGCTTGCCTATCATCAGTCATCGTAGCTGTACACTTCGGTTTCTCCAACTTTATTTGTTTCGAACGGCACTTCGAACTTGCTGCTGTATTAGGCAACTAATAAGGCAGCAAATGAACCTGTTTCAAATGAAGCCATAGTATTTTCTCATCAGGGAGTTAATGTATTAGGGATGCAAATTATCGATTAATTCATTAATCATTAGTTGACTGGCCTTGTGGATCGATTAACGATTAATTGATGAGCGGTGATTTCTCCCTGAATTTCAGTGTTTCAATAGACTCTATAAGAATATAAGCTAAAAGTAGTTAAAACACTAAATTCAAAAAATGTTATATTCCTTAATGAAGGATTTATTGTACCATTACGAACACAGTGCAGACAAATGCATTTATGTTGTGTAACAAAATACATTCTTTATAGAAATTACGGCTGTGGACTGGCTCATTTATTGCATTTGAAACATTTATTTATTAGAAACATAAAAAGAAACAGAGGACATTCTAAATGGAGAGCTAGACAGAATACTATTTGGCTTTATGGCACAGCTTCCTATAATTTCACATTGTGAATCGTTTTGGTCATGGCCATAGCAATCATGGTGCATATTCTGTCAGTAATGCCCTCTGCTCTCCTATCATCACATGCTCGCCTTCCCAACAGTGCTGTGATTGTAAGTTGTTCTGATGCACTCGTTCCATGAAGCACAGCTGCATGCACGCTGTTGAGGTGGTAACTAGTTGAACTGTTGTATTTAAACGTAGCACCACACAGAGTACATTTGGCTTCTTTTTGTCTTGTCCGTTTCATGTTTTTTGAGCTGGGTCTCTCGCGGTAGCATTTCACGTTGCGGTCAGCGGCACCCTCTATTAGCAATACCCATAGTGAAAAGGACAATTAACTGACAGTTAATTTAACCCTATGGGCCCGATGGATGCAAAATGCGCAAATTTACACCCATTCTTCTCTGTTGAATTACTCCGGAACGGTACACCGTAGAGATGGCACTTATACCAAACAAAACAGCAGAACCAGGGCTTTACAACATGACAAAATCCGCCAAAATCTGTCATATTAGCGCTTTGCACAGGCATTACTCTAGTTGAAATTACTCGCGAACCTGTGATCGGATACGTAAGGCACGCACATCAGAATCTCAGCTTTCCAACCACACCAAGCACATATCACGTTAAAACAAGGGATCAAATATTTTCCAAGTAATGATTTGACAAATTTTTTACTCCACCCATTTTACACTCACGGTTATCAGTCAATGTATAATGTAAACAATAGCAGAACTTACCGATTCTACTGCTATCATGCATTTCTGTCAAGATACGTTTCATGCAGTTTTGAAATTACTGCAAATTTCTGCATAATATCCATAATCCTGCATAATCCTGACATAACATCCTTCATTACATGGAACATAGGCCCTTATTTCCGTCAGGCACAGACTACATATTTATCAACATTGATAAGCCACTCAATATCCCATCATCATGGTTCTTATATTGCCACAATCTCCTCTACTCACATATGAAAAGATATCCCTACTGACAGCATCCTGTGGACAAGTACTTGCAAGAATACAAGATTTTATTTATACGCAACATGATATTTTATTGGTTTAGTATTTTTTATAAAATCAGTGCAAATAGAAGCTCACCAAATGAAACCAGATCTGGATAGCCTAGACTGTTCTGAAAGAAACAAGATATAGCATGTATGTATGGCCCTTACAGTGACCAAGATATGAGCTTAAAAGTAAAGGTAGTAAAAATACCCTGAAAATAGGCTAGGGCCCATAGGGTTAATTTATTCAACCAAATTCTTATCGACAGTCTTATCGATAGTCGATTAATTGTTTGTATGCCTATTAAGAGTAGCCAGGGAAGCCAAAGGGAAGTAAAATGAGTCTGGTCCAACAGCCTAGAGCCACAGTGCACCAATTTAGAGATTAGTTCATTTAAGTTAAATTACAGGGAAGTTGCTTCATTCTGCATAAGCATGGTGGCTTTCGTCAGTAGGGTGTTGTTGAGGCAGACTGTGGCTAATTTTCAGTGTGTAAAATCTTAAGTTGGGAACAGACCTTCCGTTTTATTTATTTATTTATTTATTTATTTATTTATTTATTTATAAGAACACAACACTGATTACAACAAACCTATGTGTGTGCTTTCAACCGTCTCAAAATCTCATCCAACTCTGTAGTCTGTCTGTAGTTGTGCTGTACTCGGTCACAATTTAATTGTGAAAGACTAAAAGAAAAAGTAGGTCCATTCCCAGCTTTAACTGATGATGCTGCCTTTGCGGTTCCAACAGGAGGAGGCTCTGCAGGCCTTCGTCCAGCCCGAGACTCTGGACGGGCCCAACCAGTACTTCTGCGAGCGCTGCAAGAAGAAATGTGACGCCCGCAAGGTGAGCCCCTGCCCCTCCGAGCCCCTCTGGCCTCTCCCTCAGCTTTAAGTAGACATCTGTTTCGCGGTACGCTCTCTCTCTACCAGGGGCACTCAGAGACTCACCTGGCCATGTTCCTGTTCTCCCCACAGGGCCTGAGGTTCCTCCACTTCCCCTACCTGCTGACCCTGCAGCTGAAGCGCTTCGACTTTGACTACACCACTATGCACCGCATCAAGCTCAACGACCGCATGACCTTCCCCGAGGAGCTGGACATGAGCCCCTTCATCGACGTGGAGGATGAGGTGAGGGAGAGAGCTCATCTATTATTTTTTCCATTTTTGTTTTTTCAAAGGTAGACTTTCTTTTCATGCTAATTTCTTTGGCAAAGGCAATTAGAAAGCAGTGTGCAGAGCCAGTGTCCACTGTATTATAGTGTATGTCTGGGGGCAAATCAGAATTGTTCACTCATTGACTATATAGTGCACTGCACAGTAACACTGTAATGGGGGGAACAAAGTAGGCTTACAGTTGTTTCACTGTTTTTTGTTTTGTTTGTTTTTGGCACAAAGATAAAAAAAAAAAAAGGAAAATTGCATACCTACTAAGTGTAAGCCTACTTCTGGCCCACCCTGTATAGTAAGCAAGTGGACATTTGGACATGCCTACGTGTTATTTGTGTAAGTGTACGTGCATAAGTCATTTTGTATTGGTCTACGTGCCTCTCTCTCTCCCATGTTATAAATCTGGTCCACCTTCTCACATACCCTCCCCATGCTGCAGAAGTCACCTCAGACAGAGAGCTGCACCGACAGCGGGGCGGAGAACGAGGGCAGTTGCCACAGTGACCAGATGAGCAACGACTTCTCCACGGACGACGGCGTGGACGAGGGCATCTGCCTGGACAGCGCCAGCAGCACGGAGAGGGTACTGAAGCCAAAGGTGAGCCCCCCCCCCCCCCCCACACACACACAGCAGTCCCACTTCAAGTTTCGCCGCATGAGCGCACATCTAGGCTGCTGAAGTTGGCGGTAACCCACAAAGCCTTGTTGCTATCAGGCAGCTTTGCAAGCTTCAGCAACCCCCCCCCCCTCGGTTCCTGACGCTGGTAGCTAATGGGTCATTTGCCCTTACTTACCCTCCATGGCTACACAACTTTGGATTCTTTTCCTTCACCTAATCAACCGTACACTAAACTTAGTCACCACTCTCACATTCCTCCAGCCCTGAGTGACTCTTTATTCCTTCTCTCTGCTCTCCCCCCCCCCCCCCTTTCTCTCCCTCTCTCTCCCTCTCTCTCCCTCTCCCTCCCTCTCTCTCTGTCTCTCTCTCTCTGTCTCCCTCTCTCTGTCTCCCTCTCTCTCCACCCCTCTCCCTCACTCTCTCCCTCCCTTCAGAGCTCGCTGACCTTTGAGCTGTTCTCTGTCATGGTGCACTCTGGGAGTGCGGCAGGAGGGCACTATTACGCCTGCATCAAGTCCTTCAGTGATGGCCAGTGGTACAGCTTCAACGACCAGCACGTCAGCAAGGTCAGTTCTGAAAGTGGCCTGCATGAAGACGCTAGAGGATTTGTTTCACCAGTATCCAGTCAATGAGTCTTGCTTGAACTCAACTCTGCTCTGTTGTCTTTTTTGCATTGAGCGCAGTAATCCACCACACAACTGCAGTTTAGGTAAAATTATATGTCTAGAAGCTGACTTCAGTGGACATGTTTTGACTAGTTGTTGTGTGTGTGTGTGTGTGTGTGTGTGTGTGTGTGTGTGTGTAGATCACACAGGATGACATCAGGAAGACATATGGAGGGTCCTCAGGGAGCAGAGGCTATTATTCCAGTGCCTTTGCCAGGTCAGTGCAATCTCTGTGAACTGTGACAAATGCAGATGAGTATTTTACTGGTGGCTTATGGTATGATGAGTATTAAGTTGGCTTATGATACTGTAGTCAAGGACAGCAAGCAATATTTTTTTCACTTTGCATTTTATTATTGTCATAAAACAGTATTGGGATTCTGAGGAAGAAAAGAGTCTCGGTGTCACAGAATGTGTTATCTAATAAATAATAAAAAATGGGGAATGTATAAATAATAAAAAAAGGGAAATTGCATCACAGCCTTACAGTCGAAAGTCTCCATCAAAGGGATGCTGTTTGTGGCGCTGCCGACTAACGTCTTTGTTGGAGGGGAACAGGGCTCCCATTATCGCGGCACTAACAAAGCCCCGTTGATGGCCGCTGTCATCTCATGCAGCCAAACCTTCCTCGGCTCCTGGCAGACCAACGCCGATTGTTAAAATACACGCTGTGCCAGCTGATAACATTTAGACTAAAATGACAGTGAGCTAACGTGTTTTTTATCTCTCTCTTTTCTCTCTTTCTCTTTATCCTCTCCTCTCTCTGTTTTCTCTCTATCTGCTCTCTCTTCTCTTCTCTCTCCTCTCTCCTGTCTTCTGTCTCTCCCTCTCCCTTTTCCCCTTCTCCTCTGCAGCTCTACGAATGCATATATGCTTATATACAGATTGAAAGATCCCACAAGGAATGCAAGTAAGTGAGATTTATCTTAAAATCACACATTTTACCTGTTTTATTAAGCTTGGTTTGGTGTCTGTCGAGTGTCTTTGTTCATGGCGTATGGCTTTTTTAACAGAGTACCTGGATGTGGAAGACTTCCCTGAGCACATAACGCGTCTCGTCCAGAAGGAGAAGGAGTCAGAGGAGCAAGAGAAGAGGCAGAGGGAGATTGAGCGCAACACGTGCAAGGTGACCACACACACACACACACACACACACACACATATACATGCACACACTCACATACGCACACAGCCACTCACTGTCGCTGAAGGGCACTTTAGTGCCACTCTGATATCAGAGGACGGATACCCCGCCCCCCTCCCCCCCAGCAGATATTATCTCAATTTCCCACTTGTCTGCACTCACTCCTGCCTCTCTTTCTTTTTCCTCCTCCTCCTCTCCTCCTCCTCCTCCTCCTCCTCCTCCTCCATCTCAGATCAAGCTGTTCTGCATGCATCCTGTAAAGAACATGATGATGATGGAGAACAAGCTCGAAGTGCACAAAGACAAAACGCTCCGAGAAGCCACAGAGATTGCATTCAAGGTGAAGAGACACACACACACACAGTCATTTTAACGTTTCTGGCATTAACAGCAGGCTGTTTGTGTGGCGTCGAAGTGAGTGATTGATGCCACGTCCTGTAATCAGCCCTAGTGTGTTGGGGTGGCCTGTATAATCAGCCTCTTCATAAATCAGTCTCTTTGGGCTTAATCAATAGCTCCGGCTGTAGTGCAATCGATCAGCTTATTGAGGGATCAATGAGGCCCGACCGATCTTATTTTCCTGTGCTCTCCCGTACGGCAGCTCATGGACCTGGAAGGGGTGGTGCCGCTGGACTGCTGTCGGCTGGTGAAGTACGACGAGTTCCACGAGTACCTGGAGCGCTCGTACGAGGGCGAGGAGGACATGCCCATGGGGCTGCTGCTCGGCGGGGTCAAGTCCTCCTACATGTTCGACCTGCTGCTGGAGACGCGCCGGCCAGACCAGGTCTTTCAGCCCTACAAACCCGGAGGTGAGTATGCCAAATAAAGCAAAGGGTAATGTCTGCAACACCGCTTAAACTCCCCAAAAATATTTAACAAATGAGCCATTATTAAAATACATTTTTGGGAATTTAAGCAGCGTCACGGACATTATACTTTACTTTCTTTGGACATCACTTTATTACCTGGTCCCCGGAGTGATTGACCAGGTATTGCAATGACCCTGTCCATCTGTGTGTGTGTCGCCCATATGGGGGACCAGGTTGCCATTTCTGATTGCGCTTGTTTGTCCTGCACTTGGCCAGTTGGGTGGGATGTGCACACAATGACTCTTTTGAAGTATGCCAAATAAGCCGTATGTACAGGACCTATACAGACTTAAAGTTAAGCTACTCTGGGACCCACAATGCAGCATACTTTCAGTTCTGTGTGTATGAGGGACACAGACCTGAGGCTCAGGTAACCCTGAAGGGAGAACATTCCAGCGGGCTCTGCTGTGGCTCTCTCCCCTCACCTGAGCAAATAGTGGCTGTGAATATGCCCAGCCTTTGGTAAATAATGCAGTTTTGACTTGAAGACTTTCAATTGAAGGGCAGTTATAGGCTTCTGGCTATGCATCATGGGTTGGCTGGTTTGTAAATACAACCATATGAGCTCATTAAAATGTACTCACCTGATCAGTATGGTTTGCTCATTAAAACGGGGGTTGTGTAGGAAGGGAAAGCAATGGTAATTTAAAGTTCCCTTCTCTGGTCCTGTTTATGTGCACATGTACTTGCAGTACTCATGGTTCCTCTTTCTAGGTGCTTTGATGTTTTTGCGTAGCTGTGGAGACCCATGTGATGGCCTAACACCACCCAGGCCCCAAACAGGCGGTCATGTCTGTAAGCATCTCTGTATGTGCATGTGTGTGTCCCTATAGAGGTCATGGTGAAAGTCCACGTGGTGGATCTGAAGAATGAGACCATCGCCCCTCCCGTGAGTGTCAGGGCGTACCTGAACCAGACAGTCACAGAGTTCAAGCAACTCATTGCACAGGTAATCCCCTACCCCTCCTCTGGAACACAATCCAGTCAAGCTGTTTGTTTGCCTTCACCTTATCTTGAAGTGTAGATAGTCTTAAAGTATATGCTCTTGGTAATACACATGATCATATTTGGTATGTGTGTGTGTGTGTGACAGGCCACAGGGCTTTCTGCAGAACCCATGCGCGTTGTCCTGGAGCGCTGCTATAACGACCTTCGGCTTCTCTATGTGCCCAACAAGACACTGAAAGCAGAAGGTTTCTTCAGGAGCAACAAGGTTTCCTCATCTGCCTCCGATAACCCCTGTGTTTGAGGATAGCCTCTGATATGTCCTCTGTCATTAGCTGCTCCATGCCTTGCAAGAGGTCTGCTGCAGGATTAGTCAGTGATTGTTAAGCTTGTCTGCCTCGGATGCTTTGGTCTAATTTGGTGTTGCCACTCTCAGAGAAACAGAATTAAATTTCTTTCCACTGTTAAGTAGCAGTGAAGCATAAGATCTTCAGCTGATCTTGGGATTGCTGTTTATGAAGCATGCCTAGACATGCCTTTTGAAATGTAAATTTGGAGTTACTTGAAGCCAGGGTCTTTTCCCCCATGATTCAAATCTGTGCTTAATTTGAATTGTCATGATGCAAAAGTACAGATGTGCTAATTAATTCATGCAGTGGGCAGAGTTAACGTCATTGACCCCACAGGGGGGACTTGGAGTGTTGCAGGAAAATTTTACCTACAAAATTACAAAAACATAGAACATAAGGCAGACATAAGGTAGGTGTTGCTTGCATGTTGCTTAATGGGTGCACTGGGCTTTCCTGTGTTTCTCTGACTGTGACTCTGGTTGCCCCCCAGGTGTTTGTGGAAAGCTCTGACTCAGTCGATCACCAGGTCACATTCACTGACTCCTTTTTGTGGAAACTGCTGGACCGGCACGGAAACACAATCAGACTGTTTGTCTCGCTTCCCGAGCAGTCGCCAGGCTCCCTGGCCAATAGAACTAGTTGCCCCAAGGCCGGTGCCACAGGTGGCGGGGACTCTGAGGACTCTCTGGAAGGGGGAGCCAAGGGCAGCAGGAAGTCTGTGGAGGCCATCTTGGAGGAGAGCACGGAGAAGCTGAAGAACCTGTCCTTACAGCAGCAGCAGCAGCAGCAGCAGGGCCTGGCCACCTGCACCAGCACCAGCGGCAGCCAGAAGAGCTCCGACCACAGCGACTTTGAGCGCATCGACTCCCCGGTCCTGGAGCCGGACTCGGCAGCGTCCACCTCGCAGTCTGCTGCTGCCGCCGCCCCTCCGTCCACCCAGCAGCAGCAGGAGGGCAGGCCGCGTGGCAGCAGCTCCAGTGCGGCTACCGCCGCTGCAGCCGGCCCCTCGGACCCCGAGAGCCAGTTCCCCCTGGAGGAGCGCTCGGACTCGGACATGAACAACGACCGCAGCACCAGCTCGGTGGACAGCGACATCCTGAGCTCCAGCCACAGCAGCGACACGCTGTGCAACGCCGACAGCAGCGGGCCACTGCCACTGGCCAATGGCCTGGACTCGCACAGCATCACCAGCAGCCGGCGCTCCAAGGCCCACGAGGGCAAGAAGGAGACGTGGGACACGGCCGAGGAGGACTCGGGCACCGACAGCGAGTACGACGAGAACGGCAAGAGCAAGGCCGAGGCGCAGTACCTGTACTTCAGAGCCGAGCCCTACACGCAGGAGGAGGGAGTGGGAGATGGGCAGAAATGTGAGTCCCCCTCGTTTTATGATTTAAGGTGCAAGGTGTCTTTAATGTCCCTAAAGGGGAACATTTGTTTTGCAGCCAGCAGAGAATACGTTTGTTTTGACATAAGTACAATCTTATGATATCGCAACATACAGTATCGTGATGCACATATTTCAAAACATGGCTTAACTGGAATAAATGGGACATTACTGTGAAACGGCTTACTTACTTATAGTAATGTCCCATGTTTCCACATATGCAGATATTTGGGAAATCAAATGGAGTCTTACTGGTGTCAACCCTATAGGCACTGGCTATGGCCTAGCAGTAAAATTTGAATATTTGTTTATCTCAAAACATATCGTCATCGCAACATTTTTCAAGTATCGTGCAGCCCTACCATCAACAATCATGAGGCCATAAAATATTAAATCAAATTCCTCGCCCATAATGGCAGTACAGCAGTCATCGTCAAAACAGGCAAAAACAGGACATTATTATAAACTCTTGTATGTCACCTGATTTGACAAAATGAGCCACAGGGACCAGAATTCAAAATTGGGATACTGGCATTAATGGGAAGAACACACATTAATGTTAAGTCGTGTCCATCATCCGTTTCAAGATTTGCTTCGTGTTGGCTACATTTTTTAGTGCTTTGAAATGTTTTAATTCATGTTCAAAATGCAGAGATTGTGTTGTTTTAGAGGTACATGATAATAAGGAAATTGACAACTAGCAGCTGACAAGTAGGAATGATTTTTAACATCTTGGGTTTACTGTATTTGTTGGTATTATTTGCATGTTACAAAGTAGAGTCATTGATTTTTTTTTTTTTTTTTTATGTATGTAAGCATCTTGACTACACCAGGAAGATCATTCCTGAACAACATTCCTAACGTATGAGGGCAAAAACGAAACCATATTTAGTGTTTGCCTTTCAGCTTGGAATTTAGACCTGTACCTTTCAACTTATTTTGGCAGACTATGTAACCTTTTGGGGCGTGCTGCCAGGTTCTTCTATTTGTTTCTAGTGTGTCCTTTAGAATGTGTGTTATTGTTGCGGTGCTACCAAAAAGACTATTAGAACCTCCCAGTTAACATCACAATAAAGTGTTATTTTATGCAGGTTTTCACAAAACCCAAGTATTGGTTTTGGTAATGGTATTTAGCAGATGCTTTTCTTCAAAGTGTGATTTAATGCAAATAAAGTCAAGGTGTCATTTAGAAGCCGAGTCGTGACTATTCTGCTGCTCATGCTTCTCTCACAGGTCTACTGGTCCACGTGGACAAGAGAATCACACTTGCGGCGTTCAAGCAGAACCTGGAGCCCTTTGTGGGCGTCACCTCCACGCAGTTCAAGGTGTTCCGCGTCTACGCCAACAACCAGGAGTTTGAGAGCGTCCGTCTCAACGAGACCCTCTCGTCTTTCTCAGACGACAACAAGGTCGGTCCTTAACCTCGCGCTCACGTCAGCGTGTTTAGTCATGATTGGCCAGTGATTCATCATGAAGCATGCCTGAGCACTAATGAGTGATATTTTTATGTTCTTCAAGATCACCATCCGGTTAGGACGTGCCTTGAAGAAAGGAGAGTACCGGGTCAAGGTTTATCAACTGCTCGTCAACGAACCTGAGGTAAACTCAAAACACCATCACTATGGTCTTTTTGAATACGGCCATAAAACAATGTACTCTTGGTCTAAAACTTGCAAGCCACCTACCAAAAACCTGCCCTGTGGCCATCGAGAAAAAGGTTAACTAATATACTAATGTCTTTGGTGATGGCATCTTTTGGCATATTGCTGGTAAGGTCAGCTCATTAAGGCTTCTCTTACATTTTGGCTGGGCCATTTCAACCCAGACCACAGAGCTGCACTGGACTTGGTTGGCCTGGGCAGCTAGTGGGAAAGACAAGATACTTACTTGTGCTTTACATGACTGTCCTCTATCAAAGTTGACTTGAAAATAAGGGCACAAAGTTGCTAATGCAGTATACATCCTTAAAAGGTGACAAATTGCCATAATGTTCAGCAATAGTTGGATAACAAATGATTTCTGCCTCCAGCCCTGTAAGTTCCTGGTGGACACGGTGTTTGCCAAGGGCATGACTGTGAGGCAGTCCAAAGAGGAGCTGCAGCCTCTGCTGAAGGAGCAGTGCAAGCTGGACCTGAGCATCGACAGGTCAGTCTGAGTCACACACACACTGACTCTGCACATCATCAGTTGTTCATGCATTTCGGAAATCACTCTCCATATGATAATTCATGCTTTTTTGTTGGCTAGAGGTGAACTTCCACTGTCAGTTTTGTAACAGGCCTTTTCAGTGAAGCATATTTTGTCTTGCTCTGCCATGAGAATTAAATATTTTTTAAAGAAAATACTGCAATTTTTCAGAAGGTCCCACCTTTTAAAGGGTTTGAACGTTTTAACATATATCAATGTAAAAACAACTTATTTTATTAATTTCATTTATTCGATTTAAAAATGTGTATTAAAATAAACAAACCCTCCATATGATAAGGGCTCATTTCCACCGACTTGACCGCGTACAACGCGTAGCCGTGTTTAGCGTGTGAGCGTATTCTGGGCGTATTAGCATTTCCACCAGACATCTCTGCGTGTACAGCACTTGAGCGGGAATTCAGCTGCCAGCCCGGTCTTTAAATGCACTTGGCCAATGTCTTTAGGTGCACATAGCTATGTTTTCCTATCTCCCTCTTTAGTAAACACAATATGTGTTTCTCTAGTTTTATTTCCTTATGTTAAACGTTGTTTAGAAAGCATAACTGCACAAATTACAACTTGGCACTTCGATAAGACGAACGGAATATTTGACATTGTTCTAAATCATGTAGGCTGATTGTTGTCACTCCTGGTACAAAAAAGCGAACTTATTTTTAACCCCTTCCATAAAGTTATGATAAACTCTTTCTCTTTGGCAACAGTCACCTTTTCCTACCTCGGATAAATAAATGTATTTATTAAATGTAGTGACTTATGGACCTCAGTTTTTCCCAGTGGCTTATTGACCTTAGATTTATCAAACCAAATAGGAAACACTGAATGACAAGCTAATCTGCTAACGTGCATTCTAAATGAATACTAACAGAAAACGGGAACGCGCTGTACACGCAGAATGTTTGGTGGAAATGAGCCCTAACAGGTGGAGATTGTGGCTTCAGAAAGGAAAAGCACTGCCACATATTTGATCCAATCATTTCCTGAACAAGGTGATCCTAATTAGCACACAAATCTTCAAACAGGTCAAGCAGCTAATTGGTGAAGTCAGCTGTGTGAAATGCACAGGCAGAAGGAATATGGGGCCGGGCTTTTACTTTCTCAATCTAGGATCTCCACCTCTGCATATTGATGTAGATTATGATTAACATTGCCATGTCATGATGGTGTTAAAGTGTTAATAAAAAAGCAAGAGGAGAAGAGGGTTGTTGAGGGAGGAATCAAAATGCAAACTTGTATTTAATCAAGCTATTTCATGCAACATGCAGCCCAATTTGAAAAGCTTGCGTCGGTTTTTGCTCATGAATTTTTATCAGCGAGTGAGTCAGCGCTTTAACCTTTGGAGAAGATGACTGATTCATGCCAAGAGCACTATAGCTCCGGAGCCTGCTGAATGCTAATGAGATGTCTCCCCTCTGTGGTCAGATTTCGCCTGAGGAAGAAGACGTGGAAAAACCCTGGGACGGTCTTTCTGGACTACCACGTCTATGAAGAAGACATCAACATCTCCAGCAACTGGGAGGTTTTCCTGGAAGTTCTGGGGGGTAAAGATCACGTTTAATTGTTTCAGAGGTTTGCAATATGATTGCCTAACAGGTCCACTGAAAAGCAGAAAGTCGGTGGCCTGGTAACTCAACCTGTTTTCTGCTTGACAACACTTAGTCTGTATCCTTGTAATTTTGTCATTTTATTTGTTTCATTCCTGTTTAGTGTTTTACCATACGTGTGTTGGCCATTAAATAGCCACAGTTGTTAATATGGCATTAAATTAAACAAACTGCACAACTCCAGCTAGCTAAAGGAATTGGCAAAATGGCCTGTTTGACTGGTTAGTGGCAGGACCTTTAATTTCTGAAACCAGTATTTTCCATCTCCACTTATCGTGCAGATTAGAAAACATCTAAACCTATGAAGTAGCTACTTGAACTGGGCTCAGCCAGTATTTCTCGGCTGCATTAACACCAGTGCTGAGATGAATGGAGTGTTGAGGCATTATTAACTCCTCTCCAGAACCGGAGCGGATGAAGTCCATGTCCCAGCTGGCGGTCCTGACGCGGCGCTGGAGGCCTTCCCAGATGAAGCTGGAGCCCTTCCAGGAGGTGGTGCTGGAGAGCAGCGGTGTGGAGGAACTGAAGGAAAAGGTGAAGTGTAGGGGCCTAGAGGTGTGCATGTGTGCTTGTTTGTCACAGATCAGGTCTGTTAAAATTAGTTTTTCTATGTCTGCATTTTCCTGAGCCCTACACAGTACTCTTCAACACTCCAACATATGTTGAGTATGTTGAGATGTACATGCACATGCGTGTGTTTGGATGAGGGTACAGATCAAACAAGTGCAACATGCTTCTAAAGATGCTAATTCTAGAACTCCATGTAGTCACTCTGCAATGCTTTATTGTGTTACGTTTATGAAAAGACTGATCTAAAACTGACCACTAGAGGGAGCTTATGAGCAGTTTACTGCTGCACTTGCTTACTCATGGACGTATCGATCCGTCATTGTAATTTTTTTTTCATTGTTGTTTTACAGCTCAGTGAACTGAGTGGTATTTCCCTTGAAAATCTGGAGTTTGCCAAGGTATGAAGACAATGTTTTTTCAGCTTCAAGTTGTGGGTCCAGCACGGATATACATATATCATGCTCCGCGATGAAGTGTCAATTTTGATTTATTTATTTATTTTATTTCCCTATAGGGTCGAGGGACGTTTCCTTGTGACATCTCTGTGTTGGAGATTCATCAAGATTTAGATTGGAACCCCAAAGTGTCCACCCTTAACGTCTGGCCTCTGTACATCTGTGATGATGGAGCTGTGGTCTTCTACAGGTAACCCCCTTAGGCTGCTAATTATGCCATGGCACCAGCCAGATTTAACTCGATTCACTGGTTGTTTCTGTAGCCCGAAGCTTTTGAACCTACTGTTGAAGGTTGAACTTGAATGTTCTCTTTCAAGTTTTTTAAGGTCAAAATGGTACTTCATTCTGGGACCGTATTAAAACCAGTGTGTGGCACTTGTGCCTGATCTTTTCTCCCCTCTGTCCATCCACCCCTCCATTTCTCCTTTCTATCCCTGCCTCCCTCCCCCCCACAGGGACAGCGCGGAGGAGCTGATGGAGCTGTCGGAGGAGGAGCGCAGCGAGCTGATGAAGAAGGAGAGCAGCCGGCTGCTGAAGACGGGCCACCGGGTCAGCTACTCGCCCCGCAAAGAGAAGGCCCTGAAGATCTACCTGGACGGCGGGCCCGCCAAAGACCCGGGGCAGGACTGAGGCTGAGGAGGAGGAGCAGGAGCAGCAGGGGGAGGAGGAAGAGGAGGGGATGGGTGCAGAGGTGGAGTCAGCCCCTATTCTCCTCAAAATTCGCCCTTATTTCTCTCTCGCTCTCTCGTCTCCTTTTTTTTTTTTTTTTTAAAGATAAAAAGAAGAAAAAAAAAACGTTTTATTTTTGTTCCTTCACCCGCTGGCCTGCCTGCCGCTGTGTAGCGTCACCCAGCCCGCGTCCCCATGGGGACCCGCGTTGAATCAACGTAACTAGTGCTGTTGGCCTGATGGTCCTGGAACCCCGAACTGCAAAAAACACAAAAAAAGGGGCAGGGGCGGGGTGTAGCGTGGCTCTGATAACTATTGTGCACTATAGTTTATTGTACTGTAAAGTTGAAAGGGATGTGCAAAAGCTATTCACTTGTAAATCAAAACAGAAAAGAAAAATCTACAAAAAAAATCAATTGAAGACCATCCTGACAAATCAGCCCTATCGGATCCAGAGCGTGGTGGACAGGTGGCGTAGAGGGCCCATTCTGACATTTTTTTCCCCTCTCCTCTCGCAATCTCTGTTGATCTCGCTCTCTTTTTTGCTCTGTATTCTCATTAAAGTTTTTGTCTGTCCACTGCTTTTCATTCGCCCCCCCCTTGCGCCCTTATGTCTCTTAAAAAACACGCGCGGCATCTTTCACGGGAACCGTCATGGTGGGAGCCAGCCCTGTTCATCTGTGTGCACTTTGTTGCCGCTTGTTGGAGTGTGTCAGGAGTGACCACTGGAGCTTCATCCACCTACGCCCCTGCGAAGCCACGGTCTAGTCGTTCTCCACACTTCCCATCGTATTCTGCAGACTTCAATCATAGTTTGATGCTCACGTGCAAAATCGTTGACTGAATGAAACGTTTTGTTTTTCTTCATCATTCAACGTATAAAGAGTGATAGTAAGTGAATGCTTTCCTGCCCCTGACTGTTGAGGTTTGCCATTTATCTGTACATTTGATTGTCTGGTTTTTCTTTTTGTTTTTTTTCCTCCCCCCTTTTGCTCTTTCTGCATCATGTGGGTGTTGGGGGTTGACTCGTCCCTCCATCTCCCTGTGCGACCTCCTCAGGCAATCTGGGCCTCACAATGTTGCTCAAAACGCAGCCCTTGCGTCTAAGCACGGCATGTCCTCATCGAGAGGGCTTCTCAGTACTGGTACATAGTAGTCTGCCTAGCCTCCAGGGACATAGACACACAAACCAGGTAGACAGCACCATTTATCACCTTTTCTTTCGGTTTTGACTTCTTTTTTTTATGTAAATTATTCTCGCTGCAGACTTAATTATGATGTTTGGTCTTACGAGTGACCTCTGGCACACGTTTTAATTTTTGGTTTTTGGTCTGTATTTAACCTTTTGGTTCTTGTAGAAAATGTCGCCTGTGTTTTTGATTTTTTTT
This sequence comes from Coilia nasus, assembly GCA_027475355.1. Taxonomy (NCBI): domain Eukaryota; kingdom Metazoa; phylum Chordata; class Actinopteri; order Clupeiformes; family Engraulidae; genus Coilia; species Coilia nasus. The sequence goes on from CM050207.1 coordinate 25,283,722, forward strand.
TTTTTATTATTATTATTATTATTTGTGCACGATGTGAATGGAGCCTGGCAGGGGGTCTGAGCTTTGAGGATTGCGATGGGTGGGGGTGCGGTCATGTAGTTTGTGCAGGTAACCAGAGCTGAGGAGTGAAACTAGGCTGACTGCTGCTGCCGCTTTATGTAGACTGAAAAAGCAGACTGAGTTGGACGCGCGCGCACACAAATTCCCCAAGCCTGGTACCGCATCTCCACACAACCATGGCAATGACACCAGGCTCTTTGTGCCGCCCCGAGCTGTTCACAGTAGACATGCCAATACTGAAATAAAGAGACAATAAATTTCCTGTTTTTGTTTATTTTGTTCATTAGTCACCTTAAAGTTTTGACTTCTGACCATTCTGAGCATTAGAGGAATTGTAGTGCAGCATTCCTCCTGTTTTCATTTTAAATGCTACTTTTGATTGTCTCTGTGCTTCTGCAACACTGCATAAAGTCTGTTGAGGTGGGATGGGTTTTTGAAGTTAAAACTAAGTCCCTCAGTAGTATTGGAAGTACTTCATATGACGAAGAGAATGCTTGTGTCTCGTTTCTTTGTCTTAGCCATTGTTGTAAAAATGATTACAACAAATGTTTGAAACAAAGAAACTCTTCTGTACAATGCATGATGTGAAATATAGTATTTCTGATCATACCTGTAGAATTTTAAGCTTATTATCAAGGCTGTTCAGGGATTAAACAAAACTACATACTGGGCCTGTAAAGTAATTTTACACTGAAAAAGGTTGCTTATGATTTTCATATATTCATGCAACAAAATGAAGAGGAAGCCAATGGAACACATATTAATTCTTTATTGTCTCAGTAAGCTTAACTTTGACCAAGGTACAGTAACACTTTGGTCTTTGGGTAAACCAACTGGAACTGATCACTGATTGCTTTTGGACTGCTAATGATTACCACTTTCATTAAAAGCAGGTTACCTTCAATTTACAATAAATAAATACATCTTACTAGGACTACATGGTGTTCTGATAAATACGATGACAGTGTGTAACTCAGGCATTTTATTAAGGCTCCTGGCTGAGGGTACTGAAATGAACCTGGTGTTAATAAGAGGGAACATGTGCTGTGCAAGACATCTACAGCGTTAGTTAAACGGTTAGCACACTGCAGTAGTATTTCAAACAAGGGCTTGGCTTGTTATATGGTGTGGTCATTGTATGTGTTTCGCTTTGGGTTAGAGCGGGGTTATGTGGTCTTTCGTTGGGCTCTGTTTGCTCTGCTGAGGAATGTCGAGACGCGATTGCCCTTGCTTTGGGATGCTAATCTACCAAGAGCCCCATCACTGGATTGTCTACGTATGCTTCTACTCGCTTCTCTGTGTTCAGATGATGTAGTCGATCTCAGAGTACATGGTGTTGGTCAGCTCCTCCTCGCTGGAGTTCTGTGGCTGCAGACACAGGGATCCCCGTCTGGAAGAGAAGACACACACCTTAACATGTTCTTCCGGATGACTACTCAAGCCCATCTATTATGTCTAAGGATCGATCAGAAACACCTGGGGTCATGTGACCAACTGTGCTCACACAGTGAACATGCGCTGCACTGGCGGCGAAAACGCTTTTTGGATTTTACTTTTTTTAGCAGTAAGTACTGTTACGACAAGCCTTGTTTTTTAATTACATTCATGTGTGACAGCAGGCAGTATGCCTCAAAAACCATTGCTTGTGCAAGGTCAGTACATCTAGGACAGCCTTTTTGGGTCACTATATTTAGACACGACGCTGGCATGAAATAAGTGAGCTTAAACACTTTCTGAAATGATCACTAATTTACTTGTCATGACACACAATGGGCTTTTTTGAAATGACTGCCACCCATGTGGTACGGTAACGTTCAGACGAGATTGTCCACTATTCCAAGCCCAGAATGCATGCCAGCCACTCATCCAGCCATTCATTTCAAACAAGCCCAAGTTTAGCACCCTCATACCCCATATGTTGGCACTGGAGGCCGCCAGCGCAGGGGCAATGCTCCCTTGGGCCCTCCCCCTCCATGTCCCAGGATAAGAGGTCCATAAGATGATTGGTGGAGCTGAAACAGCGCTCGCGCTCCATTGGCTTGATGTTGCACACGGGGGAAAGCAGTTCTGTTGAGAGGCAGTAAGAGAAAAAAACATGGGCAAATTGGCTTTATATTTAAGTGTTCTCTTAAGGCTTTCTATGGGACCTCCAAGCTTGTCTTTGGTTTAAAGCTTAAGAGCTCATGTAAGACCACGGCTTATTCTATTTTTTCCTCCAAGACAATTAAACTGGTCTTTTATGTTCGCACCAAAGTGCAATAAAAGCAGCATGTAATGAATGAAAAACAAATGTTGAATGTTAAACATGGTAGATCAGTGGCCCTATGTAAACTGACTGCAGACATTTCAGCTGAGACTCCAGTCTGAGACAAGCAGGCAGGCAGGCTATTTCCCCAGGATGTAACTCACTGTCTAGGCATAAAGAAGCACAATTCGGGTTTTTCCAGAACAAGCAGAGGGGGGAGACGATTACCTTTGTGAAAAGCACAGCACAGATCAGAGTTGCAGTCGCTCTGGTGTTGGCAGATGCTCCCCCGATCTCCTTTGGTGGCATTCAGGGAACACTGGCCCCAGATACACAGGTGTCCCGAGCAACACTCCTCATCCTTGCTACATGACTTCACACCGCATGGAAACAAAATAGCAACAGTCAACATTTTAATGAGCATTCTATAGACTGACTGACACACATCATATTACGTCAATCCAATAAAAAAGTATAACCTTAAAGGCATGAAACCTGTGAGTGCCACCCCAGATATACAAAAATGTCGTAATGTTTGTCTTCAGCTTCATTTCTTGTGTTTATGAGAAACTTGGAGTGTGTGCACTTCTTGGTCAACCCTGGCATTCTTAATACTTCTGGCAAACACCGTTTTATATGCAAAAGAAAAAGTCAGCTCAAGCAGGTTTTTCCATCCAGACGTCTGAGGAAGGGTGAGTAAGCCTGAAACGTCACGGTAAGGAAATAAAGATGTTGGGAGCAAAAACCTGATTGAGCTGACTTTCTCTTTTGTATATATGTCAACTGTGCTTTAGTCCTGCTCCCAGTATAAATTCTGGATGTGCGTTCTTTGGTTGAACTCTCACACACCTGTGCAACTGCCAGCACTAGCAGAGCGTGTTCTGGCTAAGGCAGCATCGACCTCACCTTACCCCACACCACCCCACCCCGCTAATCCATGCTGCTGCGGGGATAGCATCTGCTGAACCTCTGTGTTCTCCCTCCCTGCTCCTCTCCAGTCTCTCGTCTGTATCCCCGGCACGTGTGTCAACAAGAGGCGCTCATATTTAGCCAGCTCTGCACTCCGATGCGAAGGTCAGTGGAGGGAACCAGCTCTCATATCTGATTACACGTACACTTGTGGCTACACTGCAATGCAGTCCTAATGCAGACAGAGTTGCATCATATTGTTACAAGGCTGGGTAGTGAAGGGCCTTTGGGCTATCTGTGTCTCTTTTTAGCAACGGCCTCCAAAGCGAGGGTAAACCCGTCCTCCTAAATAAGCCCTGAGCCCAATATTTTCTCCCACAGCAGCTTTTCAGTTCCATAAACATCACGTACAACTCAGCCAACATCTAAGCTTGTGATACTCCTAGACAGATGAAAACCTCATTTAATCTTTGGTTAACTTGTTTATTATGAGACATCCTACACTGTTGAGCAGACTGGTAAAGTAATGCAGTATTGCCCGATAAGGTTGCATATTCTGCTAGGTGAAGCTTTAAACCTCCTGCATAATCACTTGCCTGCACTTTTACAACCCACATGAAAACTGCAGTGCCTCAGTCGTCACTGTGGCCATGAAATGAGTGCCTTACCCTGTCCAGCTCTTTGCAGGGCAGACACTGGGAGTGGTGAGCCTCATAGAGGCAATAGGTGCCCTTCTCACAGTCCTCGTCGATGATGCACTCCTGTTGGGACACAGGGGGAGGGGAAGCGGGGGGGAGGGACACAGAGCATCTCTGAGATGGAGGACAGTTGTTTGCATCAGCATCCAGCATTCTTTCATGTGTAGATTCCCCTACCACTCATTCTGCAAGACTGATGAAACCTATATTGTGACTCCCAAGACAACATATTTCTATTAATAAGATTCTTGCATGGTTGATATAACCTCCAGGCTTACAGTGCTGTAGCCTAATCATTTATCTATGAGTAATAAGCCTGTCTCCAGCTGTCACATCTCAGGCTGGAACCACCCTCATGCTATCTGCGCACTCACTCAGCATTCCAAAGCCATTATGTGCTACCATTAGCTGTCTGTGCTATCTCCTCCTTGGCTGATCTGTAGGACTGGTGATACTTGGCTTTCAAATTTAGAGCTATGATCACACACTGACCCTCGCTGTGGTTGTCTAATGGGAAACATCTGCTAGGTCGGGATGGAAACGTCAGATAGACCAATAATGGACAATGCATGACTTGTTCACAGCTGAAATTATAGATGAAATATATGACACGACAGGGGCTTAGTGGTGTCATGGATGATCTACAGAGGAGCTACACTGCACCCTCAAACTTTCTGTGACTCCAAATCAAGACCTTGTGTGCAATCCTATATGGTCTCAACATTATTTTTCTAAACCATTAGTGACCCTAAACACTAGCTCAACATTAAATACGAAACAAGAAGGGCTGCTCGTCCAAAAAAAGTAGCTGGGAAAATAAGCATGTTCCCCCTTTCTGCACTTTTACCTCATAAATATTTTTGAACGAGGGTGGAGGAGGAAACGTCTGTTCATATATTTGGGCCAAGAACAATTTCGGAGCTATCACTATTTAACATCAATGACACGGCAGAACTACACGCAAAGCTAACCAAAACACCAAACAATATACTAAGACCTTCATGTCCATTGTTCACCAGTTTATTTTCATAGAAGTTCACCATATTGTTTTTATCAAATTCTAATTATAAATGTATTTTTTATTTCTCTGAATAACTTTACGCCGGGTATTGAAAGTGTCTGCCAGGCTTGGTGCTTTAGCATCTGGCCTTATGTATCACATCCTATGTAAACTTAGACCATCAGTGTGCTGTGATGACACAGCCATTTGCTTGAAGGACAGCATGGGGGCATCAGAGGTCTTAACTCAGAGACAGAGAGAGAGAGATAGAGAGAGAGAGAGAGGAGAGAGAGAGAGAGAGAGAGAGAGAGAGAGAGAGAGAGAGAGAGAGAGAGAGAGAGAGAGAGAGAGAGAGAGAGAGAATTAGCTGTCTGAGAGTATCCTGTGTGTCAGTGTGACAGCTGAGAATGAGGCTGAAAGACTGAAACACTAAGATAATCTACCTCAGGCCGACCTCAATATACTATAACATCAAGAGCAAAGCAGAGCAATAGTGGACTTGTTTAATTACTCTTTTCTTGAGTAATGTAGACTTTTTGAGAACATTTTCTTCATGTTCCAAGGAGAGGGACACAAGTAGAAACACTCACGTGATCTACATCATTTTCTTTGCTGGTCTGGAACACCATGGGAAAGCGGGCCTCTACGGTTGCATTGTCGGTCACCTGAGTCAGGGCAAATACAATCAGAAACACATCAGAAAGGCACATTAAGAATCAGTCTGATGCTGTGAATAGCTAGAGAAAACTGCCTGTACATCCAAACCTACATGTATTTTTTTTACTTCCCCAAATGACCACGTCCACCAGGGTAGTGGTGAAAGACATTGCAGTATCTTATCTACTTTACATCCAGCTGTTGTTTAAAAAAAAAAAAATCTTTCAAATATAATGCAGCCTATGGTTTGCAATACAGAGACTTAAGGAATAATAATGGATTTAGTAGGTTTTCAGTCCACAGTTCAAGAAGTTACACTAAAAAAGTGACTGTTAGATTGCAGCCTACCTTCTCAGCCTCCTTGATAAGGTGAATGGACTGATTTCCGGCAGCAGTCTCAGAGATGTTTTCATTACGGTAATCCTGTGCATATGTGATGGGCTTGGCACTCTCGTTGTCTATCTGAATCACAGATTAATCTTATCAAGACTATGCAACATCCACCAGAATAATAAACAGGCCTATCCTTAGTAACCCATCCATTACAATAATCACAGAATACAGAAAAAAACGCATGAGTGATTTTATAACAAATGTTGTGGCACTTGACTAAATTCAGCATAGCATATATTTTAACATATCCTTAGATGACTGATAACTCACACAAATGGCTATAAACAGTGCCAGTGGCATAAATGACAGAAATGTAGCCAGTAAAATCTAACATAAAGCAAATTGCCGACCAACCTGGTGCACCGCGTTTTCTAGTTTGTGCTGCGTATCTTCCATCAGTTCCTCCACCTCCCGAAACATGTCATTTAATGTAGCGTGACCTTGGGAAGCATTTGCCTCCAGTGTGATATTAACGTTCGAATCCACGGTTGTTGGCATGTCTGGTAGAATGCCATTTCCGACGGCCAGACACAAGCTCAGAACGAAAAAGAGCATCATCTCGTCGCAGTGTTGGAGTCCGTGCTCTGTATGAGCTTGTCCTCCAAGTCCAGTCTCCGAGTCCGTATGCACCGGGAAATGGAACTGAGGAGAGCAACACTGTCATGTGGCATCACGAAGGAAGCCAGCTGTGCCATTCCTGGCTAGACGCCAACAGGACAGGGATGACTGTCCGATGAAACAGCAAAATTATGAACTGTGTTATCTGCAACGTCTCAATCACAGGCAATAATTTAGACGACTAGGTCTAATCTACATTGTATTAATGAAAATCATAAACTGTAGGCTATGTATGACGCAGATAGGCTACTGGAGGTTTAAGATGCCCGTGTTAAAACTTTTTTAGGACTAGTTATAGTTCACCAGGGTGAGTTTAGTAGTGTTTACTGTTAAATATTTTACGCTTTCATTTTAATTGGTCTGTATGTTGTGCTTGAGAGTTTAACTGACCATGCTGTAATTCCAGTGCATGGGTGGCACACTGCACTGGGCAGGACTCCCTCACACTATGGTTACTGTGATGTCATGTATATCAGACGGCATGGCATGTCAATATCAGACATCAGATACAAGTTCCGTTCGTTCAGTTAAAACGGCTTTACTAAAATCATTTTTGTATGGTAATGTCGTCTTTGTATGGTAGCCTACTTTCAAGAAGGTTAAAGAGGAAAGAAAACATAAAACAGGTTCACTCATCACTTGGCTGTTCGAGTCTTCACATTACAAAGTAGCCTGCTTGTCTTCTGTAGCGGGACATTGCTTCACGGTCTGAGAACGCCATCGCGTGGCAAATGACCAGTGGGCTTGCTATCCTTCCCAATGATGTCTCATCATTGCAGTCATCGTAACATTTTGTGTGTTGTCTGTGGATGTCTTTGTGTGTTTTTGAAATATAGCCAGTCGATCATAACTACGCAGTGAAAAATGTTACAGGCAGGCTACGCTATCCCTTTGTAGTCTCATGTTTGAGCCTGCATTGAGACCCTTACAATAAAATACAGGCATTCCGACCTTAAATGGCCATCTCTGACCACCAGTAGCCTACATTTTAAGCATTTTAAAGCAGCTGCCGCCGCATTGACGCAACGACTCAACAATAGACAACCATTATAGTATGCCTTATATAGTGTAACAGAATTAGTTATTTTGTAGTGAGGAATGTTGTTTGTTTACCCTGGAAAATGCAATGGCCATGGCTAAAACATCTAACGTGAAGTTGTGGACTCACTTTGCTGCTTTGGTTTTACGCCACAACCGTTGCGCACCGCTTAGTGGCGCTGTTTACATAAAACGTGAAATATATTCCATCATTGCGGTGAACTAGGACTTCAAAGGTAGGTTATGATGAAGCTGTAGCCTAGAAAACGGGAACATTTACAATTTCGATGCTTACTTCTCTGTTCACCAGTGTTAACACGGGAGCCTACAGTGTCTGTCTTGAAGCAAGGCCTAGGCGTCATAAATAAGTAGTCATATCGCTTGCAATCAAAGGTCAAATGTCTGTTGGTGGTTTAGGAATCCTGGAATTCGCATTGTTCAAAGCCCGCGTATGAGTTGTCAATCATCTGCCGATTGTAATGGGGGCTGCAGGCGATTGTCGTGGCTCTCAGTGTGTCCAGGGACATGGCAACTGTATAACTCAGTCAGTAGGCTACAAGCAAAGTTCTTTGCAAAGCTGTCCTACCCCTACATTTATTGTCTGAGTGGCTTATTTATTGTTTAAATGATTGTTCACACGGCTGTTTCTGTATTTGTTACAGGCTAATAACATTCTGAATGAAACAACAAGGATATGTGAGGGCATTTAGGACAACCCTGGACAAATATCCACAACGTTTCATTGCCACTGAATCTTTGTTATGCCAGCAATTCCTCACAAGAATTTACTGCAGTGTTTAGAGCTCCTTAACGTGCAGTGCGCATAAGTATTTACATTACGTTTTTAAAAATCAGTGCACACTGATATGCAGAGCAGCTGCGGATATTTTTATGCGCCAGTGCACACTTTCGTATCACCGCATCCACGTGCCACCTAAGCTCCCAGACACGGCAAAACAGGCTAACTTTGTCCACTATCCGCACGTCAATAGGCCTACAATTAACAGGATTGGTTTCGAGGAAGTACAGTATGGCGTAGTTTTGTTTAACAATCACGTGTATATCAATTTAAAGAAACAACTGAAAACAATTCACGGGACGTTTGCCTCGCTGTCAAAACCCTATCAGTCGGCGCACTTCTCATTGGAAGTTGCGTTCGTGAGCACCGCCTTCAAAAACAAGCTAGACGCTCAATGGTGAGCCCTATTTGAAACATGCCTTCACACGCAAATGACAGACGAGTTTGACTGTTGGCTACTGGAACTCAGTGACAACTTGGATTCGTGGTGAAATTGGCTGGCTTCTTTATTTTCTTGCTAAGTACAGGTATACTGCAACGAATAAAGAGTGAAGGCACGTCGTAGCCTATACCAGCCTATAGGCTACTAGCCTACAAGGCAGATTGAGAGACGACAGCGGAATATGAAGTAAGTAGGTTTCTATAAACCACTGCTTGTTTTTGCGATCACTGGCTGTGCTTTGGTGTAGTCGTCCACTATTTTTTTTAAATGATAACAATTCCAGCCTTTCTGGTATGGTGATGCTGGATTCCTTTGAACCGAAGTAACCAGTCAATAATTTATGAACAGTGCTTAATGTTTCAATTCCTGTCTGAAATGTATCATGTCCTTCCTCCGACTAGGTTTGGCATGTTATTTGATCTAGTTTGAAATTTAGGAAAGCGTAGTGACTTGTATTTTGTTTCGAGTTGGGCAAACATCAAAACTTAACGTATATTCATAAGCGTCTGATTTCAAAATCAGACACGGATTCATATGGTCATGGTAATGGGAAAGTGTGTAGTAGGCTAGATAGCTATTTCATTCTGTAGCCTATGTGTCTCATTTTGAATTTAAATTGGCAGCATAAATCATAATGCCACAGTTACCGGGCTGTAAAGTCACCTTGGCTACTCTGCCTCAGCAAGTGAAATATTTGTGATTTACACTGACCTCCTTTTTTGATAACTAACACGAGTAGGCTAGTGCCACTGATGAAATTTCAGTCTTTTGTTGTATGGTTATGTTTATCTCAGTGCTATTGCATTTCCAAGTGTATCACACTTGTCCACAGACAGAATTTAGTTTCTATACATTAATGAAGCAATCTTCATACCCTTACACAGAAATGCGGGCAGTATATAAATGTATATACTAAGAGGTAGTGATAGTACTGCTTTTAATGATAAAGTAGCTTGTGTCTCTGAGAAAAAGGTATACTTTTCAGTTTTTCATCATTTCATTCTTTTGGTTGCTAATTGGTAAGCATATGACAGCATTTTGAGAGAACATTTAACCTATTTATTTGGAGTCATTAACACCAAAGAGAGGAGAAATCTCATAAACTACAAGAAAAGTCAGGCAATGGCAGTTTCACACCCATCTCTTTTGCTATGGTAAAGAAAGTGATAAAATCCAGCAGCTGATTTAGATGGGAGGACAGAGACAGTGTGATCATATACTGTAGATTGTTTGAAAGTTTGAAGAAAATCAGACCAGTAGTTTTTAAGCTGTATGAGTGGACACATAAGTGCACGAGTGGACAGATTGGACAGACCAGTTACAAACCCCTTTGCAGCAAGGGTAATAAAGCACATAAGTTGTTTGTTTGAACTCCCCTGTATCTGTCAAAGGAAGTCATTAGCTTAAGCCACTGTATAGACTCGTTTTATCTCTGTGCCTCTCCCCTCATGTCCATGGTTTATAGTAAAAGTTGCACAACTTCTTAGTGCTCTGACGTTGATGATGGGTATGAGTCATAAAAAGACAGCAGAGATGTGTCATCGTTCCTTGGGACGTATGTGAATTATCTGTTGCAGTCACCCAAAGCCACGCTGTGTCGTGTAACTGGGAAGACAGAATGGGAAAGTGTCCACACAAATGAAGACAGTCACAGCAAGATATGTTTTCAGCCACACAGCACGAGAAAGATAACACTGTATTGACTGTTCCCCTCTGGAGTCACTAGCTTGTGCCAGGAAACTCATATATTATCCAGTGTGACGGGGGAGGAAAATAATGTGAACTGGCTGATTTCTCATAGTGATCCCTTGAGTAGACATAGGCTACTAGTTACTGACATGCTAAGAGAGGCATTTGCCGTTAAACTTGAAGGACCAGTGTCTGTTTCACCAAGGAACGTGGAAAATTACAAGGTTTTGTCCATGAACTTAATGTGTGGCCTCTGGCAGAGTTGTGCTGGTTTGTATAGGTGTGCCGGCAGGCATTTACAGTTAGTGTCCCTTGGTGGCTTCTGGGGTGATTTGTCTTTGTGTTGATGACTGTGAGAAGAACCGACAGAAAGAATGTAGCACATGAGCCGGTCTGTGATTCACAGAGACAGCCACACAAACAGAACAATTTGGGATTTTTTTAAAATCTGAACGAGACATCGTTTCTTTTGCACCCAGTGATGGCTCATGTTTTAGCATGTCCTCTGAAAATGTTTAAGTCCGTTTCTTTGGCAGTGAACTCGCCAAGATCTCACACAGGGAGATGCAGTATGGCAAACGGCAGCATATGTCTGTGTTGATATGTCCATTAAGACATTCCTGGAATACAATTGAAATAACACAGAGGCCCACAGGATTTTGACAAATGTTTCATGCTTTTTGAGCTCATTTAAAACCACTAATTTTTTTTTTTGTATCTTTGGAATTTCCTCAGGAATTCTCAGCGTTGTTGCCATCTTACACTGTCAAATTGCATAATTCTGAAGATGACTTTGTGGCAACACACATGCAGTTGCCATGTTTCCAAAATTAAGATTGAGAATTTCTCTCCTCTGTAACAATGTAAAAGTTAATATGCTTTTGTCAGCTCAAGAATGTTGGGCTGTGTTTAGATCGATATAAATGAACTGAACCTGTTTTTGAGACGATACGTAAGGCTGGCAAGAAAGAAAAAGTTAAAAAAGGCAGTGGTGTTTATGACCTCATCGTGTTGACTCCCACCATATTTGGTCTTTTCTTCTGACAAAAATGCATGTCTTTCACTAGGGATAGTATTTGGATTAGAGCTTTTTAACGGTTGGGATGTAGAAACCCTAACAGTTGAGGAGCTGACATTTAGTCTTCAGGGCTCATAATTATTTAAAGATGTTTGTCGAGATAGAGAGATTTGGACACACCCGAGCTGATTATCGTACTGGAATTTTTTAAAGGTAGCACGAGAGCGACAAAAATCCTATGGCTCATTAGGGTCTGCAAACAAGGCCATAAAGGAACTAATTTTGGAATACTCAGAGGACAGTTGTAGACGGGTCATTTTGGGTCCAAATCAAGAAAAATGAGTAAAAACCTAGCTACTGGTACCAGCATTTCAGTCAGTAATTAGTGGTTAGGGAAAGCTTGATTTAACTAAGGACTGAAGGGGAAAATACAGTGTTCCACAGCAGTCCTACCAGAGCAGGTTTGTCTAATTTTAAAACCAGGCCCATATGAGCTAACCACTTTAAAAATCAAAGCAGTCTTTTCCCGCAAGTTCACAGCCACCCAGACGACCCAATAAAGATACCAGATGAACTTGAAGTCTGTGCTGCTCTCATTGTATCTGAGGCAATGAGGGGGAGTATTAATTATGTACGCTCCTCTCCTTGCACACACTTTCCTCGAGCAGACCAGTTAACTTTCTATTTCCTGTCAGTGTATACATGTTTCCCTCTCCAAGTGAAGCAAAAACAGACCCGCATTTCCGGTCTCCAACCGTTGGTAATTGGGACAGGAAAGAGGAAGAGTGAGTAACGTGCAGAATTTGCACAGATTTAAAAAAAGACTGGATAAGGACCCAGCACTCACTCATTGAAAACCTCTTGTGTCACTAGCATAATCTTATGTCGAAGGATAAGCCTTTCAGAGATTTAAGCAGGTACTGACAAACAGATTAAAAAGCAAGAAGAAAAGCCAGATTTATGTATATTATCAAAAGATATATCTATTTTTAAGTTTTCTTCTTTTGTCATCTGTGGATTTGAAAACTTCTGTGAATTTTTTTTTTTTAAGTTTCTATGAAGGCAGTAAGCCCTCTCGCCATGAGTCATGTGGTTGGGGTTCATCTGGAGCCAGTGCCAGTTGGAGACCTATGTGCTGCCTTTATAACTCGCGTGATCACACGGCCGAGAGCAGATGTCTTCAGGATCACTTGCTTCCCTTTCCCGAGCACAAGACCTGCCTGTCACCCCTGAAAACTATTTTTCGTGCTCTGACCCACACATTCAGAGGGGAATACAAACCCACAAGTGGTCAGAGAGCCACAGCAGATGAGGACATGGAAGAATATATACTTACTGGCCCATAACACAGTTACCATGAACTGTGCTGGAAAAAAATGGGCTACTTAAAACCCATTATAGTCAATTGAAATGACTACTTTCAGACAGTGTAATTGATTAGTAGGGCATTTACTTTATTTGTTGGTTATTGTCTGACACTTTACACTACTATTCCTTAGTCTGAAAGTAATTATGTGGTAGGCAGCCCACCTTTGTGCTGTTTTTTTTCTCTCAAGTGTCTCTTAAGTGTTCTCAGAGTGGAGGAGATGTGTGGTACTCACACATTGCGACAGGTCGGACTAGTGCTGAGGCAGCAAACAGCTGTTACATGTCTCTGGGTCTCGCTTCTGTGTGCATTAATGATTTTCTCTGCACTAGACACAGGGGCTGGCTGGCTCTGTGGAGATAACACATTGTTTTCATTCTTGTCCAAAAGAATCTGCCTTTGTTTAGACACCAGCACTGTAGAGATGAGTCGTGTAGAGTATGTCTGCGTGTGTGTCTGTGTGCTGTGAACTTTTATAACATACTGAAGTTTAGTTTGCTGGCAAAAGGACTCGTCACGAGAAGAGCCAGGAAACATTATTTTTCATCCAGGCACTCCACAGTCAGACACTTTGCCTGTTTATCATAAGATTGTAAAGTGGGTTCCTTCCTGGTTCAGGCCATGGCGTAATTAAAGTGTGACTCGTACCTCCCAGCGCTGCTGTGACTTCCTCCTCTGGTGACATCAGCTTCCTTTTGTTTTCTCTGACAGACAGACAGACAGACAGACAGACAGACAGACAGACAGACAGACAGACAGACAGACAGACAGACAGACAGACAGGCTCTTTATAAACAGCCCACGAAGCGCCTCCATCTCGGTTGTCTTGCCATGAGTTTTCCAAAGAGTAAATTTATAATCTTCAACCACAGTCCTAGTGTACATTTACCCATGGGCCATTTCACCCCCTGATATTGTTTGCTGGTGCTATTAACCTGGTGTGCCAAGTTTTAATGCCAAGTTGGATAGCACTTCATTAATTCTTCTCCACTACCCTGTGTTTTACTCAAGAGGGTGTGTTCTCTTATAAACCAAAAATGCCTAGGCGTGCATGACATGCTTCTTTACCTTGACTAAACCTGGTCTCGCATCAACATCTAGTCAGACTGTTTCAATGGCATATGAATTCACTGTGTTTCTCTTGTGTTTCTGCTTAATGGGCTGCTGTCACACATAGCAGCACTGATATCATAAGAGGTCTGGTTGGTGTTGAACTGCCAGCTGAAGCAGGTTCACATCTTTCACATTCCTGACCAGTATTGCTTGGCTACAGGATGGGGCAACTTCAGATTCCATTGTTCTTTAAATTCTTAGATGTTGAGCACAGATGATTCCAATGTACACTAAATCTATGTCTAAATGCAGATTACTTGCTACTTTGGAAATATTTGATCATGCCTGAAAGGATGAACAGATATTGTTACGTAAGGCGGTGACTGAAATTAGGATATTTGTGTACTGTGTGTGTTTTGTGTGCATTTGTATATGGATTTGCATGTCTGTGTGTGTAGCAGGAAAATACAGAAGAGAAAAGAGGAAGTTTAGAGAGGGGATTGGAAAGGGTCACACTATGTGTGTGTGTGTGTGTGTGTGTGTGTGTGGTTGGGTGGGTGGGTGGTTGGGTGTGTGTGAAAGAGATAGAGAGGGAGAGGGAGAGGGAGAGGGAGAGTGAAAGTGTGTGTGTGTGTGTGTGTGTGTGTGTGTGTGTGTGTGTGTGTGTGTGTGTGTGTGTGTGTGTAAGAGACAGAGGCAGACACAGAGTAAAAAGCATATGTGAGTGTATGTGTTTTAGTGGGGCTCTGTGGGCTAGTGCTGTCTGCCCCATGACAGGCTTTCCATTCCCTCAGCTGGTGAAGTCATGCTATTTAACTCAGCACAATGCAACCTCAGCTCGGAGGCCAGCCTGCGTGGACAGTCCCACTACCTTTTTATTAATCCCCTTGCTATTTGCAGGCGTTGGGATCTAATCACTTTTCAAACTGTCCATCTGGACCAGGATACCACTACCTACTGTGCTGTAATACAGATATATTAATCTGTCTCCATTCAGACTTAAGCACTGCATATGTGTTGTTATCGAACAGAGGCTGGGAATGACATGAAGTTAAAATTACCACATATTTAAGTTGCTTCCTGGCGTTTTGGTCTGGGCTCCCAAACTACTTGTTAGTGGTCAACCGACTGCATGTTTTCTGTAGTTTTACTGGGGTTCGAACTTTTACTGCTAAACGGAATTCCTTACAATCTGCAGAGCTGGGCTTCAGGATCGTTTTAAAACTTGAACCATTCCTCTTTCTGTCTTGTGCATATGTATGACACAGCGGTGTAGACTGAGGGCTCACCAACTTGAGTGTGTACAGCACGTAACCGTGTACAATATGTTTGTATAGTGACAGAATACGCTCAGATCACGTGTGCAGTGTGAATAGTCTAATTTGTTAACATGCATTGTAAACGAATACGGACAGGAAACGGGCACGCTCTGTATACGCAGAGTGTTTGGTGTGAATGAGCCCTAAGACCATCTGTCCTATGCTCCATGACCAGCTAAATGTTATTAGACAGGCGTTAACTTTGGACACACATGCGTGCTAGGTGTTCCGATGCACACACCATCTAATCCAGGCGTCGAAGAAAAATCTAACTTAAAATGTACATATTTTAAAGGACTTTTGCCCTTCTTAATCTCATCACATTCCTCCTCGTCTGTGAGAAAGCATAGCTAGACCTGTTGTGTTTTTTCTGGGCTGTGCTAAACTGAACTGGTCTAAATATTCTCCTGCTAATTATAGCCCCAGCATGTAGTTTCCCAACCCACTCCACATGACCCCAAGCGTGATACTGAGATAAAGAGCCCTCACTGCAGTCTTGAGAGGGGCATGTGCTTTTGAGTGACACTCTTCATACTAAGGCCAACTCTGCACCTACCACCCCCTCTGCTCTAGCAGAATAGCTGGAAGGGGGTGTGCCCTGCTGTGCTGTGCTGTGCTGTGCTGTGCAGTGCGGTGCAGTGGTGCTGTGTGGTTGTGTGAGGCGTCTGGGATGTGTGGAATGCAGGCTGGGTGTTCGCAGGGCTGGGCCTTCTCTCCATCGGGGAGGGTGCTGTGGTTCATTCAGCACCCGCACGACAGGAGCTGACACATCCGCTCGTGGGGGCCCCTAGGGGACGAGGACAAGGACGCCTGAAAACACACGCGCTCCGCTTGACTTTGCCCCCCGCCTGCCCCCGAGCTGCTGCTGCTGGTGTGTTTTTCCGCAGGGAGCAAACACCACACCCCCCACTCCCACCTAAAAAGGAAAAAAACATGTCCCACATTAGATGTGAAATGTTTTTTTTAAGCTAGGACAGATTTAACACTTGTGTGACAGTAGAATGAGAAGCCACTGAAGCTGCCACATAGATGCCAGGATTCTAGCACTTCTTGATGACATACACTCATTCCCTCGTAAGTGATTTATTATATTGCAGAAGACAGCCTCTCCCCATAACTGACTATGACGTATAATCAAGGTCTTGTGTCATTTGAGCTGTTTGCACACAGATAGCTGATAAATGAAAAGCAGGGCTCTTGGGAGAACAGATGAACTTCGTGACTCTGTGTGGTCATGTGTTTTTTTTTTTGCCATTTTCTAACCCTGTGTATTCTATTCTTTAGCGACAGAGTACAATGTCCAGGATGTTTCTAACCATGTCATGCTACATTACATGCCAAGGGGTGACTGACTTCCACTAAGCAGGCTTCCCACATCTGCTGGGTAGATGCATTGAGGTTTTGCCCTGATGCTGACATTTGTGCTGCCTTATCGTGTTTTAGTGGTGATTTCAAAGCCAACCCGCAGTCCTTAAAGCAGGCACTATGCTTGTCAGTTCTTGTCCATGAACAGCTTTTAAAGAGCTGCATAGGTAATTGGTATCAGTTTAAGTGGAACCAAGAGAAGTGATCTCATTGTTTTGTGTTGTGGTTTGGTCCCCATGGTTACATGAAGGATTGAAGATGGCAGAATGCTTTAAATTGAAATAGATACTGTTTCTCTTCTAATCAGAATTTTGAATTTTTCTACGTACAGACTGAACTTTATGTTTAAATTTGATTGTATGTTTCAAGCATTTATTCAGTTCGAGAGCAGCATGTTTCTTAAAGTTAAGGTTTACATGTTTGGAGGGGGGGGGACTTAAAGCACACGTGTTAGGGCGTTCCATACCCAGTTGTCCCATTTGCCTGGGGATAAAAAAAACACACCTCTGGCCTGTCCTGTGCTGCAGTGCCAAAGCCACAAGACAAGCAAAACACTTTTTCTGCTTGCTCGACAAAAATGTGCCCAGCTCGCTGTCCTGCTAAATTGGGTACTACATCCATTGAAGCGTGAATGACTGACAGAGAGAAAGAGATGAGCTGAATGTTCAGATCTTATTGAACTCCCTGTATAGCGTTTTTTGAGAATATTTGAAAAGGAATTTGCATTAAAAAATGAATTTGGCTGCAACGTGCAATTAGTTTAACTGAGACAGAAATATAGACTGCAGTCAACTTAAAGGAGAACTTCGGTGTAAAATGAAAATTGGCATGTTAAAACATCATACCGAGTTGGTATGTGTACTGAGAAGCAAAATTGATTTAGCCTGTTGCATTCAGAGTTTAACTATTTTTTAGCGTTTGTCCCAGAAGGCTAACAATGGAAGTGGTAGGTGCCCTCAGACTAAGCATGAGGACTATGCTATTTTTAAACCATTAAAACAGCTCGAAGAAACTCCACACTCCATCGGTAGTACAACACAGGTCCTGACATTAAAAACGAGGCACTGAGAACTTTGTAAGTGTACACAACATTTATTAATAAAATAGTTTTGACAGGCAGTACCTTGCTGTAGTTTCTCGTCGCCGCCATGATCCAAACAAGTCGATTGTACTACCTCTTCTCCTATTCTTCCTGCTGGTTCGTGTTCCTCAATCGACTTGTGCGGACTTTCATCATGGCGGCGACGAGAAACTACAGCAAGGTACTGCCTGTCAAAACTGTTTTATTAATAAATGTTGTGTACACTTACAACAGGCTAAATCAAATTTGCTCCCCAGTACACATACCAACTCGGTATGATGTTTTAACATGCCAATTTTCATTTTACACCGAAGTTCTCCTTTAAATCCTAGCTGATACGCAGCCAAAGAATGACCACGGTAATCCAACAAGATGAAGTATACTAACAGAGAGTATGTAACGTGTTCTGTCAGGTTATAATTAGAGCACCATGTTTGTACTCCCTGACACAATTCATTTTCATCAAGTGGAACTGCTGACATATCATGGATGACTCAGTCTTACATCATGGTTGCTTTAGGCAGTCTTCACCACCATTTTACTCAATGGGCAAGGGTTCAGTTCTTTGAGTTACGCAATGTCTTTGTTGTCATCTTCCATCTCACCACATTTGTTCTTCTGTGGGCTGGTACTAGTTATGCAGTCTTTGTTACGGCGGCCTTGCAGACTGTTTTTAATTTCTCAAAACAGTGTCAGGGTTGTGTAAAGCCATCTGTTCAGAATGTTATGATTCTAATGCCCACAAGATGACTTCAGAAGTCAGTGTTATGTTTTTTTGCTGTTTTTTGTCACCCTCAGGTTGAACATGAGATTAGCCTGCCGGGTGAGGGCATAACCGCTCAAGCAGTCGGGGCAAGAAGAAGGGACAGACGTTGGGAGCAGCGGGTGGTCGGGTCGAGAGAAGAGCCGCCCCTGGGAGCCTGCCCTCCACCCTCACCGGGGAAGTAAACTGAGGTGAGAAGATGGCTGACGCGGAGGACGACCAGGGCCAGGCCGGCAAGCTCTTCGAGAACTTTGTCCAGGCCTCCACCTGCAAGGGGACGCTGCAGGCCTTCAACATCATGTGCCGGCAGCTGGAGCTGGACCCCCTGGAGCACGAGACCTTCTACAGCAGCCTCAAGAGCCGCGTGACCTACTGGAAGGCCAAGGCCCTGTGGAGCAAGCTGGACAAGAGAGCCAACCACAAGGAGTACAAGAAAGGGACCGCCTGTGCAGGCACTAAAGTAAGCACTGTGGCTGTTCTGTTTTATTCTTTATGAAACCAAAAGGCCTCAAAAGCCCATTGAAAGACAAAATGCCTTCATAATGAGCGAGCCTTCAATTGGGAAGGGGTGAAAACTTGAATTAGTTGTGTAAGGTCTCTGTGCACAGACATTACAATGCCTCCTACAGCTGAGCAGAGTAAGGGAGTCGCTATCAGCATTGTGCTTTTCTGTTCTGCCAATCTGCTTCAGACTATCACCAGTTCCTGCTGATACCAGTGTGAACATGACAAAGGCTATCTAGCCTGTCTATTCAAAACACAGTATATCAAGACTGATTAGGTCACTTTTACAGAGTATGCTTGCAACAAAATGGGAACAATGTTCCTTCCTGCAGCTTCTGCTGGTAACTCTTTAACTAGGAATGGGCCTAAAGTCAACATGTGAAAAGTGCACTGATCAGAGGTTTATTCCCCTCTTTGCACAGCCTTGTTTGTGTGTGTGTGTGTGTGTGTGTGTGTGTGTGTGTGTGTGTGTGTGTGTGTGTGCCCACTGCCCACGTATGCATACTTCCCCACCCACCCAAAGTCCTGGTACAGTATCTCCCTCTGTGGCTGGGACTGAAAAAGGCCTGTGTGACAAGGGCCCTGTGAGCCCTGCTTACAGTAAAGTCCTCCCCGTGTGATTATAGAGCACGTCTAGAAGAAAAAAGAAACCTCAGCACCGCCCTCTCAGCTGACATCCTTCAACGGCTCCCGTATGATTATTTCAAATGGTCCAGTGCCGGGCCAGCTCCTCGACACATATACACATACACAAACACACACGCACGCACACACACACACGCACACCCACACATTCATCCACCCAACCACCCTGTCTGCCTGGCAATTTGCCCAGATTATTATTATTAAAGTATGTGTGTGTGACAGTCTCTGTATGTACTGTGCATTTGCGCTAGTGTGTGTGTGTGTATGTGTATGTGTGTGGGTGAGCGTGTGTTTTGTAATACTTATTTTTAAAATGAATTGAGATTTCGCAGTATAACTTCAAAACCTCTTTGATACCAGTAGTAAACTTCCCTCTGACTGATTTTACTAGCCCTCCTAAGCAAGCCATGTTTCTCAATGGTGATCATTAATACCACAATTTGGAAAAACAAAAGAACAGATGTGCTGGTGGGAAGGCACTTCAGCATGGGTCATTAAGTGTATTTAAACAATCATACGCGAGAATCTGATTTATGAGAGGCACCGGGAGGTTGAAGGGTGCTGCGGTCTAGGAGGAAGCCGAGTCGTCTGAAAAAATAACAGTAAGTTCAGCGGATCATCTGCACTCATGCTGTGTTTCCCATGGAACGGAAAGGGAGACGGTGGCGACAGTGCCAGAAATGGCCAAAACAGTTCATTTATTTAATTTATTAATGCAACGTGGTCCATATGTGTCCCGCAGATGACTCTGTGTGTGTGCGCGCACGTGCGAGGCTGCGATGATGCAAGTCACGGTTTACCGTGAACTTGAGACTGAGGGAGAAAGTCGCGGAGAGAGTGGCATGATATAATTCCCCACCCAGCCTTTGAATGTCTGCAGCCGCAGTCTCAGAGCAGGATATGAGGTAATGCCTGCTCTATCATCCTGCTGGCGGTGTGGCGTGCCAGAGCCAGTGCCATGCTTTTTCTCCCCCTCCCTTCTTCTCCTCACTGCTTTTTTTTCACCCCAGTGTTGCTTTGTTTTGCCCCCGTTGTCAGGACACTTTCTGCTTTTGAGGAAAAGGCAGACGCCGAAGGATAATTTTTGCCTCAGTCCCTGGCTTCGCTTTCATCATAAAACACACAGAGGATTTTGCATGGGAGGTTGGGGATCATTGCGTACGTACGTTCCTTCGCTCTTCTTTCGCTCTGTTCAGGCATTACTCCTCTGCTCTTTCTTTTTTTTGCGTGGCACCCGGTGTGTTGAAATATCTGGACCATCGCATCATGCTAGAAAAGTGTTTTATACTTTATTATCCTAGCAGCTCTCCAGTCTGGCCAAGGTTGGGAGACTTTTCCAGGGCGTTGCCAAGCCACTGGCCAGATTCGACGTGGAAAGTATTCAGTCTTGGCCTGCCATCTGAGGAAGCGAGTTCCTTACCTAGACTAGAAAACCAGTTTAGTCCGGCAGTCCCTGAAAAGGGGCTCGTCATTTCCCACTCTGTCTGCACGTGGCTGTGCATCTTCAGGTGTTTTTTTCTCCCCTCTTGTGCAAATTCAGCTGTAATTTTTGTGTACCTTGCAAAGTAATCTTACTGTAATAAATCACTAGTTGGAAAGAGTGTGTTTGCCACCTGCTTCTTTCGACACACCTCAGATGTTTGCTGGTAATTTATTAAAGTTTTCCAGCAGTTATAAATATGCAGTAAATATATCTTGTCCTGAATTCTGTGTTTTCCAGTCTCCATACACACACATACACACACACACACACACACACACACACACACACACATGCACACACTCACAAAGGAGCTAGTGACAGCATCTTGACAAATGTGCTGACTTTTTTTGTATTTCCTCAATTACACACTTAAAGAGCACACAGGATTGTCTTTGTTTAAATGTGACAAATCAGATTTGCTTGTATGGTTTTGTGCCAGGGCTGTCTGGGGGTGGTTAGCCTGTAACTGACCGTGTGTCTGCTGAGGAAACCCTTTCAGAGCCTCGCAGTGGGGACCTGCCAGCGGCTCTCTGTTGCTCCTCTCTGTCTGCTGAGTTCTCATGAAGCTCCAGATGCCTGACACAGAGAAAGAGAGATGGTGTGAGGGAAAGAGAGATGGAGAGAGTGAGACAGAGAGGAAAAAAGGGAGAGAAGGAGAGGGAGAGAGCTGGCAGGCCCTGTTGTCGTTTCGCCGGTGGTCTGGCCCAGATGATTGAGTGCCTTACTTAAACGGCGAGACCAGAACTGGTGTGAGCCGTGAGCGCTTGGGTCAGGCTTAACAGTGTTGCGTCCACTGTACGCACTGTGCAAGGGTCTGGATCATCTCCCCTCTTTAGAGGTGGTTCAAAGCAGAAACTGCACTGAGAAGATGCGCTGGGTTTTGCTGTCAAGCTGCGCCCCAGGCTAAAGTAGTTATCTGCTCTTCAGCAGGTGGGCTCCACTCAACAGCGTGGGCTCTGTTTGTGGACTTTGACATTCAGTGTACACACTGACCCCTGTCCTAGGTCTTTGCCGGAGTGATGTAATTAAATTAGATTAGCCATTGATTGACGCCCACCCACTCTCTGTAGAGAGAGAGAGAGAGATCAATGAGGTAATGAGGACAAGATGCAGGGGCCTTGTTCTTTAATGGCTGAGGTCAGAGGTCAAGCCTACTCTGCTGTGTTCCTGTCTGCACATCTCTGTGGTGAACACTGAGCATGCTCACTGGCTGCCAGGCCCTCAGAAGATGAGCCACAGGGCAGGAAATTCCGCATGTCTGTAGCAAATGATATCGGCTGTTGGGCTTTTTTTTTTTTGTGTTTGTGGTTTTACTTTTTTTTTGGGGGGGGGGGGGGGCAATAAGCACAATAACCCTCATTGTGATAATGTCTATGTTTCTTTCTCTTCCTCTCTTTTTCCTCCATGTGTACTGCATGTCACTGGAGATAAAGAAGAAGAGTCGGGTGTGCCTAATGAGGGGGGGAATGCAGCCAGCCACCCTCGAAGAAACAGCCATTGTTCTTGCCTTCTCTGTGGTTTTTACCCAAGTAAGCGCAGGCAGGCCGCTCAAAAAAGACATCAGTGTTTCCAGTCAGCAGCACACCTGTTGGGGCCCTGACAGGGCGGGCGGAGGGGTAGGAGGGTAGGCAGGAGGGCAGGCAGGCAAGCAGCTCCTCTCCTCCCCTCTCTGGCGGTGGCAAGAAGGAGAAGTCGAGTTCGTCCCGTTTCATCCGTCAGCGCCCCGGCAGGAAGAACTGGGGCAGGCCTGTTCAGACAGAGCCTCAGCCACCTGCGTCTGCCTAATACCTGCAGGGCTGATGGATTGCAGATGCCTCTCACTTAGTCTCACACGCGCGTCTGTGTGTGTATGTGTGTGTGCGTGCGTGTGTGTGCTACCACCACTTCCCACCACCGTACCCTGGAGGCCCAGAAACCTGTGATGACACAGCGCAGCGTAATCACACAAACTCACACTGAAGAGAGGGGCGGGGGGAGAGCAAACATAATGACTAAATCTCATCCATTCTTTTACTGCCCTGGAGAGGAGCAGCCCTTATATGGCCTGGTCTTTCTCTCTCTTTTTCTCTCTTTCTCTCTTTCTCTCTCTCTCTCTCTCTCTCTCTCTCTCTCTCTCTCTGTGTCTCTCTCTCTCTTTCTGACCACTGTTCTCTTTCTGACCACTCTCTCTCTCTCTCTGACCAATGTTCTTCCCCTCTTCTCCTCTCTCTCCCTTTTTCTCTCTCCCTCTCTTCCTCTGACCACTGTTGGCACGGACAGCAGTGTAAAACAGTTTCTCTCAGAGAGAGGTTGTGGTGTTCTGTGGGCTGGCCGGCGATCGAGATGATGTGCTGCTCCCCTCGTACAGCTACACAAACACGATAAAGCCACTTCGGAAACCTGAATCCAGACCGAATCAAAATATGGCACTGGCGGGTGAGGATGGCAAGGACACCACATGCCAAGGCGACTTCCTGTGGGTCGTCATGGGTGCGACCCCTCCCCCCCTTTTCCAACATACACACACACAAGGTGAAGGGAAATGGCTCTTGCTGTTCAAACACACCTCTGAGCCATCCCCAGGCTGTGCCCCTTGCCCCGTGCTCCGCAGGGGTGGGTGGGTTGAAGGATGGATATCGGCATGGCCGGCACTCCTGGCTTGTTTGCCAAACATGTGGGTGGAACATTGAAGAGGAGGGGAGGAAATTAAAAGGATCAGAAGGAAAAAGGTCAGGCTGGGCCGCTGGGACTTTGGGGGGGAAAGCAGGAGTATGTGGACAGACCTGGCCGGACCTGGTGCGTCTGGTGGTGCGGTGGGAGGGGAGAGGAGGCCCTCCTCCCCAGCTGTGCTCAGCAGGGACCCCTGGGTGACTCAGGCACAGTTGTGTTGTTTTAGATGATACCTCCCAACCACTCGCCCTCCTCCTTAAACTGCCCCTTTCATCCTGCTTCGAGTCAGGAATGAAGTCATAACCACACAGTGCATTCTCAGACCGCCGCTGTAACCCAGAAAAACTGACTTCATGCATTTTTGTGTGAGACAGCTGCTTGAATAATGTCTGCGACAAGACATGCTTGTCAGTAAGATTTAATACTTGAAGGTAATCGTGGTTCTAATTTTGGTCCTGTGTCTCAAAGCAGGATTCCAGCAAACACACGTAGCTGTGGATTGATTTCAGCCTGGTAATTAAGTTCATCAGGCATGTCGTCACAACACATCCTGCATCAAGACTATTTTATTTCACTCCTTTGCCATCCTATACTTGCCTCTGCTTGCCTCTCACATAGTCTGTAAGCAACAGTAATGTGATTAACAGTAATAACTACTTTAGCTCATCCCGAACTTGGGCAAAAGAAAATGGCTTGCATGATTTGTGAACCGGGTGTTGCATTACTCTGTATCTTCTTAGCAAAATCAGAATCACCTTTATTGGCCAAGTTTATCTATGCAAACAAGGACTTTGACTCCGGTTTCCTGTTGTTCTCAGGGTACAGACATTAAGAATTCAAGTAAGAAGTAGGCTACACTTACAAGACATGAAATATTTGGTTAAAAGGTATACTAAAAATATATACTGTTGGCTACAGGCAAGACAAACTTAGAGAAGAATTGTGGTACAACAGTTAGTACTGTCAGGGATTTCATTGTGGAAAACCATGCCAGACTCATAGTGCAGGTAAAAAATGAATATCAATAAATATCAAATTTACTGAGATAGATTAGAAGCTGCTTCACAGTGTTCGAATTAAGTGTTTTAAGTGAATTGAGTACCACTGTGTGTGGGGAAGAACTTTGTCACAGAAGCTTTTCCCCTGTTGCTGGGGTGTTCATCAGAGTAGTCACTGTCTCTGTGGGCTCCATTCCCTAACTGCGGTGGTCTCTTCCCCTTGTGCACAGTGTCTGATTATCGGCGGAGGGCCGTGCGGCTTGCGGACGGCCATCGAGCTGGCTCTGCTCGGTGCCAAGGTGGTGGTGATCGAGAAGCGGGACTCGTTCTCCCGCAACAATGTGCTTCATCTCTGGCCCTACACCATCCACGACCTCAGGGGCCTGGGAGCCAAGAAGTTCTACGGCAAGTTTTGCGCCGGAGCCATAGACCACATCAGTGAGTATGGTCTCTACTGTTTGTCCGTGGTGGCTGCCTCTCATCGCATCCAACACAGTGGTTATGTTGCCCTTAGGGCATTAAGACATGGAAGTAGGAAAACACAAGAGACAATAAACAATAAAAGCCACAACTGACGGAAATGTTCGAATTATAGAACTGAAAGTCAATTTCTGTGTGTGTGTGTGTGTATGTCTGTGTGTATGCGTCTGTATGTATGTGTGTGTCTATGTGCACTGTGCACTTCTGCAACTGCTATGATTTCTTTTGCCTGTGACATTTGCATTTGTTGACATACTCCCGAGGCCTCATGGTCTGTGTCTGTTTGTCAGGTATTCGGCAGCTTCAGCTTGTGCTGTTGAAAGTCGCCCTGCTCGTAGCCGTTGAGTTCCACATCAACGTGGAGTTTGTCAAGCTGCTGGAACCTCCAGAGGACCAAGAGAATGAAGGTGACTGCCTTACATGGAGCCCCACAAGGCTGTTCACCGTTACGTGCCTTCCTTTCCCTGCCCGTTGCACACATGCTACCGTTTACATCTGAACACCCAAATATTAGACCTAGTTATGGAGGAGTAGCATGCAATTTACCAGTTTATATGCCTGTCCAAGTTTCGGAAAAAAAAGGCATATTTTACAAACTGACAGTTTATTATCCTGTTTATAATGCAATTGAGTCCATTGAGATTTGTGTTCATTTGTAAAGAAAAAAGAAGAATAGCCTTGAGGCTGTGCTCGTGCAAACTCGCTGCATTTGGCAGGCAGGCAGGCAGGCAGGCAGGCAGGCAGTCAGGCAGGGTTAGGAGGTTCCATTACATCAGTGTGACACTGGCATGCACATCAAGGCTCCAGATAAGCAGTGCTTTTCCACCGGCACTCACGCGTGCTCTCCTGTTGCCCATTAGAGGAACATCAAGTCCAGGAAGACAAAGCCCCGACTCTGAAACAATGAACTTCCTGACTCTGTACAGTATCGCTCACCCCTGTGAAAATACATCTCCATGGAGACCAGTGGTCAACAGCATGAAAAATAACATTGAACCCCCAAAAGGAGAAAACCATCCAGTGCTGTGTTTCGTGGCCAATGCATGCTGACTAACCACATTAAAGATCACACATGGCAATGTGCGCTGGTGTATCTAGAACCCAGAACCCAGAGAAAAGGCCTAATCAAATGCTGATTATTCAGGGTAATTATAGCCATGTCCTTTTTCTTTCACTGCCTTGCAGCAAGGTGCGGTACACTGCCAGATGTGCACGCTTTAGCTTATTTATTTATTAATTTGGGGTGCGGATGTTTGCTTTTCTTAGATTGAATAGTGGAGAGAGACAAAGAGTGAGTAGGACAGAGAGATGAGGAGAGATTGGGAAATGACCTTGGATTCGACTGGAAGGCTTTTAATGCAGTGCAGTATAGTGGTGTATCAAAGTGCTGCTGATTCAAGGAATGCCATTTCATTACTGGCTAATGGAGTTGTAGGGCTGCTTTTGATTCAGGCTTCCCTTTTAGTCCACCGATGATCGTTAACTGCCCCCCCCTTACTTCCTCCTCAATGAGGAACGTCAGTGAGCCGATCGAGGCACGAGCGGCTTTCTAAATTAAGATCTTCTGTTGCTATACTGCGGACATTACCCTTCAGATCTGCACTAAGGTTGCACTGTCAGCTCCGCGCTCTGATTGGCCAGTAAAAGGAAGAACACAGGTCGGGTCTCTAGGTGTGTTTACCCAAGCGTATGGGGATGACAAGAAAATGTGACGCCCATGATGAGCCATAAGACACGGCTGCCCCCTTATGTAAGCAGGGAAGAGTAGATGGTGCTGAGGTGGATTATGTGAGCCATGACCCTGAGCACTGCCTGTGTGAGAAGCTGTCCTGAAGGCTGCACCCTTTTTCATTAGTGTGTTGACAGGTGTGATAAATATGGCTTCTGACAGCAAATAACAAACAGTCTGGTGACCTTCAACTGTGTGTGTGTGTGTGTGTGTGTGTGTGTGTGTGTGTGTGTATGTATGTATGTGTGTGTGTATATGTGTGTTTGTGTGCGTGTTTACACTGGTGTGTTTGTATGTCTGCACGTGTCCTTGTGGCGTGTGTGTGTGTGTGTGTGCGTGCGTGTATGTGGGTTTGTGTTTGTGTGCGTGTGTTTACACTGGTGTGTTTGTATATGTCTGCACGTGTCTTTGTGGCATCTGTGTGTGTGTGTGCGTGTGCATGTTTGTGTGTTTGGGTGTGTTTGTGTGTGTGTGTGTGTGTGTGTGTGTGTGTGTGTGTGTGTGTGTGTGTGTGTTTGGGTGTGTGTGTGAACATGTGCATGTGTGTGGGCATGTGTGTGTGTGTGTGTGTGTGTGTGTGTGTGTTTGGGTATGTGTCATCCAGGTCCTGGTTGGAGGGCAGATCTCCGTCCTGCTGATCACCCTGTGGCTGACTTCGACTTTGACGTAGTGGTGGGGGCGGACGGTCGACGGAACACTCTGGAAGGTGGGTGCTGCAGTGCAGTTACAGACTGCGTTGGTGTCTGGTAAACAGAGTACATTTTAGGCACAAATGTGACCTATTTACATAGTACTATGTTTCTCCTATATTTGGAAAGGAAGTATTGGATGGACACAGTGACAGGACATGTGATCAAGTCATCTGAGAAGATATACACAAGCCAAAAGTATTTGCTATTGCTTTGCTATCCCAAGTTGTTTACCTATTAGCTTTACTCTGAACTATTCACTGCATTCTGTAAATAGCCCCAAAATCATCAATGTCAAGAGGGTTCAAGCTGGGATGTCTACATTTCACAGAACACTCGAGCAGTTATGTGATAATAAGGAATATGGCCAGCTTTGTGTCATGGCTCTGGTCTTTATGTGGTCTAATATGAAACCTGCATAACAACTGTAACCAAGATGCATGCAGCACTCTTGGCCGTTGCCCTTGGCATCTCTCTCTCTCTCTCTTTCTCTCTTTCTCTCCCTCTCTCTTTCTACCATTCTCTTGTCCATTTAAAGGGTCATTATTTTCATCTGGGAAAGTTACGAAACCATAGAGGAAGGCTCACTTCAGTAAAGCTATACCCCATGATGTCATGGCCCTGAGCCATGTGGAGGTGTGGGGTGTGGGGGGGTTAGTGATGTGCTGCAAACCAATGCAGTGTTGGGGCCTAAATAAAGCCAGGGGTTTAGGGCCCCTCCCTGCTGCTCTGGAGGGGGCCTCCGAGGCTGAGGCGGGCCCCCCTGCACTCATTCTTTCATGCTCACTCGTCATCTTTTTCACCTTTCCAGCCGCAGACAGACCAGCCTTCCTAAAAAGGGCATTGCGTGATCTGAAAAAGTGCATTGCAATGTAGGGCGGCAAACAGGGAAACTAGTCCAGAGCAAACTGAAGCTGAACCAACTTCCAGAACTTGTTTTTTTTGTGTCTGTGTGTGCCGCCTTCTTCTTCTGAACATCGAGGAGGCTATTTTTGCCTTGTCTAGGGAAAGTTAAATAAAGCCCCAATCTGCCATCTCAGGGGACTTGCCACTGCATTCGGAAAGAGTGATGTGGACGAAGGGGGGGAGGGGGGAGAGATGCCCCAGTGAATTAACATGACAGTAATGGAGCAGCCTTGGCCCATAATCAGCTGCAACCTTCACCGAAGAAAAGCACTTTTCAGGGCCTCATATATTATTTTGTAGGGGACGAGTGGAGGGGAAAGAGGAGAGCGAGGGAGGAAGAGGCTGGCTCATCTTCCTTCCCATCTCTCTCTGGCTTCAGATGGGTAATTAGGGTGTATTCCGTCGGCTGCGGTAACTCTAGCTGGGTATTAGAGTGCTGCCTGTAGGGTGAGCTGTGGCAGTGAGCTGGCAGGGCCTGTGTCCCCGTACGTCGCTCTGTGGCAGTGAGCTGGCAGGGCCTGTGTCCCCGTACGTCGCTCTGTGCCTGCGTGCAGACATCCAGCCGTTTGTTGTTTTGTCACAGCTGCTGGCTGAGAATTAGATCATACCTCCATCCCGACGCCCAGGGAAAAACAACATTTTCTCAGGGAATGTTTTATTTCAGATGGTGGGAGAGGACAGGCAGTCCGATTTATTATGGTTTGGCAGGAAAGATGTTTTTTGTTTTGTTTTTTCTCTTGGCCCATGCCTGACATTTATCATAATGCTACTGTGTTTCTAGATCATTATTGCCCCTGATAAGCTGCAAGTTTTCAACTGCATAGCTCCTTACTTAACTTCTATTGGGACTGGCTGTTTTACTGAAAAGAGCAAAGTGAATAGCCATAGGGCCCCATAGAATTTGAATGGCTATATGAAGTTGAGAAAAACCTTTGAGGCGCCATTCAAGATTTCCAATGACATTTTTAAGCCAATGGCCATTTAAAATTGAATGAATTTTAAATTTGATGTTTGATGTTCAGACAATTCTTTGATGTCAGCCATGCCAGTGCATAGGATATCAGACAAGGGCAGAGTACTTTCACTACCAGTGTCCTTCACTCAGGCTTCACTTAGCCTGCGGTTGTGTGGTTGTGAAAATGTCCTCACCTTTGTAGATGGCCCAAGCCTCAGAGTGCTTAAAATAACTGCCCTGTGATTTAGGCATTTAGACAGGGCGGACATTTTCCCATGGATTAGTCTGCCGCAGAATGTAATGTAACATTCTCTCCCTCTCCCTCTCGCTCTCTCTTTCTCTCTCTCTCTCTCTCTCTCTCTCTCTCTCTCTCTCTCTCTCTCTCTCTCTCTGCCTCTCCTCTTTGCTGCGTCCCTCCCCCACTTCTGTCTGTGTGGCACCCATAGGGTTCAGGAGAAAGGAGTTTCGTGGAAAACTAGCCATCGCCATCACAGCCAATTTCATCAACAGGAACACCACAGCAGAGGCCAAAGTGGAGGAGATCAGTGGCGTGGCCTTTATCTTCAATCAGAAGTTCTTTCTGGACCTCAGAGATGAGACAGGTTGGCCCAAAGCCACTCATTGTTTCTCTGAAACTGCATTTCAAGACAGCTATTACAGCTAGTCAATCACGACTTTGAAAATAAAGTGGGCATTTTAAATGATGTTTGTACTTGAAGAAATTCTCACAGAAGGCTCTGTGTGTGTCCCCTGCCACCCTCCTGTCCTCATACAACCTTGTGTTGCCTTCCCCCCACAACAGGCATCGACCTGGAGAACATTGTGTACTACAAGGACAATACGCACTACTTTGTCATGACGGCCAAGAAACAGAGTTTATTAGACAAGGGCGTCATCATCAATGTAAGTGGCCACAAACATGGCCGGTAAATGTCTGTGCATATGTGTGTGTGAGTGTGTGTGTGTGTGTGTGTGTGTGTGTGTGTGTGTGTGTGTGTGTGTGTGTGTGCACCTTTGTGCGTGTGTGTGTCCGCGGATGTTTTGGTGTGGGAGTTTCAGAGAGCCCGAGGCATCTGCGGTGGTCTGCCAGCAGAAGAGTTTATTAGCAGGGGCACCATAAACACAGGCGTGAGTGGTGACTATTACAAACATCCCAGAGGAGGGCATATTTCACTGGATTATGAGGTGCCTGGGGCCACGTGTTCACACACGCACAGCTCCGATCCTCCCCACTTCCTCTCACGCACGCACAATATAATGATGAGCACATATTCGTCCATGAACGTAGGCAAACAAGCATGCAAACAGATTCATGTTAACACAGGCACTTGGATAAACGTAAAAAAACAGGCACGGGAACACATGCACCCACACTTTGTTTAATAGACTTCATCAGGGATACACACTGTTTAGACTGGCTCCTTGCTGTCTGAGTCATGGCCACAAGCTGTATTCACAGAAGCACAGAGGGATCAGGAGTTTAGATTATTGCTGTCACTGAACACATCATTGTATCTCCTGGAGGTGTTTGTGTTCCAGTAACTTCCTCCCTGCTTGGCTTTAGTAATGTGCCGCTGACATCTTCTGCCGGAAAGATCGAAAGCAGTAATAGTTTTTCTCCCACCATCTAGCACCATAAAATACATGACTTTAAATAATACCGAAGACAAGAATTTAATAAAAAGGAGAAAATTCACAGCCTGCTGTATCATTTGCTATTTTGTACCAGTCATTGTACCATACCTGTCAACACTTAGGTGGCTAAATCCCAGAGATTTGAAATGTCAGTGGTCAAACATATTGATTTAATTATTAATGAAGCAGTTTGGAGCTTGTAAAATATGGGCGATTACAAGAACAAACAAGTGGGGAGCAGGATATAGGTCTGAAATGCAGGAGAAGCCAGGGAAAAAAATAGAAGAGTTGGCAGCTATGATTTTACACAAACCCAAAACAACAAAATATGGCAGCAGCATAAATACATCCAAAACAACTGACAAGAAATAGCAAGACATTATTTACAAATAATCCTCTGCTGTTCCCCCACAGGACTACATTGACACTGAGATGCTGCTAAGCAGTGGGAACGTGAACCAGGAGGCTCTGCTGGGCTACGCCCGAGAGGCAGCCGACTACGCCACCCACTACCAGCTGCCCACCCTGGACTTTGCCATGAACCACCTGGGCCAGCCGGACGTGGCCATGTTTGACTTCACCTGCATGTATGCCTCTGAGAATGCTGCTCTGGTCCGCGAGAGGTTCAGCCACCAGTTGTTGGTAGCACTCGTTGGAGATAGTTTACTAGAGGTAAGATTTGCTGGGTACGGCATACAGTCTGTGCCACCAACTTGTGTACTTTTGGCAGTCTCAGATGAGTAGCTGAAGCAACTTACTATAACTATACTTGCATTACTTATTATACAGTTGTGCTCATAAGTTTACATACCCTTGTAGAATTGATGATTTCTTAACCATTTTTCAGAGAATCATTTGGGTAGTTTCTGTTGTCATTATTATTTAAATAAAGTAAACACGGGTGTTTGACAATAAATGGCTTCAGCCAACCTAACTGATGAGTTAATGAGTTTATGAGTTAAAAAAGTTTTTGTGTTATCATTCATATCCTCTGAAAAATGGTTAAGAAATCATCAATTCTGCAAGGGTATGTAAACGTATGAGCGAAACTGTAGCTAAATACTGTATATGAAACCTCTTGAAAGAAATCATCTGTTGTGTCTTTGACAGGGCAAACATGTTTGTTGACAAGTTGTTCTTGTGTGTGTGTGTGTGTGTGTGTGTGTGTGTGTGTGTGTGTGTGTGTGTGTGTGTGTGTGTGTGTGTGTGTGTGTGTGTGTGTGTTCTGTCAGCCGTTTTGGCCCATGGGCACAGGATGTGCTCGAGGCTTCCTGGCGGCGTTTGACACGGCGTGGATGGTGAAGAGCTGGGCGCAGGGCAGATCTCCAATGGAGGTGCTGGCAGAGAGGTGAGGACGACACAGGACACCGACAGATTGACAACGCACCACAGAAGTCAGAGTGGCTGTGTACAGTTTTGAGCACAGCAGTGGTTTATACCAGCTGATGGAGAGCAGTGAAAGCAGAGATGGTTGTTTTTTTAAGTGTCTAAGTAAGCCCCAGCCCTCAACTAATCAGAGGCTTAGAGAAGCTCAAGTCAGGGATTGGATGTCAGAAATGTCAGTCAGATGGGAGAATGCCAGGGGGTTGGGCAGGACGGAGAAAGGGGACAGGAGTGCTAGCTTAATTACAATCCAGAATGTAGTTTTAAAGATTGAAAGCTTTGAAGCCAATGCTTAGAAGAATTTATAAATATGGAAAATAAACTTTGTTCTTATTTTCTGTAGTAGCAGTATAGTAACCTGTAGTAGCTATATAGTAACCACATTCTTTGAAGTCTGAGCCTGAGTTAGCTTTGATCATTCTCTGTGAATTTCAGGGAAAGTTTGTACAGGTTACTACCTCAGACCACACCTGAGAACATCGCCAAAAACTTTGATCAGTATACCATTGACCCAGGAACACGATACCCTAATCTCAACTCCAACTGCGTCAGACCTCACCAGGTAAGCTGAGATATGCAAAAAAGATATATCCGTCACACAATATACACAGTAACAATGTTATATTATGTATTTCTGTGTACCAAAGTAGAACATCAGTTGCTTTTATGACAACAATGTGAAGGCCCAGGAATAAAAAAATGCATAGTACACAAAGTAAGACACAGTGGCCTAAAATTAGCACCATTTTGCCTGTAGGTGTCAGCTGATCTGATGTGTATGTTGTTTGTCTACTTACAAATGTTTTTGGTGGATGTGTTTTGTGTAGGTGCGTCACCTCTACATCAACGGAGAGCTGAAGGCCTGTTCTTTAGAGCGAGCAGCGACAGTGCGTCGCCCCGTCAACCTGTCTAGACGAGGTCCGTCCCATTGTTACTGCTCCATGGAGCTACCAAGTGTGGTTACACACTCTTTAAATGCTGGTTTTACTTCAGAGAATTGTAGGACTGCTGTGTCTACACAGCAAAGACAAGAGACACTATTTATTTTATGTTTGTCTCAGACGCTCTGCGTACAAGCTACAGCCTGTCTGAAGTGGTCCTGTGTGCAAACACTCCCTCTAAGATGAGAAAGCAGCACGTCTCAATTAGACATGTGCTCTGGGCATCACTTGGCCCCAGTAGTCGTGAACTCAGGAGTACTTTAAGGATGTGCTCTTGCAGGCAGAGGCGAATCAAAGGCCTGTTTTCCTCTGCAGTGGAAGCTTTACCCCCGTGGCCTAGTCTTGGCTTCTGGCAGGGCTGTTCTTAAATCTCTGCATGGGGAGTTGAGCATCTGTCTGGGGTTTGTTTTTACTCTGTAGAAAAGGCCTTCTGAGGAGTCACTGTGTGCTCAGTTATGGGTCTAGCTGATGAATGACCTTCTTAAATTTTATGGTTTCAAATGAAGATGAATTTGTTTATTAGTACTCCACATCTTTGCACAAAAATGCATGGCAATGAATTGTAAGAACAATTGCAAAGATTTGTAGGCAGTGTTATGTTACTGTGTCGTTAGTTGCTCCTAATGTTAACTGTTAGGCTTTAGATCATTTTTTTAGACAACGCACAGCTTTTCACATATTACCTAGCTGTACACACAGCCCCACCTCTCTCACTAAGGCCACATTACACAATAAGGGGCATGTCTTAACACAGCACATCACATTCCTCACCTGTTGTCTGTCCTTTCATCTGCTTTCACCCCTGACCGACTGTATCGCCACAATTAGCTGTGCGGTAACTAAGGGGTGGATCGCTGTTTGTCATCACTCATTTCCTCATTGCCAGGAGACACTGACGTAGCAGTTTATTGTGCTAAATTTTAAGGGTTAGAAGCCACTTTTTTTTTTTTTGTTTTTTTTTTTTTTTACTGGGCAGAGGACTCAGTAGATAGATCTGCAGAAAACACAAAATTTGTAAAAAGAAGACGTTATGGTGTTGCTTTCTCGGCTGTATTTAGATTATTTAGAGAATGTGTAGCATTGTAATCTGTGATGCAAGAGTCTGTAGCATTGAAATTCGTGTAATCTGAAAATTGTGCATCTGATGATTGTGTGTAGAATAGACCATTGTGCTGTGTGTGTGTGTGTGTGTGTGTGTGTGTGTGTGTGTGTGCAGGCCTGCTGACAGTCTTGGCTGGGCACAGGCCAACATAATCTGAGGCCCCCCCTCAAATTCCGTAATGTACTGTTGCCCTTTACCAGGGTCTGGGACAAGAGACTCGTTGTCCCCCCCCACATCGGCCGGCCTGTATGTGTGTGTGTGTGCGTGTCTGTGTGTGCAGTATTGCAGCGACTGATGGCAAAGGTATCTGCTGATGTGTTGTGCAGAGTCGGAGGTGCGTCCGGGGCGGCTGCAGACGTGGTGCCAGAAGCAGACGGACGGCTACCGGGGCGTGAACGTGTGCGACCTCACTTCCTGCTGGGCCAGCGGCATGGCTCTGTGCGCCCTCATCCACCGCTTCAGGCCCCAGCTCATGTAAGACACCAGGGCCACAACCACTTCCTTTGCAAACCTCTGCTCCCCCCGCAGAGCCTTCTCACATACGCTTAGACCACTTAGACCAAGACAAAATGAAATTTTATTGCATGGCTCAGAGAAACACAGAATAATTATTGTTTGTGCCAATAATGATCTAGAATATAACTCACGTGTCTATTTCTTGGAAACTTTTACTAAATCTAACTCAAACAAATTCCAAAGATAGTTCAACATGGCAGCCTATGGAGTATGCGACCACAACCAGTTCGCAGACACGCAAGATGCAGAACTTCGAAGGTTACACAACGCTGTCAAGACAACGGCATAGCCATCAGCATGAGTCGACAGAGACACATAAATCACGCTTAAGACACGAGTGCCTCAAGCGCCTTCGTCGCTGCCCATCCCCCCCCGCCTTCCAGGGCCATCTTGCATAACGCCCCCTACTGGTGCTGTGCACACTCAAGCCCATACCTAAGCCCACCGACTCGACCACGGCACACTGTTCATGTCATGTTTGACATGCTCCTATGACCAATGCAACACTTACAGTACCCAATCAGATGGAAGGAGATGAAGGCAAAAGTAGATTTCTCCAGGTCCGAAGTGAAAATGTATTGCCTACAAGCTCACAGGCTAAGCAAGGGCAGTGGGTGGTGTCCCACTAATATTAACACAACAAACCCTACTACTAATAAGTACAGTAAATAAATAGGCCTAACTGATTTGCAATCACTGACACTAATTATGATGCATAATATGATGCATATCCAAGTTGTAATATTTCTTCTCATGTCATCCACCACTTTAGGCCCCAGCTCATGTAAGACACAACCCCCCCCCCCACACACACACACACACACACACACACACACACACACACACACACCCTTACGTAATGTCTCTACTGGTATTGTGCAACCTCAATCCCATACCTAACCCCACTGACTAGACCGCGGCGGCTCTTCATGGCATGTTTGATATACGGCTCTTTCCGGGGTGCTTGTGAAACTGGAGGCTATGTGCGATGGCTGATGAATGCCCCATTATCCCGCTCGCTTTTTATTGTCTATGAGCTCATGGTGATGGATTAGAATGCCCGGGGTGTTTGCCAAGATGAGATCAGCCATGAAAAGAATGATCAGATGTTTATGTCTCCTAACAAGTACAATTGGTCTTGTGATTCACATGTGGGCTTTGTTGCCAAGTCTGCCTCCTTGGTTCTGGCTGCCTCCTGCTCAGAGGCCCATTCGTGAAGAGTAAATATGGGCAACGTGTGTGAAGACTACTTTGACCTGTGTCAAGAGTCCCTACTTCCTCCCAACTTACACAAACACACACACACGCCCACACACACCCACATACGCGCGCGCACACACACACACACACACATTTTGGCTGTTTCCTCATGTCAGTACTCCTGAGAGATGTAAATGAGCAAAGCAACCATAGACCAAACATGCCCAAAGACAAACAGAAGAGTCTGTGTGTCTCAGGTAGAGCCTGTCTGGAAAGCCTGACGTCGACATGTGTTAAGAGTTCTCAGTCCTTATCACGGTTCATTCCTCACATACTTAGTATATCTGAAGACAGCCACTCCAGATAACACTTGCACGTCTCACTATACCCTTAGCCTCAGTTGCATGGCCGCCAGTGTTGTTCCTCTGTTTATACTATTGCTCCCTATCCAGTGATAGGAACTTGATTTAGAAGCTACAATCTAGTACCTCATGTTCCAAATCACCTACAGTAGTTGTACCTGTGCAGTTAATACAGGCCATTCCACTTAATAACTCTTCTACCTGGCTAAAGATTCAATGGTTTTGTGAATAGCTGCAACAAAGATGTGGTACTGGACTGTAGCTTCTGAATGTCCATTACTGTTGCCCATTACTGTAAGTTGCCCATTACTGACTGTTGCCCACATTTCCTGTGTACCTCCAGAGATTATGATTCACTAAATGAGGAGGACTGTGCTCACAACCTTCAGCTGGCCTTCGACGTGGCCGAGCGCGAGTTCGGCATCAAGCCCTTCACCTCTGGCAAGGAGATGGCCGCTGGTCAGGAACCGGACAAAGCCACCATGGTCACTTACCTTTCCAAGTTTTACGAGCTCTTCAGGGGAACGCCTCTCCCGCCCTCAGGTAATTTTGTATGTCTAGGCCACCTGGTGCAACCGGCGAAGTGGCCTCTACAACCACACCTGCCCTCCCACAGTGTTCCTTTACAGTATCGCTCTCATTCAGGAAGGTGTCCCATTTAACAGGAAAGCTGTACCACTCTCTCAATGGGTCACGGATTAGTATCTTTCAATAGCCCTGGGCCATACTTCACACAGCAGAACTGTGACAAATCTTTTCTCTCCATTGTGCTCTTGACTTAGTTAGACATCTAAACTGGCAGAAGTGTGGGGTTTCGTTTTTCCTTCAAGAGATGCTTGAGTTATGGAGGGCAAAGCGTGTGAGATTTCATCCAGGCCTTCGCTAAAAGAACAGCCTGTTACTCAACCCCCATCAGTCATGTAGTGCGGCATGTGAGGAATGCACATCTGCCCCGGTACGGGTTACCTCAGCCGGGAGAGATGGACGGAGGAAGATACATATGGAGCACTCTTGCTACATATCCTACTTAAAAGTACACAAGTGTGCTTAGCTCTGTGACCTTCGAGAGGTCGGAGGATCTTCTTTAGTTACGGGCCCCGTCGGCTCCCCAGCTCCACCAGCGAACTGTTAAAAGTGTAATTGTGTACGTCCCTTTGATCGGGCACCATATAGTGTGTCCAGAAAAAAAGTTTTGTTTATTGGTGGGAAATTTTGTGAGGAAAACAGATGGCTTGGCCCGATCTCTGGCTTTTCCGCTACAGCATTATGAAGGCTCAATCTTAATTTTATGTGAAAATTTATGTTGAGGTCACCCACTTTTGTGTATCATTAATAACGGAGTACAGTGGAAAATCGTAAAGCTTTAATGAAGGATCATATTTTCTTTGGATGCAGATTCGAGGAGAGATGGCGATGCTAAGGATGATGACTATCCTTCCAAACCAGCCAGGCCTGTTTACAAATCGTTCAGCTTCACACAGCCAAGAAAGCGGATACCAAAGGTAGTCAGCACTTACTGCCTTACTATGCTGCACAGCACTTGAATTTATAGACTAGGGCATGTTTGTGGTGAGATAATATTTCCAGTTACTACAAGAAAGTTTTGACCAATATGGTCTTTGTGGTTCAAAGAAAACATTTGACATAGAATCTCACAGATATTGGATTTTGCGATTTTGTTTTGTTTTTTGTTTTTTGAGAGACATTTCTTCGTAACCTTTCAAGATTCAAATGCTTTTGTTCTTATATGTCAGGATGACAAGAAGTTGGAAGAAAATGACCCAACATACAAAAGAAGGCGAAAGATATGCAGCCATTTAGAAGAGGTTGGTTTCGCTTGATGCTTTGTGTAGTGTTATTCCACCTGGCTCTGATTTCAGTCCTCTCTTATCTGACGGAAATATAGAACTGCCTGGATCATAATAAAAAATGAAGTGTGTTGCTCATACTGATTTGGATGTATTCCACAGGCCACAAATTTTTCCAGTCAGAGTTCGCTGGCCAGCGGAGATGGGCAGGAACTGAAGGAAAACAGGGTGAAGTCCATGGCTACCCAGCTGCTGGCCAAGTTTGAGGACAGAGCTCCTAGCTGCTCCCTGCGAAGACAGGTGAGAACCACTGCAGACTCCTCCTGGGCTTGGCCTGGGTCTAAGGGCTCGTTCACACCAAACACTCTCCGTATTCAGCGCGTGGCCGTATTCTGTCCGAACAATATGTTTCTATGGTGATAGAATACGCTCAGAATACGCTCAGAACACGGTTGAGGTGGGAATGGTCTCATCTGCCAACGTGCATTCTAAATGAATACGGACAGAATACGCTCAGAATACGCCTACGCGCTGAATACGCAGAGAGTTTGGTGTGAATGGGCCCTAATACCACTGGCCTCGCTCAGATAACAGTCTTTGGTGGAAAAAAACCCAGTGTGCCTCTGAGTGATGTTGCTCTTCATGATGATTTGGTGGTCCTCCTCACGTCCTGTCACATTTGTGTCTGAGCTGTAGGGTTCAGTGTAGGTTAATTTTGCCTGTCACCTTTCATTTCATCTCTTTCCGCCACTACCCTCTTTAACCTTCTCTCCTGTCCTTCTCTCCTTCTCTCTCCTCTTCTCCTGTTCGCCGCTCTCCTCTACTGTCGTCCTCCTCTGCCCTCTCTATGGCGCCTCAGTCTGAGCTGGGCGTGATGAGGCCTCCCAGGCCTCTCTCCCTGGACATGACTGAGGCTCCCCTGTTTACTAGACGCAAGGAGCCACGCCCTCCTCCACCTCCTCCTCCTCCTTCTCTTCTTCCTGCGTCCAGGAGACAGGTACACGCTACCTCGCTCACACACAGCAGCCCTCTCAGTGCATGAGGTGCTGGGTTATATAATGTCTGTGAGGGCCACAGGGTGGAATTTGCCAGTAAGGTAGACTTGCGAGAGAGCTTTCTGCTACCCCACCCTTGCAGCACACAGCTGGGCCTCAAGAACAGAGAAGCAAACAGCCTCTCCCTCGCTCTCTCTTTCTTTCCTCTCCCTCTTGATCTCTCTATCCCTCCTTTCCCCTCTCTTCCTCTCTCTCTTTCCCTCCGTCCCTCTTTCCCTTACCTTTTCTTTCCTTACTGTCCCTCTCTCTGTCTGTATCCCTCTCTCTTTCTATCCCTCCCTCCCTGCCTTTCTCTTCCTCCCTCTCTCTCGCTCCCTCTCTTTTCCTGTCTGTCTCTTGCTTACTCTCTTTCCCTCTTTCTCTTTATCCCTCGCTTCCTCCCTCCCTCTCTGTTTCCCTCTCTCCCCCCTTCTTACTCTCTGTCCCCCCTCTCTTTCTCTCTC
The DNA here is from genome assembly GCA_027475355.1 of Coilia nasus. NCBI lineage: Eukaryota > Metazoa > Chordata > Actinopteri > Clupeiformes > Engraulidae > Coilia > Coilia nasus. The sequence goes on from CM050207.1 coordinate 25,323,718, forward strand.
TCTCTCTGTCTGTCTCTCCCTCCCTCTCTCTCACATGTGCTGTATGTTTGCAGTTTCAGTCTGCAGCTGCAGTCAGGCACAAAGAGGAGCGCAGGGCCCCTCCCCCCCTCCCCTCTCCCCAGGCCAGCCCCCTGTTCACCCGCAGGCGACCCAAGCAGCTCGTGCACTCGTACGAGCAGGCGCGGCCCAACTGCGCAGACACTCCCTCTGCCTCGGCCTCGGCCTCGGCCGCCTCCACCGCGGGCGCCGCGGACCCAGCGGGCAGGGCAGACTGCCCCGGCCACCCGCTCTCCCCCCACTCGGCAGTAGTAGCCGTCAGGGGCATGCTTCAGCGCCTGCAGAGGGTGGAGGATAAGATCACCCAGGTGAACCTGTCACTCTTTTCTTTTAGTTTCCTCTGCTTGTCTGTTTCACTCACTTTACTTTCTCACTTTACTGTCTACTGCTACCTTTTTGTGTCTTTTGAGAGTCAGATGTTGGGGCAAAAAAAACTTTATGTTCTGGTAATTTAAGAAGAAAAAAATCTGCATTGTCAGCAGTGAACTGAAAAAGTATCTGTTCAGACCTCACTCCCTCTCCTCTTTCCTGTTCCACATGGTTTCTCTCTTTCTCTTCATCTCTGTCTCTCTCTCTCTCTCTTTCTTTCTTTCTTTCTTTCTTTCTCTCTCTCTCTCTCTCCCTACCTCTACCTCTCTCTCTATCGTTCTGTCTCGTGCTCTTTTCCCTCTGTGGCGTCCTGCAGAGAAAAGCCCAGACGGAGAATGCTAGAGAGTTTCAGAAAAAGAGCATAAAGGAGAAAGCCGTCCACTTGAGCGCTCTCTTCTCTGGCTCCGGGACCTCTTCGGCTCAGGTGACCGTCCCTCAGTGTGAAGGCCGCCACCCCACTGAGCGCACCTGTGCTGTTGCATGCGCCTTACCTCTCCTACCCCAACCACTGCTGCAGTTCACTTGTTTTTGTTTTCTTTTGCATCACACGCAATACAACTAGTCCCAACACCCCCCACCCCCCTCGCCCCTTGCGGCAGTGGCTGTCGCTGCATCAGTTTTATGTGACATTTGCCTGATTTGAATTACAGCACTGCAGTTTGTAGGTGTGCTTTGCTATGTATCAAAATTAGTTCTGTTTTAGGCACATAAGTTGTTTCACAAAACCCTTGTTTCAGACTTGGGATGTCATTAGGGAATATGACGTATTTTCAAACAGTCATTACAAACTTATATAGTGATATATTTATATGCCATCACAAAAAGAAACAAAGTAAAGGACCATCAGCCAAAACAGCCAAAATCTCCCAAAGAACTGTGGGAAGTTCTTTACAATACTTGAACTTAGCAACTTACGGGCTACTTGCCTTAAATAAGACCAGATGCAGTTTTGAAAGCGAACAGATCACACTAAACACGGACTTGATTTCGCTTTTTGGTTTACTGCATTTTGTGTGTTGTTATTGGGCATCTCATTTTTCTTTCTTTCTTGCATTACAGCAAGCACCTTAAGCATTTGCATTGGACTGTGTATGCATGCAAATAGTTGGTTTTCAGGTTTTGGCATGTCCATGAACTTGCATGCACCTGTGTTGAATTATGAGTGTTCAGACTGGACCACTGAAGACTGAAATGCATCCTTGTTGGATCTATAGCCCATAGATATTGAAGAGGTGTTCTATATCTATACTATAGCAGATCACAAATGAAATAAAGAAAGTCTTGATGATGTCATACTTGCAAGCTGTGTACCACTACACTCTAGATGGATTGTGGATAGTTTTAGGATGTGTTGTTCAGTCTCTTTAATCACCTGTTGTATTTTAATAGCTCAGCTCTATAAGTGCTTGTTTACGTCAAGGCGCTGCCACAAAGCCATTTTTTAACCAGTATTAACACCCAGTAAAAACACATTAGGGTAACTGCTTGTTTCAGGAGAAACCATTAAAAATAAATGGTCTCTCATTGTTCCATTGCGTAGTTTATAATCCCCATTGAGGCCAAAGCCTGCAGAAGCCATCACCAAGGCATGCTCTCTCCTGCAGCCCCAGTACTGTTAAACTGAGTGGGAGCTCAGGTCCTGAGAGAGAGAAAGAGAGAGAGAGAGAAAGTGAGGGAAGGAGAGATGGAGGCAGGGTAAGGAGAGGGGGACTGAGGGAGAGAGAGATAGAGAGGAGGAATGACAGGTCAAGACATATAAGGAGAGAAAAAAAGGGAGAGAGAGTGGGAAGGAGGGAGAGAGAGACATAGAGGGAGGGAGAGGTATGAGGTATGGTTGCCTGAGGGCTTTGTTTTGGAAGACCTATTGGTTTATTACAGGCTGCAGGGAAAGCCATCAGGCATCAGGTGTCCGGCACTGCCAATGGATCACTTTTACTTCCTGTCAATCAAAACAGACAAGTGGAAACAGTCCAGGCTTTCAGATCACCTTTCTACTGAAAATGACAGACAAAGGCTGTTTAGCAGGTGTCTCAGTGAAGGTCACTGTTTCGTCTAAATGAGGAACCAGGGTTGAGGCTGTGTAGTGGAATCTGTGTGGCCTCTGGCTGCTCACAGGAACCAAAGCAGCAGTGATTTCAGAAAGAAGATGGATGGAGATTTTTTTTAGCTACTGTACCAGTGACTATATCCAGATTTCTACCACCAATGGCTGTAAAGGTCAGTTAGGCTAGTTGAGGAAGTGGTGGATGACTGCAGGAAGTATTGTGAAACACAGTGCATGTAGTAAAGCTTAGTATCTGCTGGGTGCAAAGTTGTTATTGGGGACTGCAGGTGTTTGCGTCCCTTCCCAGCCAGTGCAGGGTTTGTATGGGGAACGGGGAATAGTTTCATATAAAATCTGGAATGAGAAGCCATGTTTTGGTTTTTAAGGTGGAGCATCTGCACTGACTGTGAAATTATTGTCTAACATCCACACACACACAAACACACACTACACAAACAAGACTACTCAATGGACCCGGGCAGTAATTAATCATGTCATGTCTTCCTCTGTCGTAGTAGAGCCTTTGCCCTCTAACACTGCTATCTGTGTCTGACTCTTATCTCCTCACTGCTGTCCATGGGCCCCCTCACCACCTCCTCCTCTTCCTCCTGCCCCACTCCGGACAGCCTGACTCCTCTGCGCCTTCGCCGCCTCCTAACTCCAGCCACCTAACTCCCGAAATAACTCCAGCAATAACTCCACCGCCCCTCCGGCCAGAGCACCCTGCTTCCTCCTCCTCCTCCTCCTCCTGCCCCCTTCCTCCCACTTTCATATCCTCCACATTCTGTCTGCTGCAGCAGCAGGTAAAGCCCCCAGCCCACCACCGGACCCCTTCTCCCCCTACCTGCCACTTAACCCCCCACCCCTCCACCACCTTGGAACACACTTTCAGGAATTTCATCTTCCTCCTGTGCGCACTTTCATCATTAACGACTGTTGTCATCTCTCTGCTTCATTTCCTCTGCTCGCGGCACATGTATGCTGGAAATACTACATAAATAAAACGAACGCAAACCAGAAGCCCCAAGAATTAGACATGCAGCTTTGTAGACAAAAAGCTCAAAGACAAACAGTCAATGACGTGCGGATGGTGAGTGGCCCTCGAAGTGCCTCAAAGCCACATACATACAATACATGCTCTGTGTGTGCATGGGTTTGCTTGTAGTTGATTGTATTCCAGCTTCAAACCTAAACTTCTGATAAAATCAACATCTTCAGTGTTCATTCTGCTGTATTTTACATATCAAAACTCTGTTGCATGTTTTGCTGCACAGCCTCCTGTTGTTTTTGTGGCACAGCAAGAGAAAAGTGTGGGTGATGTGTAGATATCATCTTGTTTTGATTTCAGTGTAGCGGCAGCACATCCCATTTTACGCTCCACAAGCAAATAGAAACGCGGCAGTCCAGGCAGGACCCTGCTGAGGCCAAGCAGGTATTGCTGTCACCGTGTCAAAGCGCTTTGGCCATCAGAGAAAAAATAAGATGCTTGCATGCCAGTGCACGTTGTCATTTTTGGCTGAACCCAAAGCCACAGGTTTACATTAGCCAGCACGTCCTGGCAGACATCAAAGGCGAGTTTATTATGTTGGTGCTGCTCGTAGTGGGACTGTCTGCAACACCTCCCTCCCACTACTCCCTACTCCCCCAACCTCCACCCCCTACCCCAGGGGAGATTCCTGATCTGGATCAGGCCACAGAGACCCCAAAGACCCCCAAACCACTCTGAAATTCCCTGTTTTCCACAACAGGAGAGCATTCCAGGCAGTCTTCACGTTGCCAGAAATGGTTTGAAATTGAAATCTGTTTGATGGAAAAGTCTCCCACTTTCTTTTTTGGGGGGGATGGGGAGGAAATGGTGCTGGGCCTGCAAGTTAAAAGTCAAATTGCCTGAAAGGAGCAGTGGTTTGAGATCACAGGGTCTAAATCTAAGGCATTCCTCAAATGCTGTGTGAAAAAAATGCCCACTGTGGCTTCCTTTAAGTGGGAGGAAAACATCTGAGGCCTTTAGGATCGTATCTCTGACTGATATGCGTGCTAACAGGTGTCGAGCCCAGTTGTGTTTCCAAACTCACATTCCTCCATCGTCTCACTTCCCCTCGGCCCTCATGCTTATCTGCAGTAACCCCTGATACTGTCTGCATGAAGAGATGTGTCTGTGTGCCTTTCCTCTAGTTTTCTTTTTCCTGAGTCTGTGTCCATTTCCTCTCTTCTCTTACTGCCTCTTTTCCTCCCCCTCTCCTGCCTTGGTGTCTGTCTGTCTGTCTGTCTGTCTGTCTGTCGCGGTCAGCGCACCGTGGGGAAGGTGTCTCTGGTGGTGGGAGCCAGGGCTGGGACTATAGCCTCTCTCTATGAGAACGATCACAGGCCCAAGGCCCACAGCAGCCCCCCAGCCTCCCCGGTAAGCTCCTGTCCCATACACCCCCATGCACCAGGGCATACACTTCTGCAGTGATAAGCATAGGGTTGTGTGTGTGAGAGAGAGAGAGCATTTCATTGTGTGTGTGAGGGAGAGAGCATTTCATTGTGTGTGTGTGTGTTTGTGTGTGTGTCCGCTTCAGCAGTAATGGCCTGGTGTGTATTTGTGTCTGGGGGTGTTCAAAAATCCCAAAAATATGTGGGATTTTTACTTTCTGAACTTTCCCTCACCTGGCTGCCAAGTTATTGCAGCAGTGGGACTTCAGGGGTGTGAGAATGCCGAGTGTTACCTTACTGCATGTGGCTGTGTGCAGGCCACAGAGGATGTGTTCCAGGTTAGTTTTCACAACTCTCCGTGTCACGAGAGGGGCAGCGTTTGGATCGGCACCAGAGTTTGGGGTTGGTGGGGGCGGATGGGGGGGGCGCAGTCGTCTGGGAAATGGGAGGATACCTCATTCATGAAGGAAACATTACATTAAACTTGTGTGACCCTCTGGAAAAACTGACTCAACCTGGCCTCATGTGGGTGCTTCCTCTTTCAAAAAAAAAAAAAAAAATGGTTATGGCAGGCACATTGAGGTTTTCATTTTTAGATTGCAAAATGGAAGATATGCACATTAATCTGCCCTGTCTCATTTGTTTAATCATTAGAGGCAGAGCACCCTGCTGAACTCTCCCTACTGTGTCATATAACTATCCGTTCCTCTCTCCTCCAACCTCAATTCCTCCCTCTCCCTCTCTCTCTCTCTCCCTCCCTCTCCCTTGTTCTCTCACTCAGGGCTCCTTCCGAAGGGAGTTAGGTGGCAGTGAGTTATGTCACGCCTGTAACAGACGGGTCTATGTTGTGGAGCGGCTGTGTGCCGAGGGCCTGTTCTTCCACAGAGAGTGTTTCCGCTGTGACACGTGCAGCGCTCCGCTACGCCAGGGTGGACACGCATTCGACTCTGAAACAGGTCAGTCACACATGCCACAACCACACAATACCTCAATTATGAAGTCATTTACAGTTTTTTTGTCGATAATGAGTGTTTGGCTCTTCAAGGAAACAAATCTTGTTTTTTCAGGCAAGCTGTACTGCAAATTGCATTTTGCACAACGCACATCCGGTGTAAAGCGAGGCAGGGCTTTTGGTCTGCAGACGGTAAACACCTTCATCATATGAACAGTACTTGGTGTTCCTGCCCCTCCAATATCCAATCCCTGACCCACACCTGTGTGTCTGTGTCTTTGTTATTTTAGGAGAACCACAGAGCAGGGCTGCGGAGTAGCTCAGAGACGGACAGCTCCAGCGGCGACGCCTCCCTAAGCCCGCGGCAGTCCCCAGGTACCCTGACCTCGCTGCTCAGGAAGAGCCTGAGCTGGCCCGTGCGGGCGACGCGGGCCTTGTGTGCTGTGCCCCGCCGCCTGTCGTGCTGGATGCGTGACTCTGCCCAGGCCACGCGCCTCCACATCAGGGCCCACGCTGAGGACTATGCCTTCCTGTTTGAGCTGCTGAGCCTGGGCCTGCCCCTGCTGGGCATGCAGCTGGAGGTTCTGCTCCACATGTACGCCGAGCTTGGGCCCCTGTCCCTCAGGCCCCTGCTGCAGCACTGGGCAGAGCAGTAGCCAGTGGCCCTCAGGCTCAGTTAGGGAGGGGAGAAACCAAAAGAATGGGAATTCGATTCCCATGATCCTCTGGGGCTCTGTGCCATTCTAGAGATTTTTTACTCACGTTCCCTTAACATGTTTCAAATGCATGGTGTCATAATGGCTGGCCACTTTGTAACACTTTTTAACAAGTTTGTTTTTTTTTTGTCTCCAAATGGTTTGCTTAAAGCAGGTTCTAGTTTATTTGTTCTTAGAAGTGATTTCAAGAAAATTAAAGACAATCAGCAAGTGCCTGATGTAACATCTTCTGTGTCATGGGATTGGTATGCATGTAGCAATGTTTGAAAAAATATTAATGTACTCATCAGTACATGTCTACATCCAAATCTTCTTCATGAATCTATTTGATGAGTTGCTCAGGACAGCTCCTCTAGATATATGTTTTCATTGCTCCTCAGGTTACTGCAGCCCTGGTCTTTCTGAACATTGTGATTAATGCACAATGTCTTGAAGCACTTTAAAATGGCGGTCTGTCCTGGACTGTGCATGTGCCTGTTTCTGAGAGATGTTTGTAAATGTGTTGTGTGCAGATAAGAATGAACCGATTAATGCAGATGCTGCAAGTTTACTAAACCTAACCAAAATCAGTGGGTAAGGCAGTGTGTGCCTTTAAGGTCATGTGCATTGAGATGAATGCCAAAACAGGGTTTCCTACTTTAAGCCATTTGCAGCCAATTTTTTTCCTAAACAGGTTTACATGTGTACGTATGATTGTGTGTGTTACAGTCTTCCGTTAAAACATTGTGGATGTATTGTCCATCTCAAACATGCTGTAACATTGAGCTGTAACATACATTTTTTATTTAACTTACTTTTTATCATTTTGTTAATTTGTACAGTTGTGTGTGTGTCTGTCTGTGTGTGTCTATGTCTGTGTCTGTGTGCACGTACATTTTGTTTTCCGAAATGCAGTTGGACGAAAGTAGCATTTTACAGTCTGCAATCTTTGTGACTGGCATGCATTGGCGTCATCCTTTTTCCATTTCATGTACAGATGATCCAGGTTCAGACATGGACAATAAGGTGTTTTTACCCTTGAATTGGAAAGAAAGGACAATGCATCAAACACCTGTCTGGTCTACCAGACAGTAGAAAAAAACACCTCTCACTATAATCTTCTGAATCTGAATGTCTCTGCAACGTGCAGGTCATTCCACTGCAATAGCTTGGCCAGCCCAAGAGTACATGTGTGCATGAGCAACTGAATTGCATGTGTGGAAGAGCACCTTATATGCTGTACAATGTATCCCAAATGACAAAGGGAGACGCTGTAGAAATGAACTGTTTTTCACCAAAGATCTTCTGAGATTGCTGGTAATCTCCACATGTAAACACTGAACACTCAAGCTTGTGTGCAGAAGCTCATCACTGCCTGGACATAGCGTCATGCTGACCAGCTTACTGTGTCACAATGTGAATAGGAGTTACACAATACTGGCTTACCACAGTTTAAATGGCAATGTAACATTACACATTTAAGGGAGCATTTTTACTGACAGATTTTTTACTGATTTAACGAAAACATGTGTGTAATGTTCTTTTTTCCTTACTGATGCTCTTTGCCTTCTCCATCTCTCTTTCCACTTTATAATGACTTGTTTTCTCTTCTTTGATTCACTTGTAGTCTTTTTCCAAGTTCCCCCACGTTGACACCTCTGAGTTGCTCTGAATCATGTCAAGCCATGAAGGTGATCAACTCTGCATGGTCACCTGGCTTGTTGTGGTCAGTCTTTTACTGTAGGGAAGCATGATCACCTCATTGTACTGTTCGATCTGCATACAACCACTCACCTCACTGTCTCTAACTCCAGAGTGGTTGTACTCTTTCCCACTGCCTTGTGTTTCAAGTTTTAAAGTGTGGCATGCTGCATGCCAAGATTTCTTGCTAATGTACTGTAGTGTGTTTTGATTGCATGTTCATTTCTAAATTCTAAAACAAAGAAAAAAAATGATGGCCTTTTTTAACTGTCTCCTTTTTCCTTTTATTTCTGTCTTCTATGTTTGTTGTCTTTTCTGTTTCAGAATCCTTTACCCTTTCTGATACCCATTCAAGAGCTCTTTTGTCCCTATTGACAAATGGGGATTCTTAGACCTGAGTGGACTGTAGTCTCAGTGGCACCTTCTGTTCGACATGTTGTAAAACTGTATAAAACTATTTCAAGTCAGACTTGTATTTTCCACATGGAAATGTGCATATTGCATTATTTATGATACTCTGAGCAGTGCACACATAAAATAAATGCATTGGTTTGTTTTAGTCTACCGTGTTTCCTTTCAAAATCTCTCACATTTTGGTTTTGCTACTTGACATCTTCAGATTTATGATAAGGTAGCAAAGAGCACATAGAACCCTCTAATATAATCCTGAATAGAGTTATAGGGTAATATGTATATTATAATAAGGGGCCACAATTCGGTTGTAAGTCAAGTCTGTGTAAAAGCTATATTTTACAGGCTTTAGTGTTTTTACCCCTTACGTTTTATTTTGGTACAATTAGTTTTGTAACATCCTCAAATCTATGCTGATGATATATAATTTGGAGAAGAATTAAAACGAACTCTCTCTGGGCAGCTAGAATGTTCACTGTAACTACAAGCGTCTTGCACAGATTGATGTAATGAAATATCTCCAAATTACATCAGTACGCAATGTAGTTGGCTTTCATTCATGCCAATTTTTAAATGTTGCAAGCCCAGGTGGTTGACCAGCTAGTGTGTGTATTTAAACAAAACAGATTTTTAGTCTACCCCATTATTTCCCTTTTTGACATCAGGGGTATACTTTAGTTTCTTTTTTAATACCAAATCTTGAGGTGGTGTAGTGTTGCAATGCCACATATAGAGCCAATAAACTAAAACTGAATGCTCTTTCCTCGTCTGATACCAGGCCAAACGGCTCCAGCATAAGAGTGTGTGAGCACAATAAGCTCAAACCACACATAGAGCTGATAGTGCCAGTGCTCAGTCACTGTGCAGTTTAAAAATGACCACTTAAGAATCAAGAGGGGATTTTTGGGCAATGAGGTCACCATTTTCATATCACAACCACACAGCTCTCTTTGTAATATATGATGTAATATAAGAACCAGATAAGGCTCTCTTACAAGGCAGCCAAAGACCATATGCTCCATCATTGCTTTGTATCTTGTTCCCAGTCCTGGATACCATTACTCCAGTGGATACTGTACCCTGAACCCTGTTAAACCTTTGCTGTAGCCTTCCTTTGATCACTTTTAAGCAACTGGTTGAGCAAATCAGGCTGCTTAATTGCAGCACTGTATATTCATCATCAGTCACTCCAGAAACGTCTTTCATCGGTGCACATCTACCTGCACAGTCATCTTGAATAAGAAGAACGGCAGAGTTATTTTAGAGTTTAGAGTTTTTGTACTCAAGCTGAACTGAGTACGTTTCCTCTCCTGGGATAGGACCTGAGAGGGAAACACATTCTTGGGTTATGAAGCCATGGGTGCATGCCGTGTCAGGCCACTTATAAAGAAGACAAGGGCTCTCTTGTGATTTATCAGAGGAGGTGATTTTGAGCTCTGGGGCATATCAGACTTCATTAGCAACGTCATGGTTAGTGCTGAGCCTAGTCACTGGTGAAACTGCGGGGCCCCACAGTGACTAATCACCGCTGTATGTTACAAATCTCAAACATAATACCATTTGGCTGAGGAACACTGAGGAAGGTTAATATGACAGTGTCATGTGAATAACTGCATGCATTAATACAAATAATACTCAACAGAATGACAAATAGAAACAAAGACAGTAAGCTGTAGCCACAGCTGACAGAAAGCCGCTCGACAAATATACAGAGAAGATAGTTGACATAGAGGGTAGGTATAGATACACACACATATAAAGAAAACCAGCATTACCTTCAAATAATACAAATAAAAAGCTGAAACACATTGTGTGCACAATAAACACGCACAAGCAAAGGCCCATGTCAACACAGACAAAGAACAAAACTTTTTATGCACCACAGAGGTCTCACACTAAACACTCCATGATGCTGTGTCCTCACCATAGTTACCATCATAACACTTAAACAAATAGGCCTACCGCTGACCCTCAGAGCAGCACTCCAGAGAGTAAAGCTTCTGTTGCCCCTGGATATGGTGTTTATCTGGGCTCCAACCCTTGTCTGCCTTCACTCTCCTCGCTCGAACCTCCTGACCGCTTGGAGATAACAGACGATATCTCCCTCCCTCTGGATGCAGCCTTCGAGTCATCCCGGGACACAACAACCCAGTTACCAGGTAGCTTCTAAACCGCACTCATCCTCTCCCTATTTCGGAGGATTCCTTAACTGTTATATCATTAGACAAAAGCTGGGGGAGACAAATCCAAGCACAACATTACGCATGTCTTGGCGAATGCACCTACTGATTATGCACTAGACTAGACTGAACCTGCTAATGTAGCCTTTCCCACAAGTAATGCTCAACCTACTTTAGTGTGCGGCGAAAGTAAGCGTTAATGTCTATCACAGTGTGCACCTATACTTCACCCATGGCTTTTCCATCTAAATCCCACATTCGGTGGAGATCATGAATTCACCGTTTCTTTACTTAAGTAGAGTTCTTCGTTTAATAAAGTGGTAATGTAGTACTTGCATTATGATTTCTACTTCGCATGTCGATACCTATAAGCATTTTAACGACAATTCAACCAACCCACATTATTACCCTAATTATCTGTGAAGTAGGCCTAATTGCCGACGCAATTTTACTGTAATGCTCCGAATCCAGTGAAGTGTAGATAACTTAATCATCCAATTAATAGGCCTATAGATTGCAATTAATATAATACAATTAATTCAATTAATACAGAAGCTCAATGTAGACCGTTTGGTACTTGAGCTGTGGTGAGGTTATAGCCTACTGGTAGTCCACAACTGTTAGTTCCAACATTTTCGTGATGCGCAGATTGCTTCCATGACTAAATTTAACCTGACACTGCCATCTACTGGTCACTTTGGATATTCATAGCAAGGGTTATGTTTTGTTTCACTTTTCCTTTACTTAGGCTACAAGTTTTAACTTTTCCCATAAATTTATAGTTGTTAAATGTCTGTTTCTCCATGTGAAGTATATCTATTGTGATCTAAACCCGTAACTCTGCAGAAAATCATAGCCTACTACACACGTCACCCTTTTAACGTCAGTAAACCGACATTTAAAAACGACATTTCCCACAACACCTCTGCGTTTGCGCCCAAAATCAGCTTTATTTTTGAGGGACATTCACCAGCACGCGCAAGGAGAGAGCATAGTGAGAAGACTCCAATAATCGTATCTTCATTTTTAAGCGATTTAAGCTCTCTTGATATGCATCATCAAAGTCTGATGTAAAAAGTCGTTGTCAATGTCCTCTTGCAGACTGTCCCTATCCACCTATGTCAAGCCCTTCTCGACCGTAATTCTGACTGATGGCACATTTACACCAATAAAAATGGCTAAAAAGGAACCGTGACAACATTGCAGCCAACCCAAAGCCGTCTGACGAAAGTAGGTGGGACAAGTCGCTTGCTTGCTGATGAGAGAGCGCATCGTTTCAGACCATCACGAAATATAGCCTACCTGGGAGAAAATAACAATAATATTAAATATCCAAAATGGTTTCCCACTCGCTCGCCTTACCGATGATTTGTTTTACAACGCTATGGGGTCTGGTTGGTGTGGTGGCCCCGTTTTTTGTGCCAAAAGGTCCAAATAGAGGGTAAGTAGGCTCTAAACATTATAGCGTTCTTTACAGGACATATACAATAGAATTCGAAGGAAATTAAGATTGTGGAAGTTCATTTATTGTGTTGTTGAATGGCATGTACATAAAATGTGCTAAGACAGCTGTGATAAATTTGATAACAAATTCCATCCTTAGAAGGCCTCGGTTACTTGTGACAGCATCCTTAGAGCGTAGTGCATCTCGCTGGTTACCCGTATCGCTGCCACAGCCTTGAATTGTTGCTATCTGATTCAAGCTAGCTATTTTACAGGTAACCCCTCATTTACCAGTTGGGCTAATTCTTTGCTTCATTTTATATTTATTACAGTGTCATCATCACAAGTTTGATATTGACAGCCGTCTGCTGCTATTTATTGTAAGTATCTAGTAGAATGTGCGTCCATTTGTGTGGTATGGTAACATCCATGCTGCAAATAGCATTTAATCAGTCTTAACCACTTATGGTTTATTAACTCTGTAGGTGAAATACAACTGAATTTATTTACCTGCTTTCTTTCTTAGCTGGTTAATAGCCATCCTGGCTCAAGCCAACCCCCTATTTGGACCGCAGCTGAAGAACGAAACCATTTGGTACCTGCGATATTTCTGGGAGTAGCCTGAAGGTAGGTGTCAACATTTACCAATATTCGTCACGAAATGTCTTTTTTTTTATGACAAATAGGTCTAAAAATGGCTGGACATGGCTGGATGTTTTCCAGGCAGAGCTTGACCATCTACACTATTCAGTATAGAGCTTCTGGCAAGTCTGCGTAAGGGTGTAAGGCAATGCACACTTAGTCCACTAACTATGCATGTAGCTTTCTGTGTTGTTTCTTTTTTACTGCCCAGGCTCTTCAAAAAACATTATAGAATATATACTGCTTAACCAAATCAGTGTTAAATGGATATGGCCCTACGCCAAATCTATCCAATTTCTGTCAGTGATTTTCAGTATTTTCAGTTTCAAGTACTCCGAAGTTATTGCATAACCAACTACACACAATCATGTATACCATGTCAGCTTTAAAATAGAAACCAGTATGACAGATAGTAAGCATTACATGTAAACTTTGGCAATTTAACTATTCTCATCCTATTCAAATGTTTTTTTTTATGTTGAGATGCTATCCTGAATATTCTATATCTTGTCTTCATGAGTTTCATTCTCTGTTGTGCAGCTTGTTGTGAAGATTCTTTGGATGGACACTCAATCCCTTTTGTCAATTCATCTATAAATATCAAAGTTATTAATTATTATTTCATTTGCCAATACATATCAATATATTATTTAAGAATACGTTATACAATATTTTTTTTCCAGCTCTGATTTTGATTTCTGATTGTCTTGTATCATATGTAATTTACTGTGAGACACCAGATGTTGCAGAGCAGCTTTAATATGTGCATTGCCGTTACAAATGTGGGGAAAAAAATCTGAACTGAAAAGTTGTGTCTATATATTCTATATATAAATTGGACCCATTTGTAAATCTAATGATTTATAACTATTTAAATAATTTTATTTTTTAGTCTGAAATGATATTTCACTTCCGAGTCATTCGGGCATATAGCCTACATGTGTTTTTTTTTTGTTAGTGTTCTTTTTTTTGTGATATGAATATTGTGTTGATGTCAGTGTCAAACTATATTAATATTCCAAAATGCAATTCCTGTAGAGGGGCCAAATCAGAAAAGCTCTGATCAGATGTAAAAAGAAATCTGTAAGCAGTGAAATATTACATAGATATGCACTGATAAGCAACTGATCAGTCCAATACTGATCATCTGACTACCCCACAGTCCAAACAGAAAGAAGCCATCTCCATTCTCCCTCTCATACTCCCTAAGCATTTCCAGCCACTGCCAAGCGTATGGACTGCAGTGTTGTATGTTGATAGTGTTAATTATTTGTTTTAAAGTAGTGTTGGTAAGGGTATTTGACTGTGTTTGATTATGTGATAGGAAAAATGCTGTTTAATGCTGTCAGTCTTCACATGCTTTGAACACTAACAAAAAATAACTAACAAACATTATTGCCAATTTATCCACAAATAAAAATCCCTGTTACTGGCTGAAAAGTTCTTGTCATTTGACCTGAAATTGCAAGATGTGTAGTCTCCCCTTTCCCTTCCTTACTTTTTGAATTTTACTTTAACTATGCCCAAACTTTGTATTTACTCATTTCTGGGGTGGGTTTTTAAACGTGGCTTCAGAGAAGCTGGTTTGTTTTCTTTTTTGTACATGCTTTTGTACATGCTCATGGGTGGTCAGAGAGAAGGTGGCCTTTCCGCAGCCAGCTGTTTGTGACCCCCAAATCGATAAAAAGCATGAGCATCCTCAAGGTCCACTTGTTAGTCCGGACAGTAATTCTGTATTGTATTGGATTTTTATAACCTTTACAGACACATTTTTTGGCTTGTCTTGCTTGGCTAGACATCAACAACACTTTGACGTGTAAGATAAACACCAGTCACATTATTAAAAAGGCACAACAAAGACTACAATTCCTTAGGCAACTTAAAGTTCCATGTCAGTTCCAACGCCTGTTGATGCATTTTTATAAGGCCCCAGAGGGTGTCATTACGTCATTCATCATTGTTCGGATATGAGAGTTTGGACAGTCTTACAAGACAATCCTGCCAGCTCTAATACGACATGTTTTACAACAGTAAATGCATTTTTTGTTATATTGGGTGCTATTGGCTTATTTTTAACATAGCCAAGTTTGAGCAGGTAAAAGAAGCTCCAGTCAGTCTTACAGTATTCCCAGAATTTTACACCAAAATGGATCAACATAAGAACATTCCCAAAACGTGTAAATACGTACCATCATTTTCATTACAATAAGCCATCTTCAGCTATAGGCTATATGGTGCGCATGTGGTGGGCATACTCTATGGTCTATATACATGACTTCCATTTTCATAGAACTATTGATGAGGCATGAGGAAGATTGAAGGTCACAGAAATCAGACACACCCTGGGGTGGTTACAGGTACATACTGTGCATAAGTAATAGACCAGGTGCAAAGTGATAATTGAGACAAAATTAGAATGTTAAAATCATATTAAATACGTTCCACCCTGGCAAGAACGAAGGTCTCTATTCCATAGAATGAGGTAGGGCAGACATACCCTAAGAGCTAAGGAATTATACCTGACATGCAATATGAAACAAGTCTGGCTTGCTTTTTGGGCTACAGTGTCTTGGGCTACAGTGTACAGTACATCTGGTTTCTCATCATTTCAGCAAGCATACAATCATTACGAATAATTGTTTCTATTGTTTATACGCAACATTATATACCATTATATACGCATATAACATTTTATAAATGAGGACCCAGGACTCTTTGGCCCAAATGGGACAGCATCCCTCCTCCAGTACCCAGGACAGATTAACACATGAGCTGTACATAATTTGCATCATTGCATCATAATTGTATCATCTCATTGCACATGGAGGCTGCATTTTATTTAGTTTGTGTTTTGGGGTCATATAAACTCAAATCACCCTGAGGCTCAGATGGCACCCTCACTTCTTTACAGAATCAAGGTAAGCAAACACATAAAGTTGTAATGTTAGCCCAGTAAAGTGACAAATTAGCGTATGGCTTAAACTTTGCAAGCTGCAAATGAAAAAAGAATTTTGGCGCTCTAAAAAAAGATGTCATGCTTTGCCCTGCTATATTTATATTTCTCCATTTCAAAGGCATATGAGAAGAAATTAATACCCTTCAGTTTTACATAATGCACAGATGCAATCTCCACATACTACAGGCTTTCTTAATAACTGATGCCATCACTTCACTCACATTCAGGACTATTTTTTTGTGTTTGCTAAATCAGATGTAACACAGTGTTACCAGGGCCTCGGAGATTATTGGTTGTGACCTCCTTCCTGTTCAGTCGTTGTTCTGTGAGTGCTCCTTACGTCAGGCCTCCAAATCATCAAGAACCCCTCACATCTATGCCACCAATTTTTGAACGTTTACCTCTGGGAGATGGTATGGGCAATCCACACCAAGAGCACATGACTCAGAGAGAGTTTCTTCCCATCAGTCATCAGACTTAGGAAAGTCATCTGATTCATTTATTTATTCACTCCCACCCCCTTTCTTTACTTTATCTATTTACTTATTCTCAATGGGCTGAGCTTCCAATACAAGCATCCCAACCTGCAGAAACTCATTTCAGGGAGGTCAACAAACTCTTTGTACTTGGGATGTCTGAATGATTCAAATCACTGTAACTGTAACTGTATAGAAATAATTCAGATTTACTTCCCTGAATCAAACATTCTAAGCTTGTGTAGCTAATCAATCCGTGTTGCCACTTTCTTTACTCCCTCTATAATATTTTTGTGGTACTTATCTTTATATTCTAGTTCTATTGCTATTTTTAACTGTAATGTGTATTTGGTTCTTATAAGAGGTTCTTATAAATAACATTTATAATCCATGTTAATCTGTAAGTCCATTTTTAGCATAGTTAAAATGTATAGCTGATCACATCAACCTATCGAAAACATTGCACATGGGAATCAAAATTAACTTCTCTCACTGTGGAACAGATCAATCTCAGCCTGTGCCTCTATCATTGAACAATTCTGAGCAAACGCAGCCATGTCCAAAAACTCCCCCAAACTTTTGGAAGAAGCTTGACTGTTCCTCTGAGCAGATATCTCCAGGATCTCCCTGACTAGCAGGTTATATACCACAGTTATCTAATACTGACCACAGTTCAACTGTAGATTTACTGAAATGCGTAACTCAGAGCACACTGACACATTTATCTCTGCTTTCCCAATGGATGGACTTACGTAAGGTCATGCATGATCCTGTAAGAACCTATTCTGATACCTCAGGTACCTCAGGTGTTTACATTGCTAAAAATCTCCCACTTAATTAACTGTTGTTAAAATTGTTTTCCTTCATTAAACCACATGACAAAATAGCAGTTTTTTTAATTACCCATGCCCATTATGAAGATTGTAACTCTGAGCTCCCTGAAGGTCATTATCCCAGCATATATCCACATGCTGCAGGAGACCAAATCTGCTGGCAGATACCCAAACATTTCAGCCATCTCCTCAGTGTAAAGAAGCTTTCTGTTTTTCTACTCTCTCTCTCTCTCTCTCTCTCTCTCTGTCTCACACACACACACACACACACACACACACAATGCCTTGGTGATAACCAATATTAGACACAATACACTATCCATACTATTTCATGTCTACAAAGCATGCCCTCATTAAAAGGCACACAAGCTATAAGAAATATGCACTACCTTTATGGAAGACTGATAGTTACCTGATAATACAGCTGTAGTTTCTGGCTATCCCAAATATATGCAGGCTAATGTATCCTGTCTGCTGGTCAACACAGTCAGTGAAGCATCAATGTACTCTGTGTCCACGTTATTAAGGGCTAATGGTCCTATAAAGCCCAAGCAACAAGTAGCAGAGTGCACGTCACACTCAGACACCAACAAACAGCAGGTGTCTTCTAACAAAAAACAAAAATGCAGTCATCAAAAACTCAACCTTGTATCAATACCCCTGGATGTCCCGGGTGCCTGAAGACTTGGAATGTCTGGAGTTACCACAACACTGTTGTGTGGTAACGTGGACTTTTACTGTTTACATACGCCAATGCTACAACACTACAAAATAACTTTAAAATACACAAAAACTGGAGCACTAAAGCTCGGGTTCCCTTTAAGAGAGGTCTTTCGACCTTACCAATATGGTGGCGACCATAGACATACGTCTATGGTGGCGACCATGAAGCAAGCACGTCTAATCGGATGTGTAAAGACACGCCTTTTCCGGACACGTTATTGTTGCATCAGATAGTCTGCATTGACAGAAATGGCAAGCTCAGGAGAGCAAGGTAAGAAGATGATAAACCATTTTCTATGAAAAATATCGATCACACGAAAGTATGCTACCACACTTGACAAAAACAAACAAGCGCGTTTAATTGAATACATCTGTAGGTCAGGCATACAAAGCCTATTTCAAAATAACGTTACCCCTGCATCCCATCACAAAATTGGTATGTCTCCAAGCTAACTTTACGTTACATCTTACCTTATAATGACATAACGAGTCGTGTATTAACCGCTACTTAAGTAACTTAGCTACTTAATTGGAATTCCAGTTTACTCAACGTAGAACCTTTTGGGTGATTAAAATGTGCCGAGATTTTGGTGCAGGCGTATTGGCTTGTTTGTCCTTATTCCTAGTGTTGTTCAGAGTACCAGTCTAGCAGCAGTACCATATGCAAGATTCTATTTTGTTATTTTCTGTTTTCTGGTGACCCTTTGGTTGGGATGACAATTGGTCGCCCCATTAAACATAACCTAGTTCATATGTTTATTCCAGGTATGTTGTTCAGCTTTTGAATTTTATTAGCTTTGGGTGACAGAGTGCTGAATATTATTTGTTGTTCCAAAGCTATATGAACGTCTATTAAAAACTTAACAATGATGAAGTTTCACTTTAGATCAGACTACTCATTTGAATAGGTAGGATAATAACGTTACTTGTAGCGTCGGTTTTCCTTTCAGTTTCGAAATTACTAGTGTTCCAGAAGAACGACCTCGGTATGCACTTTCGTGTTCCACTAAACATTAGTCAGATGGCATAGCCAAGTCCTGCTACTGCAGATCATGCAACAGAGTCGAACAGCCTCACCATTACTGTCGGCTCACCAGTGCACACATCATGTCAGCATCATTCATCCCTTGGCATGCCAATGCACACACCTGACCATAGGATGTTTGCATATATGCTGTACAGGTGTACATGTCTGTGTGTGTATGTGCCCTCTTGTCTCCACAGCCTTTGACTATGGCTTCTTGCTGAGCATAAGGGAGGAGGCCGTCAGGGCTCGGGCGCTGAATGAGTACCTGAGCACTCGCAGTTACCTGGCTGGGTTTAGCCCCTCTTCAGCTGATGCTGAAGCCTTTGCGCTTCTGGGAAAGCCCCCACACTCAGAGCATGTTCACGCCCTGCGCTGGTACAGGCACATAGAAGCCCTGCAGCAGGGCCCCCAGGCCCCCCCAGAACTCTGCAGTGAGTAGAGAGGCCCCTGACGCCAGGCCAGGCTACAGGCTCAGTTATAGTAGTTACTGCATGCAGTCAGTCAAGTCACCGTACTGTTGTAGTGTAGTGAGCCATTCTGGTATGCATTTATAATAGTAACCCTTTCCCCACATTTTGGTTGTATGGTGACTTAGAGAGCATGTGCACTGCAAGACAATGCATTGAGTTTTTTTTTTTTTTTTTTACTGCAGACTTTAAAATAGGCTAGTGGCTTCAATTGACTGTCACTCAAGCTAGTAAAGGCCTTTGTTGTTTAGTCTTTGTCAGGCCTGCTAGATACATCCACATTATTTCAGTATAACTTTCCCATCACCTTGCTGACCCCATAGTCATTTGTGGATGTATGTATGTATGTGTGTGTATGTGTGAGTGAGCGTGGTGGTGTCTCTATCAGCAATTGTGTTCCCATTGGCGAGCACACGGTGGCTTTGTGCATTGCATGCGATTGCTCCATCTCCACTGCACAGTGGCTCCACGAACAGGTGTGACTGCTGGGGCCAGCTCCCAGAGGTTAGCCTCGTTGTCCCTGTGTGGAGGAAACACAAACATGCACATGCCAGCCATCCTAATCCCTTCTCATAATCACATTTTGTCTGCACGTAATGTTGCTTGTGCCAAGGAGAGATGATGTGCTCACAGAGCCCACCTCTTGTCTTTTCAGCGAAAGGAAAGAGGGTTCAGCCCGCTTGGTCCCCTCCGGAGGGAAGCGAACCACCGAAGCTCAAGCTTTATAACAGCCTCACTCGTAACAAGGTGAGACTTCTGTGCCGCTGAGTACTTTCGCTTTTTATTTCTGGTTTTGTTTCACTCTTCAGAAAGTAAAAACCCTGCCACAAATTTGATCCAACCAGCCTTGAATCAGCTCATCATAATGAGCACTCAAGACCGGTAGATCAGCTACTCAGTGAAGTCACCTGTGTTAGAAGGAAAACGTGGCAGGGGTTTTACTTTATGAACCCAGGATTGACACCTCTGACTTTTAGTTAAAGAGTGGGAGGCACAGAAAGTAATTCTAATGACTTGTGCACACAGAAGACTTCTTTCCACTGCAGTTAGCAATAAGAGATACATAAATGTACATATATATACAATAACAGAGACATATTTCCTGTTGCCTGCTTGTGATGGGTTTTGATGCATTTATCACTTTCTTGAGTCATGGGATTTAACCATACTCCTACATTTCTCAGCTTCTCCTTTTTTGTAAGGCAAGAGAATGTAGCTTATGTTTTGCAGTGATTGAGTGCAGCAGTGATTTTTGCCTGTTTGTGTTTTCCAGGAAGTGTTTGTGCCCCAGAATGGGAGGAGGGTATTGTGGTATTGCTGTGGGCCGACAGTCTATGATGCCTCACACATGGGTCATGCCAGGTAATGCTTGGAACACAGCCTCAGCCAATGACAGCATCTGATACAGCCAGTAGGGTCAATAAATCATCTGCATACAATGAACATTCTTACTTCTTTCTTACATCTGTGTGTTATGTTGCAGTGCAGCACTCCAAAGACAGATAAAACAAACATGGATTTATTATTATTATTATTATTATTATTATTATTATTATTTGCTCCTTGTACAACCCCAATTTTGATGAAGTTGGGACGTTCTGTTAAATGTAAATAAAAAAGAAATTCCATAATTCTGAAATCATACAAGCAATATATGTTTTGTTTTAACTTCAACTTCAACTTTTGAACATTATTCTCAAGAATCTGCTGATACTGAGTGGAATCCATGCGACCCTCAATTTTAACAAGATTCCCAGTACCAGCACTGGCCACACAGCCCCACAGCATGATGGAACCTCCACCAAATTTTACTGTGGAAAGCAGGTGTTTTTCTTCGAATTCTGTGTTCCTTTGCTGCCATGCATATCGCCTCTTGTTGTGACCAAACAATTAAATTTTTGTTTCATCAGTCCAGAGTATCTTATTCCAAAATGATATTGGCTTGTCCAAATGTTCTTTCGCATACCTCAAGCGACTCAGTTTGTGGCGACTGTGAAGAAAAGGCTTCTTCCGCATCACTCTTCCGTATAGCCTTTCCTTGTGCAAATTGCGCTGTATTGTTGACCGATGCACATCGACACCGTCTGCAGCAAGATATCCTTGCAAGTCTTTGGAGGTGGCCTGTGGGTTGTTTTTTAACCATTCTGACCATCCTTTGTCTTTGCCTCTCTGGAATTTGACTTGGCCTACCACCTCTGGGCTTAACAAGAACTGTGCCCGTGGCCTTCCATTTCCTCACAATGTTCCTGACAGTGGAAACTGACAGCTGAAATCTTTTGGACAGCTTTTTGTAACCTTCCCCTAAACCATAATGCTGGATAATCTTGGTTTTGAGGTCATCAGAAAGTTGTTTTGAGGCTCCCATGTTGCAGCTCTTCAGAGGAGAGTCAAACAGAATGAGAACTGGCATTTGGCCACCTTAAATACCTTTTGTCATTATTGGATGCACCTTAAATACCTTTTGTCATTATTGGATGCACCTGTCAATTAAGTTCAAGGCTTATCGAGCTCCCCAAACCAACTTTGTGTGTCCAATTATCTTGTGATAATTAGAGGCCATCAAAGCAACAAAATGACAAGGGTTCCCACATTTTTGCACAGCCTATTTTTTACATTTGATTTAATTTCATACAGTTGCATGCTATGAATACTACTAATCTGTGTTTGGAAATCAAGCTAACACTTGGCTCTTATGGGCAAATGAAGGACATGCCACCAAGATAATTTTGTGTGAAGTCAGAGTCCATTATTATACAACCTCAAAGGGGGTGCCCAAACTTTGTCATACCACTGTAATGTGTGAGTGACATCTTGTGCTGTTCAAAACGTATATGTATGTCATTCAGCATTAATGTTAACTCTCCAGATGAATAAGCACACCATAACCAAGGCACTTCTGCACCCCCATACCATCATAGATGCTGTCTTTTGAACTTACCACTTAAACAAAAAGGATGAGTTGTCTCCTCTGTAGCTTGGAAGATGCAAGACTCCATTATTTAAAAATGAATGACAAATTTTCAACTTTTGTAATTTGAGATGGACCCAGAAGAAATGGAAAACTGTCCTGTGTTACAAATTTGTCATTCATTTTGAAATTTTGAATTCATATTCTCAAAAACATATATTGCTTGTATGATTTCAGAATTACAGCATTTCTTTTTTATTTACATTTAGCAGAACGTCCCAACTTCATCGAAATTGGGGTCGTAGTTTTATATGGGAATAAAACATATTTTGGCCTCTTCTTTTGCAGGTCTTACATATCTTTTGATATCCTAAGAAGAGTATTGATGGACTATTTTAAATATGATGTGTTCTACTGCATGAACATCACAGACATAGACGACAAGGTAAAAAGACATAACGCTGTGTCACCCATGAATGCTTGCTGTTCATACTCAAGCCAGAACTCAATCAAACCCTTACAGAAACAGTACAGGCACTCAAACACATATTACACATGATCTTTCCGTTAACTCAGGATACACACTATTCAGATGTTATTGCCCTTTGCTAAATACTGCACTGCTGCCTACCTAAGTTGTTGCACAACAATCGGCAGTCATGACATAATACCCTTATGACTTTTTAAATTACAGCTCTTGCTTAGCTGTATATGATTTTACACATTCATATGTAGCATCAAACATACCACTGCAGAAACAATGTAGTCACTCAAACAATGCAGTCATATAAGATGATATATATGTGTATATTATCAGTCAATGATGCATACTATTCAAAAATGATTACACAATACCCCCCAGATATATTGCACTGCTACACTTACTGCCCTAACACCCCAATGCACATTGCATGTACATTTTTAAAACCTTACCAGTTAAAGTTTTTTTTGTACTTCTGCTTGTTTAATAGATCATTAAGAGGGCTAGACAGAACTACCTTTTGGAGCAGTACAAAGAAAAGAAACCGGTGCCATCACAGATTCTGAAGGATGTCCTTACTGCCAGAGAGGTAAGAGAGAGAGAGAGAGAGAGAGAGAGCAGGCAATTTCCTCAACACCACAAACTAAAATTGGCCCTTATAGTATGATCAATATTGTAACTGTTTGATCAATTGTAATGTTTTGTCATTCTGTAATTGGCTATGGTCATCATGGTTATGATCGAATATGATCAAATTAATCGCGGTTGTTGTTATTGCTGTAACCTTTGGCGTGCTTGTCATGTTTGTACAGCCTTTCAAGATAAAGCTGGCTGAAACGACAGACCCGGATAAGAAGCAGATGCTGGAGAGGCTGGACTCCACTGTGACTGCTGCCCTGGCGCCACTGGAGCAGGCAGTGAAGAATGGCGACCCAGAGACCAGCATCCAGAGCCAAGCACAGGTAAACCAGGAAAACATTCTCTCTGTCATAACTCAAGCCAACTTAATGATAAAAGGCTTATCATAATACTGCTACAGTCTATCACACACAGAAAATCCTTTTTTTCTCGCAAGCAGAGATCTTCCATGGATGCCACTTGAAATTACTTGGCTTCGTTATTACAAATTCATTTTCTACATATGACAACATATTCAGTTATATTTTTCTACTCTGAATTTTTGTCCTTACTGTCATTAAGGCATACACTATGACACAGTTTTTGGTGCATGTGAAGCTCCCTAGTAAACACATCAACCTTATCTCAGTATATGTCAGTTGTTTGAGTTTACTCTTCCATGCATTTTCCGTTTTCCAAAGATTCTGCTGGAAGAGTCCAAAGATCTCCTCTCTGAATGGTTGGATGCTCAGTTCGGCAGTCAGGTCACAGAAAACTCGATCTTCTCCTCTTTGCCAAATTACTGGGAGGGAGAGTACCATAAGGATATGGATGCCCTGAACGTGAGTACCTGCCTTTGCTTGCCCGTGCTGAGGGCGGAAGACAAAAGAGGGTGTGCTGCATTTGACTACCTTATCAGAGTGAAGGAGTTGACATGACTGATAAAGAAAGAGATTTAACTCAGACAATACACCTTGCTGCATTGTTACAGTGTCACAGGGGGTGACATATTTTTGGGCTCTTTAAAGGTGTACTTCCACGAGAAACCGTTTAGTACTTGCTCTTTTGAAATATGATAGGTCACCCCGAGTTGCATATGCACGCTGCATATCAAAATGTTTTTCTATCCCCGTTTTCTATATCAGTCAAAAGAAGACAATAGGCGGAAAAACGACCCAATGCGAAAAGGGCCTTCGGCGTGACGTAGACGTGGAAATACATATAAGAGAAACTGACCGAATGGGCTTTAAATAAATAATGTTAGCCTGTGACTGACTCGCATAAGATTAGCAGGCTAGTTGAATGACTGAACTGCATTTAGCCGGGCACTTGCACTGTTTTGTCATGCAAATATTACCATTCTGAAACGTTCATTGACAAACGGTCAGGAAGCGACTGTGCTTGTGCCATCTCTCCTTCCTCTTCGGATTCAGGATCAAACACATGAGGCTGTACCTCCGTAGACATTCTGTGTGCAGTTTTAGCGCTGTCAAGTTGACTTTTCCCCTTTACCTTACTCTGCTATCAAGTTGACTGTGGGGCAAAGGAAGCTGCAGGGAGCGTGCCTCTGGTGAAATCATGTCGTTCTCCCGGCCCCACCCCCTCCACCAAACTAAAACAGCCTGAAACAGAGGCACTAGAACATTTTTTTCATTAAAACCAGCGCACAGGGCAATTATTAATACTAGAGAACACCGCAAAATTAATGAAAACACGATGGAAGTACCCCTTTAAAGCAAAACTGAGTAGTTTTTTCAACCATAAAATAATGTTTCCAAAATTGTTTTAGTGGTTCATCAACTTGTAACAGGGTGAAAGACGCTTCTAAATTTACTTTGCCATCCTCCATGGGCTATAACCGCACTAAGCACATTTGGAGGAGCGCAGCGTCTCTGTAGTTCTCTATGAAAGACAATTCCGCTTCAAACCTGTAGGGCGACCAAAGACGAAAACTACTTAGTATTGCTTTAAAACTGTTGATGATACAGAGATTGTGTATGTATGTACATTTGTCACCAAACCCACAAGTATTTTTTTAACTTCATTTGCAGGTTCTTCCAGCAGATGTACTCACGCGGGTCAGTGAGTATGTGCCAGAGATTGTAACATTTGTGAAGAAGATAGTGGACAACGGTTATGGGTAAGACCCAACCTGAATTTTTCTGTGCAATTCTCTGCAATATTCTTATGTTATGTATGTATACTTGTGCAGACAGCCCAGTCACCATTTGCTCCAATTCACAGATATGAGTCCAATGGTTCTGTGTATTTTGACACAGCAAAGTTTGACTCCAAACCCAAACATTCCTATGCCAAACTGGTGCCTGAGGCAGTAGGGGACCAGAAGGCTCTTCAGGAAGGAGAAGGTACCTCTTACACCTCTTTTTAGGTTTTCAAAATTAATTGAGGAATTGATGTGATGTGGGCTATTGCTTAAGTAAGATGAGAGGATTTATTTATAATAATCTGTAGTCAATGGAGTCTGTGTTTTTCTTTTGAGCTTTTGAATGTACAGACGTTGTTCAGCTTGATTCACATTTTAAATTCCTGTCATTCATTGTTTCTAATCCACTTTTGTCATCTGTAAATTTGTGCGTTAATGGGTATGTTGCCTCTTCTGCTGTTGTAGGAGACCTTAGCATTTCGGCTGATCGACTCAGTGAGAAGCATTCCCCAAATGATTTTGCCCTCTGGAAGGCCTCCAAGCCTGGGGAGCCCTCATGGGATTCCCCCTGGGGAAAGGTGACCTTCCACCATACATTTCTTAAAGTTCAGCCCAAGCCTGCCAATGAGGCAGTTTATGCTATGCTATGTTGATGCCTGTGCACTGCTAACAGGATAAATAACACAAACATCTTTTTTTGTGCATGGTGTGTTACCTCAGGGACGACCAGGCTGGCACATTGAGTGTTCAGCAATGGCAGGATCCATTCTGGGTGAATCCATGGATATCCATGGCGGAGGATTCGATCTTCGGTTCCCCCATCATGACAACGAGTTGGCACAGTCTGAGGTTAATACGGGTTGCAATTGATAATTTTCCCAAACCAATTGTTATGTTGTTGACAATGAGTAATTTCGTTCTGTATGTATTAATGGCTGTGGTATCTTTGCAGGCCTTCTTTGAGAATGACCACTGGGTTCGCTACTTTTTGCACACTGGCCATCTTACCATTGCAGGCTGCAAAATGTCAAAGTCTTTGAAGAACTTCATCACAATTAAAGATGCATTGGCCAAACACACAGGTAATTATCATGTAAAACAAAATGTTAGTGGATCTAGCTTATGATTACTGCAGATTACATATTGTACAGCTTGTAAATAAGATGAGCAGATAATGTGTATAGACCTGTTTACAGCCCTACAAAGGCAAAAGACTGTAACTTCAATTTTGAGCAAATTAGTTATTGCCATGTTTGGAACAGTGGAATTTTTTGAACATTTTTGGAATGAATTTTATGGTGTGGCCAAATACCTTAGGTCAATTTTGTTGTTTTTTGAGAAAAATTTGATGTTTTCTTGGCCGTAACACTGAAAACGCATGCAAGCGGAAGATTTTTAAAGTTGGTTTTCTCAGTTTCACACTCTGGTGAGTTAAAGTCTTTTACCTTTGTAGGGCAGTATAGATAATGTAGTTCTTAATTCCACTTTCTTGTGCTCTAGCACGACAGCTTCGTCTGGCCTTCCTCATGCACTCTTGGAAAGACACACTGGACTACTCAAGCAACACTATGGAGTCAGCCATTCAGTATGAGAAGTTCATGAATGTGAGTTCCTAACACATCTGTTCTCTTTAACCTTGGCTGTAGATAGTACTTAGCATGTTTGCTACAGATATCACTATGGAAAAGATTAGATTGATCTGTGTGTAAAGAAAAAAAGGCCAGACTCGCATATGACTGTAATGCCCCCCTGGTTTTGTCCTAGGGTTAGTAGCTGTTTTGCTATACCACCTGTAGAGGTGTAAACTGATATAAAAACAGAGTACAAACCAAGGGTTTCAAGATATCTGGGCAACATGACAAACAGACAATGTTAACATGATGTCAAAATAGTTATTCCTAGTGAAATTCCTACAGTATTAAACAATGTATTTTCTGTGTAAACACATCTAGATACCCTATTTGTGATTTCTGTCTGCCTACAGGAGTTCTTCCTAAATGTTAAGGACATCCTTAGGACCCCTACTGACGTCACCGGTCAGTTTGAGAAGTGGGAGGCGGAAGAGATTGAACTTAACAAGAGGTGAGAAATCTGAGAGAGTACAAATGCAGCCCACCATGATGGCTCTTGATGGCAAAACATACATTTGTAGTAGTAACCTGTGTATGGGTTGTTTCTGGGAGGACTAGAAATGTTGGTTGTGTGAATTAGCCACTCAAAGGTCCTGTGCCGTGTGCAGTCTCTTCGACAGGAGAGCAGCCGTGCATGAGGCCCTGTGCGACAACATCGACACGCGGACAGCCATGGAGGAAATGAGGTCTCTGGTGAGCCAGAGCAACAGCTACATTGCCAGCAGGAAGAGCGCCAAGCTGCTGCCCAACCGCATGCTGCTTCAAAGCATCGCCGCTTACCTGACGGACATCCTCAAGGTGAGGTATAGACTAGAGCGTTAAAGGTGCTATATGTAGGATTGTGGTGAAAGGTAGAAGCAGTCAAATTCAAAATTCAGTAAAGCATTGTTTTCCCCTTCCAGAAGCGAAACAAGGAATCTAAGCAAATAGAATTTGCTTGACGTAAATTAAGTTTTGAAATATTTTGGCTATAGCGGTTGTCAGTGAATGCGGTATTTCAACTCAAAATGTTTCCTTAATCTCTGGTGATATAGAGACCATTTTATGATTAGTTGCTGTACATTTCTTACATCTACCAAGGCAAGGAAAATGGCACAAGCTGTTGGTTGTGGATGACATCTGACTGTAAACATACTGTTCTGAGTTTGCAGAAACATTTTAACTTTGTTCTTTTGTTTTAATGAAGACGTTTGGGGCCATTGAAGGAACTGAGCCCATTGGTTTCCCTGTTGGAGGAAGTGGCCAGAGTGCTGATGTAAGTACATACACTGTATAATTGCACGTTCTGAATAAGAACTGATTTACTGGAAATGACAGCATCATAATTGTGTTTCTCTCTGCAGCTGGAAAGCACTGTGATGCCCTATCTCAAAGTCCTGTCAGATTTCAGAGAAGAGGTTCGAAAAATTGCGCGGGAACAGAAAGGTACATGAGATTGCTTAATGCTGGCTGTAAATGTATCTTGCCAAACCAATGTCTGAAACAAACAACCCAGATATTGTCAGATAGATGAACTGTGTGGGCTGTCTTCTGCTTTAGTTACCGAGGTCCTGCAGCTGTGTGATGAGGTGCGTGATGACACTCTGCCCGAACTCGGCGTCCGCCTGGAAGACCATGAAGGTAGTGTGTGTATGTGTGTGTGTGTGTGTGTGTGTGTGTGTGTGTGTGTGTGTGAGAAATAGAGATAATACATGCTGTGCTTTCTGTGTTGTTTACCTCCTCATTTCACTCTATGTAAAATTAAAGAATCCAGTATCATTACATGTCATTGTACTTGTTTAAGAGAGAAAAAATTAGTATGGAAAAATGAGTAAAGTGAAACTGAAAAAATTACATTGCCAATGAAAGCGGTTGTGTCATAAATATTTACTTCCTTTTTCCTGTTTTTCTTACCGCATTTTATCATCCCACATTCTTAGTCACTACAAAATGTATGATCCTGTCTTTTCAACCTCTTCTTTCCCTGATGTTTTACAGGACTTCCAACTGTTGTCAAGCTGGTCGATAGGGAAACCCTGATGAAGGAGAAGGAGGAGAAGAAAAGGGTAGGCGTCCAGGCACAACTTGGTTTCTCCTGGCAAGGCACAACTCATTAAAATGCGCATCTGCATGGTGTTTCGACAAAAGCTGTCCGTCAGCGCCGAATTATCTCTTCGCGCTTGTAAGGCGATCAGCCTTCCACCAAATGTAAATTGCACCCTAACATCCCAGGCATGCTCGAGAAAGCAAAGACCAGAAAGGGAGGGAGAGAAAAGAACTGGACTCAAGTCATAAAAAATGTATTTGAGCCTCTCAATATGAATGCCGTCTTCAGAATATATTGTGAGGACTCGTGTTGCACATGCCAATTGTTCGGGCTGTTTTGAGTTACTCTTAGCATAGTCTAACTGCTTAAGTGGGCTTAGCTCCTCAGGACACTATGAAACCCTTTAAGCCCAGCAGGTGGGTGGCACATGCCATTTCTTGACTGCTGACAAATAACACTTTAGCCATTCATCTTGAGTTGCTGGAAAGCTTTCCCCAACTAAGGGCCAAGGGAATTAAAAAAAATCATAAAGCTCTGAGATTTAAATTATAGTTTACCGTAGAACAGCATGGTGAGGTGTGAGATGAAATGCATTTTAACTTAAGTACCTTGGGCATAAGTGCAGCTGTGACCGCGGTTTAAATTTCCCCTGACGTTCACTTAGCATAATACCTGTGGAGGGAATTGAGCCAAAGCATTATAAGCAGGAGTGATTCTGATGTTTGTTTGTGGGTTTAAGTGGAATTTGAATCTTAAAACTAAATGCCTCCCGGGGTGTCTGTTCTGTTAACATCTATACATCCATAGATGAGACTTGTCCTTGTAAATGGACATGAGTCTTTAGTGATTCAGTTTGAACTTCCACACCCTGTCCCTGCTTTGGGGAACCTTTTAAAAATGCCACTTTTATTTTCGTCTTGCAGTTGGAGGAGGAGAAGAGGAAGAAAAAAGAGGAAGCTGCTAAAAAGAAACAGGAGCAGGAGGTGAGTAGATGGGCAGTCTATGGGTAACCAGTTGAAGTTTCTGGTCATTTGTGAGTTTTCACTTTTTTGTGCAACACAACTGTTATACCAAGATGGACATGTAGGCTGAAACACAGATGACTTCCATGACATCTTTTGAGGTGGTGGAAGATATAGCAGTGTTACTGAGTCTTTAAATAGCTCTGTGAATATTCCATTGTACTTATTTGCATTGCAGAAATAAACATTTCATCAGCTAAAAAACATAACAAGGAATGGTTGCTTAATATTTGCCATGGTTTTTTCCCACACGTAGATGGCTAAACTGGCCAAGATGAAGACTCCACCCAGCGAGATGTTCCGTTCTGAAACTGACAAATACTCTGCTTTTGATGACACCGTACGTTTGATTTTTTTCTTTGTGTAAATACATGTTTACGATACCAGATAGTATCTACTAAATAGTTGCTCATCATGTATGGTGTATGTGGTGCTCTTAGCAATACAAGCAATACAGACCACAGTCAAAGTGTCTTACCACCTGACGTTTTTTTTTTTATCCCAGGTTTCTGCTGACTAATATCATTTCACTATGTTTCTCACATTAGGGTTTCCCCACACATGATGCCGAGGGCAAGGAACTCAGCAAGGGACAAACCAAAAAGCTTCGCAAACTGTACGAGGCACAAGAAAAGTTACATAAGGATTATCTTCAGATGAGTCAGAATGGCAACTGAAGATTCTGGGAGATGAAGTGCCAGTCACTTGGCCCCGCCCTGCAATCCGCCCATTCTTTGTCCCCTTTCTGTGTCCTGGTGTGCTTGTCAAACAGAGGCCTGCAAGATGCCTGCACTCTGTGTGTATTTCGATAGGAACTGGGCTTTGATTTTCCACATGGCTGGAACATTGCTGACAAATAATTCCCTTTACTGTGGTGTCATCAATTGTGATTAGAGGACCTTAAGTAAATTGACTGGTTAAAGGGCATCATGACAGTGGATGATACTGAGGTATTAGGACTGCTGCACTGCAAGGTGTATGTGCCACTCATTACAGTCAGTTTCTGCTCTCATTCAGCCTGCAGGTCTAGTGTACTGCGGTGGTGAGATAAAACTATTGACTATTTCCAATAAATGTTTCTATGAACTTGAAGTACAGTAATAAATTCTTTCTTTCAAAAAATGTGTCCGACTTATTTTAAAAAGCCTTTCTATGAAATGAAATTCCCCATACAACCAAATAATAGTGACTGAAATAAATGTACAAAATGCCCCTATAACGTTTATGCCTCCTTGGTAACGTGTATTATTTGATGAATCAAATTGGAATTAAATTCCAAAGCCTATCGCCATTATAAGTTTTAACTATATATATATATAAGTTTTTTTTATAAGTCATTATATAGTTTTTAATGCCGTAGGACTTTCAGCAACAGATACAGGCACTGTTCAGCAGACTGCTGAGCTTGAGATTTTGGTGTCCAAATGTAGATTTTTTTTACTGGCCAATGAGGTTTAACTTTACTGCTTAGTGGCCCACTTCATTGAAGCCTCGAGCGTGAAGTCACAAAAACAGCTCAAACCAAGGTAAGGGTCGGAACTTGGGGAACAAAGATTATGAAATTGACAGTCCGTCTGTATTTACTGAACACTACTCTTTTCTGTCGTAGTGGCAGTCGGTGCAAATATTTCCAAATACTTCCTTACAACCTGTGAAATGTATTGCGTGCAGTGTACATTTTGTCAGCTTACTGGCGCGGGCTAATGTTGGCTTTTCAGAGATAACAAATCTAGCTAGCAAAGGAAATATGTTTGCCTGTTTGCTGGGACTTGGTTAATAAACTTGTGATTTTTAACGGGCGAGTAACATTTCTGTTGTCTACCTAATATTATACACCGTAAATTGTACAGGTTGTACACGTAATACTGTATAATGCTGCTAATGTTAGTACAGCCAAAGATTGCTAGGTTAGCTTAAAATGTTGTGAGCTGTAGGCTACGGCTGTCTATGTTAGCTTGCCAGCTAGCTATGTCATGATTGCAGATATTATGAATACATGCCCGGTTAGTAAATTACTTGATGGTGTAACCCAGAGAGTTGTGTTTTTACGTTCACACAGTGACGTTTGTTAACTTGCTAACTCACCCGGTACATTTTCAACAATGTCCGCGTGAAAAGTGGCACCGCCCAATTTATTTTCTTATGTAGGCACGCAGTAGCCTTTGCTTAACTTATTGTAGCTCGGTAGACTGCTAGCATGTTGGTCCTTGCTAACTCCCGAGTAATTAGCTATAGCATTTGTTAGCTACGCGGTTTCAAAGAGTTGTTCGCTGCTGCAGAATGGCACCGTCTTGGTGGGTGCACGGCATCCCTCTGTATTAGTCGTGTGTGAGTGTATACATTCATGTTCACATTCATATAACCCTATTTTGTTAAATATGAAATTGACAACCCGAGCTTTCACCTCACTTTAGCTAAGCGTGTGTTGCGTCATCGGACTGCGCAACATCGTACTCGGCGTGACTGATTCGAACGTGTTGCTATTTCAAAACAATACAAGACAATGCAGTTTAAATTGCATTTCCTACAAAGTATATTATTCACATTCATTTATAGACTGCACTGACAGTTAGCATCCATAAACGTGCGTAATGAACATAAACAATGTGGGCTTGTTGCACCTGTGAGAGTGGCAGGTCGAGCTGCGCATCTCGCAGTAAGAATGACAGTAAATGATAGCTTGCTAACTTAAGTCCGCTTTATTTGGGCTTTAGCTAAGTTGACTTTAGCTTACTCAGTTTGAGTCATTAGTCATACATGTTCGTGTAACCTTACTGTCTTAGCAAGAGTTTTATGCAAGAGCATTATGCACCGGTTTTATTCTTACCACCAAAGTTTCGAGTTTTTGTTTTTGTTTTAATTGCCTGTAAGCTTTCACTTAGCAACGATATCAACTTGTCGTGCGCTTAATACATTATAGCAGCATGTGATACTTGTGCTTTGTTATTACAGAAAACTGGAGCTGTGATTTTAAAATGGACGGAGACAAGGGTGAAGCCAAAGGTATAGGACGGTGTGCTGTGTTTGATCTGAAGAACTGATTTTATCTTTACAGTTGGGGTAGAGCCAGGTTCCTTCAATACTGAAATATTTATTTGATGGCAGTAGTTCTTATATCTAGGGTGGGTAATTAGATATGTATTTGAGGACTCTCCAGGTCCTCTGAGACATGTTAGATCGAATGTCACTGTGAAATTTTAATGAAGCTCAATTTTTGGCTTAGCCAAGACACGCCTGTTAAAGCACTAAGTAGTTTTTTTTTTTTTTCTTCAATCTTTACGATCATGTTTCCCAAATCGTTTCAGTGGTTCATCAAATTGTAATTGGGTGAAAGGCACTTCTGAATTTGCTTTGCCGCCCTCAGTGGGTTTCAACCGTACTAAGTTTGGAGGAGCGGACCTTATCTCTTTAGTTGGAATGAGGGACAATTCCAACTCCAACCTGTAGGGCGACCAAAGATGAAAATGACTAGGTGTTGCTTTGAAGGTGTCATTGCATCGTTTTTTCATTAATTTTGCGGTGGTCTATAGTATTAATGAATGCCCCGTAAGCCAGTTTTGGTGAAAAAATGCTTTAGTGTTCCTGTATCATGCTGTCCTAGTTTGGTGGAGGAGATGGAGTGGGGAGAATCACAGGTTCTCAGCTATGCTAGTGACATACCATCAAAGCCCATTCAGTCATAGCACACCAAATAGAAGATCTAAACAAACACGTCTACATGCCTACATTTTGCTAAGTGAATGTGTGCTGCAATGAGACTCCTTCAGTAATCAAAACTATGGCATGACTTTTTCTAATTCACAAACTTGTATCACTTCATTTGCCTTTTCTTAAACACTTGTTATTCTGTATATTTTTTTAATTGACTGATGGAGGCATTCGCAGTAGAAGAACATATTTTATGTGTAGCATGCATATGCAACTCGTGGTGACCTGTCGTTTTTCAAAAAAAGCAAGTACTGAATGTTTTCTTGGGGAATTACACATTTATATTAAGAGTGTTTCGCCACATGCTACATGATTATACTTAAACTTTAAAATGTGAGTACAGTCCTCAAACAGTTCCCTTATTTGTAAAAAAAAAAAAAGAGAAAAGGAAAGTGGTGTCTGAAATCTTCTTTAAAAAAAAAGTGTTATTTATACCATAATGAGACACTCTGATTAATTACAGGACAATATCTGAAAGTATTTATTTTTACTTGATAACTTATTCTTTACCAGGCAAGGTGGGTGATCAAGTCATGCAGAACCCCCAGGCCTTGGCAGCGCTGCAGGACAGACTGGACAGCATGCCACATGGTCCCTCCATACTGGAGAAGTAAGTCCTGACGGAGGCTGTTATAGGTTAATACCTGAGGTGTGTCTTAGTGCATGTAGGCTACATTTACTGAGCTGCACTTTGTAAGTTGAAGCCTGTATTGATGGTTGTTGAAGGTGAACATGACTGTTTTGATTAAGAATTATCACAAGTTGTCTGAAGTGCTACAAGATAAGTAAATGTTATTTGGCAACTTGCAGAGTTATACATACTGTTGTTACAATTTTTTTGCAACCTTGTATGTTGTACCTACACAAACCAAGTGAGGTAAGTTTGACAAGAGGCCACAATTAACAAATCAAATGCTTTGTTTCCGTCTGTTTTAGTTTACCGAAGGCCGTGAAGAGAAGAGTAAACGCCTTAAAGAATTTGCAGGTGAAGAGCGCGCACATAGAAGCCAAATTTTACGAAGAGGTCCACGAGTTGGAAAGAAAATATGCCGCTCTTTATCAGCCCCTCTTTGACAAGGTAAGAAGAGCCTGCCCGATGGGAACGTTGTCACTGATGCCTCATCTGGGATTCACTTTCACAGGAACCTAATGACTGATGCTGTGTCTGGGGTATTTGCTTCTCAAATCTTGCATGAGGTGTTAGTTGAGCTCTTCCCACAATTTGCACAACTTTTTCCTTGTGTCCTCTATCAACACAGTTGAGCACTTTCTCATCACCTGTGTCTTAAGCACTGTCTGTTCACTTTTTTTCCTCCTTTTTTTTATATTGCACTTGGCAGACTATTTTATTTAAAGCGACTTGCAACTGAGAAAATTGATCTATCTCAGGCAACGTAAGAAATTACACTATCAGACAGTGTTCTAAGCCCAGCCTGAAATAATTAAACATGTTTTATACCCCCGATTTAGCGAGCGGGCACTTTTGGAATGGCTTGGATTTTATCTTAGAACACTATGCCAGACAGGGCAACCTGTGCCGATTCTTGGTCCTTGGTCCATCTTGATCAAGCTGCCATGGTAACACCACCTGTCATTGATGGGACGAAAATCGTAATGTTTTCCTTGTGGTGTGGGATGGTCTTCACTGCAAGGACAACAATTTGAGTGCATGTGGTTGTTGGGAAGGTGGTCAGTGAATAAGAGTTGTTGGCATAAGGGTTTTTGAGAGCTTCTTGAAATAGGTCGATCCCGGTCTTGTAACAACTGCTAGCTTGTTTCAGCATTCCAGAGCATTCCATGATTCCATGCTTTGTTATCCTTTTTTCCAGAGAAAAGGTATTGTGTGTGGAGCAGTAGAACCCACAGATGAGGAGTGTGAGTGGCAGAGTGATCATGAGGAGGAAGAACTGTCTGTAAGTGCTTTAATTGAACAACACATTTACTTTCACATTCTACTACATTGTTGAACATGCTAACAATCAACACTGATAAATCTGGGAGTATACTGCAAAGGTGGTTAAGTGACAAACCTGATTTATTTAACTCAGAGGTAGTCGTAAACCTGATTAGTTAAGAGAATGAGGCACAGGCTTCTTTTACAAACAGGTTTACTACTTCTGGGTTAACTTATCAAAGTTTATCAATTACCACCCTTGTAGTATATACCCCCTGAATGCCTGCGTTCATTCATTGTCCTGAAATGTATGTTTCTAGGAGGAGATGAAGTCAAAAGCAACAATGGACGAGAAGAAGGAAGGAGATGCTGCAGAAGAGAATCCAAAGGGAATTCCGGAGTTCTGGCTAACTATATTCAGAAGCGTTGATATGCTCAGTGACATGCTACAGGTGATTCTGCACTGTGAAACAGCGCATGGCGAACAGTGAGATGCACGTGATTTGCTCTGAGTTTTCTGTATATCCACCTAAATCCCCTAAACTCTCTTTTCAACAGGAACACGATGAGCCCATATTGAAACACCTACAAGATATCAAAGTTATCTTTTCCGAGCCCAGTGAGCCAATGGTAAGTGGTCATTTAGGCTTTTTTTTTTTTTTTTTTTTTTTCCGTTCGTTTTTGCTTTGGTAATTAAATTGGGTGTTGTAGGATTGTCAGGATCAGCTCAAACTAATACACCTATTTACTTACCAAATATTTGCCTGAAATTAGCTGATCCAGTTGGCAGTAAAAGTATAAAAACGCTTTTCTCTAAGACCCTCTTTTATAGTTCATAATATTGCTCTGACAGTGATTCCAACAATTCTGTTCAGCCTGTTCTTGTCGTTATAGTTGATAGTTAAAGTTAAAAAGATTATTACGAAGTTATAGTCATAATTATCTTTATAGTTATCGTTCTAGATGTGAACGGCCCTTTCTATTTGGCCTGTTTCTATTAAACTGTGCAACTGAACTCTGCTTTGTTCTGTGTGGTCTTTTGTTTGTTTCCTCCATCAGAGCTTCACGCTGGAGTTTCACTTTGAGCCCAACAGTTTCTTTAACAACACTGTCCTCACTAAAAAGTACAAGATGAAGTCTGAGCCAGATGCTGAAGACCCATTCTCCTTTGAAGGTCCGGAGATAATTGATTGTGAAGGGTGAGTTTGCAGGC
This sequence comes from Coilia nasus, assembly GCA_027475355.1. Lineage (NCBI taxonomy): Eukaryota > Metazoa > Chordata > Actinopteri > Clupeiformes > Engraulidae > Coilia > Coilia nasus. The sequence continues at coordinate 25,360,771 of CM050207.1, forward strand.
AGCTTTTAAAAATAGATGTAGAAAACACAGTAACTGGCAATTAGTAAGACGATGAAATAACTGAAATCGATGACTCATTGGACTGATATTATTATTATTATTATTATTATTATTATTATTATTATTATTATTATTGTTGTTGTTATTATTATTATTATTATTATTATTATTATTATTATTATTATTATTATTATTATTATTATTATTATTATTATTATTACTGGTAATAATAATACTACTAAGAAGAATAATAATACTGTGCACTTTGCAGTTTTTGTTCATTTTATTAGCTTTACCATGTCATTCTGTCATTCGGTGTCCTTGGCATGGCAGGTGTGAAATAGACTGGAAGAAGGGCAAGGATGTGACGGTGAAAACCATCAAGAAGAAGCAGAAGCACAAGGGAAGAGGGACTGTGAGGACAGTCACCAAGCAAGTGCCCAATGACTCCTTTTTCAACTTCTTCAACCCTATCAAAGGTAGTCCACCACACACACAACAACTTTTTCAAATGTAACCCTATCAAAGGTAGTCCACCACACACACAACAACTTTTTCAAATGTAACCCTATCAAAGGTAGTCCACCACACACAACAACTTTTTCAAATGTAACCCTATCAAAGGTAGTCTACCACACACAACTCCTTTTTCACATGTAATCCTATCAAAGGTAGTCTACCCCTTAAAAAGCGACCTCCCCACATCTATTAGTACACTACCACACACATCACCTTATTCAAATTTAACCCTATTAGAGGTAGTGAACCACACACAAAGACTGCTCAGAAGTAGTGTACCATACACCAAGACCTTGTCCAAGAAAGCTTTTTTTAGGCCTCCTACAGCAGTGGAACCTGAACACACATTACCATACTGATGCATTAGCGGCAGGTACCCAGGAGCACCTACAGAGGGCAGCAAAAGTATGGCATTTTCACAGACGGCTCATCACAAAATGTACACCTTGTAACCAAAAGAGCCAAGTTGTATGCTGCTGAATGCCTTGTTGGAGTTTGAAGACATTTCACCCATCATCCAAAAGGCTTCTTCAGTCATGACCTGATCATCCTCCAGTGGTCCAGAGATACAGCTCCTGGTTCTCTATCATCAGGTCTGAACTGAAGAAGCCGTTTGGTTGAAAGGTGAAGCGTCTTTTGGAAATGTTTTCAAAATAGAAATTCAATTGCATACCACTTAGCTCTTTTGACTATCATGACCTGGATGAATGAAAATCTTAACACATTTAATTTTAGTGACTGCTTTGAAAGCTTGTGGTGTGTGAGCCTGTATATCTGTTCTTTTTCATTATTTCTTTACTATGAAAGTATAAACCAATAGATAAGCATTTCCTGTTTCATAATATTTTTCCCCATTTCTCTTTATTTTTCCAGTTTCATCAGATGGAGAGTTGGTAAGTCAGTTAATCTCTGTGAACAGTCAATGGTTGCTAATTCTGCTGTGGTGTGGCAGTTCTCATGTGTTCATTTTGGCCAGTAGTGCATGTTGTGTAATTATGTGTGTATCTACGCAGGATGAGGACTCTGAGTTCACCCTAGCTACAGATTTCGAGATTGGCCACTTCTTCCGGGAGCGGATAGTTCCCCGTGCTGTGCTCTACTTCACGGGGGAGGCGCTGGAGGACGATGAAAGTGTACGTTCATTTCAGTAATTGAACAGATCTGTTTTGGTGTGTGTATGTGTTTGCATCTGTAAAAAAAAAGCCCCATGACCTCCCAGCACTAACTTGCGTGTTTTGTCTGCGTTGCCCCTCAGTTTGAAGAGGAGGAACTGGACGAAGGAGAGGAAGAGGTGAGGTTAGACTAGAGGGAAAGAGCTTTCAGTCATTGTCATTTGTAGTCACTTGAACAGGAGTGTTTTTTTCCCTCGTTATCCTCAGCTGTGTAGTTCCAATCTGTAAAGCGGCTTTGAGTACCTAGAAAAGCACTACAAAAAACAGTCATTATAAGAATTCTAATTGTTCTGCTGTATGGCGACCTGACGTTTCCCTCTACGAACAGGATGGGGATGAGGATGCTGATGAGGATGACGATGAGGATGGAGAGAGCGATACCAAGGTCGGTAAATGCTTGCAGACATGCATCAGTGCAGTGGCCAGTGGAGCATTTTGCTTCACGATTGGAGCCTCAGTGAAAATACAATATTAATACACATAATATTATGGGTGTGTCTTTTGGTAGTATGTTGTATTTTATTGGCTGTTGCTTATCACTCTGTTTTGCATCAGACACACTGGAATGGTTAAGAGCAGGTTTCACATACAGCAGTCATTATGCCTCCATCCTGATTGCTCAGTGTACTTCACAGATGTGAAGATGTTACCTGATTGAAATGGCTCCCTCCCCTGTTTATTCTCAAATAGCTCATTCATGTAGATGGATGTGCATGTTGTTGGCAGGTCCCTGTGCTTTTTTTGTTGACATTAACTGGTACCTGTCGTTGTTGTCCCAACCACCATTCTGACCCCCCCTCCCCCCTCCCCCCTTCCCCTGTTACAGGCATAAGTCATTCTGCCCTCATGCATTCCTAGGTAAGGGGGAAATGACACGGGCACATTCCAGCCTCCTCCTTCCTGTCCCCAGGTCCATCCATCCATCTATCCATCCATCCATCTGTCTGTCTGTCTTTCCCTGGACTTATCGCACACACTGTCCCCATCTGTAGACCTCCGTAGAGATCTGTACAATTAACCTCCCCCTGCCTTATGAAAACCACAGTATTTCTTCCCATGTATGTGTTCATCTATTTGGTCCTTAGTTTTTTCCACTCTAAGCAAATAACATTCAAATACCTGAAAGGGCTCCTTAGTGTTGCTTTGTCACCTTTGCCCCTTAAACTCACATGTTAGCGGTTATCCGTTCAATCCGGCAAGCACTTAGCCCGTGCCAGGTTGGCCTTTGACATGGCCGGCAGGGTTAAATATCAACTCCTACAAAATGACCTCGGTCATAAGATGGCGGTGCTCCTGTAGGGAGACGGTATGCAGGCAAGATCAAGGAGGCCCTGGCTCTGGAATAGGTGACTGCACTGTTTCTAGGTGTGCTGCTCTCGACTGTGCGTGTGTGTGTGTGTGTGTGTTTGCGTGTGTGTGTGCTCACTCCGCTGGCCTGTCTCTGTCATCGGGTCACTTATGTACTTCTTCGTACTGCTGCTCTCCTAGTCCACACACACTATGTCCTAACTCCATGCATACAGCTCTTTTGTCTTCCAAAGACCCCAAGTGCCCTGCGGTCTTAAAATGTTTTGTCCCTTTCCTCCCCGCTCCCCTTCTGTCTCCATATTGTTTCCTCTGTTTATCATTCCACCCATATGTCCTCTTACACACTCTCTCTTTGTCCCCCCCCTCTCTCTCCCTCCCCTGTATCACTCTATCCATTTCTCTCTCTTTCTTTCTCTCTGTCTCTGTGTCTGTCTCTGTCTGTCTTTCTCTCTTTTTCTTTCTCTCTCTCTCTCTCTCGTCTTCCATGTGTGTCTGTGTGTTGTCTGTTGTCCGTCCCTTGCTTCTCTCCTGCTCAGGGTGGGGACCCCCAGCCTGCCGAGTGTAAGCAGCAGTAACCTACGGAGCGCCGTGACTCCTCCCTGAGGCCCCTACTCCACATGACTCTGCCCAGCTGGACTGCACTCTGTAGAGCACATATACCCACCACCACCTCCTCTCTGCAGAGTGCCTGCCCAGTCTCTTCGGTCAAACGCAATACACACAAAATGTGGAAGAGGGGGAAAAACAAAAAAAGTTCAATTTTTTTTTTTTATTAATGCATGACTTGTCTATGCGGCCCTAAACTTAAAAAAAAAAAAAAAGGATGGTGTTAATGAAATTGTAAATATAATTGCTAACTGGGGGAAAAGGGGGAGGTGATGGGGTCAGACAATTTTGTTCTGTAAACATGGGTTGAAATGAGAGCAAGGAGCAAATGTCCAATCACATTTTGAGAAGTGTCATGTCTTTTTTTTTTCCGTTCTTTGTTTTCTTTTCCTTTTTTTTACTTTCCCCCCTCCTTTTTATCTGATGCCACATTCCAGATTGCCCTTTTAAAATCGTATGCTCCGTCACAGCCCGAAGTCAAGTGAGCAACTACATGTTGACTTGATATCATAGGTTACTCAGGGTTTTATATGCCAAGAAACAGAGGGTGAGCACACAATGTGAAACTGTGGACATAACACCCACTTAAATGTGTTTTTCTTTTTTTTTTTCCCCCTGTTCAACAATATTTGAAATTGTAGTTCACTTGTTGCAAGGTTATTTATATGAATCTTTTTCTGTTTTCTTTTTGTTTGTTTTTCATTTTTAACTGGTTTTGGACTTCTACATATTTGGTCTCATGCTGCTTTGTAGAGCCCTGAGAGAGAATGTGCGTACTTTCTGTGTACCGTACCCTGTGGACACATAGCCCTCATAGAACTTTAACAGCAGTGCTCTTGTTCGACAACCCAAGCGCTTACTAAGGAATTAAACATGTATATTGCCAAATGGAGTCACGTGGTGTCTGTTATACCCCTTACCTATTGAATGTCCTGTGTTTGTCGTTACATCACCTGGTCACCGAGTTTAACTTTTCATTATTTAAGTTATTTTATTTAATGAGGTGAAGACTACTGTGGCAATCTGCAAATAACTCATATCTTTTTATTGTTCTTATTAATTGCACCGTCTCAAAATATAATCATCTTGTCCAAAGGGAATTATCCCCATCTATGTGTAAAGGCATAAAATTGACAGTAGCAATCATCTGACGTTTTGTTTTAAAGACTGAAACCATTTATAGTCACTGTCTAGCTATCTCTACATTCCAAAGGAGATCATGTCCTCCTTTTGAATAGAGAAGATGGTCTCAGTCGGAAATGTATTCAGTAGGGCATATTGCCCCACAGATATGAAACAAGATCTAGTTGACCAGTAATAAGTATCCAAAGTTTCTCTGTTACAGTATAGTTATATTCAGTGTAATTAATAATGTTTTTGTCATGTGCCATGTGAAAGATTTCCTAGTGTATTTCACCACGAGGGTTTTAAAAATGGACTGTGGTAAAAACAATTCAGGGCCCAAGTGTGCGAGCATACCTTCTGTTCACAGGAGGAGGCCCCTTCTTCCCATCTGAGCCATCTGAGACTGGGGGAGGAATTTAACAGCTGGCGATCAGTCTCAGCAGTGATGATATCTAATGCAGTCGAAATCTCCCACACACACACGCTCTATTATTCACAGTGATGACTATTGACACTATTTTTATGACAAAGTCGATGTGTTGAGTTGTGAGTTGTCATATCGTGAACAACAGGTCCTAATCTGTTGCTATGCCTTCCTTGTTGTCCCCCCAGGAAGTCACACATGCATGATGCTTTTGTGGAAACGCATTTGCAAGGCCCTCTACAGTGTCTAAGATAAGGGGCATTGTGTAGCCTGGCTCTGTTATACCACACTCTTGAACAACCCCAATGAAAGTTATAGGCACATTTTCTAATTCTTTAAGGTGTTACATCCATGTCTTAAAAAAAAAACCAAAACACAAAAGTCACCCTGCTGGCCTTGTCCTCACACAGCCATGCTCCTGCCCCCCTCCCGCTCCCTCGCTCTCTCTCTCTCTCTCTCTCTCTCTCTCTCTCTCTCTCTCTGTGCCACCTGCTTTTGTTCCCACGGTTTGCTGAGCCCGACTCAAATAGTGGAGGCTTATCTGAACAATGCCATAAATACCTGGCATGGCCCATCACAAGGGCATTTACTGGGATGCCATGCGTGTGGGTGGCGTGTATTTGAAAACTGAGCCACGTCGAGGCTCCGTGAAAACGAGACCCCTGTGTTCTATGTTTAGGGGGCATAACAATGGTGGCTCCCACAGGGAATGTTCTTGTTAAAGAAGCCCTGTTGAAACGCAACAAAGCAGGCACCCCAGATTAGAGAGGGCACATCTTAGTGACATCCAGCGCTTGCCTAGATTACACATCTGTTTGCTACTATAAAAATTTGTGGAGGGCCTGTCTGATCTTTTATTATCCCAGCAAAGTTGCCCCCCCCCCACCTTTATTCCTCTGCGGATTGCCAAGGGGGGTGGTTACGGTAATTACGATCATCTGCCTGATTTAACTACTGTTTAGGATACCAGCTTTTATGCTTGAACTATGAACTGCTTATATTAGTGACTGCTTTCGTTTTACTTCATTATATTGAAACTTTTATTTGTGGAGGATGTAATGAGTGAACAGTTGCAGCTTAAGATAAGTGTGTACGTCAAGGAAATGAGTAATGTATTTCACACCTTTGTTTAATCTGTGAGTCGAATGAACAGTAGTTTAAACACTGTCATTAATGTGTTACACATACACACACACACACACACACACACACACACACACACACACACACACACACACACACACACACCAATTACAGAGCTATTAATCAACACCACAGTCCTGATGACTGCTTAACAGTGGTTTTGTATGGGGAGGTAATAAGTAAAGAGGATAATCAGACTTCAGAACATTCTGCTGAACTGCTGAACATTCTTGGCCCCATGAAATCAATGTAGTATTGGCCACACCATTAGTAAAAATTGTTGTCATTAATGTATGAGGGCTGCCTGACAGTGGTTTTACTTTCCCGCTGGGGGTCTTATGGTTCCTGCCTGTAAACCAAGGGATGTACATTTGTTTCCTGTATACTTTTGGTTTTGCTTTTAAAATTAGGATGTTGCCACATGCGGTTGTCATAGTGAAAGCCCTGTGCATTGTTTGATCATGGTTGAGACAAACCTACCCCACTCCTTTTTTTGCAAACAGCATTTCCTGCTGAATCATACACAGGTACACACCAATGTTTGAGTGCTGTGACTCTTCAATCTCCTGTGTCAATAAAACCTTTTTCCTGTAATGTGGGACCAAGACTAATTTGTCTCAGATATTTAATATTTTGCATCGATTATTTCTGGTGGCATAACAAAGTCCTGCACAGTTTCTCCATTTCCATCCCGATCTTTCCATGTTTCTGGTGCTATGGCAGCGAAGGAGCTGTTACACATCCCAGATCTATCCCTCTGATTAGGCGCATGGCAGACAAGAAGACACATACTAACACTAAAAAGTTCCAGTTTAAAGCATACGGAAAAAACACACTTCCTACCTCAGCAAATCCAGAGGATGTTAAGAGCTATGTGAGTAAAATTGACCAGATGATATCGATGAACATCAGTGATTGTGAAAAGAAATAAGTTGAATTTGGTAACAGGAAATTCTGGGTAAGCAACAGCAGTCACATAGACTAGAGTATGGCTGCAGAAGGTAGGAATGGATAAAAAGAAAACGTGTAAAAAATATAATTTCCTTTAAAAGAGTCACTATATTCATTTCACTGATTTTATTTTTGCGTATGACATTTTGAAAGATGAAATTAAATTATTTTTTGTAATGTATTTTAAAATTGTAATGTATTTTAAAATTAAAAGTTAACATTGGGACCTATATGGGACATTAAAGCACCAAAGTGCAATACAACACTTTATTTCAAACAACTCTTTTGGTGAGCACTAACTTCCATGCTCCTTGGTTCAACCCTTCATGGCTCTGAAACCCAACCTACTTGTGCATTCCATCCTACGTGACGTCAGATGGGAAGGGTGCGAGTCACTTGCTATAAAAAGTTACTGTTCCGACTTCCATTCATAGCCAACACTTGGACTACACGCGGCAGACAAGCGAGCAACGGAAACGCGCTCCCTGCTTTAACGGTACACTTATTAAGCTAGACAATCGACTATTTTAAACAATGAAAATGTCTGCGACCGAGACATCAGACTCAACGGTCTTGAAGGAGGGAGAGCTGGAGAAAAGAAGCGACAATTTGCTTCAGTTTTGGAAAAGAAAGACGTGCGTCTTGACGCCAGATAGTCTGAGTATTTACCCCGACGCTCAAAAGAAATCCAAAGCTAAAGAGCTAAAACTTCAGGCCATTAAAAAAGTTGACTGTGTGGAGAGGACAGGGAAGTTCGTCTACTTCACCATCGTCACCACTGACAACAAAGAAATCGACTTCAGATGCATGGACGAGGATGGATGTTGGAATGCTGTCATCACCATGGCACTGATCGACTTTCAAAACCGAAAGGCCATTCAGGACTTTAAGTCCCGGCAAGAATCGGACAATGTTTCCCCTGGACATCAAGACAGACACATGGCGAGAGCTCCATGAACAACTCCCAAACGGCAGTTACCAGATTTCTGTGGTGAGTTTATTTACATTAACCATATGCCCAATGCTCACTATGTATATATAACTGTATATAAGATAAAGAAACTGAACAACTTTACCCCTTCATCAGCCCAAATGTTAAGTGCTTTTAGAATTGTTCTTTTTTACTTAACGTATTTGCCAAAGGTTAGCAAAAATATTGACTGACACCTACTTTCATGTGTCCAGTACAGACCATATGAAGACAGTCGATGGACCAAAGGATATACTGAGGGAAGATGAAGGACTATTGAAGGAATGAAGGACAGGCAAGCTGTTGTTTGGGAATGGAAAGCGTTTGCTACAGCCCGCCAGCCAGCATGTCACAAAGCCTGAAGAATTACAGCATAGACTGAGAGAAGAAGTGACTGAACTACAAACACGTTTACAAATGCGAGACATATTTAATGAAAGAAAGCTTTCGTGCACATATGTATGTATTTATTCATTCATGTTGAGACATGGACATTCAGCAGTGCATTTTAATGTTTTAATTTATTTCATTTGTCAGAATATTTATTCAAATAAATGTCTTTTCTACAAAACTCTCCCTGAGTTGTTTTGCCTTGCTGCCTTTTACTTTTTTTCAGGGCAATTTTTAAATAAGTTATCATTGTTTGATTTCTCCTGTGACCAAAGAAATGAAAATAGTCAGGAACGGATATCTACCAAATAGAAAAGAGCACTTTACTTCACATACTGTTCCCTACTTCCGCTGACTTACTAGGGGATTAAAGCATTATCATTCAAAGGTGTCTGTGCCAATAGTAGGGAGCTTTGGACTGCCAGGTGTGTCCTTTGATGCTTATCTTTATGGCAATCAAATTGGCCATACACACAGCCCACAGCAATCACAACTGATAGGTAAGATTGTACACACCTCTTCATAAACCATTAATTTATGTCATACTGTTCATCCATATAAAGTGATGTGTGTTAGTAATTGGAGGAATATGGAGTAAACTAAGAATGTGCTATAAGGTTTTTACAAATACATCAGATTTGCACTTTACACAGCGCCAGCCTTACAATTTCATTTATACCACTACACTACATGTGAAGATTTATATATTCATTTTAGCTAGTCATTTTGGGTCAGAAAAAAAATAAAACACAATCTTTGTAAAAACTAAATCTCATATATCATGTATATTCACAGTTTTACAGTACAGAATGCCTGAGCTTTATTGTCTCACTATTGATGCAGTCCTGTGTAACAGTGCTTAATCTCTGTGTCTTTCTCCTCTCCTGTCCATGAACAGGAAAATAAAGACAGCGATGTTTATGATGCACTGAATGTATCCAAATGAAGGTACGCCATAGTTTTCATACAGTACGCCTCCGATGGTCGGTCCAATAGTGCGCATGAAGGATTGCACCGAGGCACACAGCCCCATCATGGTGCCTGGAGAGAGAATGCAGAGAGGCTAAGTCATACTCACATGATACACACACATAGAGACACGGATAAGTATGCAACAGCTCATGTAGCTGGTAGCATAGAGACTACATTGCAAAATGACTAGTCTTTCTGTGGGAACAGGCTGACTGATTTAATGCTGGCCCATGAAACTTTAACAATACATTACAATATATTATTATACAATATATTACAATACATTACACTTAGCAGACACTTTTATCTAAAGTGATTTACAATAGAGGACAGAACTCTACAGTCTGTTGCGGCCACAAGCATAAACCCGCCACGTCTATTGAAAACTGTATTGCCACTACTGTAGTTTACAGGTTGTCAGCCCTCAGAAGCCCCTTTAGTGGCTTGGGTGCCCAAGCAGTGTCCTGTGTTGCCTAGCTATGCCTTTGCATGAAATGAGGTCCTGGCACCAGACACCTGTCTCACCTGAATCTGACGGGGGGACGCTCTTTGTGAGTATGCTGTCTGTGATCACGTTGAACATGCTGAGGGAGAACATCATGGGGACGACGATGAAGCAGAACTGGAACACATTGGCCATGAGTGCCTGCAGAGCACAAAAGACAGGAACAATACACAGTTTGTGTTAGGGAAGCTGCATTGGGCTGAACACAATGTACATATTTTAACAAAATCTGGGCTGCGTCGTACTGGTCAATTTTGCGATGAATGTTAAAGCTCAGTTTCAGGAGAGTTCAGCTGACATCAGACTGCACTTTTGTGTCATCGTGTACTCCACTTGCAGCACGGTTTCTAAAAATGCCCGCTGATTTAATTTTAATGGAATTGAATTGAGGACGAAGAACAGAGCAGATGCTGTATTTTGGTCGGGCCCTCGGGTTACAGGCCAGGAGAAATGAATGGGCCAGTCAATGGAGTTTCCTGTGCACAGACGGGAGCCGGTTGGCAGCTTGCACTGACACTCACAAGTGACTGCTGGTAGAGCCAGTGGGTGCTTAATGTGAGCCCAAACCACTACTTCTTAGTAGTTAATAAAACAGTCAATTAGTTAATTAGTTGAAGTGACCAACAACAGTATGGGATTGTTCATAGTCAAATTTAGTTCTATGTATGTACGTACTGAAAATATGATCGCTTTATTTTATGGGTCCCTTTACAGTGTATCTAAATGTAACAATGTGTAATATTATGTACTTACCCCGTACATACCTAACATTAACCCTAACCCTTACACAAACCCTAAGGTACAGTGTAAGTACATAATGTTAATGATGTGGATACACTGTAACAGGAACCGTAAAATAAAGTGTTACGTGACTGTGACACACAGCCGTTGGCCCCCTCTTATTTTATCTTAACCCAGCAGTTTGACACTGTTTGAAGGAGGACATTTCAAAGCAGCTTTGGACTACGGTGCAGCTTAAGTGGGTGATGTCACACACACACACACACACACACACACACACACACACACACACACACACACACACACACACACACACACACACATACTGACAGACACAACTTGCAACTTGTATAGATAGATTATTACCTGGGCTAAGCCCACCAGGCTAGCTACAGCAACAGATAGGAGCAACAGGGAGCTCTCTGCATATCTGGCTGTCAGGCGTCCTATCACGACCCCCTGCATGATCTGGTGAAGAGAAAGGACAAGAAAAAAACAATAATGGAGAAATGTTTAATCATTTTAACTTTTGTCCTCACATGTCTAACTAATCTGCTGATGATAGGTGTACACAATTAGAAATTCACAGATTGGCAGGGCTGTGTGTGTGTGAATACATGAGAAGGGGCTTGTAGGGTTATCTAGAGCAGGATTTACTGGAGCAGTGACACAACAGCCTAACCCTAGGTGGACTGGGAGTTGGCTCTGTGGGTAAAACCTGTTGTCTAACAGCTACCGCAGAGGCGTCATCCTGAGTCTTATCGTGCACATATCTGCAGCACCTGCGGTCCCTCTGAAGTCTCCTGACTCATACGACTTCTGCTCCAGATGACTCACATTCTCCCAGTACTTTGGCACAACTAGGTGCTTTTCTTTCCAACATACAATAGCATTTCAGTGGGCTATATTTCAGCACTACATCTACTACATACAGTACACTGTGTGAACTGAACCAGGGAAAAAACAGCTCCAAGCAATGCCAAGATTTTCATGTAAATGTCTAGCAATCATACCTTTTGTACCACATATCACATAAATGTATTGCATAAATGTCTTTTATATCTACAATATGTTTGTGACTTTTTCCCATTTTCTCATTACCCTGATTTAGCATGATATACAGCGTACCCCAGGAAATAATGTGGGACAGCTTGTATTTTTCATTCCACTGTCCAAATGGACTATGACTCAGAAAAGCTTTTACCTAAGCCTGCCGTTGCTTACGCAGTATTACTCCAGCAGAACTTCATCCTCTGACTGCCATAAACACTTTACGCCCACACACCCAACGAACCTGGCGGCCATTTAGTGCGCCACACACTTCACACAAACACAAACTTTCAGTTAGCAGACCAAATAAATCAACCCCAAAGCACTGATGCCCTGTGAGTTTACAAATACACAGAGACTAAACAAAAAATGGGGGCTGTGATTGTGAGGTTGGCTGTAAAGCCAACTCCAAATCCTTGTAGTTACACCAGACCAGGCATGCTGCTTCTCTAAAGTAAATGTTTAACTTACCAAAAAATATATGTATACATAATACAAAAGTTTGTGTGTGTGTGTGTGTGTGTGTGTGTGTGTGAGAGAGAGAGAGAGAGAGAGAGGGGATTGGACATTATGTCAAATGTTAAGCAGCTTGCTTAGCCTGCTTGTGTGGAGGTCCTGTAGTCTGCATTCCCCGCTGTGTTTGTAAACAAAGTCTCTTTTGAGTTGGAGTGGAATGCTGTGGCAGGAATTTGTGCACACATGACTACTACAAAAGACACTGGCTAAAGAATGGACAGGTAAACAAACTGGCCTGTTCTACTAAAATATCGCAAAAGTATGTGCAACATTGTGCAAGTGTTAGGCAATAGCCTGGTAAACACTGCTAAGACGTGTACCTTCCCTCTTGGATCTTAAAATGGATGTTAGTAAATGGGTTAACAGTTAATAAAAAGGCTAATCTTCACAGCCATATTACACAATTACAACACTGGTTCATTACAATAGTTCATGCAGTGAGCAGGAGTCAGGGCAACACAGGGAGGATTTCCTAAACAAGTTCATGTGAGCTTCTTCACCAGTCAGAAAGAATTCAAACTCAGACAAAGACGTTTCAGTGTAAAAGTGGAGTCGTGGTAGCCTGAGAGCTGGGTTCCCTAGCTAGCTAGCTTCCCTCTCGGCGCTCACACACAGACACACACACACATACACACACACACAGACAGACACTACTGTGCCCATGAGCAATGTGGGAGTAGACCCCAAACAACTAACAGCACTCTCTTGTCTTCCAGCACGCTGGGCCAGGGCCTGAATTCCAGCGTTGACACAACACTAGCGTAACACACCACAGACATGTGACTGGAGATTAGATTCAGTGGCAGGATGTTCTCAAATGCAGATTTGTTTAGAGCAGAAACATCCAACATTTGAAAAGAACCAATGACTTGCAAAATGGGGTTTTACAACCTTTTTCTAACAATTCACCATTTCTATATCTGTATTTTAAATCACAGATTAAAACACATATAATCTGTATTTAACACACATAAAACACAGCTTTAAATGCCTTCATTAATAACAGTCATCTATCTGTACTGTAACTTGTGAAAGGTTAGTGTGGAGAGTGGAGATATTGGGAAGAGGTCACATGAGCTCGGTGGATTTCAAATTATTGCATCATAATGAGATCAACCCCTGCAACAGTGCCTGAGTGACAGGCAAGCCTGGCATGCCATAGATGTTCACTGCTGACAGCAAAAACTGCCCCAGTGGGACTCAGACTTTCCACTCTTACGTGAATCCAAAAGTGATATAAACCACTGTTAATGACTTTTAATGACCCTATAGCTTACTTGAGGTTCACTACTTTGCAGCAGCTTTTGGCTACTGAAGCCACCCTACCCCAGCCCTATATAATGTGGACTGTATTTTTTTGTGAAGAGGGGCTGCTTCTGAAACAAGGAAAATGTACAGTAGTGCACTTCGACCCGGTCCCATATCAAGCCAATTGGCTGCTGTTGATGAATACTGCCATGGAAAGTTAAACGAGCCTCACTGCTTACCATCTGCATCACACCAAAGTAGGCCATGAGGTAGCCGTTCTGCTCAGCTTGTAACTGGAAGAAATTCATGGCGATGATGGAAAACATGACTTGAAAAATACCTGTCTCAGGGGAGAAGGAGAGACAAAAGTCCAAGAGCACACCAATTAGTCCACAGTGTGTAAACTCCAACACTAATCAGTCCACAGTGCAAAATACCAAATATAACAGTTGAATGGGTACACTTGCTTACTACACACATCACGTGGGCTTTTGAAAGTCCCTAAAAAATCCTGGAATTTGGAATGGGCTTAGGAGGGCAGGGCACACCCATACAGCGAAAGGCTAGGGAGCTGCTCCCATCCCTGTGACAGATGTGTGTTTCCATATTCTGAAGCCATGTTTCCTCTCTAGGTGTGTCCTGCTTTCTTTCTTTTTCTTTCTTTCTTGAAACTGAGGTCAGAGGATGTGGAGAAGGAGCGCATGCACCAGGGAAATAAGGGGGGGATGGGGTCAAGGTATTTCCTGTTAGCACGTACACTCAAGAGCCCTTCACTGCAATGACGAGGGACATTTTATTTATTTTAAACTGCGACTCTTGGTGTGTTCGTAAGAGGCAGAGGAGATGTGGTGCAAAAGGTGAAGCAGAAAATGAAAGATGAGTGGGAATATGAAGAGGGAACCTCGCTCTGCCCTTGCTCCGATGACGCCGTCTCCTGCCAAAGACAACATTTGCTACGAGACAGAAAATGAATGCATCTATTCCCTGGCAGGTGTTTGTAATGTCCTTGCCCTAGTTGGGCCTTAAAAAAAGTTCACATGGGGTGGGAAAATTATTTGGAAACTGTACTTGAAGATTTGTTTCTGAAACAGTAGTTATTGTTATGCTAATGTAACGGATGCCAGCTAGCACAGCTCGGCGTAGAACGTTAGTAAACCTCCCTCATGATGCCTCAAAAAGATACGCTGCTGACTGAGCTAATAGCCCAGAGGGGTGAATGTAACGCATGCTAGCTAGCACAGCTCGGCGTAGAGCGTTAGTGAACCTTCCTCATGATGCCTCAAAAAGATACGCTGCTGACTGAGCTAATAGACCAGGGGGGTGAATGTAACGCATGCTAGCTAGCACAGCTCGGCGTAGAGCGTTAGTGAACCTTCCTCATGATGCCTCAAAAAGATACGCTGCTGAGTGAGCTAACAGCCCAGCTTTTAGCTCACTTGGTAGCGCATCTGTCTCCCATACAGCGTTGCTGTGAGGTTGCGGGTTCGAGACTGGTTCTGGACTGCGCAGGAAGACCTTGGTTACACATTAAACTTTTTTTTATCACACTGCATTGAAGTATAGCATCCACTGACACTGTACTTGTTAAAGGTAATTGAATATTTCGTGATGGCAGACTAAAATAATGTACGTATTAATGCTTATTAACATTTACCTGCGGGGAGGCCTGAGGTGATTTTCACGGTGAAGGTCTTGGCTACACCTGGGTACCTCATGAGCCTGGTGATGTCACCCAGGTTAAAGACTGAGCGGTTCTCTGAAAGCACATGATGTCACACAGGACATTGACCTTCAGGTAAAACACCTTACTACACGGTTGTAAAAAAAAAAAAAAAAATCAGTTATCTCAAACTCTTGAAGTAAGACTTGCTGATCAGGTTCTTACTGTTTTCGTTCTGCTGTTGCAGGCTCTGTTGCTTGGTGTGTTTGGGGATGAACTTCAAAACCAACAGCAAGCTGACAAAACTTCCAGCGGCAGCCACAGAAGCAGCAAAGCTCTCCCTGTGAAAGATAAATCACACTTCAACTCCAAAGATGCGTACCTGTCTCATCAAGAACACATTAAGCCAGTCCTATTAGGATTGCAGTTATATTTAACTCACTGCAATGTTCCCCCCATGCCCAATGACAAATTATTCTTTAAATAAAGTAGCAGAGATATGTCGCCATAAATCTAGGGTCTTCACGTGAATAACGACCCACTGTCATGGGTTCAGAAGCACCATAATAGAATAATCGCCCGAGTGTCTCATTTAATGAGAAAATGTTGGAACATGGTCCGTTTTTGGCGGCAGTTAAAACAACCACATGCACTACTGTATTTGCAGAATATGTCCTGTATCTTTCTAAATACTGCAGTGCAGTCCACCAACAGCCCTTTCTGAAGAACGCCCAGAGCAGATAAACGCCCAGAGAAAAGACCCCTTTGTGTTTTGCCAGTACTAAAAATAATTGAGAAATGTGAAAATTCATGGCCCACACAGTCTGTTGAAAAGGTCAGTGAAACCACCAATATGCATAACCATAGACCACCATAGACATGCACTGAAAACAATGAGACATAAATAGTGGGCAGAGAGAGAGAGAGTGAGTGAGAGACAGACAGACAGAGAGACAATGACAGAGACAAAGACAAAGAGAGAGAGAGATTGAGAGAGAGAGAGAGAGAGAGAGAGAGAAAGAGCAATCCCCACATGAAAATAAACTTTTTAGTTGCATGGTAGAGTAAGCCTGACTCATGAGGTCCAACTGTGTAGAAGGAAACAGAAATCTCCTCTTATGTCATGCGTAACGGTACAGATATTTGTTATACTAAAGAAGAACAATGTGTTTGTTGTTCTGCTGAGTCTTTCCTCTCCAAATCATGCACACATCCTGATCAGATATAATTGCACAAATTTAATCTGTAAAACATATGCAGACACACACACAGGGAGAGGGAGGGAGGGAGAGAGAGAGAGAGAGAGAGAGAGAGAGCGAGAGAGAGATACATTGGCACAGTTTGTCCTTGTGTTCCTGTCCTCCATGAGAGATACAGATACCCTTTCTTCATCGACACACTCTAGCCGTCACCACGGGCGTGGGAATGTCTGAGGCATGACTCACAGGAGCTGTATCCTCATAAACACACACACTCACATACACACACACACACAAACTGGAAGTGCAATGTGACCACACAGACATGCACATATACACACACTGGTAGTGCAATATGACAACTATTACTACTACACACACACACACGCACACACGGACACAGACACACACACGGACAAACACACGCACACTGGTGGTCCAAAATGACTACACACACACTGGTATTTCAAAATGAAACACGCACAGACAGACAGACAGACAGACACACACACACACACAGATGCATACACTCCACTAGTATATGCAATGCAACATGACCACACACACACTCTTCTCTCTCTCTCTCTCTCTCTCTCTCTCTCTCTCTCTCTCTCTCTCTCACACACACACACCGCCTCAGCTGTGTCCCATTCCACAGCCATTACCACTGTGGCTGTGTGGACGCAGGACAGCTGTGAGTGGCAGACACCGTAAGGAGATACCGAAGAGCATGAACAAGTGTGTGTGTGTGTATGTGTGTGTGTGCGAGTGTGTGTGTGCGTGTGTGTGTCAACTCATATGACTGTGTAAGAGGGTGTGAGGGTAAGAGAGAGTGTGTACACATCAGTGCATTTGTGTTTGTGTGTGGTGTGTGTGTGTGTGTGTGTGTGTGTGTGTGTGTGTGTGTGTGTGTGTGTGCACGCACGCATACACACACCCATGCACGTGTTTCTGAGTGTGTATGTGACATGTTTTAAAGTGTAAAAATGATTTTCAGAGAGCGCGAGAGAGAGAGAGAGAGAGAAAGAGAAAGAGAGAGATGTGTCCTGTTGCTCCATGTAATGAGCGGTTATGGGAGAGGCGTAGGCGAGGTAGGGAGAGGAGAGGAGAGGAGAGGAGAGGAGAGGAGAGGAGAGGGAGGTCATTACCGACAGGGAGGAGGAACGAGGGATTACACAGGGAAGGGAGAAGAGTGCTGCAACCTCTCCCTACCACATACAGCCTGCATCCACCCTACAAACGCACACACACACATAAAGACAAACACATACATATGCACACACAAACACACACAAATACACACACACACAAACACAAAGACACACACAACACACATACACAAAACACACAGGAAAACACACCAAGCACACGCATACAGACTTACAGGGTTACTGCTCATTCCACATCATCAACATCAGCCACCCCTGTTCTCCCACTCTTTCCTTATAGGTAAGACAAGTTTGATGATCCAATGACCAAATGTGCTAAATATTTGTGCTAAATGATTAATAGGCTACAGTAGGTTACAGCCTGACAAAGTGAGGATGGAGGCGTGAGATGGAAGTAACTCTTCCTGATCCCACACTAGAGATTTTGGATGAGTATGAATGTGAATGTGGAAGACATTAAGCAGAGCTCCAATAGGACGGCCTTTCTGCTTGGCACTTCCTGTGCTTTAGATACTGACATGATCACAGGCTTTGCAGCAGGCTTTACTCAGTCTCCTTTTCTCATTTTCTTAAGAGTGCTGGTCTATTACGTAAAGGTCTCATTCTACGAGAAACCGTTTAGTACTTGCTCTTTTTGAAATGTGATAGGTCACTCCGAGTTGCATATGCATGCTGCACGTGAAATTGTTCTTCTACCCTGATTGCCTCCATTAGTCAATAAAAGAAAATAGGCGGAAAAACAAGCGATTAAGAAAAAAGCAAATAAAGTGTTTATTAATTTTTATTTTATTTAATAATTAAGTGTATTAATTACAAAAAGCCATGCCACCGTTGCAGAGAGCGAGAGAGAGACAGAGACTCTTGGCTCAGACCGGTGTGTGTCCTGTTCTGCGTCTGGGGCTTGTAGGGACTTGTCCTGTGCCTGCTCCCTCTCCCACCCTGCATGCATGAGGCTTGGTGCCAAAACACTCTTATAGCCACAGCGCAAACATCCGCAGCCCATTACGGCAGCCCCTGGGGGTCTGGGCACACCTTTGTGTGCTCTTGGGTGCACCTGAGTCTGTGTGTGTGTGTGGGTGTGTGTGTGTGTGAGAGAGAGAGAGGGAGACAGAGAGAGAGAGAGAGAGAGAGAGAGAGAGAGAGAGAGAGAGAGAGAGACAGTGAGAGACAGGGAAAGACAGAGAGTGTGTGTGTCTGTGTGAGAGGGAGAGAGAGAGAGAGTGTGTGTGTGTGGTTTGTTATGTGTGTGTGTGGTTATGTGTGTGTGTGTGGTTATGTGTTTGTGTGTGTTTCGACTCCTTTGTGTGTGCACTTGCTGAGGAATGAATAAATGAAGCCTGGCTCTCGCAACACCAGAATGGAAAATGATAAATGAGAAGGAGCCCCATGACGGGGCGAGAAATGAGCCTCCTTCTAATCCCTCCATTCAGACGAAATGAAAAGAGGAAAAGAGAGACTTCCTCCTGCCGAGCCCATCAATCACAGGACATTACTGCTGGAGGTGGCGCCTGGACACAGCTATGTGGCCACAAGGCCAAAAGTAAGCACATGCATACCTTACAGTTTAAAAGCTCAAGGCCAGACGAAAGTTATGACAATGCAGGGTTGTGCGTGAACAGTGTCTATAGCTAACTGGTGTTGTGTGCTGTGCATGTATGTGTTTTGTGTGCATCTGTGTGTCTGTATGTATATGTGTGTGTGTGTCAATACTTGTGTTTGTTGTGTATATATCTCCCTCTCACAGCACTTGCTGTGTAACAAATCTGCCTCTATGTGTGTGTCTCTGTGTTCTCTCTCTCCTTCTGTCTCTGTGTGTGTGTGTGCTTGCGTGCGTGTGTGTGTGCATTTGTGTGTGTGTTGTGCTCCCGTCAGGCTGGTAGGATCAGAGCTAAGGCACCCCTGCGGCTCTCTGACCTGAGTGGGCCTGAGCTGGAGTCAGACTGACTGGGCCCCGACGGATTGTCACCGCAGCTCTGCAGCACCCTGGTGACACACTCTTCCAGCCCCCTCCCCATCCCTCTCCACCACACACATACACACACACAAATACACACACACTGACTTTCACATACTGTACACACACACACACACACACACATACCCTGCTATTTTCCTGATGATGAGAAACCAGTGACCCTTGAGAATCTGTTTGAGGCATTCTGGGAAAAGGAGGCATTATCTTAATGCACAAATGTGTTACGGCAGGGCCATTACAAGTCAGGATTTGGAATAAAAACATGTTGGCACACACAGACCACACACACATTAGTGCAATGGAGTCAACATTGCTGGAATGAGAGGCTGTTCAGAGGAACAACCTCCTACTACCAGCCTTATTTGGACACGGCTTCCGTTTGACCTTATCAGCGGACAAAAGCTTTGTATGTTCATCACCACACTGACACACACACACACACACACACACACACACACAGGGAGTATCTAGTGGATTGCTGTGGGTTTATCTTTACAGCTGCAGTTGAACCCTGCCCCTCTGACTAGCACAGGAGGTCAGTGTGCAGGTGGCTTTCCATGGGCTGTGGCGCTCCATCACAAAGCCGGCAGGCAGATCAAACAGAACACTCCCACATTTTACAATTTCATTCTCACACACACACAGACACACAGACACACATACATACACACATACACACACGCACACACACACACACACACACACACACACACACACACACACACACACACACACACACACACACAGATACACATACCACTCACACACAGACAGACACACACAGACAGACACACACACACACACACACACACAGGAACAGGAAAAGACACGCCAACACACACATAGGTCTAATAAGAAGGCAAACAATCCTATCAGTAGTTACAGTTTTTCTGAACAAACATTCCATTATATCTACTAGGCATGTGAAATGAGCATATCAGACACAACAAACTCATTTGAAACATCATTCAATTGAATCACACTAAAACAACATATAATGAGGAAATATTATGTTGTTAAGGTACTGTATCATTAGGAGAGCCAGAGAAGGCCCACACTCTGAGTAAAATGACCAGACAAAGTCTTAAAACTAGAGAAACTGTTTAATGAGAGTGGACGTTTCAGCCATGACGTTATTCTCAATGCTCACAGTGAATCAACCACAGACATTCACCTTACAAGGCCAACCAGATCAGAGCAGACAAGATACAGGTGTAGAGGGACGGGCTTCAGCTTAAGCACCGCCAACAGGTAGTAAACTTTTTAACTAAACAGTTTTTATATATATCTCAAAAGACACACAAGATCACAAGAAACAAGAATAGCTCACTAAAGACTTTGTCTGGTCATTTTACTCAGTGTGTGAGCCTTCTCTGGCTTTCTTAACTTTAGTGGCTTTTTCGCACCTGAGACTAAAGGCCCGTTCACATCTAGATCTATAATGATAACGACAACTGTAACTACAACAACATGGGTGTCCACACTGAAGAACGACATTTTAATGGCAACATTCTAGTTGTGATTTAAATATCTAATAGAACATGACGTCAGTGATTTTATAGTTCACAAAACCGCTCTGAAAGTGATCCCAATGATATCGTTCAGCGTGTCGTTGTCATTATAGTTGATATGTGAACTGCACCATTCACTAATGTTAAAATGATTATGACAAAGTTATAGTTATAATTATCTTTATAGGTATCATTCTAGATGTAAACAGGCCTCTAGAACTGTGCATCAGCACAACACCTCCCCACAGGTATCATCAGGAGACATACTTATCTTCTATCAATCACATTATACCTAATCATCACAGGTATCATCAGGAGACATACTTATCTTCTATCAATCACATTATACCTAATCATCGCAAGTATCATCAGGAGACATACTTATCTTCTATCAATCACATTATACCTAATCATCACAAGTGTTGCAACACCTCCTCACAGGTATCATCAGGAGACATACTTATCTTCTATCAATCACATTATACCTAATCATCACAAGTGTTGCAACACCTCCTCACAGGTATCATCAGGAGACATACTTATCTTCTATCAATCACATTATACCTAATCATCACAGGTATCATCAGGAGACATACTTATCTTCTATCAATCACATTATACCTAATCATCACAAGTGTTGCAACACCTCCTCACAGGTATCATCAGGAGACATACTTATCTTCTATCAATCACATTATACCTAATCATCGCAAGTGTTGCAACACCTCCTCACAGGTATCATCAGGAGACATACTTATCTTCTATCAATCACATTATACCTAATCATCGCAAGTGTTGCTAGGTTACCTAATCATCACAAGTGTTGCTAGGTTACCATGTATGTGCTGCTACATTGCTTTGATAGAGTTATGATATCAATTATGAACAGGCATTTACTTTAAGGAGGACCACAGCCTATTCAAAATATATTTAAGTGTAAAAAAACAGGAGAAACTCCAAGGTACCTCAAACAAACAATCATTTCAGTTCATAAAGCACTCCTCAACAGAAAGGTTTATATTTAATTATGGACTTTAAACCTGAGGAGCACTGTATTATTAATCCAAACTGACATCTGTCTGAAACCAGCCAAAAATTTGGGAGCCAGTTTGCAAAGTAAACGGGTACTTTCTAGTGATGGAACGTGCTTCAAACCATTAACTACACCAACCATAAAACCACTGCTCCGAAGGTTGCTTTGGTACGGAAAAAAACACGTGACATATTACGCATGAAACAGCTACTAGTTCATCCGCTGAAAGAATCACCTGCGTGTTTCGCGGCGCCACACGAACCAATCCGGTTGTCATCAGTGCCCTCAGAAAGGGTGTTCTCCAAATGTGGAGAAATTGTGAGAAAAAATAGAAACAGAGTGTTCCCCTGGTTACACAAGCACCCAACGTGTCCCATAGTTTCCCTTCACACCCTAATACCCAAGTTCAAGCACATCCTTTCCCTAAGCACCCCCGATTACACAATGCAAAGATAAATTTAATCTTTATTTGTAAAAATATCACAAACTTCGTATACAGGTGTGTGTGTGTGGTGTGTGTGTTTTGGTACGTTCACACTAGAATAGACGTGTTTCCTCTACACTAGTTCGCCTCCTGCCACTATGAAGCTGGGCCAATTTAGTTGCAGCTTTGGCTTTTCACCAGGAGAGGTCACTGTTACTGAAGCTTCAAGTAATGAACCTATTTTTGAAGCAATGTGCCTAAGTGGTTCAGTGCTTCACCAAAACTTCATTTGCCCATCACTAGTACTTTCCAGCCCTCTCACACATTATGCATGTCAGGCTTAAAGTGTGTATGCCCTAATGGAAGGACACATTTGCTGGGCCAGCCCTATAGCATGAGTCATAGCCTTGTCTACCATCAGCCTCCAGGGCTCTCAACACTAGAGAGGGTGACACTCTGCCAGGCAAAACACTGAGTGCACGGTGTTGACGGCTTAGCGTATTACAGCAAAGCATCATTCGCTTCTAGAAAATATGACAGCTTGTGGAAACTGTTATAAAGTGGAATTTGAAAGAATACAGTGTTATATTCTTCTTCAGTTGGGTTTGGGGAAAGTCTGAGTCTGTGTCTGTGACAACGCGATTAGCACTTGTTCCTACAATGACTAAACACAAGTTAACGGGGGGACGTAACCACGTTAAGGACAGTAAACCTCAAATCTTCCTCTCAAGGGAGCACTGACTATAACATTAGTAACAAGCTTGCAATACCAAAAAGACAGCATGAATGTTCTCTGCATTATGGAAATGGAAAAACA
The DNA here is from genome assembly GCA_027475355.1 of Coilia nasus. Taxonomy (NCBI): domain Eukaryota; kingdom Metazoa; phylum Chordata; class Actinopteri; order Clupeiformes; family Engraulidae; genus Coilia; species Coilia nasus. The sequence goes on from CM050207.1 coordinate 25,384,199, forward strand.
GCCTAACTAAGCCAGAGTTTCACTCTTTTTCTTCACAAATTAACCCAAGAAAAATTCTGCCTGGGAAAAAAAACTTCCCTGAAACTGGAGAGGAGCAAGACCACAGCAGGGACCCTGCACCCTGACATCCACGACAGGAGGGAGGCTGCTGTTCATGTCAGCAGAAGCAGTGAGTTTATTACTGGGATTACGGGAGAATCCACTGCACCTCTGGGGTAGTCTCAGTTTGGGTTTTACTGGACTCTATGACTACAAATCCAACACACTGCCATCATTTAATTAGTTTTTTCCAATTATGTGCGAACAGTTTTAACTGTTGACAAAGACAGTTTACATGAACTAGCCAGTTTTACTACTAGTCAATTAGGTTTGTTTTTACTATTCGCAGCTTAAAAAAGTGTGTTCAGTCACAATATAAAAGCCACCTGCCTGCAAATAAAAATGACTGATAGATTTCTAGACATCTAGTGTATGATCCACAATTTACATGCACTCAGAGAGTGTTATGACACATTATGTTAGATTTGCGTGATAAAATGCACATCATACAGTGGAGCACTATTAGTATGTAAATGTATTAGCTTCTTTTAAATGGAGGAACACTTGAAGACTGGATATATTTCTACCCTGGATTTAACGACTCAGAATGTATTTCCAGCACATAGCTGCCCTCTACTGGAGACAAGGTGTTACTGTTTTTCACTGGCCAGACCTACCAAAAAACTCCGGTTTTGTAGTTACTGTTTGTTGAGGGAGACGTGGCAAAAGTAACTACTAAGTAACTAGTGTGTTATAAGTAAAAGAACAGATATTCGTGGACACTGCTCTGTTAAAATGACTACTGACTACTCATTTCAAATCTTTACTTGAGAGGGAGCAAAAAAAAAAGCGTAGCATGTTTTGACATCATTTGTAGGCTGACCCAGTCTATCGGGCCTGACACATTAATGTGTCCGAAATAAATGTAGCCTGTTGCTGTTCAAATTGTAATGAAAATCTGAAGAGCTTGACACAGCTAAAGTGCTAATTCACAAATAACTTCAAATCGGTGTCTATTAAATATGATAACCATGTCCATCCATGTCCAACCATGTCCATGACAAACCATCTTACCTATGTGCAACATCAGTCAAAATGTCCCTCAAAGACCTCCTTTTTAAATGTTTATACTTTAAGTACATTTTAAAGCTTGTATGTTTGCACTACAATGTGAACATGAAGAAGATGAATAGCTGCTGGTTTTCACACATATGTAGCGTCCTCCCAGAAAATAACTGGCTGCTTCCAGTTACAATTCATTATTAAACACTTCACTTGCTGTTTCACTGGCAGCTACAGTAGCAGCTGCCATTAATTTGCAATAAAATATGTTCTATGTTTACAATATAAGAACATAATATACCCATAGCTTACCCATAGCGCATGCTGAGGATGCCCCCTAGAGATGAACCTGCGATCATCCCAACGCCAAAGCACAGGCCCAGTTTGGCAAGGGCATCGGCTCTTTTGTCAGGCTCAGTCAGGTCGGCAACTATCATCTGAGACCCTGCAGAATAACAGGGCAGCGAATTACAGGAAAAAAAGCAGACACTATAGCGCTGAAAGCCTAGTAAACACAAGACTGTATGCAGTATAACGCTGATATCACCAAGGGCAACAAACAACACACATGCACATCTCAGTTTGCTTAAAGAATGTAAAAAGCTAACTTCAAAAGTAGGTTTTAACCAACTCACAGAAAATGCAGAATGTACTAAATCATTTTCATATTGCTATAGTAATAATCTGATAATTGGCCTTTTTTCTTAAACTTCATTCAGTAGATACATGAGGCAGAGGCTTAATTTGTCAGTTGATGTTTTGCATGAAACAACTACAGTAATAAGGTTCTGAATACAATTTAGTGTATGTGAAGACACAAAACTTCTACAAACAGACTACAAAACAAGTGACTCAAGCATGAGATGCAGAAATAAATGAGATGAATGAGATTGGAACAGTCACAACAGACATGGGAATACATGTAACGCCAAAACTATTACATCTTATTATAATGTAAATATAAACACATATATATGGTCAAACATGTTATGATATTGTGCATCTGTACATTTGTTTTAGTCAAATGTACTTAATGAGTAAACTACTGTAGTCTTCATGATGGACTTCCAGCGTGAGCATTTTACTTGGGGTAGGCTTGCTAAAGAAATTGGCCAAAGTCTAACATCTCTTACATATTACAGTTTTTCTCAATTGTTTACACACAATTCCTTGTACTTCAGACACAATGACCACAACATGTAACTCATGCACCAACCCCATTAACCGATTCTGCTAAACTACGAACACAATTCCTGCTTTGCACTGAAATTGCAGTTCTAAAACACACTTTTTTCAAAACACTATAGACAATTCTCTGCGTTTGGCACAATTTTCATGACGGAAATCTCTTGTTTTCACAAGGAACACACAGTGATTCAAAATTATAATGTCAATTGCCCTATTATGTACACTGACTCATCACATCGGCAAACACCTGTCACACAGCTTTACAATTAGCTATCAGAGCTTTGGAAGAGGCAGAGCCACAGCTAGAGGAGTGAGAGTAAGAGGAGGAGGACACAGACGAGGACGAGAAAGGACCGTAATCTCTGATGAGATCAGAGCCATTTTGGTTGACCATTTGGTCAACAAAATTATTTTACAGTAGTTGTTTAGTTGTTTATGTATCTCTCTCCATATTCTACAATCCTCAACACAATTGAGGATTTTTTTTGACTGGAGATGAAAGTGTATGACCAAAATCCACAAATGTGTGTACCCTTTCTCTAAGCTATGGAAGACGCATGTGGAAATACAGCAATTGATGCTTTTCATGGATGGATTTGCTGGTAGGCCAGGAAAAACATTGCATGTGATGTGGATGAGGTGCTGTGGCCACACAAAAACAGAAGAAAGGATGCAGCGTAATGTTTTTTTGTAACTGTATAGGCTACAGTAAATTCTTCTGTTCTATTGTATGTAGACCACTGTAGGTGCAGCTTTGTGTTGATTGGGATGCACAGTGTGTACACTTTTTTTGTGGGAAAAATAAAATATATTTGTAACAATGTATATGTGCGCTCTGAGTATAAAAACAATATTCTAAAATATAGCACACTTATGTATGTACTGTCTGTAGCAAGTGCAACACTGAACAAAAAAAGGCCTAAATCATTATCATGAATGGAGAAGAAGTGTTTTCCATTTATAATATAGTGTTTTACATTAAGCACATCAGGGTTCAACTGGTTGTTATAGATGTCTATTTATATGATGGTTTGTGTTTGTCATTTGACAACAAAATAGCATTTTGAGAAGAAATAACATTGTTTTGAATGCAAAGTTTCATTTTGCAGGAGAAGTGAGTGGTTTTGCCCAATGTGTGTGTGTTTTTTTTATTTGTGTGTAGAGTTCTGAGAGTATGAGGCATGCTTTCAGGAAATGTGTTTAAACAATTGAGAAAAACTGTATACAGTCAGCTAAAAGGGAAACAATCACAGCTTTCAACCCCTACTGCTGTATTCGATTGTTTAACACTGAATGTGATTAACTTACAGACATACAGGCCATCATAATCAGTGCAATAGTATTACATCATTACCGTTTTTTTTCAACTGTTTACACACCAAATTGTTATATATCACACAATTTTTAAACTATTTCACTCAAATTTCACAACTCCACATCAAATAAGCAAAACCATAAGCTAATTCTCAGCCTTGACACAGTCTTCAATTGAGTTATTCACTTTTTTCAAATCAATACACACAATTCTCTACCTAACAGACAAAAATCAAATAGGAAGTAACTTGATTTCCTACTTCAAACACAACCAGTCAAAATGCCACACTTATTCATCAGTGCCTAAGACTCTGCCTGCGCGTGTACACATATTTACATTACTTAACACAAACCAATCAATGCCTATATAGGCCTATAAATGTACATGTGTAAATGGCATACAGAAGTATGTACTGCTTTGGGAAATGAGACAAATGCTTGCTTTTGAGATGTGTTTAGAATATTTTAAATACTGTATTTCATTTCGCAGCAGATAGGACACTCTTTTTGTGTGAGCAGTAGTTGAATTTGTGTGTAGAGTTTTGAGCAGACCACACAGAGCTTTGAAAATGTGTGTAAATACACTGTAAGTATGGTGTACGGTGTGTAGCCTCTCTTCAGAATGAGCGTTACCTGGTAGGATGTGCATGAACACCGCAGGGATCTTGTGAATAAAGAGCATGGCAGTGCTGTCAGCCATAGCCAGCAGCCCAAAGTAGACCACAGAGGCCAAGCAGGACACAGAGAGAGCTGCTCGTGCCCCAAATAAATCCCCAAATCTGCCAACAAAAATACACAAAAAACCATTGCCAACTTTTCCAGACATGAAGAATGAATAATCTAAATCCTGTAAATCTAACAAGTTGAATGAAGCTTTACATGTTAGTCAGTTAGTAGAGACACCATCCAGAGCTGCATGATGCAGAAGTCACCTGCTTAGTGTGGGTCTGAAGTAAATAATTTTGACATTTCTAAGCTTGGTAATTTTTACAACAGTTTATGTCAGTGAACAGCTTTGGATGAATGGGGTGAAAAGCTGTATTGCATGCATGCCACTTTGCCAGCGGGTCAGTTAACTAACTAAAAATGAATTGGGCCCACTTCAACATTGGTTTCTCATTGTGTTTACCTCTTATTTACAGCAAGATATCAAATATGAGATTTGCTCACCTGCCAAATATGGGCCCTCCAAGGAGTTGAATGACCCCTACTGTCGTTTGGAGGTAGCCAAACCACAAGGTGTCAAAACCAAGCCTCTTGGCCAAATACTGAAAGAAAGACAAAAGTAGTTTTAGGTTTCATTTCTTTTATATACAGTCGGTTCAATTTCCCATGCTGCAACAATAAAATGACATGAAGCCATGTATCGTGATATGTAACAAGCCTACTTACTGGTGTAATGGAAAACTGGAGAAAAAGCCCTGTGATGTCCATAGCGGCTATCACATAGGTGACCAGAATCACCCTCTGTCTATTAATGCCAACTAGAGAATCCATCTTCAATCTGTGTGCTCAACGCGTCTCTTTTCCTGAAGTGTAAGCAAATTCAAACGTAGATACAAAATCCCTTACGTTCCCTCAAAAAGATACAAACGGTCTGGCGTTAAGACTCGTTGTCAGTAGAAGGCAGGTTGGTTAATACGTTCTAGTTTCTTTTCATAAGATGCATACTACAAAACTGAAACTTTCATTCAATTCAGAATGACAGTGCACAAATACTACAGGAGGAGCGTAAAATGTAGGGAACTCGACAACTTGCTGCACTTCGACCCGGTGGCAGCGAGCCGGTGGCTATACAGCTGCCTAGGAATACAAGTGGCTTTCTGGTAAAACTTGTCCTTTGTGATGCGGCAGAATGTGCCACTGCCAACGAAACATATTCAACAATCGTTGGCTGCTATTCCAGGTAAATTCTGTCAATTAATAAAGTAGTGTGGGGCTAGCGGAAATGTCATCACAATGCAGTCTACCCACTTCTTTTTCATTTTCACAATACTGTGTAGAGAGCTGCGTTGGTAGAATGGTAAATCTCAACGGTTACCTGTGAGGCTACTGCTCAGCGGTGCCACTTTAACTGCCAATCAGATTTATGAACTCCATACACAATCCTCATTTCTTTTAATGTATTACTACCATTGTTTCTTGCGTGATTGTTTTCTCGCCATCTTGGGTTTGGATAATTTAATTCTGAAGTCCTCCCACTTTTCAAGACGTAAACACAGAGAAGGCGTGACCACGAACATACCTTTATTGTTAAGAAATAACTTACTACAGTTGACACTGGATCCATTACTAAGATGCATTGAATTTATCCAATGGAGACACATTTTCAGTTATTGCAATGAACATACCAGAACAAATCTTCAGAAAAAAATAGGCTACTAGCAGCTCCTTAACCTGTAGCTCTACAATGCAGGGAAACAGTTTGGTGAACCATCTGCCCAAAACAGTAGTAGCCAAGGAAGATCTTACAGAAATTTGTGAATAGAGGTTTATTAGCAGGAGAAATTATTTTCCATGGTCATAAGGGATTTTAACCCTATTCCCAGTGACGTTTCCCTAATGTGTAACAAACTACAAGTGTTCAATCTGAACCTGTTGGACAATTCACCTTCATCCTAAATAATGTGGTAGTACCATACTTTTTCAACGTCTCAAAACAAGAAATTGCAACTTCATTGAGTTCCATGCAACTCTTCTTTTATGCATGACTTGCAATAAGTACTTGCAAATAGTTCCCAGGAACTATTTGTGTCTTGGCATTTTACCTTTTAAATACGAGTGATGTCCGTTCGGGCAAAGGAAAACAGGCAAGATTGAACGCAGTAAATTTCCATTCAGCTAATTCATTCATCAAGTATTTGGTTATTACACATTCCTTAAAGCAAACAAGTAAAACGTGTGGAAAAAACTGGTCCTCTCAAAATCATCTCAAATTGTATCACATGGTATTTCAAATGTCCCACTGTGTTCAGGCCTCTGTCCTGCATGGACCTGTGTATCTTGAAAAGCTGCTGTGTCCAGGGTATCTATTTAACACTTGTGAAGAGTAGAGCGGATTGTGTTACGACATACGTCATAACCAAATTTCATTGTGATGATTTGTAAGGGGACTGCTTATTCCATTAAGAGAGTGGTTGCCCCCTGTGTATGGTTACTTGTTTCATTAAAACCGTTTGTTAAATTTGATAAGGCAATTACAGTCTTAGGCATGCTTATTACAGTGTCATGGCATGACGCATACAGAAAGATTTCTTAACACAGCCTACAGTGAAATGTTAACTTAAGCTCTACTACTAAAAATCATAATGGCTTCGTGGTTTCGAAGAATCTTACTTGTAAACATAAACTCTTTCCATGAAAGACAATAAATACTGTTTGGTATATTATCAAAACAAAAACATCATATTACCAAACATTTATCAAAAAACAAGAATTGCACAATCAATAGATATTCTTCTCCTAAGTGTGATTTGTCCCCCTTATTTGGCTTAAGCATTAAGGCCCAAAGTTCAAACTGGAAGGAGAATACCCTATGGGGTTCTTAAAACAAATAAACAAACAAAAATAATAACGGCTTAAGTAGTATTGCGAGGCCTATAAAAGTGCACATCCACAGATAGCCGTGAAAGAACATCAAATATTCCTAGCACGCTATTAAAATATTATATATATTTTTCTTCTGCTCTTTTTATGTACAAGTCTGCCTAATTCGGTTGTTACTGTATATCTCATTCTTTGCATCTATCCCCCCCACCCCCCTGTCTTTTCCTGTCTCGGTCCAAAGTGCTTTGTGCCTGAGTGCGAGTTCAGATCTCGGGGTAGGGTGGAGCTGGGTGGTGGTGAGGTGGCGGTTTATTGCTGGAGGTTTGCTGTTGGCTCTCAGGAGGACGCGTAGTTGATGAGGAGCTGCAGCAGCAGTAGGACACAGAGGATGAGGCAGTAGCGGCCGCTCAGCACAGCGCCCCCCTCTGGCTCGCTGCACAGCAGCATCTGCTGGCTCAGTGCGCACAGGTTCCTGAGACACAGGGGGGCATAAGCTATGCACATTAGTTACGGTATCAAAAAAGCACACCAGAGACTTTATTTCCTGAAGTGTCTCAAAAAATATTGTGTATCCACAAAGACACAAATTAATTTCTACCGCTGCACAATACAAAGTCTTCCATCAGGTTGTATTGTGGTGTGGTTGGGTAACATTAAAGCACACGACCACGCACCTCTGTTGAGAACAGTCAAAACTTCATCTAAACTCATCATTACCAACACTACAACACATTTACTCTAATAGCGATAGGAAAAAGCATTTCAGTTAGTAGGAGGTCTGATCAGGTTTGGCCCTGTTTGTTTATGGTTTTTATTATGTACCACTATGTAGTGTAATGCATTCTGTGTATTGTTTAATTTCTATGACATGGCTGAGAGACTGCCAGGGGACAATGCATGTCATTAACTATGGTACACAGTAATTGTATGCATATGACAAATGAACTTGAAACCAAAACTGAGACAATGAGGGATATACAGAACTGACCCTGCAGACCTGAATTAAACCCACTGTTGAAATACAATCTAATTCAGAGAAATAACAATGATACTAAGCCTCCAATTTTGATGATGGCCAGAGATGATGATTATTATTCACAAACCTGTGAATTCTGTAAATTCGTGACCGAGAAATAATTATTACAGATTACACAAATGCATACAGACTACTGTAAATTCGTGACTGAGAAATAATTATTACAGATTACAGATGCACACAATTCACAGTTAGATTGGTATGATTTTTTTTCCCACCGTTGAATATCTTGCTGCATCTTTTTTATAGATGCGATAGAGGCCTCGATTTCAGTCAAGTCCACAGACTCCTGGGCACACTGAGGACACTGGGCTCCATGTCCTGCGTAAGCAACAGAGAAGAGGCCTTACTTATCACGCACTGCTTATTTCACACTTCATTGGGTTGGCTCTGACCTTGCTTTTTAAACCCAATCTATCTTTAATCTCGATGCTCCTTGATACACAAAGCACCACAACAAAGCCGGCCTTCAAAATACGTATGCATGAAAATTGCTTCTATTGTAGGACAGAGTTTTACGTTCTTGGTGTTTTTGACACAAAATGTAAGGACAGTGGACAAACTCCTCTGAAAATTGAGTGCAGAGTGGTCTGCTTTGGCACACAATTGGGCAATGACTTGGGCTTGATGGCAGTATTCATGATGTCTGGCTCTTGCCTATGCCTGGTGCCTGCCTTACCCTCGTTGTCTGAGGACTCGTGCAGGGGGTCTGAGGTGCCACTGCTCTCGCTGTTCTGGCTACAGCTGGATGGTTGTCTGCTTGATTTCCTATGTTTGCCCTGGGCTTTGGCTTGCAACTAACACACACACACACACACACACAGACACACACACACACACACACACACACACACACACACACACACACACACACACACACACACACACACACACACACACACACACATACACACACACACACACACACACACACACACACAGAAAGGGAATCCACATGCACAAGGTCAAGTCTAAATGAAATTAAACAAATGTCTAAAACTCGCATAGTCTATGATGAGTGCATCTCTCCAGAGGACTGAACAGCTCTCACCTGCTGCTGTGCTGCCCAGGTTTGACTGTAGGAGAGCCCATTGAGGCGCACCTGAGGACGAGCTTCCTTCTCCTTCGTCTGAATGATACCGTCCTTCTCAAACTGCACCAGGTTCAGGACTGGGTCCCAGGGCCTAGAACTGGATTTATACACACACACACATACACACGCATGCACGCGCGCACACACACAGAAACACACACATACACACACACACACACGGAGAGAGACAGTGAGAGAGCGTCAGAGAAGTAGGAGAAAGAGAGAGAGAGGGAGAGAGAGAGAGCTCCATTACTATGTAATGCTTTCAGACATACAGTGGTAATGTGGATGGGAAAATCACAATAGGACAGTAAATCACTTTTAGCACTTCAGTACACTATCTAAAACAATGAAAAGCCTTTTCTCTTAACCAGAAAATCGATCATCTAATGAAGTATACATATTTATTGTTTTCCATTTTTATTAGTTCATTTCAATTTCCATTTCATTTAGTTCATTAATTCACTTTAAAGAAGAATAAAATCAATTCAGAAAATCAATTCATAGCCCTGTTGTTCAAGGACACCAAGTGCTGATGTTAGGAAAAACAATAAAAAAATCTGATGCAACATAACCAGAATCCTGAACTGGTAGCTAACACTAACTGAATGGGGCACAGAAACTAATTTTCAGTTTTATTTCGCTGTGGGGCATTTAGTTTGTGTAAGCTACCAGTTCAGGATTCAGCCCATGTTGCATAAAATGCTCTCTTTCTTTTTCCTACCAACAGCACTCTGTGACCCAGAACAGCAGGGCTATGGACTGATTCAGACTGCGAAGCTTTCTTCAGCCAGACACTCAAATTCAATTGTTTTTCTATAGAACGATATGGCTGACAAGCAGTTTGACAGAACACACCTTGCTGCTTTTTTTCTGCCTGCGCCTCGCTCAAAAAACAGCAAGGCATCTAAAAATTGTGAGGTGCTCAAAGTTCAAATCTGTTCAACTTTTGGAACATTTCTTTTTCTATAATGGGTCACTGCATAGCTACAGTGACTCAAGGACAACTGAGATTTAAATATGAATGGTAAAAAATGGAGGACCATATGTACCTTAGCACCAATAAACAACCCTTGACATCTCCAGCAAGTGCTTATTAAGTGCCTGGATTTCCAAATACTGGTGATGCCTCGTGCATTTTGGAGGTAGCAAAAGTGTGCCAGTGTGAATGCCCCATTAGTCCTGTGCCAGTGTGAATGCCCCATTAGTCCTGTCTGCAGACTCACTCTGCGTGTTTGTAGCGCCACTCCATGGAGATTGGGTCCTGGCTGAAGAGCTGAGGGATCCACCGGCGCTGGCCACGCTCCCTGGCCTCCTGTCTCTGGGCCTCCTCCAGCAGAAACTTCTCCTGTGTGGCCCGGATCTGGTCCTGCTCTAGTATGGCACTGGTCACATGCTTCCACATTCTAGAGCAGTCACAGACAAACGCATAAAGGGAAGTCCACAGATGAGACTTAACATAGACATGAGGGACCAAGTACTCTTATCAGCAGGTGACAGGTGACATAATCTCGGTATATGAATCCCAGACCCCAAAGCAAGTGATGCACTATTTGAGGAGAATGAGGTCCAACTTATATCTTACCTATTTGATATAGTCAAGTGTTATGAATTAAAACTCTCTCAGTGGCTGTTTGTTATGTCATGTTATATCACAATTACTATGATATGCCATGATAATTCTGACAATAACTAATAGCCTTTTTGCTATTTAATGTATATGACATATGGTCATACAGCTCTGGAAAAAACGAAGAGACCACTGTAAAATGATCAGTTTCTAATAATTTAACTATTTATATGTATATGTGTAAGTGAAGTGAGCATTTTTGTTTTATTCTGTAAACTATTAACAACATTTCTCCCAAATTCCAAATTCAACTGACACTGGAAAGGAATGGCTGTTATACATGTAGAGATGCTGACTTTAAGAAGATTTGCAGTGGTCTCTTCATTTTTTCCAGAGTTGTATTATGTATTTTGTGTAAACACCCATCTTCCGGCTGGAATCATGTTTCTCTTTGGCTGAGATTCACCTTTCGGATTCAAACTGCCCCTGCTGCTCTTGGCGGACTACGTGCCTCCTCAGCCTCTGCCTGCGCACCTCCGGCGTGGGGTTCCACAGCAGCTCCCGCTGCCCCGACCTCCTGTCAGACAGGTACACCTCTCCATCCTACAACACACACACACACGCATACATGCACGCACGCACTCATGCACACACACACACACACACACACACACACACACACACACACACACACACACACGCATACAAGTACACACTCATGCACACACATACACACACACAAACGCATACACGTACGCACTCATGCATACACACACACACACACATACGCACTCATGCACACACATACACACACACACACACACACACACAAACAAACACACCCACCCACACACACACGCATACACGTACGCACTCATGCACACACACACACACACACACACACACACACACACACACACACACACACACACACGCATACACACACACACACACACTCATGCACACACACACACGCATACACACACATACTCACGCACACACACACACAAACAAACACACCCACCCACACACACACACACACACACACAAACATGCATGTATGTGCACATACATGCATGCACACACACACATTGCAAGTGTTGTCTTTCAGGATATGCTTCTGCATTTAGATGTCAATACATACATAATAACAAATGAGTAACAAACAAGTCCAGCTTACCCAGTGACCTTCAACAGTTGCCAAAACTTCTTCATCCAGGACTATTTTCCCCGATATCTGGTTCACTTGACCAGACGTACCCAGAAAAGGCTTTAAAGACAAAGGAATTGCCCAATGTTTTGTAAGATCCAAGCTATGAAGTATATGTTTAATACCACAATCTCTGTAAGATCCAGTAACAAAAGCAAAATATCTGTACCTTAAGTTTGAATTCTAGATGTGCTATACACTTAGTCTTTTCACATTCAATTGTTACTCTGCCTCCAAGTTCCAGAGTCATTGTACCATATAAAATGCCTACAAAAAAGATTCATTCACATACAAATGTATTTATCAGAGAATATAAATGTTTGATATATTATGCTATTATTTACAGTACAAAAAAGATTCATTCAGATACAAATGTATTTATCAGAGAATATAAATGTTTGATATATTATGCTATTATTTACAGTACATGTATTTATATTTGATTCATGTACAATAGCTTTGGCTGATGCCATGACACAAAGCCTTGAACCCAGAAAATATGTCCATACCTTTACAATGGGCGTATGGCATAGTCACAACATACTCCTCATCACGGTTAAGGAATAGCAGCTTGGCTTTGCCTTCTAGAACAGCTGATAATGAGTTGCCTAAAAATAAACATAAGACTGCATTCATAGTTGCTTTGGAACAATTTAAATTTAAATAAATTAATTTTACTATACTCTTTACGTACCATAAAATTTTGACTTTGCAAGAATGCTACCACTTATACAGAAACCGTCCTTTTTGTTGCTCACATAAAATGCTGAAATGGGAGGGTGATGAGACACCTATGAGAGCACAGGGAGTAAAGTGTGATTTCCCCCGAGAATAAACTCATTATGTGGCCAATGTCAGAGAGCTTCTGAGAAGTGGGAAACTGAGGCGGCGACAGACTATCACCTGCTCTGCGATATAAAAAGTGCAGCTGTCAGTATTAGGGTGAGGCCAGCAGCAACGAAACATCTCTCCCAAAATGGGGTTGTATGGTTTCTTCAGTCCCTGAGGGTAGTAACACACAGATAGCCATCACTGCATTTCAAACTCAAAAAATAGAACAGGTGACGTTCTTAACAACAGCTGTGTACATTATCTCACCTTGGGCTTCTTGTAAAAGCCAGACAAGTACCACCGCAGCACCTTTTTTATTCGCCCGTAAGCACTTGGCTCCCTCGCTGCCCTGAGAGTTACAGGAATAGAGTGAAGATGTAGACAATCCTGCCTCACAGCAGTTGTTTTTAAACTGCCAAATGGCAATGTATACTGTTGTCACCCCTAACGATTAGATTCATAAAGATGTCACAGCGTCTGATTTAATAATATTACATCCAACATTCCTGAACAGACATACCATATACCATGTTATGGAGCTACTACTAATGCTTTACATGAATAATGATGTGTAATATGATTGCTCTGTTAAGTAAATTAGTGAGAATTATGTTCAAGTGGATATCCTCCATTTAAGGTGTGTTATCTTGCATCATAATGTTTCTGGCTTCAACAGACCAAAACTATTTAGTACCATATGCAGAGCTTCAGATACTAGGATTTTGTTTAGGTATTTTTGTGACTCTAAAAGATTTCTCTGTTTGTGTAGATGAGAATTATCCCTACAGCAACACGTTCACACTGACACATTTTGTCAGTGCAATGGTGAATTGTACAGCATGTCCCTCGTGGGAGGAAAACTGTAAATTTGTTATTAGTTATCTGGGGCTACGTGTGCTCCAAGCTTCATGTGGACCAGTACTGGTGACACAGGTATATTCAACCACACACTTAAAAACAAAAAGCTAAAGATTGACATTAACAATTAAAAAAATGAGGCTAGTCTGTATTCCTCTACTTCTGTGCTTACTCTGACAGGAAGTCGGCGTGGTAGTAGTAGTCGGCGAGCTTGTCCAGGAAAGAGCGCGGCTCCAGGATGAAGGTGGGCAGCACCACCTTGGAGAGGTCCATTCCAGGACGGAGCTGCTTCAGCAGGGTCCACATCAGGCCTTTATTCTCCTCCGAAACCGTTTCTGTTTGGGACGCCTCTCCTGCCTACAGGACACATTCAATAGGTTGTCCAGATTAATCACTGCATAAAATATTGCGTTTTATGCATTCAAATGTCTTGTATTCAGCATATTAAATGTCAGTAGGCTTGATGAAATGATCAAAATACTGCATGTCACAAAATTATTTATTGCAGGTCCTGAAGGTCAACCAAACTACCTCAGCAATCTCTTCCTGACTCTGCTCCACATAGCGGGTGGCCTTGAGGGCGGGGGACAAGTCATCTGATTGGTCCATGTCACTCTCCTCACTCAGTCTGCCTCCGTTCTCATTGGCCCCATTGTCTGACTCATCATGTACCTCCCTTTCTGATTTGTCAGAGCAGCCATCCATTTCCATGTGGTTATTTACCAGCATGGAGTCATGAAGGCTAAACAGGCCATGGCAAAAATAAACACATAATTCTTTAGTTCAACAGAGGCATTGCTGTCCTTGATAAAGAACCTTCCTCCTAACCAGTAAATGACATAACAAACATATTATTACACAATTCTTCTAATGTGAGAGTTCCATGTTTTAAAAAATAACACCTTTGTTGACAAGAAATGACTCACAATTTGCTTTCCACTATCAGCAGTTCAGCGACACCAAAACCATCCCCCTAAAGAGTCTGGCATATTAAATGAAATGCTTCCATAAGTTAACAGTGCTAAATGAGAGGTGTATAATCAATAAAATAAATCAATAGCCCTCTATTTTTAACAATAGAAGCTCCAAGAACACATTTGAGGTCATAATTTGTGTGTGTGAAAGACTACGTAAATGTTCAGCAGACTACACTGAAGGTCCCTCACTGCAGCAAGGTAACGGAATGCACTGAAAGTGTATTGCAATATTCTGTTTAAGTACAATACAGCACTTTTTACACTCATTCTCATAATCTACACTTAACTCATAAACATAATGAAATCATGCTACAATGTTGTCATATAACAAATGCATGCAACTGATGCAGAACATTCACATTAAATAGGGTGCATATAAAGCCTTGTCCCAAATCCTATTGTTTCACTGCATGCTAGATACAATCTCATTAATTTACATACACTGTGCAAGGCAGGCGATGTGAATGCTGCATCTATAGGCATGCTCTCTACCTACCTGGCCACTGCAACTGCAGGCAGGTCTCCATAAACAAGCTATTTATAACTCCAGAGCCATTCCACTCCAGCTGTAATTCACAGCCTCCCTCTGCACATGACGGTGGTACAGCACAAGTAAAAATGATGGAGGGATGGAGGGGACACGGAGAGGAGGAGGGAAAGGGAAAGGGAAAAGGGAGGGCACGGCGGGCTTTTTTTTTGCTAAATGCAGCATTGGACGATATCCCTGTCACATGACCTGCTGGTGACTCTGACTGGCTAGTGAGACACACAGTCATGGAACAGTGCTTACACTCTCCCACATACGCAGAAGCGCATGTGGCTGCATGCACACACACACACACCCACACACACAGTCTCTCTTTCTTTCATTCTTTTTTTCTCTCTCAGACACAGTCTCTCTCCCTCTCTCTATCTTTCTCTTCCTAACTGTCTGACACACACACACCCACGCGCACACACACATGTACGCACAAACTCACACACAGACATGAGCACATGCACATGCATGCACAAACACACACACAGACATGTGCACACACAAACACACACAGTGTTCTGACTCAGTGGACTGAATGCAAAAGAAGCAATTTCTCTGCTACCCTCGCATTTACCTGTCCCATCATGCCATCATGCCATGCAGGCATGTGCTACGTGCTACGTGCTATGTACTACATGCTATGTGCTACGTGCTATGTACTACATGCTATGTGCTATGTGCTACGTGCTATGTGCTACGTGCTGTGTACTACATGCTATGTGCTACGTGCTATGTGTGCCTGGAGGTGTGCAGCACTCACAGCTGGAGCTCCTGGGCGGACAGAAAGGAGGGGTGGAGGCTGAGGATGTGCGAGGACTCTGAGGAGCTGCTGAGCTCGCCATCCCGTCCCGCCTTACAGGTGAGCTTGTACAGGCTGGAGCAGCTCAGGGCCAACTCCAGAGCATCCATCCAGCAGCGCCCTAAGAGGACACGATGACATAGTTAGCCTCTCACGACAGCATGCTTGTATATACACACACACACGCACACGCACGCGCACACACACACACACACACACACACATGCATACAGACACACATGTACATACTCTCTGTCACTTTGTCACTATAATTCAAATAGAAGCTTTATTGTCTTGACAAAACAATAAATCTTCAAAGCATAACATTGTAATCTTTACATACAGAGTACAAAATTTTGACAAACATTTACATATGAAAACAAAAACATATGTAAGGCTGTGTGTGTGTGCAGAGTGCGATTTGTCAATTGGAAATTAACATTGTATTTTTGACCTGCCTAACTAGGCCTACCATGTTGCTTAGACTATTGTTTTTCCAACAATGTTTTACTTTTAAAAGACATGCACTTGGTGTCTGTCCTCTGTAAGGATGTGGTTCCTTGCACTAAACCCACACTCGCACTGAGAAGTTGACACAGGGTGCTAAAGACAGTGGTGAGCACTTTTTACAAAGTCTCTCCTGTGACACCTTTACATTTTAGCTCATGAAACTGTTTGAGGAGTGTGGGTATATTTGTTCCTGCTACTTGCAAGGGTTTCATGAATTGACAGAAGTTTCTCATCTCCATATAGTCCACCTTCACTCTCATTGGAGGGAACAAGCTCGGCACTTGACTGACTCGTCTGTGCTGGCAGCAAGCCACTCATGTCTCTCTCTCCATTTGGCAAAGCGTATGGGTTCAATGCACCCTCCTACATGTGTCTCAGAAGAGTTGCTAGCAAGCAGGTCTACATCAGAGTTTTTTTCTTTATCATGAGGCTGGGAATCATTCTCTACATGACTGCTAACCTCCATCTCAAAATCATCATTTCTTGTGCTATTAGTACCAGGTTTTAATCTAGTTGTTTTGAGTGCAGGTCCTGTAAAATAGGACAATATCTGGCTCAGAACATTGACATTTCATATTTACCTTGGTCCTGTTTTGTCTACCGAGATAAAAAATAATTTAGCAGTGGTAGGGATATGAACACCAGAAGGGAGAAAATCCGCCCCATGCACCCCTACAAATTGCACCCTGTGTGTATGTATCTGTGTGTGTGTGTGGTGTGTGTGTGTGTGTGTGTGTGTGTGTGTCTCTGTGTGTGTGTGTGTGTGTGTGTGGTGTGTGTGTGTGTGTGTGTGTGTGTGGGTGCGTGTGTGTGTCTGTGTGTGTGACTCTGTGCTTGTTCACCGTGATGGCGTACCCACCGTCTGACTCGGATGTGGCCCTGAATATGAGGTGTGTGCCAGGCAATGGCTGCGTGATGGAGCCCACTGTCTCTCCTTTAGGACCCTGGGCAGTACACAACACCATCATCAGGATTGCACCAATCACATCACACATGGGTTTGCAACCACAACCACAAAACAGACACAGACTGTTACCTTTCAGTCCAGAGCAAAATTACAAATAGCTTCTATTTTTATGTAAAATGCACTGCAAAGACACAACACATGTAAACCGATGATTGTTGTTTCTGTGTAAGAACAGCACAATCCTTTTAGCCAGTTTGTAATGCTTTTATTTTGCATATATGGCTGGAACACTGTTTTCCAGCGTTAAGTGTAAATTGTAAAGTGTAAATCATTATTTAGAGTTGAGATTGGGCACCTTCACAGCCCAGATAGACTGGTCCAGTGGGTGGTAGAGTTTGAAGCAGAAACCGTCCTTCTTGGAGGGCCTCTCGATGAGCTTGCAGGCATTGAGGAGTATGGTACCCACCCAGTGGTCCACCTTAGGGGACTTGTAAATAAGTAGCACTCCCGGTTTCAGAACACACCACAGCTTAGTCCAGCTCTTCAAGGTCCCACGAATCTGACAAGGAATGAATAGTTCACCAAATATACACAAGACAACAAGAGTCTAGTAAGGTGCTTCCACATTCAGTAAGCGTTTAGTGAAGTAGGTACATTTCTTGGTACCTTTAACCAGTTTGACATGATGACAACAGTGGGGTCCTTTAAAGCGCTAAAAAGCTCCTTTGCTGCCCTTTTTTTCTCCTGACGATAATTCTGTTTTTGTACCTTTGAACCAAACATATAATTGACAATCAATCAAATGGCATTACCACATTACACCACAAGATGGCAGAGCTTGACCTGATAACATTAAAATTATTTAAGAAATTACAGGTCAGTATGATAAAAGTGTGTAGATGAAAATCGCAAAGCCTGACATGCTTCATCAAGTTCAAATGGCTACCTTAAATTATGCTAAATACAAATGTAACGCTTGCAGGCAGAGATACCCACCTTAAGAGACTCTTTTCTGTCCAATTTCTCCATGGGATGGAAATATTCTTTATCTTGGCCATTGAAAACCTTCGACTCAGACTGAAAATGTATACCAAGTGCTATGTTAAGTTTAAAAAACTACTTAACTGCACCAAAAACATTCAACAGGGACAATAGTGTCATGTGAAATGTAAATATTTCAAGATTAAAGTCATTTCTTGCCCTTTATTCTGTACATGTGTATGCTGTACTTAAAAACTTACAAATATTTATATGCTTGATACTGTAGATGAATTTCATATTAATTACATTTAGCTGACACGCTTATCCAGAGCGACTTGGGGTATAGGAACAGTCCCCCTGAAGCAATTGGATTGGGGTATTGGATAAGGGTGCAGGAGAGTGCTGGTTATTCACTCCCTAAACCACAAATTTCCAACTGGTACAGGAATGAAATCTGCGACCCTCCGATCCCAAGACCATTAGTCCACAGCTGCCCATATTAGGCCACAGCTGCCCATACAATTACTGTTTGTCAGAGAAAGCGCTGATATTTATGATGCTTTTCACAATCAGGGTCCTGGAGTTTGGCTTTCTCTCACCGCTCACTATTTAGTGCATCGAGGTGCTACATCATAATATACAACAAGTGACACTCATGATCGCAGCATATTAGGGAGTTAATGAAGTCGGAGACAAACAGGTGGTGCATCTCCTTGAATACCTTATTTGACGGGGACATAGCAGGACTGAGAAAATTCTTGAGGTTCGGTAGACCATCTTTGTCTGTTTCGCCGCCTGCAACACATCGCATGACAATATAAGCAATATATGAGTCGTTTTCACTAAGGTGGCTTTAACCATACAGACAATGAGAGAGAGATGTGTTTCACAAAAAACAACAGAACTGTCATCCAAAAATATATCAGTTCAAAGAGCCTATAAATACATACAGCTCACACAGCCTATTTCAGAAAACCTACTTAAACCTACATGTGACACAAATACAGAGGCCCACAGGAGAATGTCATTTTTAGGTTATCTTTTCATTAAGGTCACAAAAACATTCACTCATTCCTCATATTCAATCGGCATCAGTTTGTGTTCTTGTGTACTTTTTTAGACTCTAAAAAGGGGGCCTACATCCCCTTCCATGTCAAACACAAAGCCTGCAGCAAATCAACACAACGTATACAGCAGCCTACACACAGAATCCAGTAACACACATTTAATCACAGCCACAGACATACATTTCACTGTGTGTGTATACTCAAAGGTATTTGTGTACATGTGACAGCGTTAGCTGATGAAACAGCTTCAGGTGGTGTGTGGTGTGGTGCTGTGTGCAGCTGGCAGTGCTGTCTGTTAGCGTGGGTGATGGAGAGATGAGCTTCAGCGCCTGTGGCTGTGGGCTTAGGTGTCCTCTCTAACACTCCTCCTCCGCATGTGAGACAGATGACAAGAGCCATACAGCCTCAGGGCAGACAGGAGACAAACAAGCAGCTCTCTCTCTCTTGCTCCCTCTCTCTTGTTCTCTCTCTCTCATTTTCTCTCTCTCTTTCCTACTTCCTAACTCTTTCTATTCCCTACTGAATTTGTTGAAGGCTCAGCTTCGAAACACAAGCCCTAAATGGAAGGAAAAACATACAAGAAGCAAGAACAACAATAATGTACTAGGCTGGTGGACAGAGTCAATGATATATTATGGCTCTGCTATTTTCAAATTTTCTCCAAGTATGTCTTCTGCAAGCTCTTTGGTAAACACTGTGTGGCAATCTTTCATCCCCAACAAACATTCAACAAAACAGGAGGTTCAACATTGTGGATGCAGATAAAGGCAAAGGCTTCAACTAGAATCCGTCCTTCTCATTTTTGAGGCACCACAAAGCTGCTTGGACTGTGGCTGCACTTAGGAAATGGCAGCATACGAGGGGGAAAGAGTCTGTGGCAAATGCAATAAACAGACCTACATACAAAATATGAGATCCATGAGAGTAAACATTTGAAATTTAAAATGAAGAAATTTTGCATTAGACCCTTAAAATCTACAGACACTTTTCTTCGGCCCCTCAAGTGTTGTTCTAAGCCACTGATAGATCAACAAACCTGTTAAAACACTGATTCACACCATATTGCCATGTCTTAAGCCCAGGTGTTTGATTTTCTGTCCTACAGCTTGTGCAATTTATAATAATTGCAATACAAATTTGCCCATCTCCATATGGCTTGCAAGCACGATTAGGGACCTTCTGCTGCGGTTGAGTTGTAGTAGTGAGTGAAGGTTGGAGTGAGGTGAGTGGAACACTTCCCAAATATTACCTGGGCTGAGAGGGTAGATGTCATGGTCTCCGTCTGAGTGGTTGCGATTGCGAGGGTCCACCACCTTCTGTGGAGAGGACGCAATCGGACACAGAGAGAACCGCCGCCGAAACACATTCTCCTCCTTCATCTTCTCCGCTGGATTTGACTTCTGGGGGACACAAGGAATAAATAGGACGGCATGTGAGACCATATGAAACCCCATGAAGACATATGAGAACATGACATATTACATTACATTATATTACCTCACACCTAGCAGATGCTTTTATCTAAAGCGACTTACAATATATGCAGATATACAAATGCATATGCAGTGAAGACAGATCAGATATGCTTTGGAGAGGAACGACTGGTGACAACACCTGGGTAACAACATCCCTAGCCGACCTTTGGCCATTCGGTATTTAATCCTATTCCTGAGAGAATTGTAAGCTCAAATAAAACATCAAGGATCCTGATGACAAATCAAACCATATGCTTTTTCACATGAGTGTACCATTCTGCCTGTCCAGACATCTGGCCTGTAACACCACACAGCTGTGGATAAAGCTCTATGCCGGGATAAACCTCTATGCCATGAAGCAGCTCAGAGCAGGGCCAGCCATTAATGGCTCTGTGCTTAGTCCTGGTGCATGACCTCTTGATAATACACTTCCTTAACTACTAGACACCTGTTTCTATGCACCACCACCACAGTAACGGCTATAGGTCCAGCCTAGTGCTCCTCTCTTCTTCACTGGCTTAGCGAGCTCACGGTGAAGCCGGCATAAGCCCCTGTCACAGATAACAGCTGGAGCATGTGCTGGTGTCAGTGTGGTGCGCGATGCTCTCTTCCCTGTCGTGACTGAGAGGGATCACAGGCTTCGTGCCGTAACCCAAGGCTGGCCACCGGATGGAGACTTTATTACTGTAACACGGCGGCTATCTTGAGCATGGTTGCTGCACATGCATCGGTATGTGTGTGTGTGTTGATGTGTGTGTGTGTGTGTGGTCATATAAGCACAAGTGTATACATGTGTCAGTACTTCTCATTGTGCGTATGTGTGTGTGTGTGTGTGTATGTCTGGTCATATAAGCACAAGTGTATACATGTGTCAGTACTTCTCATTGTGCGTATGTGTGTGTGTGTGTGTGTATGTCTGGTCATATAAGCACAAGTGTATACATGTGTCAGTACTTCTCAGGGTGTTTGTGTGTGTCTGGTCATATAAGCATACGTACGTGTATACATGTGTCAGTAATACTCTGTGTGTGTGTGTGTGTGTGTGTGTGTGTGTGCGTGCATAAGTGCAATGATTGACATGGCTGAGACTGACATATGTCTGGTCTTTACACAAGCTGGATTTGATCACATAACATACATGAGTGTGTGCATACACTACACACCACAAATGCACCATATGCCAGAATGGAGGCACATTGATCTGACATGGTATAATGCGGACAACCTTCTTTGCTTCTCGTTTGATTGTAAGACTTGTGCTTATTACTAAAACTACATACTGGCCTGTAGGCAAGCCACTGGTTGTTCCAAAAGAACTGGCTGGAGTCTGGCCTTGTAACTAAGTACTTGTCATGGAGTGCAGTGAGAGAGGACCCACATACCTCCTCTTAGCTGATCATAATCGCTATGCAAATGCCACAGGATGCAGGGGCACTATAGCCGTTGCCAAGGCGACAAACCAGCAGTGAGCATGGATATGGTACATGCAGATGGAATATGGATTCGCATATTCACATATTCAATCAGCTACTCTGTTTTAAGAGCACTGGCCTGGTTTTAAATTATGCTCTTAAGTCTAGTGAACTATACACAGTTGAAGTGTATTTGTGACAATAACACTAAGGATCTATTTTATTCGATACATGACACAAATTATTTTGTGCATTTTATTCATTCTCTTATTATAATCATCCTTTAAGATTATGCTAACATAGAAGACATTAGGACGACTGCTCAAATAAAGGGGGTCTTCCTGGTTACTCCTGGTATTACACTCACAATACATATCACAGTAACTTTGTAAGCTTTAAAACTATACAGCCTGTCTGTGGGCTTGGTGACCTCTAAACATCCCCAGAGGCTTACCGTTCATTTCCAAACCCAGCCTGTCTTTTCTCAGTGACCGCAACCTTCCTATTTTAAGGCCTGTTGTGTTAGTAACAGCAGTAACAAAGACAATTTCCGAAGACTATCAGTGTGCTTCACTACACACGGTTCCAGCATTGGAGCAGGGATTTCAATGCACTCTGTTCTGGGACAGTTATATGACAGACTGCCAGAGAGACCACAGTCAGGGCCATGTTATTTCTTTCCCTTTGCTACACTCCGAACCATTTCACTTGGCACAATCAATAATGTAAGATGGGGCACAGTGTGCTATGCAAATTCAAAATACCTTTTTGGACCTTTTCAGGAAGCGAGAGAGGCAGAAAGGGAGTCAAAGGGAGAGAGAGACAGGAGAGAGCGAGAGAGAGAAAGAGCCAGAAAGAGACAGGAGAAAGAGCCAGGGGGAGAGAGAGAGTCACAGAGAAACACTGAGAGAAAGAGAGCGAGAGAAAGACAGAGGGAGAGAGAGAGAGAGAGAGAGAGAGAGAGGAGAGAGAAAGAGACAGAAAGAGAGAGAGAGAGGAGAGAGAAAGAGACAGAAAGAGAGAGAGAGAGGAGAGAGCTAAAAATAGAGCCTGATGCAGTGGAGGTGGCCTGGTGCAGAGGCCCAATCAGCATCCCCATCCTGCACTGTGTCATGTAATGCAGGGTAGCGGGGCTGGGACATATGCCTGAGCATCAGTGCTGAGCCCGGTCTGACACAGCTCCCATTCACGTCCCTGGAGGGTAGGGTGGGGGTGTTAGGGCTAATGCTAAGCTGCTAATGCAGGCGAATGGACATGTTGGCATCTGCCTGTGCATCTGTGCCCTTGTAGCTGGCCTCTGCACCCTCTCAGGGGGATTACACAGGGTCCTGCCCCAGCACGCCTCTCATGACTGTCAGCAGATACCATTAAACCTAAAAAACAGACTATTGCACTGAGAGAAAGGACATGCATGAGCAGAGACAGAGTCAAGTTTGCTTTTTTTCTAATCACCTCACTGTCATGCAGTCATGCATATCTGTGAGAATCGCTATGTGTTTCAGGGCCTTACAGAGACACTATGAGGTGCTCTTTATAGTGGGAAAAAATATATATGTCAGGCAGTTGAGATTGGAAGTTTCCTACATTTTACAGTGTTTTATTGCCTACTTGTGTAATTTTAAGCAATTTATAAAGCAAAAACTATTATTGATTGCAGTTTTCAAGTCCTGAAATCCCTGTGTACAGCAGCCTAAACTACATAATGTGCTGTTGTGTGGGTCTTAAATGAGTGTATTATAGCAGTGTCATGCATAGCTGAGCCAGCCGATGCCTACTACACCTCCTCCCTGCAGATGCATGCACATACGAGAGATAGAGAGAGAGAGAGAGAGAGAGAGAGAGGGAGAGAGAGAGAGAGAGAGAGAGAGAGAGAGAGAGGGAGAGAGAGAGAGAGAGAGAGAGAGAGAGAGAGAGAGAGAAAGAGGGAGAGAGAGAGAGAGAGAATTTGCACTACACCATAGTAGGATCTTGCAGCACAACAAACCATTGTTAGTCCTGTCTCTGGCAATACCAATGGCCATGCATCTTTTTGTAGAAGAGCTTTTAAGCATTATTTTACTACCTTCTGGGAATACCTATGTGTACGCATTAGCAATATACCACTCTAATAAGGTATTTCCTGAAAAAAAATACTTAAGATACTTAAACAATTCCCCCTTTTGTCTTTCATGATGCAGTGCAAGCATGATGCAATTTCAATGCACAGTAAACCAGTTAAAAACAGCATGACTTAAACAAATGGTGCAAAAAAACTCCAGATTGCATAATAGTGAGACAGGGTACCACATAGTTGTCTAATGTGCTGGATAAACTGAAACCTCCTACATTGACTTGGGTAGTGCAGCCTACTGCTACACAGATGTTTTACAGTGGTCTTATATCTGTTTTTCCCCAAAATAAATAAACTAAAAACATTCAAATTCTTACAGAATGCCCCACATTAATGACTGTAGATAGTTTGCTTAATTCATTTTTCATCCCATGGTCTGTAATGGGTTGTATAGGGATTTAAAGTCCATGGGGATTTAAACTCTGTATTTCATTTAGTCAAGCAATGAACAAAAACAACACTTGGAACAATTGGAAACCAACATCCCTGCATGGCAGAGGGCTCAGACTAGTTTACAAAGAACACAAAGTACTTGTGCATGTAGGAAGAGCACCTTAGGGAGAAACTATAGACTAGAGTATATTCTATATCACCATCCAACTTACGTACATGCGAACACATATTTGGCTATCTATTTCTGTGCGGAGGTCAGAATGCTAAGCATTGTGCCGAGGTCAAGGACTCCAGCAGCGCAGTCAGGAGAAGTTATCCAGCGAATAGCCGACAGACGTGCTGGCCGAATGAGATAAATATTTCCCACTACGTGGGTGGCCGTGCTGGAGTGTCAACAGCAGCCTCCAGGCGTTTCGAATGGGACTCTCATCTGACCCACTTTCATCCCCCCTCCACTCTGACGTATCTGTAGGTTCCCCAGCCCACTGCACTGAAAAGCAGGGGCTTGTGCCGTGAAATTCACAAGAAAAACACAATGCAGAAATTGGTCAGGGTGAACAGATATAAACCCTTGCAACTGTATAAACAAAAACAATGATTAAACACTGTATTACTACTTTAGCTGTGTTTCACATAGTTGGGAATGTTAACATGGAAACACTGTGTGAACAGCTATGATGCTAACAATCAAACTCTTCCTACTGTGTATTTACAGTAGGCTACCCAACAGCTCCACAAAGCACTTCACTCGCAACCACCAGCTGTCCTCATACACAAAACCAGCCTCCATTTCCAGGACACACAGGATGTAAATTAGGGTTTCTATTAGCCTGGTAAACCAGCCCCTTGTACTTCATTTCATTTTGTACAGAGGGTCTGGCAGTGCTTTCATTGACATTGCTGTATTAGGTAGAATTTTGCCCTAGCCAGTCAGCAAACAGAGGGAGTGTTCGTGACTTTGTGATGTTGGCTTTGTGTGCTACATTTGAATTGTAGTGCAAGTGTAGGCAGGCTAATTGTATACGTGATGACCAGATGTTAGTGACAAACAGAGGGAGTGTTCGTGACTTTGTGATGTTGACTTTGTGATGTTGGCTTTGTGTGCTACATTTGAATTGTAGTGCAAGTGTAGGCAGGCTAATTGTATACGTGATGACCAGATGTTAGTGACTGGTAAAGGCAGAGCCACTTGTTTTAAACTTCAGCAGAGTCCACACCTCCAGGAAGAAATAATTTCTTAATACAGCACTGCCAGACCCTCTGTACAAAATGAAATACTGTAGGAGGGGCTGGTTTACGAGGCTAGGTTTCTATACCACTGAGATGCTATTTTTAGCACTGTGCCTCTGTTTCAAAAGCTGTTATGTTGCACAACGTCTGAAACTGCTCCATTTTATTTGACATTATAGAGTCACCCACAAAGTGTACCGAAGGCAGTTTGAGCAGGAAATAACCTTTACAAAGAGCATTTCAGCAAATGAGCAGTCCCATATGTAAACACAAACAGTGCTCCAAAATAATGTTAAAGAATAAAGAAACTACTCTATACACAGGCCTCAGTGTTACTTACTGTATTCTGTATACTGTTCTAATGTGGTTTATTATCATTCTTTATTGTCATTCTTTTTTTAAACTCATTTAAGACACTTACAGTGTTGCACTCATTCCTCTCTAATGTTTCCAGAATGCATTAGTGTTTACTACGTTCTTAGACCCTGTCCTAGGTTGGGTGTACCTTTGAACTTTCCACACACAGATGAGGTGAATGGACACACCGCCGCAGCTGGTGTCTGCATGACAGACATGGGGCGCACGAAACAACAAACCAAATGGAACTCCAAGGCTGGCTTCCACTCAATGTCCTGCTGGCTTCCTTGGACTGCTAGCAGAGACGATTCAAGACTGGGAAACCAGGCAACAACCCACCCCTTTCACTGAAAACAGCATTGCCACTACTGTACTTTAAAGGTTGTCAGCTCTCCGATGCCCTTTAGTGGCCTGGTGGCCCAAAGCAGTTGCCTAGGTGGTCTGTACGCCCCTGACTGTATGAGAAAGTTATCTTTTACAGTACTGTATTTCTGCACACTGCCCTGCACAGAGTGATGCCTGGCTTTAGTATATTTAGCTCTGTATGCAAGAGGTCATTACTCATGCTGTGCAATGGATCTCAAATAAGACACAAACAAGTCCTGTCCACCAAGTCTCAAATGACCAGAAGATCTCTCTCAGACACGTAAAGAGAGCACTTAATTGCAGCACTCTCCAAAGACTGGGAATGCCCTCTACCATTTAGCCGCTGGATGTAAAAAAAAATCGTTTTCTTTTTTGCTGGTGTTATTTGGGGATTGCTTTTGGGATTTGGGGATTGCTATTTCTGGAGTTGAGGGAATGACCTGTAGGGAACATTTTGAGATGACGGAGTGGTTGTTTAAAGGAAGTCCTGCTTCTGAGAACGACTTGTCCTCTGAAGGCAACCCCCGTCCCCCCCGTCCCCCCAAAAAAAACCTTCCATCTTCATCTCACCCTTCCTCTGACCCCTTAATCTGTCTGACTTCTCATTCAGACAGCCGGAGGACAGAGAACCAGATCCACAGGCACTGGGAATGTTCTCCTACACAAGGCCACATCACCAGAGTTCTCTCAAATATAATCTAGAGCACACTCAGTTGAGCATGAAAGGGAGAAGGAGAGAAGCTGAAAGAGAGAAAAAAAAGGAGGAGGGTGGGGCTGGGGGATTTGAAGGAAAAAAAACAAAACGCAAAGAGGGGAGGGTGTAAGTTCCAAATTCAGTGAGGCGTGCGTAAGTGAAAATCCATATCTGTCACACATTTAGCCCAGATTGAGGCTATTCAGGGACACGTCTTTATTTTAGCGCATGTCTTTTTCCATCCAATCCATGTAAGCTCCAGGCACAAGCAATCAGCAATGCTGGGCTCTTGAGACTAACAACAGAGCCAAAAAGGGCCATCCAAGAGCCTTCTTCAACATTTAGGACTGACTCCCACCTCTGCACTTCATCCACAAGACTCCCACACACAAAAACTACAACCACATCTCTTCTAACAGTCATTCATTGGCTTTTTATTCTTGCTCCACTGCCTCACAAACTGTCACAAATGTCCTGATGAGGTGAGGAGACAGCAGGTCTCCGATGCCTTTCTTTCCTGAGAGGCAGGGAGATAAGGCATCGGACTGCTGAGCGAGAGCTTTAGCATGACAGCCGGAACGGTGGCCGATATTGCCCTCGGGTTTTTCGGGAAAAGGGGATAGACATGACAGCTTTGGGGAAGATAAGGAGCTGTATCATTTTCCTCAGATAAGCACATTCTCACTCGCTGTCCTGTCCTGGCCCACCGCCTGTGCCGTACTGTCACGGGGAGTCCAGGTAGCCAAATACAATTAAAAATAAACCGTGTCTGTTCGATGCCACACACAGACACACAGAGTACAGTAAAACACTGCAAGTTTTCAGTGAACGCATTGTTTCATGCTAGATATGACTAGGGTTGCTTCATTATCTTGCACAAGCACTGCAGCACAAACTAAAATAAGACCTATAAGACCCAAAAGACCAAAGTCTTGAGTGAGTGAAACTGCCAGAAAGTATGTAAAGACTATTACAAAGCACAATGCAGTAAACATGCCCATCCAGAATTTGCAAAAAAAGGCCATGGTCGCGTTGCACTCCATCAGATAAAGTACTACTCCATGTCTGTCTGACAGTGTTTGCATTTCGCCTTATCTGACCTCACCCATCCCCCCACACACCCAATCACTACCCACACACACAACACCGTCACTGGCGGTGCAGGCCAACCCACGAGTGTCTGCCTTCGCTAAGCAAAAGTGTGTTCTGAGTGAGATAACAACTGTCAACACATACGACACACCAGCGCATGGCTGTGGCCTTGTTGACAAGGAAAACTCCCCAAAACTGTGCTAGTCACTCAGCACAACCCCAGATTACTTGTAAACGCAAGCTTAGACATATTGGGTGGATTCATAAACTGCCACTCTAAGTGCTCGTAGCACACTCTGACACTTTAAATCGTTCATAAACTAAGAGTGATTATGAAAATACTGTTTGTTTATTCAGTGTCACACTCTGAGAACATTCAGAGCATACTCCAGACACTCCAATCGAAAAGAGAGAGTGGCAGAGTGTGACGTCAGATTACCATCTTGTATCGCTGGTTCATCCAGTTGTATGACAGATGCTAAGACATGCTGAAAGTTAGATTTTTTGCAGTCAAAAACACTTTAATCACTAACATCAAGGTCAACAATGGGATGAGCAGCATCTGAATTGAAAAAAAAGTTCACATTTACCTTTGAATTAGGTCCACTTACATAAACAAAACCAGTTGTGAAAGGGAAGTGAAATGCACAGGCTTTTTGAACTACAGAGTGTAACTCCATTTTCAGAATGACAGAATAAATGTATGAATGCACCCATTAACTACAAACAAAAATTTTTTTTCACAGGCACATCTGTGAACATTTTATACAATTTCAACTATAGATAGACAGATACATAGATGTACTTTATTTATCCCACGCTGGAATAAATTGGAATCTGGAATGCTGGATGTATTAACGAAGCTGTGTTCTTCCGTCAATTCAACACCTATAAACTCAATGCAGTGCCAAGCGGTTGGCGTAAAAACCTGCAGAGGTATGGAGAATGTAATATGAATACCGCATTCATCGCCAGCACTCAGAGTAATCTCCTCGTGATTAGCAGCACAGAAAAATGACACTGTCAGCCATTTCAGTCTCTTCACTTTAAATAATTTAGAACTTACAAGCATACCTCCATGGCATTTTTATAGGCTGGTTACATTACTGTTTAGTACTGTTTAGGTGTTGAAAAAATGACAATACTGATATAGCTGTGTATATTTTAATGCTTTTGAATATGTATTTCTATTTTCATGCCTTAACAGAGATTCACACACACACACACACACACACATATACACACATACACACACACAAGCACACACACAGTCAATACTGGGCACATGCATACACTTATGCTTGTATGGCCACACACACACACACACACACACACACATGCTAGCGCGCCCAGACAGACAGACAGACAAAGACACGCACACACACACATGCACACATGCACAGACACACAGCACAAAAAGTGCATACTTGCCTCCGACATCAGAGTGTCATTCTTCTGTTTCATCAG
Organism: Coilia nasus; assembly: GCA_027475355.1. Taxonomy (NCBI): domain Eukaryota; kingdom Metazoa; phylum Chordata; class Actinopteri; order Clupeiformes; family Engraulidae; genus Coilia; species Coilia nasus. The sequence continues at coordinate 25,414,321 of CM050207.1, forward strand.
GGACATTTAAACTCATCTATGGCAGTATCTGGTCATGTTCAGCCTGATGTCAGAAAAGAAAGCAGACTTTAAGACAACAACCACAACGTTGCCTCCCACTTACCCTAGCCTATCTATCAGTGAGACCACTTGCCTATCTATCAGTAGGACCACTTGCCTATCTATCAGTGAGACCAATGAATCATTTGATCCCGAACCAGAGCACAGAACTGTAAAGATGTGAGAGGAAGTGGATAAAAGAGGTCAGAATTCTTTTCACTTAGAAACACCACGTTGCATAAAAAAACTTCTTCAATTGCCATGGCAATCTCTCCTTCAATCTGACCCTGCTGATTGGCAGGGGCTGCTATTCTCTTTAGAGTTGGGACATTTTATCACAACCTTATTCTGATCACACTGCAAGGGAGACGGCCTCTGGGAATGTAGGCACAAAGGCCAACCCAGAGCCATTATGCCTGAACAAATGTCACATATACATCTCTGCCATGGCATGCATGCACTTACTGCTCCATTTTGACCTCTTAATAACACATACATTTGGGACATGCAGTGAGGTGTCGACACAAATTACACATGGTTTAGTCTGACTGCATTAGTAAGCGGAATAAAGACAATGTCACACGCCAATGTCAATGTCTTGACTGTGTTTGCTGAAGTGTTTGAAATGTGTAAACTACTGCTTTAAGTTCAGGCTTATCTCTCTCTCGTTTATTATACATACCATAACAAAGTATCCCAAATCAGAAAACAGTGAATTTGTCTAAAATACTTACAAAGTTTCTTTTAGGATTTTCTGTACTTTCCCTACATTGCTTTCTCTAACCTGTCTAATTAATAGTGGCATAAGGCTAGGCTGTGGGTAACTAAAAACTACAAGATCGAAAAGGCTTATACATGCCTTAACAAAGTATCCTGAATAAACTTGACTTGAATACTTGAAACTTGAATAAACTAAATAGACTTGGTTAAAATACTCACATGGTTTCAGGCTTTTCTATACTCTCCCCACACTGCTTTCTCCAAAGTTTCTACTCAATAGTGGCCTGACGCTGAGCTGTAGGTGACACCTCCTGAGCAACTTTTTTTAGTGTCGCAGGAACAGGCTGCTCACCGATCTCAGGCGCTAACCGCACTGACTAAGCTCAGCTGGGGTTCTATTCCAATTAGAGGAGCAGCCACCCGACTAGCTGCCAACCCTTTCACAGACCACAGGAGAAAGGTGAGAAAAAGAGAGAATGAGAGAGAGAGAGAGAACAAGTGTGTGTGTGTGTGTGTGTGTGTGTGAGAGAGAGAAAGAGAGAGAGAACGAGAGTGTGTGTGCGTGTATGAGAGAGAGATAGAGAGAGAGCGAGAGAGAGAGAACAAGAGTGAGAGACTGTTGAGTCCCTTGATGTGGTGGAGCCAGTGTTGTATAAAGTACTGGAAAATCACACTCAAGTAAAAGTACAGGTACCCCTTCAAAAAATGACTTTGTCACAAAGTCACTGACTGAAATGTTACTTGAGTTAAAGTCTTAAAGTATCAGAAATTGCTGGTACTTAAGTACGAAAAGTAATGTAAAAATAAATGTACTCAAGTAATGTAATTAAAAGTACAAGTAAAAGTTAATAACAGGCAAAGGCAGTCTGAATTTGTAATATTTTTTATAGTGTGAAGGGCCGGGTTTCCCAGATGCATTTCTTAGCGTTAAGAACTTCTTTAGACCCTTCTTAAGGCTCCCGTAAGAAACAACCACGTTTCCCAAAATACTTCTTAGCATTGATGAGTTCAGTCGGACGCCACGTTATACCAGAACTTCAGGTGGGAGCATATTACCAAAGATTAGAAGGTTCGTTAAGAAGGTTCTTAACTGGGAAACTGGGCCAAGGTCATTTAGCACCTATGGTTAATCTTAAATGACAAGCAATTACACTGCTGAAAATGCACACGCATGACCAATTGCTGTCATTATAAACAAAAGGGGAGAGAAAACTAAATGTTATCTGGCATCTGAAGACGGAGACCACAGTTTGAAACCTTTCTTTCGTAAACCTTTGTTTTTTAAAATAAGATTAAGTCAGTGCTGAAAATGAGGCGTACATCACCCCATCAAGAAAAAAAACATAAAACACTGCTGTCTCCGTCTCCTCTTCCATCAGGACTGAGTGCGAAGCTAGCTTACTGCGTGAAGCCAACAGGTGTAGCCTACTGGTTGTCATGCGCAAGTGGCAATTGCGAACAAGACAGGCACGTCCTGATTTCATTGCAGTCAGTTTTTTCTTTTTTTTTTTTTGGTAACGAGTAACTAAACGGCACATTGAAAATGTATCGGAGTAAAAGTATGCAATTAGGTTTGGAAATAGTGAAGTAAAAGTAAAAGTTATCAAATATCAAGTACAAATTCTTCCAAAATGTACTTAAGTACAGTAGTGAAGTATTATTACTTCGTTACTATACAACACTGGGTGGAGCACACAGCAAACGCTCACCACAGGGCGCCCATAGACTGCAGTGGGTGGCTATTTCGGTGAGCCTTCTCCCCCCTGTGCCGCTCTTTTTACACCGCCTGCTGCCCTGGGAGTGAGCCTGTGCCAAATCAACATCCATTTTAACTGGACTCAGCATGGGAACCTTATGGCTATCAAAGAATAGAAAGTCATTTCTCACCCGCTATGCATTTCACACAATTCAGTTCAGGCTATTATTGAGGCCTCTTGATAAATCTTTACCGGCTGCTTTATGTCCAGCTGGTTGAGACCCCCAGCACAGCAGTGAGTGAGCTCTCAGCTTTCACAAGAACAAGAATGAGAGGTAAAGCTATGCCATTCTAAGCTCTCTAAACTTCTAGGATTCCAAACAGATGCACAATTTTCAGGTGCAAATGGGAGCTGCTTTTTGGAGGAGGCTTTGCAAATGGCCTCCTTTTCCACCTCAAGATCCTCTTTCCCACCCAGATGTAGTCTTGACAGAACCTGGCTGTGCTGATCCCTTCTAGCTGGGAGCTGTGATCCCTATTGTTGCAGCCATAAGAGGCGTACAGACAGAAGCCATGCGTCTGGTTTGATATGCTCACACCAGCCATTCATGGCAGGGCTGGGGGGTGGGGTGGCTAAACTGGCCGTGGCGTGCACGATGTCACTTCTCGGGGCTCGATCAAACTGCGTCAACCCCGACACAACACCAGCTAACAGTTCACTCAGAACAAAAGACAAACACACTCCTTCTCAGATGTGTGAAAGGGCTTTTTTTTTTTAAAAGACAGCTGTTGTTTGTTTGTTATTCATTTAAGTCAGGGAGTGTTTTCAGCACTTTACTATGAGCTATGGGTGCTGTTGCTGCTTCAGGACATGTGGCATCTTGTAGCGCTGAGTCCCCAGAGCGCAATCAGCCGCCCGCTGCCATCCCGCCTGCCTGCCGGGTTAAGGTAATGAGGCCGGGGAGGGCTGACAGCCCTGGGAAGGCCAGCACCTCTGCTGTGAACTCAGTGCTACAGCAGAGTCTAAAAATAACCTCACCAGGCCAACCGCCCTATTCTTCTGCTGACCAATCTAGACCTGCATGACACGAACCAGATGTCTTAATTGAAATAACCTTATTGGGCATTGCTACTGTGATATCACAGCTGACAGTGGAGCATGTCAGCATCTGAGCTTTGTTGCAGGAGGATATGCAAAAAAAAATCTGGTCTGGCATTATCTAACAGCTAACCGATGGTAGGGAAATTATTAGCGCTTTAGGAGCTGTTATTTTTAATACGCACTGATGAAGTACAAAAAATCTCTATCAGTTTTAATTTCTCTGTGTTAAGTGCATAGAAACATCGTGAAAATGTCTAGCAGAAAGACATTTACTCTATAGTATCATTCCTCTATACCAGACACAAACCACCTACTCAATCTTCATGCTGTGCATTGAGGGCATTATCTCCCCACAGCTATGAGGATACGGGTGTTGATCTTACAGTACCTTCCATTCGCAGTGCCCTCAACCACCCTGCATCCATACCCTTTTATATGCACATCCAATCCTCCACTTGTTCTCTACTCATACCACCCTTGCTGTTTTAGACCTGGGAATTCCTGCCGCCAAATAGCCTGGATCCATTTAATACTGGAAAGAAATTTATCTCTCAGAGGGTGTTGTGCTGGCAAGCTGCAGACACTTGAAAGCTGTGTACAGGGTGCAGTGACTAAGAGGGCATTTTCTTGAGTTGGCCTAAAGAGAGTTACAACATGCAGGCATAGGTGGGTGGGGGGAATCTATATAATAGAAGCCTAAACTGGAGGCTACAGGGTGTTGGACTGTTACCAGGACATCATCCTGGGGTGGACAGCTAACTATATGTGGAGAGGACATTCATTTGTAACTCGCCTTTTGTTAACGTTTTATATGCATGTGTGTATGCATGGCTTTTTAAACAGGTATTGGACCTGTCGGTGTGTTAGCTATGTTACTCTTCTCAGTTCTTCCCAATAATCACAGCTCAGTCCACAGCAATGGAACAACTGCAGGCAAACACTAAAATGTGTATGGACACATGAAACAGAGAAGAATGGCCGCCAGTTTGTACATGCACTTAGCTCTGGATGCTTGCCAAATCAAAGAAATTATTAGATTTTTGTCCATCCTTCATGCTAATAGTGCATTAAAGGAAGTATATGCCTTTGAGCAGTTTTTGTTTTACTCGTTTCTATGTCACTTTAATTCAGATTTCAGTTTATCAAAGAAAACTGCCTATTTGTTGAGCTTGACTCAGCTTAAAATAACACATCAGTTCAAGTTATGTAGCAGCAACCAAAACAATATTTTTGAAAGCATCTCATCACTGAAAAAAAGATAAAAACTTAGACTATAGATTTTTAAACAATCTCAACATGCTGGACTGTAGCCTTTACTTTCTTCTTAGAGCCATTTTCAAGAGCCATTAAAAGTTTTGAGATATTTGTTATGACTTTAGTTTGCTAATGACTAACCTGTGCCACTTGGCACAAACCAAATGCTTGCAAACTGGGAAAACTTACAAGGTAACAAAGCCATGACTGATGACCACATGGTCACATTTTGCTCACAGCAAAGCCTTATAGACCAGGACTTCAGAAGCAGTCTTCAAGCCTCAGACAGCTTACCATCCTTCACAGGTCTTTTTATTACACTCCTGAAGCAAAACAAACAGGCATGCTCAGCTGCCAAATGAATGCGTCTTTGGGTGCAAGTTAGAAAATGATAAACTAAAAGCTTAAAAAAACTCACATTCTCTTTTGTCTGTATGTGATTTTATTGAATATGTCAACAAAACACATGCACGTTTTGGCTTTACAGGTTTTGTGGATACGTTCCAATAAAATCACATAAAAGAGTGTGTTTTTTTTCAGTGTGACCTCAGCTACCCCCATTTTCAACATCTTTACAGGGCAGTATTCACAGAAACAGCTGTTCTAACTGGTCCAACAGCTATAAGTAAAGGAAGCACGTGTCCCAAAAACTTGAGGTGCCGAGAGAGCTCACTCGGCCCATATCGCACACATGCAGCGGCACAAGGTTATGCAATCCCTTCCTCGCTGCTCCACTTACGGGCTTTTTTGAATCAGATTTAGTTGGGCAGAGCCAAAGTGAGCCACGGCAACACCGGCGGCTGCAGACCCAATCCCTGTGCAAAAAAATCAAGGCGGAAGTAGGCCAGAACTCAGACTTTTAAGGACTCAGCTCACCCGTGCAAGTATGGCACACACACCATCCATAAGATGGTGGGGCAGGTCCTCACCACTGCCAGAGAAACAGGTATGGCTAATGTGCCAGAGCCATGAGGAAGGAGGACTTACATGTGTAGTTGCGTATGGTGTTCATATCATACACATGTACGCAGGACAGCTGAGGGCAACGCTTCTTTTTCATTTCATTCCATTTTACTGTGTTTCTACATGTAACATCATGTAACATTACCTATACGTACACTGTATATTCCTAACACAAACCTTACCTTAACTCTAAGGTACAGTGTAAGTACATAATGTTACATATTGTCACACTATACTCACTATAAAAATGTGTCATTCAAGGAAGATCTACACCTAAATCTTCTCCTGAACAGGGAACAATACAGGTTGACACAAACCTGAGAATCAAAGGCTTTTATGAGAAGCACCTGTCCTGACAAGCTGACATTAAAACAGCTGACGTCTAAATCAGTGTGGTGTGATGTTCAAGGTTATGCTTGCAGTGCACTGTCACTACACTTTGAAAAGAGAGGAACCAAAACTAACTGCACCTACTGAGTTGAACAATAGTGGTTAGATAAATACGCTAACCTGTAATATAATATAGGTACATAATTATCTCTATGAAGCACACAGTTTTTGAAGCGTTTCTGGCAGTTTGCAAAATTCACAGAAAGCACAGCTATGATGTCAAGGCTTATACAAAAAAGAAGTATTGTGGTTCCACTGTGTACATTAAATTCAAGGTTGCAAAAATACATCTGCCGCAAATAACCAAAACAGAGAATTTATGACAAAGAGGACTTTGTCATAGCAGGCAGTAGACACTGTAAACCACAATAAAATAAATCTGTATCCAAACCCTTGTTTTGAGTATCTTTTAAATTGTCTCTATGTTGGGCTCTAATCCTTCAGCCTAAACACTGCAGTGTTGCACGAGGAGCCTCATCTTTTATGCAGTGAAAGAGCGCCTTCCATATCTAAATCTCTGCCAATAGAAACAGACAAGCACTGCACAGGGTTTGCTTGTGGTTCCAGCTACACTGCAAAAAAGAGCCATTCAATTCAGTTTTGTAAAATTCTCTCCATGCGGAATTAACTATCACTTAGTTCATTATTTGGCCTTTAATGTCTAATGTGCATCATCATCCTTTTACCTGAGTTTCTGTTATTCTCCTATGCAAAGTTGGGGTGGTGCTTAAAGAATCTGTCATTCTTGATATAAGTTGGTAAACCTCTATATTTTAGGTTGTTCTTATTCTCCGTTGCAGGTGATGATGCTGAAAATACCAACAGATCACACCCTGCTTGTCCCAGTCATTTACGTTATCACACGTTTATTACACAAATGCTTATAGACAAAGAGTAGGCTCACTCGGGCAGCAGTCAGTCACTGAATAATTAGCAGGCTTGCTCACTGGAGCCTGCAATCAGCCACCAAGACCTTAACAGTGAACATACAGTGCTCTACCAACAATGCACAATTCAGATTAAGATTCAAACAGAACAAGTCACAGTTGTTAAAATACCTAGTTTGTACTGTCTGGCCCCATTACCCTATTGCATAGGCTGGATAATCTGCATCAGTTACATTGTAACTCTTACAATAATTAGAATGACACATACAAAAAATCATTTGTGGATCAAACTGTTGTTAGCTGCGTGGAGTGGGACATGGGGTAACTTTGGACAGAGGAATGTACTTCAATGTGTGCACTGCAATTTTGGCAACTTAATTTAGTTTTTTGCAATAACAACCTTTTTTCTACTGTCAACAAAGGTCATGGACAATTACTGAAATTTGTCGAATGCCCACAAAGTTAAAGACATAGATTCATGTTTTGACGTAGGCTAGCTCTTACATCGTTCTCTGTATTGAGTTATCAGGGGGAAGTGTATTGGTAATGACTTGCTCTAAACTGCATACCAGCAATGTTACAATGAGCTACTGTCTGACTTCTCGTGGTTTTGCCCACAACTATTAGATAATCCCTACTTTTTTACATAAATATTTTAATGTCCATGGGATGACTTAAATAGAACAGGTTTGAGCTCCGCAGCTGTCTAGATTGAAAGCATTTCCTAGCAAGTAACAAACAAAGAAAAACTTCAAATGCTATGAGGGTTACACGAAATATATGTTATGTATATAGGCTACCTTATGTTGGCCTGTTCGTACCAACTAAATAAAATTCAAAACTACTCCAGCTAGCATGCAGCAGAACCGAGACGTGCAATATTAGTGTTTTACATAATTCTTGTTCAATAATTCAAAAACTGAAACCCTGCAGAAGAAGCCAAATTGTGTGTGAGTAGAGAGCGAACTTCTCTGGAGATCTCCGAAAATATGGCTGTTAGCGCTGCTTCTACCAGATGTGTCATACGTGGGAACAAAGATTCACTGTAACATAAGCACTGTATGCACAGACAGATAAGGTCTACACGCAACATTTCACAGAAGTGGAAACATTTAGTAAGCCAATTATATTAACACTGCAGCTGGGTGGTGTAATAGTATGTCTAGTAGCCTACGCGGCGTAGCCTGTGTCTGTGTGTATGCGTTCACGTTCATTATTTGCATACAAACTCACCTGTTTCAAATAAAACATCCCATGGAATGGAATAAGGGAATAAAGCGATGAGGAAAATAGTTAAACCATTTAACTCCTCTTGTCAGCGCTTCATGGAGGGTGACCTCGTTTGCGTCACGCTGGTCTGGTATGAAAAAAATATAATTAACGCATGTAAAACTGCCCACCGTCTTCAGTCCCGAGCAATGTCCTCTTTTCGCTACAAAACGTTAGCTTGAGGTCCTTAATAATTATGCAATGAGACCGCTGTTACGTTCGCAAGCAAACATGATCACCTTACCTCACCACAGACTACGCGAAATACAGTCAATCAGATGCACAAGCTGAGGGAAAAAAATGCAAACATGTCGGTGACGTAGTGGTTTAGAAGTTGTCTGAACACCATGCAGCGCAACGCGAGAGGCTGACAACGTGGGTGCCAGTCTCTCTCCCAAGTCCACAGATGTTCATGGAGGAAAGTATCACTGGCTGACCATGGAGGGGGCGTGGTGATAAACGTGAAGCGGAGCATGTAACGGAGATGGCGACGGATGGCAGTGGAGGATTCTAGATACCGCATTTGTGTAACTGTGTCATCGCATAGTTGGCCCACATGACGGTTTTTGTAGTGGCAGCTGTCACCTCTATCAAGTGTGTCGACAATCTAGCACTGGTCATGTATGAATACTAAGGACACACAATGTTAGTTTCACAGACAGTGCACCCCCGAGGATCACAAATACAAATACATTGCATTTTTAGCAATTGCATAATAATGATGATATTAGAGGGTGCTTATTGCATTGTGGAAAATAGCAGATGCATAAGGTTGCCGATATGTTGGAGACAGGGACAGCAAGAAGCATTGCAAGGGCCCTTGCCTAACCTGACAGCACTTGAACTGCATTGAACTTAACAGTCAGATCAATTCCTGGCTGCACTCAATATGGTTCACGACCACAAAAGACCGAGTGCCCTTTCGACTGTCAACATCTCCCAGCAGAGGATAGGACCTAGTTCTGCTTTTAGAGCAGCAGACAGAGGAGATCTACAACCGACACCCCCAGACATATCTGTACGCTCCTCTGTTCCATTTCGCTGTGCAGTGCCTGCAGCAGCAACCCAGAGCAGTGGAAACAGGTTATACTCACGGTACAGCACGGCATGAAAGACACAGTCCGCCTCCCGATGCAGCCAGCCGGAGCCAAGCTGGGACTGTGGTGCAGATCCGCGTGTGCCTTCGTCTTCCCAGTCTTGGCTGTCTCTGGCTTGGCGCTCTATCGGCGTGGGAATGACCCAGCAACATACGGATCCTTGGCTGTCATACCACCGAAGGGCTCTGCAGTGTGCTCGAGCCTGTGTTTGTGGGCTGGGGTGGGGTATGATGTGGAGGGGAGTATGTGTGTGTGTGTGTGTGTAGGGGTGTGTGCGTGTGTGTGTGTGTGAATGAGTGAGACAGAGTGAGTTAGGGAGGGCTGGTTCCACCGTGCGAGCTCTGAGGCAGCACTGCACCAAAAGAACTACAGCTCAGATTCACACCTTAAGCTTTTTCACTTTGCTGCTTCACTGAAGTACAACATCAGGACTTCTTAGACTTAATTACAGTGTCTATTCATATAGTATAGTGAAGTCTCTCCATTTCTTTTGTACATTGTTCCCTGCAGAAAATGCTACAAAATACAGGAGGATTTCATGAGATCTCCTCACAATCTAAATACTGAAAGCAAAGAAAGAAAAGCTGGCAATCAGCCTAATTTACCAGACCATCAAAGTGTCATGTTTTTATCTTCTTGGGCATTGTCTACTCAGTATTCTCTGCTTTCATAAAGCTTTCATTCAGTCCAACATCTGTATGTCACACTGACTGCACATGTTCACACGTTGTAATAAAAGTCATGCACACTGTTTAAGGGGGTTTTGGAAATATGGGGTATGGTCCCCAGAATGCTCAGTGTTAACTGGCTGCACGTTGGCTACAAGCGTGAGATGGGATGCACTGCTATGTTACGTAATTCAGCACAATGTGCTGACAGCTTTACAGGAGTACTGGCCACACACTCATTTCCTAAGACACATCACAACCACCTCACACACACACACACACGCACTCCTGCACATACACAACTACACGTAATGTGCATGTGCACACGTGCACACACACACACACACACACACACACACACACACACACACACACACACACACACACACACACACAAAGGGCAGTGCTCAACAGCATATTTTGAAAGGTGTGTTATATTTATGTCTACTCTACTAATTACACATGTACTTTGTTATTGTGACCACCATGGAGAATTTTTCTATTAAGCTGCAGTCAGACTCAGCCTGCACTCCTGAATTTCTTTGGCTTATTTCCAAAGCTGCTGTATGTGTGAAAAAAAAAATCTCTGAAAAAACTTGTGTTGTTGTTGACAGAGTCCTAGTTTAAACTCAGAAAATATGCTAGTGGGCCCATATGTGAACAGGACCAATAATACTGTGAGACTAATAAACAAACATCTTATCATATCTTATCTTCAAACTCTGGTTAAATTGCTAGGTTGGCAGGTGGGCACCCAAATTTCCTGCGCTTTTTCTGTCCATCTCTCCTTGAGAGAAAAATTCAGCTGCGTGTGAACAGTGAACTCCGACAGAAGTCCAGACCTAGGTTTCAGAAAAAAATCCTGTTTAAGTCTGAAAGCAGCTTTAGTTGTCAGAGTGAGAGTAACAGGCCATTTAAAATGTTTAAAGCATACACAACTTGGAAAAGTTTCAATTACATTTTTATGCACACTCATATTTATACAAATATTTTCCATATTATAATACATACAGTAGTCACAAATACAGTACAAAAATTACAACCCTTCCTTCCTCAATGCAATTAAGATCCCTTTTTGAAATGTAACAAAAAATGATCTCAGGATCAGGAAAAAACAAAATAAACTTCTTAGAAATCACTTGATACCAAATGTAATTGGTCACAATGACATTACAATGAAATATGTAGCAGTAAGGCAGTGGAATGTAAAAGGCACAGTCACAGTATAAAAGTAGTTTTTAAAAGCATAGCTATAGGTGTGTGAAATGCCACGTGGTCCTTTACCATTTCAAGTGGTGCTTAAAATCTTTCTAACAAAATATAACCCGTTCCTTAGTAAGGTGTATTGCCAGAAAACTTTACGTGGCCTACACCCATTCAAGAAATAAAATGTAACGACTTAAAAGACAACTAAAAAAACATGTTTAGTGCAAACAGGATCTGGATAGGGTGAATCTACAGTGATAGGCAGACCAGACAGTTTGCCATTAAAAAAAGCGGCAAACAACACAGTCACTTGAGTAGCTAATGGAATGTACAGTATCGGTAAGGTGCTCATATCTAAAGAAAAATATCATAGTCTATAAATATATTAAAATATATAATTTAAATCAATTTAAATATTTAACAGCATCCTTACAGATCAGCATTTTATGCACAAACCGAAATCATGATAAAGATGATAACCTGAGTGCAGCGTATTTATACCAAAATAAAACTTCTGCATATTTATTTAGATGACATGTTGTATTGCACGAATAAGATGAGACAAATGCATTGTTTAACTTATATAAAAATAAATCATTTTGAAAGTCAGAAGTATAGCACACCTAATACATCTACAGTATCAACACAGTATGTAAACTGTGAGTAAATACCAGCATAAGAACTTACACTGATAGTACCTGGTTTGTGGCAATGATCAAAGCAAGCCAAAAATGTAAGTGGTCTTCATGTCTTGAAACTTTACAGCTCCTTCAATTGAACATTTATGTCAAAATCCCTTTTTATGGAAACACACATTGATTCATCAGTTACTCAGCCATGCCACATTCTTCTGTACCTGCAGCTATGACAGGCTTGCTGAGGGGTTATGGTGGCTTGGCTGTTTTGGCATCCATTATTGGACTTCTTCATGGAAGAACTTCAAAGTTTTCATAAATAGTGAGGGCGGCTGTGTTCTGATAGATTAAGTCCACGTTGGTGCCTGTGCGTGATCTGATAATGTCTATAGCACACTGATTCAGGAACACATACTGGTCCTGGAACACACACACACACACACACATGCACACCCACACAAAATACATCAGTGAATGCTTCTAGGAACATCTACCATCTAGTCTTCACAACATAATGACATATCTAGGAATGTGTGTCTCACCTCAGTTTGTACCATAAGTGTTCGGTGCATGCGGAGATCATGGATGATTCCGTAAATGTCGACCACCCCATCCCGCTCTATCTGGAAGATGAGTCGGTCAATGGCAATGAACGTCCCTGTACGCCCCACGCCAGCACTGCATGTTACAGGGGAAAGAGTACAGAACTCAGGCTTTTTTGGTTTGGTGGCAAGAAACACTTCAGGTCACATCATCCCAAAAACAGAACAATGGAAGAACAAAGCTTCAGAGTGCACTGCTACAGAGTGGGCTGCTACGGAGTGGCCTACGTAGTTGTAGATGCTGAGGCCGTTAACGGCTCGTGAAATGGGACAGCCTACAGAGCATTTCCCATAGTGTTCCTCTGATCGCCTAGCAACTATACAACATAGTTTGGCAGTTGACACTCTGCCGCGCAAACACTCATACACCAATAGCAGAAGGCTGCCATAGAAGATGCCAATCTGCTTGTAAGGAGCAATGTGGGGTTCACTGGCTTGCTCACGCACACTTGAAGCTATTTATAAGGAAAGGGAATCAAACTAGTGACCCTTTGACTGCTGGTGGACTCCTTCACCTCCTAAGCCACTGTTGGAGTTGGGGAGCAAGTGAGGCGTGAAAGAGGGGTGAGTAAAGGGGTGAGGAAAGGTGAGTAATGGGCTCATGCCAATTGGTTGCTGACCTGCAGTGCACCACGGTGGGGGAGTGGCGGGAGTACTGGTCCATGTGCTCCCGCACCAAATGCCGGAAATTGATGAGCAGCTCCGTGGTCTCCGGCACGCCGTGGTCTGGCCAGGCCGTGAAGTGGAACTGCCGCACGCAGCGTGTCTCGGCCGTCTTCACCTGCCCAGGAGGAGCACATGCAGGGGATGAACACGTCACTATCACTATCAAGTTCAAGCCCGACACGTCTGCGATCAATTCTTTATCAAGAGGCAGTGTAGACATGTTGAATGACAGCAGGAGTAAATAGTACAATGGTAGTATTTAATGTTGACTGAACAAAGCAATTAAAGAGAATTCAAAACTGTAACAGGTTCTCAGAAGTCAGCAAACAACGTCTTCATACACTTGTTTTAGAGTTGGCATGTCAACTTAGTATTTTGTGCAGCTCCCACCTTCTTGGCCCAAGATATTGGCAACTCAAAATCCAAATTTTTGCATTTACCCATATCACTAGGTGGCACTATGCTTCAAGTGAGTGTTAACGGGCTGGGTCTGTAACACCAACATACTAACACAAAATCGTTGTCTTGGGCAAAATTGTTGACGGGTGTTTTAACAAAAACTGTTCTTCGACACCTAGCTTCAACGTAAACATCGCCCCCCTGTGACGAAATGTCGCAAAATTTAGTTGGTATGTCAACTTTGACCAAATTTGAGCAATTAGAAGCCAAGATATGGACTTTTGAAGAATTTTAAGCTATGTAATAAATGTTCATTGACATGTAACATCGAAACGGTTTATCTCAAGATAAATCCTTTGATAAGTTTTTGTCAGCATTGTCTGTAGATGACATACCAAATTTGGTGAGATTCACATGAACGGCCTATGACGAGTTTGTTTGGATTCATTTTCTCAGTGTTGAAATTTCACGGAAATTTTTTTCATTGCAAGTGGATGTCGACCAGTGTTTTCAATAGGTGAGGGTCAATAGATTTCACGATAAAAACAAATTGGTTGTAAACATTAGCAATCTCTAGATAATAGGCAAAATGACATTTTATACAATTACTGCACCCCCTATGGACCAAATTTTATGGCATGTGCTGTGCTTTTAGAGGTCTTTGCGCTGATCGTGCATGACGTGCAGTTCCCACCTTCTTGGTCCAAGACATTTGCAACTCAAAATCCCAATTTTTGCATTTACCCATATAACTAAGTGAAGCATGACGAAGCATGAAGATTACGCTATTATTAAACCATTAAAACAGCTTGAAGAAACTCCACACTCCATCAGTAGTACAACAAAGGCCCTGGCATTCAAAACAAGGCACTGAGAACTTTGTACATGTGCACGTTTATTTAAAAAACTGTTCTTACATGCAGTAGTTTGCAGTTGTTCCTCGTCGCCGCCACGATAAAAGTCCAAACAAGTCGATTGTACTACCTCTCCTCCTATTCTTCCTGCTGGTTCGTGTTTGTCAATCAACTCGTGCGGACTTTTATTATGGCGGCGACGAGAAACTACAGCAAGGTACTGCCTGTCAAAAGTGTTTTATTAATAAATGTTATGTACACTTACAAAGTTCTCAGTGCCTCGTTTTGAATGTTGTGGCCTTTGTTGTGCTACTGATGGAGTGTGGAGTTTATTCGAGCTGTTTTAATGGTTTAATAATAGCGTAATCTTCATGCTTCGTCTGAGGGCACCTACCACTTCCATTGTTAGCCTTCTGGGACAAACGATAAAAAATAGTTAAGTTCTGAATGCAACAGGCTAACTCAATTTTGCTCCTCAGCAAACATACCAACTCGGTATGATGTTTTAACATGCCAATTTTCATTTTACACCGAAGTTCTCCTTTAAGTGAGTGTTTATGGGCTGGGTCGATACGCATCTGTAACACCGACATATCACAAAAATTTCATGTTCTTGGGTGAAATGTTCATTGAGTTATTCAGCAAAACCCTTTGGACATCTCCCCCTCTTTGATGGACACTGGCACAGTGGGGGGGTGGCCTTTGGGGGGTGGCCTTTGGCCTTTGGGGCTTCTAGTCGCTGAAAAAGTTCTAGGGCTACATGCCTACAAAGATTCATGTCCCGCAGACTTCCAGTGTCCTGGCAATCGTTGATGGAAAATCGGTGAAAAAAAAAAGGGAAAAAAGTTGCGGCAACACTAATATGACCACTTTCGCTAGCTTTGCTGGCGGCAGTCATCATAAACACAACTGCAACAACTTACATTTTTAAGATTAAAATCCCGAATGGTCCAGTCCTCCAAAGGAATTTCAGAAGTTGTGGTCACAATTAGATTATTGAAATGTTTGGTCTTTGCTGGCCAGTACTCCTCACATTTCACCTACAAGAGACAAATCAGGTTGTATTACAGACACAGCTGACTTGGCTGTAACAGTGTCCATACAGTATGTCTGTAATGGTCAGTGTGGTAAGCACAGCTCACCCGCCCTTGCTCGTTGCATCTGGTCAGCATGACCACTGTGTGGACGTTCTTCTCCCAGACCATCCTCCAGAAGTCGTTCACTGTGCCTGGCAAAGGCCCCTGAGCGGCGATGAACTCTTTGCGGGAGTTGTAACCCTGAAGCAAACACACACCCCCAGCACTCCCATTAACACAGTTCTTTTCTTTATTCTTGATTAACATCAACCTGCCAGGGACTACTGATGAAAACTAGCCTTTGGCTTAATCTGCTACATTTACAGAGACTTTGTCCATGGACATGTTGATTAATTTACACTGTTCCCCTTTAAAATAAATAAATATACGCATATATATAAGCATAAAGCAAATCTAAACAAACAAGAAGTTAGAGTGACTGTGCAGAACCCAGTGGGGCATACGTACAGGCATATTGCTGGCATTGATGTAATCATCAAATGAACTACCCAGTATGGACAGCTTGACCCGGGAGTTATCATCTAGAAGAGAAAGTACAAAAAGAGTTTTTACACACATGATAACTGTAGGCTTCAGGTCATGTAGGTATTGGTGCTCTGCCCGCGCGCACACACACACACACACACACACACACACACACACACACACACACACACACACACACTTACAGGGTAACACATTGTTGTAGCGGTTCTTTGTTCTGTTTTCAGGTGCCAAAGCACAGTTCTTTGCCTGAGCAATCCCAACAGGCTTTAGATCCTATGGGAAACACAGGGGAAAAAAAGCGTACTTACAATACAATACAACCAACTGAGGAAATGCTTTGGAACAAAACCTAAGTCAAATGTATGCGCTATGTGGAGAATGGCAATCCACAGTGTACACAGTCACTAGCATGTCAGTATCTTTGTACTGTACAATGGCATCATGTGTACTACTGTGCAACCATCATTTTTCACAGCAAAATATGATACCTGCCAAGTGGAGTGGAGAGCCAGACCAAGGAACTCACCTCAAATTCCTCAGCGAAGCCACAGAAGGAGTCTGCCCTTTGCCTCCTGTAGTGGGCCTCATAATCCTCCACCTTGATGGGCTCACTCCTGCAAAAGCAGAGACCACCAAAAACAACATTACATACAACACGCAACACCACATTATGATACATGTAGAATGGATAAAATGGATAAAATGTTAGTTTCCACATCACACAATTTAACCAGAGAGAGTCTTACTGTTACAAAACCTTCACACATTACTGATACATCTACTCAGCATCTACTTTTGATACACTCAATACCCAACAGAAATGAGTGTCTGGAGTCCTTTTGGAGAATTACTTACACTTTGTTTCTATGGAAAAAAAAGGAAGGGGTATTATGGTTAAAAGCAATATCATCGAGGTAAATCTTGAAATTGTTTTAATTTTCAAACAGATTTTTTTTTTAATCTAGGATTTATGATAATTTAGGTGCAATGGTGTCTGAAATACTAACCTTATGGAATGGATGGGCACTCCTGGTGAGTCTTCTGTGCTTTTCTTCCTACAATGAAACATAGCAGCTATAAATAATGGGGCACATGATGGATCAAGCATCTCGAATAGACGGTTCACAGGTGCCAATTAAACGAACCTCCTCAGGCTGATGACAAGAATCATGGCGAGGATGAGGAGAATGACCACCCCAGCAGCAGCTCCTCCTATGGCTCCACCAATCACAGCTGGGCACACAGACAACAACAATGGCACAGCTGTCTCACATTTCTACTGTGCATACATGTCTTAAACATTGGTATTTTCAAAGGGATTTAGTAAAAAAGGGTGAAGGCTACTGCTGCCATTAAGTTTGTAGAACAGTGTGGATGTCTTTTTTTCGACTTTGTAAGCGTTACCTGGATTTTCAGGTAGCTCTATGGCAGTCGCGTGAAACTGTGTGATTGAGAAGTATGACTGGAGTGTTGAAATGAGTCCACTGTTTAGCTGCATCTTTGTGAAGATGACAATGGCATAGCTGTAGAAGTGACAAGGAACAGGTACATGCTCATCACACAAAGACAGACAGATGGCAATATTCAGATTTACAGACTGTTTATCTGATATATATTGTACATACAGGCTTATAGACACACTATAAATATTCCACTATATATCACTTTACGAAACCACTACAAATGCATGATGGTCTGACTAGATTAGCATTAATCTTAATCTCCATTACAACTGTAAAGCTAACTCTGTGGTCAAGTCCTCTTACCTGTAGGTCCCTCTTGCATTAAGTGGACCGTTTAAATATTTCTGCCACTCAGTCCCATCGCCTATGACGGCCGTGACCCCATCTGCACTGCGGCTTGTAGACTGGAGCTCCTGGACAACAGCTAGGTATGTGGCGGTCTGTCCTGTTGTCCAGTCATTGTAAGTCTTATTTAGGTATTCCGTTGCCCCTCCACTTATTGCCCCTACATTGGGAATAAAATATCACGTACATAATAAAATAAACAAAAGACACGAGGCACCAGAATGATAAAAAAAAATGGAAAACTGAAAAAAATATATGTCCTGACTGTCCTACCAGGATCTGAGGTGAGCAGGACACCGTAGCTGACCACAGGACCGTTGGCGTTGTTAAAGAGGCTGGAGCTCAACTGCAGGGTGAACTTGTTAAACTCAATGTTGCTCGTCGTCACACTTCCCGCAGTGCTGGGCGTAGGAGGAACTGGAGAAAGCAGACACACCAAGCAATCAGACGTGTGCACAACCACAAATGGGCCATTACTCAAACAAAAAGAAACACAAAAGCTGTAATTTTTCTGGTGTTGTCCCCTGTTCGTGCCTATAGTCTCAAAATGGCGGCACAATATGGCAGGCACTATTAAGCTCAGCAACTCTATGTCTATATAAATGACAAAGTCAAAGTTGACAGGAACACTTTAGTGTGCCAGTGAATGTTTTGCTCATACTTATAAATGGTAAAATTATTTTTCGTTATTAAGCAACTAAAAAAATGACTTGCAGCTTTAATGAGCAAGTTCACACATTGCCGTGCTGTTTTATCTCTCATACTGATGATGATCCACTGATCCACTGTAAATGTATTACAGTTGTGCAATATCTACTGTTTACTGTGGAAAACTTATTTACACTACATTATTTGCACCATTCAAGGCTCCTTTCTGTGTTTTATATGAATTTATTTTGCATCCTTAACCCCTTAACACTGGGCTATTTTGGGAGTTTTGCTCGAAATTGCACAGTGTCTGCTTTAGTGGCTCCTGTGTTCACATACTTTGGTCTATCATCAAATGGCTGGTATCTCTGGAAAGCTGAGACCCTGTACAATTTTAGGTGATCACAGAATTATTCTGTGATGCACTGTTTAAAAACTACAGAGGCTAGAATATTGGTTTTCATTTCAGGCGATTATGCACATCCTTGGAAATGCCCATATATCAACTGTCTAGTTTACCTACAGAGCCTTGGAAACACATCTGAGGCACACTCCTAGGTCCAGTGAAGCTACATATCAAAGGACATCTTTCTATCATGATATGGGACCAGTCTAGAGGCATTTGTGTGTGAGAATGCACATGCGTTTTGCCCAATGTTTTTTTGAAAACTCCATAGAGTACAGTTTTATTTTGTTGTTTTTTTTGGTTCTTTGGAATTACACCACTTCTGAGAGCAATGTTGACAAAACACTGCATATATTCGGACTCTCCCAGATCTGCTGAACATTTTGAGATCAAGCATGTGGGGATAAATTCATGTAATTGATGTTCAAAGGTGACACAAAGGTAGAGACACAGAGGCTGGCGGGGGTGTTTGGGGGGCATTTTGAAGCATGACATGGTGACATAAATGAACTATTTAGCGTATAAAACTTGATTTGGTCATGCCAAGCAGGAATTATATCTATTCTTTAGAGTGTAAACTTTCAGAAGGTATATGGCATTGCTGTGTTATACAAACATGGAGTCTCCCATCACTCATTTACATTGCTTGAATTAACATGGCTCTGCTCTTGATGTCCCACTTCTGGGCCATTAAAGTGTTAAGGGGTTAAATGCTTTTCATTGCTGCTAGTCTCTCCAAGAGCACTTAATGTACAGCTAAAATAACAATGAGCATCCATCAAATCAAGACATAGTTTAGAAGTAACAGTTATCTGTAGTTAGTAAGTACACACAATCTGCTATTGCTGTTATTGATTACGACAATGCTCTCTGTCAAGATTTAGTGACCATGAAAAGGCATATGAGGCCAGGTCCACACTGCCGGCACTGGGTGTGTGTCCATGACGGCTGCAGGGCATAACTGCTTACAGGCACTACTTTTAAAAGTGATATTACAGTGTTGCTCCCACCAGTCCTCTACCCCTTTGCAGATAGACAAGCACAGCATGCAAGGAAGAACAGGCCCCATGCTGAAGCTCTGGAGGACATGTGTAGTACAGCTCAAGACCCAACACACCTAAGACAGACAACTACCGCAGGCAGCATGGATGCTACAATTTTATATGAATTTGCACAACAAATATCAACAGGTAGAGCAACAACCATGCACATAGAACAGATGCAGTGTGAAACGAGCCTTAGGGCTTCAAATCCTGAAACCCACTGGGCAGGAAGCAACATATGAAGTTGTCAGACAGACACAGACACACACCTGTGATGCCAGTCTTGCAGGATGTGCTTGTCACAGAGCTGCTCCTTCCACAGGCCTTGGTGGCGATGCCGACGCTGTACTGGGTGTCGTAGGCCAGACCGGAGATGTTGTAGGCGCAGCTGGGATTGCATCTGGGAATGTCACGTTTGGAGCCATTTAGCCAGATCTCAAATCCCAGATTTGAGCCAGGGGGGTTGTGCCACGTTAGGCGCAGCATGGCTTCAGTGCGGTCGGGTCCTTCACAGCGCAACTCAGACACCTCAGATGCAGCTGCAGAGCAGAAATACAGCAGACGCATAAGCTGGCAGCAGGCAAATTATTCTGTGATTCATCTTGCTGCACACAGACCTTGAGGTAAAATTTTACATTCACTTTCCTTCCTTCCTTAATAAAAGATGTACATGTTGTCAAAATAATGTTACATATTATTATTGTTATCTAATATTATCTTAATGTTTTAATTAATTACAGGAAAAAATACCACAATGAAAAATAAGTGCAGATCAGTTGCACTCTTGCCTCTTTACCCCATATTATGGTGTGGCACTGAAACTGCTCTACAGTGGCCTTTGGATATTTTTATCACCACTAGAAAAACAGAGGCTTCTGCACAGCAGCAGACATGCCACTGACAGACAGATCACTGCACTGTGGTGGAACACTGGGTAGGGATGTCTAAAATGTGCCATTAATGTATGGTGCTGTGTAGGGTTACTTTGTTACTTGATGTAAAATGGCAAATTGATATGTGCAATTAGCCATAATGAATGAATTCATTACAAGGGTTAAAATTAAGTTTTGTTTTTAAATAAACTGACAACTGGAATACATATGAACGGGTAAGAAAATAACAATTAATGAAACGAGGACATTTTGACACTTTTCCCCTAAAATAATCACAGTCGGTTTCCTGCACCAGTGCTTACCACTGAGCTTTGCATGACCAGTGCTCACCTGTGCAGCCAGACACATTCACAAGGGCTCCTGCGGTGTCATCAGCCGTGATGGCCTGCACACTAAAGCTGTAGTTAGTTCCTGCTCTCAGACTGCTGAAAGTGTACTCGTTCTGGTCTGTGGTGTTGGGTATTCCATTGGCGACGCTGACCCTGAACCTGTATCCGTTCTTAAAATCGGAGGGGGGTGTCCACTGGATGCTTATGTTGTTTGTGAATGTTGTGGATATGGTCAGTGAGGTTACACTTCCTGGTTCTGCCAAAACAAGAGGACATGCACCGCAGTCAGAAGAGAGAAATAAGAGACTTTTCATTTGCAGAATGATGAAAGTCAGTTAAAGTTCAGCTATGGTTGTCACCTCCTGCGTGTAACACACAGAGCAAGATATCTGAGAAGACTTGTAATTGTAATTTCCTGTTTGACTGTTAGAGTAGCTCAAGATAAGTTAGTGTTTACCTTTAAAAAGCCTTACTCTGTGGTGTCATCACGCAGTTGGCTAAGGCATCCACGCACCTAGGGACTTGGGTTTGAGCCCAGCTGAAGGCCATTTTCTGATCCCACCCTATTTCTCTCTCTCCCAATCATTTCCTGTCAATGTTTACTGTCCTCTCCAAATGAAGGCTAAAAACTTAAAAAAAAAAATGTAAAAAGCGCCTTACTTGTCGTTACAGTGTATGACACTGCTTCACTCTTGAGATCCATTGGCCCGATAGTTGCTACAGAGATGTTGTAGATTGTTCCAGCGTTTAGGGCCGACAGGAGCTGTGTGGTGTTGGTGGTGGTGATATCATTGGGTGGAGCTCCACTCGTCTTCCACGTGACCGTGTAACTGAAGTTGGCGTTGGTCATATTTGGGGCGCTGCCCCATGCCAGTGTAACAGAGTCTGTGGTTTTGTCTAGGATTGTTATTTCCCCAGGCATGGTAGGATCTACAAGCAAAAGCAAACAGTTGAATATATCAGAGACTCTTTTTTTCCAGTACCGTGAATTTCAATGCACTCAGCTTAGAGGTAAGGAAAATGCAGCGGCCTACTCAGCAAAAGTACTCTTAAACTGCTACAGACAACTTTAGCAGTCGAGATTGGGTACTCACAGGTTGCTATGGAAACCGGGTCTGATGACTCTTTGAAGTCACCCCTGACTGTTACAATGGTCACCGTGTATACAGTTGCGGGCCGGAGGAGTGAAAACTGGAGTGACAGATTGCCATGCGTGCTTGCATTGCTGCTAATGTTAACAGTGTCCACGGGGACACCGGCAGTGGCCAAGGAGACAACGTAGGTGTCGACACCGCTCACGGGTGTCCAGGTGACATTGAGGACGCCGTTAGTGCCACCATGCGTAACCTCGGGATAGACTTTAGGAGGCTCTGTGAGGGGAAGAGGAAGAGTGTGTGAAAGGAGAGAGAGGAAGAGAAAGAGAAAGACAGATGGAGAAATAAAGAGTGAGAGGGGAAGAGGAGAGAAATAGAGAGAAAAGGTGAAAGATAATTAAAGATTAAGAAATAGAGACAGAGAGAGAGAAAGAGAGAGAGAGAAAGAGAGAGAGGGAGAGAGTGAGTGAGTGAGTGAGTGAGTGAGTGAGGGAGGGAGTGAGTGAGAAGGAACAGAAGGAAGAGAAAGGAAAGCTGTGAAACTTGATCTGTGTGAGAACGGCAGGGCTGTGTTTAAGAATGTGTCAGAAAAAAGCAGAACTCAGAGTGCAAGCCAAATCCTGTAACTGAAAATCTAGTCTAGGGTCAAACCCAGAGTTCAACTCACAAACAGAGAGTGCATACTCATGACAAGCCATATTGTCACCAAAAGCAAGTGTGAACCTAAAAAACTCTAAAACTTCTCATGCGCAGCCTTGTAAAGGCCCAGGTGCTGATGAGGTGCAGTAGAAGTATGCAAAGTCTCTCATCAGTAATAATAATCACTGCACACTGTTATTACCATTCTGCAGGGATCATATTACTGACAAGTGAGAACCTAGCCTAAATTTAAACACATAGGGCAAGCCATGATACACAAGCCCCCATACTTGTGCTGTAGGAGATGTTGGCTGCATCCCCAGAGATGTTGTTGGCCCTGCTGTAGACGGAGGAGAAGCAGGTGATGCCTGGGCTCAGCCCGGTGATGTAGATGGTTTCTACAGTGACCGTCTCGTTGGGCCGGGGCTGCATGCAATTGGTCACTATGTCGTAAGACCCATCGAGAGGGAACTGTATGGGTTTGGTCCAGTTTAGGAATACCGCAGAGTCGTTCTGTGTGATGGCTATTAACCCAGTGACGGGGTAAGGCTCTAAGGAGATCAAAGCAGAGTGTCAAAAGCCCAATGAGCTTAAAAGTGATTCAACAATTATGAATATGTCACATATTCATCGAGGCCAGTAAATGTAGATAAAACCTAATAAAGACATTGCACACACAAACACACAGATACACATGCACACACAACATGTATATAAACGCTTGAAATGTTATGGAGTGCTGTAAAACAAGTTTCTGATTCACCAACTTTATGGAGGTGTAACATTTTCATTGTAAAGAAAAAACTATTTCATTTGCTGACATCTGACAGCAAAGCTCAGAAAGCAGAACTCACTTGTGAGTGCAGTGGTGGATATGGCTGGAGCTTGAGTGCCCCCTGCTGACAGTGTGGTGACAGTGATGATGTAGCTCGCTGCAGACCGCAGCTGCCCCACAGTTGTGTTGGTCTGACTAACGTTGAGCTGCTTCACCTGTGTCCCATTGGAATAGGAAACGCTGATCTGGTAGAGGTAACCTGACTTGGAGTCACTCTGTGTCCACTCTACTGTAACGCTGTCCGTGTTGAGGCCCGTCTGCCTCAGCTGACTGGCAGGGTTGGGACCTGTAAGAGATGAGGCCTTATAAAAACATTTTCTTCTCACTTCTCACATCTTCTCACTTTTGTCAAATACAGTGAACTGTGAGAGAAGAGCCTGGCTTTTAGCATTAACGACAAACACACAACTTCAGAATTGTGCAAAATGTATAGGCGGGATGTGCATAGAACTGTAATAAAGACTGACCCCAGAATATTGTGAACGATCGCCCTCACCCCTCCAAGTATACCAAAGGCTTTATATGTGTATGTGTATGTGTATGTGTATGAGAGAGAGGAATAGGGACAGAGACTGAGACTGAGAGAAAGAAAAAGAGAGAGAGAGAGAGAGAGAGAGAGAGAGAAAGAAAGAAAGAGAGCGATAACCATCAGAGAGAGAGAGAAAGAAAGTGCTGAATATGTATACAGATGACTTACTAGTATACCCTGAGGTTGTGACCACTGTGCTCTCATAGCCCATGGCACCCCTGGTCCTTACGGTAAAGTTGTACCGAGTACCTGAGAGCAGGTTATTTATGGTGATGTTGTTAGCCTCTGTCAGATTTTCAGTGCTTCCAGTGCTTCCAGAGGTCACAATAATATAGCTGTACTCTCCCTCAGTCATATTTTGAGGCCTTTTCCACCTCAAACCTATGGAGCTGCTGGTATATTGCGCAACCACCAGATCCACTGGAGGGTTAGGGTCTGAGGATTAAAGATAAAATTATACGTTTATACTTTTTTACAATTCGTCAATATGTTGACCAATGACCAATGACAACTGAAATGCCTAAAAGCTGTTCTATGAACATTTGCCACAGACATGGACTTCTAAACATCAGAATTTTAAGGGCAACTTACATGTGGCGTTTTGGACCTCAGCCTCCGCCTGGAATGATCCACTCAGGCTGGTCACACTGATTGTGTAGTTTTTGCCAGGCAGGAGGTTTTTGAAAACAACCTCTTGAGTGTTCACTTGACTCACATTGTGGATCAGATTTTGGTTTTGGTAGATGGCAATCTTGTACGCCGTTACTCCTCCACTGGGTCTAACCCAGTTGACGGTCATGGTTGAGGTGGTTCCGAACGCAGACAGCCCTGTTGCTTTTTCAACTTCTACAAAGGTCAACAACATTTCAATAAACACTTATCTTGAACCCATACAATGAGATTAGTCACAATCATGCAGAAAATGGGTTACATAGCCTATAGCCCATTCAACGTCACCTCATCACTATAATCCTCTGTCTCTTTTAAGATATGTAGCTTTGGGTAAAGATCCAAAGCCAAAGTTAGACAACATGCAACAAGGTGGATCAAGAAAATGGGTTCTTACTAGTGAATGAGGAGGTTTCAGAGGGCTGAGATGTCTGGTTGTGTGCTATGGTGGTGACCCTGAATGTGTAATTTGTGCCAGGCGTCAGGTTCTCAAACGTTGTGCTGTTACTAGAGATGCTTTTGCTCTCGCCAGACTCTCCAACAATCAGTGCTTCATACATGTAAGTGCTCTTATGGTCATCTGGGTATCCCCATGTGAGGCGAACCTGGGTTGTGTTAATGGCGTCTGCTGTGAGGTTAGGTACTCTGTTTGGTTCTGGAAAAAAAACATCTTGTTAGGCAAGTACGTGTCAAGACTCAAAACCTTCCTTGGACTGTGATGAGTTAAATGTGTTCATGTGCGCTTGTAAAAATGTCTATACAAAAGAACTCACTTGTATAACCCAAAACATATACAGGCAGTGCTTGAAGATCAGCTTGTGCTATAGTGGTTGTAACACTGCAGTTATACTCAGTTCCAGGTTGAAGCCGTGTAATGTTAGCACTGTTTCCAGACACACTCTGATTGGTCTTTGTGGGAAGGTCCGTTTGGACCTGGTATCTGTAGTAACTCTGATAGCCAAGAGGAGAGTCCCACTGCAGGTTGAGCTCACTGGTAGACAGAGAACTGCTTCTGAGGTTCAGCACAGAGTTGGGCACTGCAAAAGCCAGATATGATTTAGCAGCTTACCAGATTGCAATGTAATTCTTCACCATCAGAGTAAAGTCAAACAAAAAGCTGAAATAATTACAGCTTTCTTAACACTAGTTTAATATCCCAGTTTAGAAATCAAACAATTTCCATGACCGTACATGTGTATCCAGAGAAACGGGCAATGGTGCTCCTCAAGTCTTGGGGTCCTATGGTTGACACATTAAGGCTATACTCTGTCCCCGAGGTCAAATTGTAATTTGTAATAGAGGTGACATTCAGAGTGACCACCCCAAGTGGGGGCGAGAAGGATGCCTGGTAAAAGAGTGGTGTAACGGCACTCATCATGACAGGGGTGTCCCATGCGAATGTCAAAGATGCAGTGGTCCTGTTAGTGATGCGTACATTTGCCGGGGGGTTGGGCTCTAACGGAGTGACAGAAAGGAGAGAGAGAGGGAGGAGATATGGAAAAAGAAGAGAGGGAAAGAGGACAGAATAGCATAAGATACACAAAAGAAAGGTAGATGATGTTCTCCTTTTACTGTTCCATTAAATTATCAAACTGGAGTACATTGGAGACACTGAGAATGGGCTAAGCCTGAAATGTTTGTTTTCCAGCTCTGTCCTAAGACTCTAAGTACATTTTTAGGTTCTAAAACAAAACGTATCAGCATCAGCCTTTAAGTGCACCTCCTCTTTTTCCTTTTTTGATATTTTCATGTTTTGGTCTCCTAGATCAAAGGTGCAGATGCCGGTTTTGCGTTGTTTTAGTACTATCCTATTAAATAACATCTCCAGGACCCTCCACTTTCTGTGTTACACCAACAGTGGGTTAACAGAAGAAGTGTGAGGAGCTGGTGTGGTGCATAAATGGGCAAGTGCCCATGGGGACCCACTCTTTTCCTGTCATCTCTTTATTGTCCTATCAAATAAAGGAATAAAAGGCCAAGAAGTCTTACAAAAAAGAAGAAGTGTGCATATTGCGGAGAACTCCACTTACTGGTAGCCAGCTGAACCGAGGTTGAGGTGCTATTTGTAGAACCGAGAACCGCAGTCACCTTGCAGTTGTACACTGTTCCAGCACTGAGATCTTGGAATTCAACATACGAGAAATTCGATATTTTGCTTCTTTCTCCCAGGTACACCACATAGTAATTCACTGATCCCTCAGGCACAGTCCAGGACACATTTAAAGAGCTGTTCCCTTGCTGGACAGCTGAGATATTTGTGGGGAATCCTGGGACTATTAAGAAATACAAAAAAACATGGTGAGAAACCTTCAGGTGACCTACTAAAAAGAATTTACAAGGAGATTTACGAGTAGTTTGGTGGAATGGTATGGAAATGTTAGAAGTTTCTGGAATTTGTAGACATTTTTATTCTTATACTGCACTTCCGAATTCAGTCCCTATTCAGTCTGAAACCTAATCTCACCTCACCACCTCTGTTTCGATCCATCAGAAAAGGAGCACCAGCCTTCTGGTACAACATTTAACATGACAGTTTAGACTAATCATGGGGTAAATGGGTACCCTTTACAATAAACATTCTCTTTTGTGTTCTTTCTTTAATGGACAGAGAACATTCACACTGTATAAGGACTGCAGTAAGTGGTGCTACAGCCTGTATCAGAGGAAAAAAAGAAAAATGGCTGAAATTGCAACTTACGTGTTGTGTAGTTGGAACAGCAGACAGTGCTGCAGTTGATTCTTAAGGAGTACGTGGTCCCAGGGGTCAGGTCACTCACAACTATGGTCGGCCCCGTCTGGCTGTTGGTGTGGTTCTGAACAGTGCAGTTAGCATCGCCTGCCACTATTATTTCTATTGCTGTTATGTTGACAACGGCTTTATAATTACAATTCGTGCCTTCAAAGCAAAAGGAGAGTGAGGATCGTTAGGGGTGTGCAAAAAACAAGTACACTGCAATGACAACATCAAGACAAGAAACACATTACAGATATGGCTGCAACACTTACATGTCTGTGTGGAATGTGAAACCTAAAGGGAGAAAAAAGGAAAACAACGTAAATCTAGATATCAACAGACAAAATCAGAAATATTAACTATTCAATACAGATTTAGTAGATAAATGTCATGAGGGCTGGTGAAAGCAAATGAATTATACAGTCTGATGGCCCCTGGCACTCTTTAACACATCTGAGTTTAAGGAAATAATAACACAACATAGTATTATAACATTCTGAAACAACCTGAAACAACCTGGCTTCTTTTTCATGGGTTAATTTTATTCATTGGTAGCTGACATTATTGTTATGTTATTACCTTGTGCATATCTGTACTATTTATGCTCTGAGGCTAAAAAGCAGATGTTGACACCTATTATATTACAGTAAAAATATTACTAACTTCATATGTGGTATTAAATCTAAGGCACACAATAGGAGGTGTGCAGCAAAAAAAAAAACAAAAACAAAAACAAAAAACAAAACAAAACAAAACAAAACAAACAAACAAACAGAGAACTGATTATAAAGATGGGCAAACCTATGAGCCAGTACACTGGTTCATAAATGTTACAGATAAATGGATTGCGACAGCTTGCTACTGCTGTAGCTCAGTATTTACAGATTTGAAGATGATTTTGCATATCTACATTTCCTTCAGCAAAATCTTTTCATGTTATCTTTTGAGGTAGGCCTCAGAGACTGTAACAAAACAATAGGAAGTCAAAAGGGAAACAAATGGACTAATAAACTACCAGACCAAAAACAGACCACATACCTTTGAATGGCACATAGGTAAACAATGCTCACAAATCCTCTACCTAAAGTTTTCTTTCATTTGTAAAACATAATTCAATATTTTCACACAGCAGTGAGCAGCTCTACAAATACAGCTCACACAGACTTGATGGACTTGAGTCATCAAGACGCTGCTTCCTTCCCCTTTAAGAAGTGAGAACTTTGAATATGGCAGGAAATACAAAAATGTCACTTATTCTATCTGGTTTCCACCATTGCTCTTCATGTAGGCCTCTGCAGCAAAGAGCCTTGTGATATGATGTAGAGAGTGGGGGGTATTCTACAAAGGTGGATAAGTGATAAACCTGGTTTAGTTAACCAATAGGCTTAGTTAACCAATAGGTAACTTGTTAATAGAAAAACCCTGGGCTTCATTCTCTTAACTAACTGCCAACTGGCTCTTCTTCTATCAGGTTTACAACTATCTCAGGGTTAAATAAACCAGGTTTGTCACCTAAACAACGTTTGTAGTATACCTACCAGGGGCCCTGACTGCAGTGGCTGACAACATTGAGGGCCTTACTCTTTTAATACTGGACTCAAAGCCCAACATGCCATACGACACTCACTACATAAGCTGCAAGGCATACTTAACATTAATGGCATTAAACAGGGCGTAAAATAATCAGATTCTTTTGCAGTTCTAATTTGGTGCTCAAGCTTCCTTTGTCTCATGCAAACCCAATGATGCAAATATCTATTTCACTTCCCTATACAGCACAAAAGCCACTGAACATTTGTTCATTTCACATGCCTAGAAATTCCCACAATAAGAGGGCAACATACTGCATGTCTGTTAAGAAAGAAAGGAAAAAACAAACAGGAACTAAGGTCCTGTGGCTCAGCAGGCCAAAAATGACAGTTCTCTATAGTACTGGCCGAGCAGAAGTATCATCCAAAAAACCACAGGAGCCAAAGTAGTCACTGACACTTACAAAGCTGCGCTCTTCGTTTCAAAAGTTAGGTCAGGCAGGTGAGTCAAAAAGCAACACAGGGACTGCTTTATTAATGTTTTGAAACTGTGCCAAGTGTGGTGATCAGCAGGGACTATTTAAATGACATGTTTTCTTCAGCTAAAGAGCCGCCCCCCCCCCCCCCCCCCAAAAAAAAACTTGGCCTTAGAACTAGTTGATCATTTTGAACATCTCATTTGTTAAGTGGACCTGCAGCAATTGCAATAAAGAATGGTGGGGTTTACACAATATTCTTCCTTTTCCCTTTGTGCAAGTTTCAAAAGACAAGGCTCACATTATGCACAATGAGGCCCTGACCACAATCTGCCTGTGAGGCTTCGCAAGTATAAGGTCGAGAGCTGAGGGAGGCTTATCAACCATTCACCAGCCGCAAACAGGAAAAGAGCCATGCCCAGTTTTTTTCACTTGACAAACACAGGCATGACACTGACGACAACTCAATTCTATTTTTAACTTTTTTGTATATGTATAGGACATGTAGGTTATGCTGCAGCAAATCTGGTAGGCCATCCTTTTTGCTGTGTCATAGCTCCAGGCATGCATCTACCTTCTGTGAAAATATAATAAAAATGACATCTGTAGGCTACCTGCTGTTGCATTACCAAAACTCTTTAGTTGAGCAGCCCTGTGGTCACAGATGGATTCACAGACTCCAGCTTTGGAATGAGGCTGTGGTTAGAGGGTGTTGAGATGACACAGGATATCAGTTATCGCGTCACATTTCCACAGTCATGGTTGGCCACAGCGATGTGGCATGAAGTACAACATTTATTTGGCATTTCCATGCTCAGGCAACTTCATTCGGCACAGCTGCATGTTTGCACACTTGCACCACTCCTGAAGGGCCTCTCAAAAAGCAAATTCCCCAGCAGAGCAAAGAATGAAGCACTTTCACAGGAAACAGCTACAATGTCAGAGGTGGCTACACATGGGAGGTGAGTGGTGAGTTAAAGGTTAATGATTTGTGACATGAGCGCCACACAAGGTATTCTCAAGCCACCAGGTGCAAGAGGAACTAATCAGGCCAACACTGTTAACACAAAAAAGCAATATCACGGCTCTCTCAGCACAGTCACCTGTGCTCTGTTCTGACCTGAGTTAAAGTTGGCCTGAGGCCCAAAAAGACACTTCAGACACTTGTTGAGGAAGCCTTTAGCTGTCCATTAGCATTGTGAGATAAACTTCTGAAACTTAAGCTTACAATCATTTTTTATGTTGAAAAGGATGTAAACTTTTTTGTAAACTTTTTAACCAATATTAAACAACCAATCTGACATGAAATGAAGTTAGAAAATAGAAGTCAAGTGTCATCACTCACTCCACTGTGCCACTACAACAACAAGCCCAAAGCAGACTTAAAAGTGGATTATGACCAAGCCTACATTGAGCAATTTGCACTGCTCCCCTCCCAATGTACGCTGTACTCAGGTATCACTTTACCTGAGGATGAATTCAGAATGGTGTTGGTTTTTGAGGATTACCTCGCAATAATTGTTCCTCATTACAAAAGACCTTTAGACCACACTTGGGTTTCTTCCAAACAACTCTAGTTTTACACTGGGGTTTGCTAACAATCTAAGGGTTGCCTGATGTTTGAGAAGATGACAAAATGGTTGTTTTTTGTGAAACAACAGCTTTATGTTTTATTAGCTGCCAATACTAACAAAACTTCAATTAGAAAGTCCAACAGAAGGAAAAGCAATGGTTTGTGATGTTAACGTAATTTTAAGCATGTTTTACCATCCTAAATACGGTTGATAATGTCAACGATGGGACATAAACAGGGACACACTAAATAAAATCTTGTAAATGTCTGTGGGCTGTCATATAGCTACATACAGTAGCTTCAGGATGGCAAGTTCTCGACTACTGTGAAGGGGTGTAAACCTTTTTGGCTTTAAATCAGCTTAGAAATGTGGAATATACTGACTGAAACAAATTGAAAAAAAAAAAATTAACAAATTATAACTACTTAACTAGGCCAAGTTTAAGGCCCTGGTGCCTCCATTCACAGACACTGATGCCAAGATATAAACTGAATAAAATAAAAATTAAACTAATTTGTTAGCGTGGAGTATGTTGTTATTATGGCTTTCAAACAATAGACATGGTACACGTAATCATTTTTCATCTTAACTTTGTTTACCAGCAGAATGTCCCATCACCCACCTACAGGAATGAGTAAACAAATGAACTAATGTGTTTCTGACAAACTCCCTGTTCCTTGTGGCAGGTAGAGGCCTACCTAAAGGCAGTGGTGAAATGAAGGTTAGGTTTGAGTTGTGTAGGGGTATGTTAAACAGCTGGAAAGAGATGATGGCATCAATAAGAGATGAAAGAAGCCACAGCCTGGCCCTGATTTCCAACCGATCCGCTAGTGAACAGGTAAAGGTAGAGAACTCCTCCCTGCTTTTTTGTCTCCTCTCCCCATCATGGCCCGGCACGGCCACTGTATCGGCACAGCCCAGGGCTAGGGAAATAAGATGTGGTATTTAGGCACGGAGCCGGTCCCCGTGTGTAACCTCTGCCGAGCCTCTGACTAACTGCAGATACCCATCTGCCGTATAACAGATCAGGCCCCCCTTACTTCCTGCTTGGGTTTCAGTGGCCAGCACCACTAAGAGGGACATGCAAAAATGCAGCACAGACCTGCAGACTTCACATTTGCATGGAGGCAGTAAAAGAGAACAAGAGGGGGAAAGGAAAAAAAATCTTTGCTGCCCGTGTGCCTAATGTGTTCTCTCCACTAAAAGGCAGATCAGTGGACTGTCTGCCTCCACCACTGATAAAGTCACTGATTTGTCCTGCCAATTAAATTGTACGGGGGTGATAACGAGCCTTCTACGTCACACCGTGGCTTGGCTGTGTGGGTGGTTGGCTGAAGCCAAGACAGTGGATGGGCGCTTATGAAATCTTCTGCATTAGGAAAAACTGACACATGCTGTCAAAAGTGAGATGTTCAACCTTAAAAATGAGTCAGTGGGCAAACTGACAAATGGGTTTTTGACACTCAAGCTACTTTCACAACTAGTTATTTAGACACAGCTAGGACACTGATGACACTAAAGTTATAAAGATGAAGCCATTGTTACAATTCACATACTTAGGCAGTGTAGTCTACAGCGACTTTCTGCATAATTTTGCCTAACGGTCAAACTGCAAAATTAGCTAATTGTGCCATGAAACATCTCTGCAACAGCAATCTGATTTAAATGGTCTGACCTTTCCAGTTGGTAATGGCTATTTTAAATAGCTTCGGCTTCTCTTCCCTGTTCTGAGGCACAGAGGATCCAGGCGTTCCATCCTCACACAATGACAGCATTGAGCAGCGGAAAAGAATGGATTCGCATTTTCAAGGGTCATGGTTACTGGGGCCCTTTGTGTTGGGAATTTACATGCAGAATTCATTCTAAAAAGCCAAAATGTTTGACCTAATTTATTACTGGACAGCTGGAAAAGATGTGTGCATTAGAGGTGGTCCACTGTGAGATCAGTCACTTAACCAGGCACTTACTTTACTTACTGTACCATAGGCTAAGCTTTAAAAAAAAGCCACTTATAAAAACTGATACGGCTTCAAGGCTTTATATACAAAATAAACCAGTACAGCCATATAAACCATATAAACCAGTACAGCATGGTGTGTGCAATCAGTTCCAAATATAAGCATGTAGTGCATGCATTCAGGCATGAAAGTGCTTATGCAAATTGCCTAAAAGTATGCAGAAATTCACTTGGAGACAAAACCCAAGTCCTCAAGTTCACTCCCAAATGTCAAAGGATTCTGTTACATAAAAGGGACCAGCCCACATATGCAACTGTAAGGCGGCCGCACTGTTTAAGTGGGATAAGGAAAGCGGCCCTTTCCTTGTTCCGAGACAGTTCTGTGATTAGGAGATAGCAACGTCACAATGCTCCCCCCGTTTAATAGCCTATCAGTTGATTTTGCCTCGACTGGCTGGGCGTCAATTTCTCAGGACAAGTATGCAAAACACTGTACTTTCCTGGGTCATTACTTGTGGACTCTACGGTACATCAAGGACTGAAGAAAATATGCAGAGTAGCTCACTTTGCCCACAATTTAGACCACCATAAAACACCCTAAAAGTGTGACAATCTCCAACACAATATGTTTCTAATGCAGTCTGAACTGGGGGATTGAAAATACAAATATATTCAGCAAATACGTTTTTAAAATAACTTACAATCCAATATGTTAACATTTTTCAAAAAACATTAGAGTCTGAAAAGAAAGCTTGGTTACTCATTTCAGATTTAGGACTTTGCTCAATTCTCAATGCTTATGTTAATGAATTAACCATGGATTTGCTGGTATGCACACTGTTAGTGATATATCCTAAATCATGGTACTGCATGTAGGCTCTCCAACAGCCATACCCTGCCCCTCTAGTGAGAGAGGCCTCACTGAGGGTGAGGCAGCAAAGTCAAAACTGTATGGTAAAGTTTTGACACGGATTCAGGACAGTTATCTGGTTCTTATGACACAATTAAACCCTTGGAAACTAAAGGTAGAAGGAACATTTGTGCTCATAACAATCACTTGAATGTACCTTCCTGTGACCTTCAGAACAAGCCTCACAAAAGAAATGATATAGACTTTTGAATTTCAAAAAAACATTTTTCTGTTTCCATAATCACAGTGAATCCAACAAACTGTGAGGTTATGTCTCAAGAGATGTTTACATACTGCCACCAACCTTGCTTTACAGACTCAAGACACCTTTTTAGGGTGTTATAAAGATCTGCCACATTTGCCCCAGGTCATTTTCAGACAAAGCCTAAGAGTTATCACAGCTATCAGTTATCAGTTATCAAGGTTTTCTATTTTCAAACCTTTTCATTATAGCTTACTCTATTTCAGACTATGTGATTCAGTGGTGAAGCTGCCAAACAAAGAATTAGTTCATATCAGTTTTTACTCGATTGATGTGATACTCGCTGTGAGTGCTCAAAGCCATGCCCTTCACATAAGGACATCAAGTTTCCATGGCAACTCAGGCCAGCTGTGCTGCTTGGTCCCCTCATTGTCGCTTACAGCTATACTAAGTGTAAATGTTACATAACGACAGATGAGCTACGGGGGTTAAATGGGGATTTGAGTCTGTAAACCTGTACACCCAAAAACTGTCAGACTCCAACTCTTTGCTAAGTCCATGAAGATGAAGGCCTACAGTGTGTGACTGAAATAGAGCTTTGCAGTTCTTATCTATCACTTGCACTTTCTATCACTTGTTAAATTGTGACAGAGGGGTGTTGTGTTGTACTGCCCTGTAGCAAACATCATGTTTCTGGCACAAAAAATAACTGTAAGGCGGCAAAACATAATGGCAGTGAGAAGAGCCATGGCGGAAAAGATCCTATTATCAGCATACCCCCTGCAAGCAACCACTTTCATTTTCAGCCGGTAAAAAAAAGTTATCCCAGTGGAAATAGACAAATTCAGGTCCTGTAAACCTTTAGTTTAAATTAGTGAACGTGTGATCTCGCATCTAAAAATTCTCCAACATCTGCCCGATAGTAGGCACACTTGCGCTACCTAATTTAGAGAGACTGTCGCTTGACACCCTCTAAATGAGAAGGCAAGCAACACAAAATATTTAAAAACTCCAAATAGTAGATCATGCCAAACAATGCTGAATCAAAAAATATCCAGACTAGACAGCATCAGGTCTGAAACCATCAGGTGTGATGGAGCACTGTGACTACAGAAGGTGACCCACCACAGGGCCTCCGAAGATATGAAACCACCACCTCTAGAGATTTGCATAGATACTGTGAACTTCTGGTTAACAGTTCACTTCATGGAAAATATCCATTGTTATAACAGGTTACAGAACCTGCCACTGGAACAGATCATTATTACAAACACAATACATGTTTATGCAAACCCACGCACAAACACAGCACAACTTGTGACCAAGCAGTCTATTTAAATAGGCAATAAAACATCTCATAATCTCATAACTGTACAGTTTGATAGATTTATAGTGGGGCGAAAGAACCAAATCATCTAAGGTCTTCTGACTGGTTCCCAGGTGTCATTTCTGTCTAATAAGACATTGTGTAGGCTAGAGAGTCTCAGGGTGAGCCCGGTTAAATATAGCTTACATTTTTTCACGTATGAAATTAACAGGTAGCCTAACATTAAGTGACACAGGTGAAGTGACATGTAAAATACACGATGGCAATGCCTAACATCCTCCCTTCCAGTGATTTCAAATATGCCCACTGATGAAGTTCGCCATGATATGGATTACAAGACAAAAAATGTCTTCACAAAGATTCGGGATTTCACATTTGTTCTTAATTTGTTGGCAAAGGTTGACTGCTACACAATACCTGTGTCAACAACAGCAGCAACTGCCATTAACAAACCAAACACCAGAGTCTTAAAAACAAAACTACTTACCTTAACAATGACAATTAATAGTATAGCCTTCATGAACACGCTGACGAATAATTGTAAACGCCTCATGTTGAGGACAATAAGTGGTAACACAAGTTACTTGGTTTTTGCGACCATGTCTGACAGACTGACGCGGATCTTTTTTTCTCAGCGAATGTATCTTCGAATGTAATGAAATATGAAATATGGAAACCTAAACAAGACTGACTGGAGACTCCGTGACTCAGGTGTTCATATCTCCTCGCAGGATAATCCGGGAACGCTCATTGTTAACAGAGAAAACTTTCGGGGTGGAGCAGAGCAGAGGAAACTAATGACATGACCACAACTTTTGAAACTGAAGGACTTCAGAAAGCCGGTGGCCCGCCCCTCCACTTCAAGGTCGCGGGCTGTTTAGCACGAGAGATTTATTAACCTATTTAAAATCTATCAAGCTACATCAATAGCTACAGCTATTTCAAACTTACTTGCGCCGTTATGACACTTTTAAAGGCTATAGGCTATACGATGCCTTGTGCCACAATATCGAAATAACGACCCGTCAATACAAGTTGTGGTTTACTTTTGTCACAATACTAACGATTAACGCTGGAGGACGTGGTAGGACGCTGTTCATCGTCTTGAAACATTGTTTAACAACATAATCCCCTAGGCGTCACTTTCTAATCACATGCTAAAATTGTAAGAGACTCCCATGTAAAGAGAATTCAGAGCATATAGCCTAAAAATGTTGTCCGTCGTGTAGGCTACTTGGTGGCTGTAACCTGTTGTGTTTGTTTTAAGCTATAAGATATTAGTCAAGAACGTAAAGTGGCCAAATTAAGACTCATTTTTAAAATGATTGGACCGTGTTTAAAAATGCACACCTCACTGCAATAAGATAATCATTGACATTCTGGCTGATATATGGAAATTTGTTAGAACATTGCAACATGCAAAGTAACAAAACAAAACAACTTCTCTCTATAGCTGCATGTTGCAGTACTAGTACAGCCAGGAGAGCAGGTAAGAATCAGCAAAAGGTTTTGAGCCCTTTTAAACACTTTCATTGTCTTGTGGAACACTACAAGCAAGTATGCGCTATGGTTATGAATACAACTTCCTGTGCTTTCATCTCACTCTGGTCTATCTTTGTGCATCAGTATGCAGACAAACAAGTAGGCTTTGGTTAACATGAGTGATGACAAAATGTGCGTATCGACAGAAAGCAGATGTATCTGACCATTCAAATTAGGGTTGAAGCTAATTTGCTTTAAGAACACTAGTCAGTATAAGAAACTTAAAAACATAACAGTAGACTAATTCACAGTCCTGAAATAGCACATAGGCTTTGTGGTTTTGACATCATGTTGGTCTGGTTTTCGCCTCTGAATGTGACATTTTAGCAAGACAATTCCTGTTCACATTATTTGTGAATAATTTTACACTCTTGCCATCCAGCTGTTGGTTTCACTTGACAGACTCCTGCACTTTACATAACACCTTCACTGATCACAGCACAGGCATTATGGCCTTCTTCCTCATTGCCACCCATCAAGCACCAACACTAAAATGTAAAATACTATTTTTTGGTGTTGTGTGTGTGCAAATTAGTATGGACTGCAATTGGCCAAACTGTAAGAACAGTTTTGAGTCCCTTTGTATATGTTTGACAATTAGTTTAGCTGCTATAGTGGACCTATTTTAATTTAATTAATTTAATTTAGGCCCACAATATTTTTTTCCTAAAAGAAAATTCAGGGGTAAAGTGTGTCAACGTTGTTGATCAACAGGGAGGTTACACAGGGTGTGTTACTAAAGTGTTTAGTTTGCATCTGATTAAAAAATGTTTTAGAAGATTGATCTATTTTTTTCCAAATTTGTGCAGTGCTGTCACAACTAGTGTAGTTGACTATAACTAATTGTTGCTGCATATGTAGTCTGAAAGGAAAGCTTCAGTAGCGCACCCAATGTAGCCCCCAAATAATGTGAAATCAGTGCAGGTCCTGTGTGGGCCTAGTGAGGGCAATAGTGCATAAGTAAGGGCTACCAGTGCTTGGCCAACACTCTTGAGTGTAGGCCTCGTGTGAGGAAAGAGCTAAGTGAGGGTGGAACTTTCAGGGCCAATATTCTTAAGTGCAGGCCCAGTTAGGGCTACGAGGGTTGCCTGTGTGGAGCCAGCGCTGAGGGGCCAGTACTTTGCCAATGAGCAAAATCTCAGGGGCCCCGCATGGACAGCCCACTGGGGCCCCTTACGCCTGCCTAAAGTGTGCCCACAAGGGGCCAAGATAGGCTTGTTTGTCACAATGTAGTGAAAAACCATCATGGGCTTCTTACTCATTGCTACCCTTTACCCAGCACATGCTGGATAGAATAAGGCTGGATAGATTAAAGGGGAAATTCAGTGTAAAATGAAAATTGGCATGTTAAAACATACCGAGTTGGTGTGTT
This sequence comes from Coilia nasus, assembly GCA_027475355.1. Classification (NCBI taxonomy): domain Eukaryota; kingdom Metazoa; phylum Chordata; class Actinopteri; order Clupeiformes; family Engraulidae; genus Coilia; species Coilia nasus. The sequence goes on from CM050207.1 coordinate 25,452,867, forward strand.
TGCTAAGGAGCAAAATTGCGCTAGCCTGCTGCATTTAGAACTTTACTGTTTTTTACCATTTGGCCAGAAGTCTAACAGTCCAAGTGCTGGGTACCCAAGAGGAAGCATGAAGATTACGCTTTAAAAACAGCTAGAAGAAACTCCACACTCCATCAGTAGTATAACACAGGCCCTAGCATTCAAAACGAGGCACTGAGACCTTTGTAAGTGTGCCCAATGTTTATTAGGAAAACAGCACTACCTCTCAGTAGTTTCTTGTCGCCGGCATGAGGAAAGTCCATACAAGTTGACTGATGAATGAGAGGTAGTACAATTGACTTAAATGGACGTGCCTCATTTTTATTACAAAACAGCATGAGTAAACAAGAAAGCATGAGAATCTTTTTGCCTCTCTTTGTTCTTTTTTTATATCCTCTATCTGACCTGCTGACCTTCCTCTCTCTCTCTCTTTGAGTCTTGCTTTACTCTGATTTTGCTCTCTCTTTGCCAGATTTTTGCTTTCCAATTCAAACCAGGATTGGTTGGTTATAAAACAACCCACGGTCTCTTCTGAGTGCTAGCTAGCTCAACATTGTATCAGGCATGATCTTAAGCACTTAGGAAACTTTGCCTGCCACAGCTGAGAGAGTCTCTGGGGTTTGGGTGGGAGAGCAGTTACCGCCCTGCTACGCCACCCCACACCCACCCCAAACCCCTCTCTCCCTATTAAGCTCAGAGACTGAGCCACTCATACTGTAAACAACAAAGCTCCAAAACCAACTATCATCCTCCCCATCAGACTCCTGCACAAAGAAAAAAACTTGGTGCTCTTTTTATAAACTGCACTGGGAATACTAGACATGGAGTAAGTCCAGGCATGGGGACATTTCCTCATTCAATTATGAAGCAAGTGAAATTGGCTCTCTCCAAGTCTTTTATGATGCAGTTTTGTTATTTGAATGGGTACATCAAAGTCCAGCTCAGCTCAGATATGTACAAGCAGTTCTTAATTAGTTCTTTCTTAATTTGTTCCTGACTGACTCAGTCTTGAAATAGACATTGTGTGGTTTAAAAGAACACACCATTAAAGAATACTTCACCAGCCACTGATCCATCATGAATAGCATTTCTCATACTTCGGCAGTTCTTTGCACTATGACACATTCAAGGTTGACCTGGGATTTTACTTTCTTGAGTGCATTGTCTCACGGACGTTAGTAGCACGCAGGATGGATCTTTGGCTGCTGAAGTATTCTTTGGCTAATATATGCGAAATTGTTTTATAGTCCATGCCACCCCATTACCAGGGAATCTTGAAGGGATGCCAGGAAATGGAATTCCTAAGTGAAAGAGTGTGTTGCGTTAGCACGTAACAGTGCCTCAAGGAGATGATTTCATTATATTTCCAAATTGTTAGATTCAGTAAGATACCGGGCCTGCAATGGCAGGTAAGATCTTTTAATGACCAAAGAGAGAGAACAACCTTAGAGCTGACTGTACCACCACTGCCCACCTTTGTGGTGAGGTGAAATGTGATTCATGAAAATGATTGACATGCTATATGTGTGTGTGAGTGAATGTGTGTAGTCCCTCACAATTGTGTGTATGCACTATGTGCATCTGTGGTAGGGCTGGGCGATATATCGATATTATCGTAATATCGTATCGTAATATTTATATCGATATGTATTTGACACTATATCGCCATATCGATATATTTTCAATGATACAATACCACTTTATCAAAACCACTTATCCTAATGTGTTCACACTGTTCAGACAGCCGGAGCTTTCTCGGATCACTCAGTTTTCATTGTGATCGTAACATTGAACGTGTTTTGACAGTCATTTTGCCTGAATGCTTATTGCCTGTCAGAGGAAGGTTAAGTTAAAAAAATAAAAATGAATAGATTTTTCCCTCCTGTTACTTTTAAATAGGTCACACAATGTTTCAATAATTATCAATATCGACCGATATGAAACACTTATATCGTGATACAGATTTCAGCCATATCGCCCAGCCCTAATCTGTGGTCATAATAGTGTATGTAGGCACTATTATATATCTGTCTTGTCCATGCTGTGTTCTAAAAGTTGTGTGTATCACCAATTGTTCCCGGTGAAACGCTCTCATCTCACTATGTACTGTGTATATGGCTGAAACGACAATAAAAGCCTACTCGACTTGACTTATATGATCCAGCATTTAAAGTGAAGACTATAAGACATTAAAGTTGCACTGCCTGAAACTCGTGGTGAAAGAATGTTGTCAGATTAATTAGGTCCCAAATGGTAGGCCTACTCATGATCACAAAGGGACAGTCCACACCTGCTCAATGCCCACAAATCTGGGGTCAGAAAGCAGGCCAGGTGTGAGAAAACTGCCCAATCAATTATAGTATGTTTGTGTGGGAAGGCCACTGAGAACTGGCGCAAACAATGGGTCAGAGAAACGTAATCATCATGCAGAATGACAAGGTCTCCAGACCTGATGGAATCAGAAACATTTACACTAAGGTTGCAAGAGTAGTCTAAACAGTATGAATTGCTTCTGTTGGAGATGCTAGTTGTTCAGTGGTGTTGGTCCAGTTGGGTTTCACTTGGAGCACAGATGGTTTAAATCTACACTGCTGAATCTGGAGTATGTTTCACATGCTTTGTAACTGGCTCATTGAGAGACTGGTGTATCTGGAGACTAAAGGACACAGAAACTGCTGTGTACAAAGACTGATTGTGCATTCGGAACATTACACTTGCAGTAGTTTTTTGTCATCTTCCAATAAATGGTTATTCACCAGTCGGCCTCCCGAAGTTTGATTTCAAATCCTCCACCAGCAAGGTTGCATTGAACTACACAGAAGATTCTCAACGGACACTTTCATCACATAGTTCTGGAAGAAAAATTAAAATACCGCATTTATAAAGTGAGAGGCAAATGAGAAATGTGGTTTCTTTAAAGATCAGTCATGTACATTACGTTTTAGTAAAAGCTGTGTAACACACCAAAGAAAGAGGAAATACTGCAGGAAGGCATAAACCATGCTATTTAACTCTGCCTTCCTTCTGTGCCTGCTCAAGCGTAAAACAAGGTTAACATGTCAGTGGTTCATGTGGAGTTAACAGTTGAAAGCAGTTCCTTTATACACATTACCCAATTTTTCCACTTCTGCATACAGTGCAGACAGAGTGGCCTAACGTCCTTGTTATTAGCCTTGTGTAACCCATTTTCAACACTAGATGGCGCTTGACATCACTGGTTAAAAAAAAAACTTCATTGCTCTCCTGTAGGTGCAGCTCATTGTGCGCATCAGTGCTTAGGTGTTCATCGAATTGAATAAATACCAGGATTTATTTGCTGCCATTGAGACATTATAACCTTACTTACTTGAGAGCAAAGCCTATAGGAAGAGCTGATGTCTATTATGCCAGTGAAAAGGCTTGTGGTTGTGCTTTTCATGGAAGTAACTTCTTGTTTTGAAGTGACTTGGCCTCTCATTCTGAAATTCGTATTAGACTTTCAGTTTACATGCATGTATTTCAGGCAGGCATGTGGCCAAAACACCAAAAGCACCAAACGTAGGCACTAAATGTGATGTTTTTTTTGTGCTGGCAGGAAGACAGACAGACAGACAGACAGACACACAGACACACAGACAGACAGCCTCACTGGAGCAGCCTACTGTAGCTCCCTAGCGCACCTGTTTGCTGGCTTGCCGCATGTGTACACATTCCCATTCATGCTCCCCTCATGGGCTCCCTGTGTGTCATGTGCTTGGCAGGTGACTGGGCTGAAGGGCATGCAGGCCAGATAGCAGATAAGGGCTGGAGAGAGGAGGGGGAGCGCATACATACGCACTGCAGGAGAGTGGGTGGGCTCTGTCACTTTGCATGTGCAGACACAGAGACGGAGAAGTGCCGAGCAACAACAGGGAAACGGAGCACTTCAGTCCATGTGTGTGTTTGTTTCTCTCTCTCGCTCTCTCTCTCTTTCTCTTTGTATGAATGTATGTATGTGTGTATGTCTGGTTTAAGGGTTGCACATATGCTTTTCTATACCTCCATAAATGTACCTTCTTGCATTTTAACTGTGTACACATAGTTGTTTATATGTATGGCTTTCAGCACAAGTGCATAATTTTCTTCTAAAATGTGTGTGGGCACATCCATGTTTAGTCTCTGTATGTGTGTGTGTGTGTGTGTGCGCACATGTGTGTGTGTGTGTGTGTGTGTGTGTGTGTGTGTAAAAGGGAGTGAGAGAGTATGTATGACGAGTGGATGACTGTGATGATCTACACAGGGCAGTGTAATAGGAGAAGCCGAAGTTCAGACTGCAGCACTGTCATGTCGCCAGGCAGGGCAACATTACCACGGGCTGAGATTGCTTAGAGATGTTCAATCGTGATATCTGTTCATCCTCTACACACACTTTCACCCTCCCTTTCTCCCTCTTTTCTCTCTCTCTCTCTCCCTCTCTCTCTCTCTCTCCCCCTTTCTCTCTCCCTCCCTTTCTGTTCTTCCTCTTCCCTCCACTCCGTTGCCAAGGCTACAGAACAGACACCTAGCTACCTAAACAGTCTGCAGTTTTACCCTATCCAGCAAACAAAGAAGACACCAATGCCAGGCACACAGCAGGAATACCTACCTACAGCCTTGTGAGAAAAAGGAGAAATAGTTACATAGGGAAGGGCAGATTCAGAAAGGCAGAAATATAGAGAGCGAGAGAGAAACAGAGAGAGATAGTAAGCAGCATCAGACTCCTCTCTATCCTCTTAGTAGGCAGAGCATTGAGTTGAGGGGGAGGGGGTCTGTCTGGCACACAGAGTGGAGTGGGGAGAGAGAGAGAGCAAGCGAGTGAGCGAGAGAGAGGGAGAGGCAGCGTGAGAAGAAGAGAGAGAAAAAGCTTTGCCTCTGCTTTGGTGGCATCATCTCCCGCCTGATCTTCCAGCCTTACCTTCCTTTTTCTCTCCTCCTCTCCTCCTGTCTCTCCTCCTCTTCTCTCTTCTCTTCCCTCTCCTCTCTTCTCTTCTCGTCCTCCGCACTGCTCCACTGCTCTCTGTGATGAGAATATAAATGCTGCTACATGACCCGTCGCTCTCATTCCCTCCATCTACTCTCAGCCAATAGGTAAGGAAAAGTGTTGCCGCATGTGTCTCTACACACACATCTCTCCCTCTCTCTTTACCTCTCTCTCTCTCCCTCTTTCTCTTTCTCACTGTCTAACATACACACTTGCAGACACACACACTCTTTCTGTAGTCTTTCGGTCTTTCCCTCTTACTCACTTGGGCTCTCTGGTTTTCCTCTTATTGTCTTTGTTAACATGCGTTTGGTTCAGTCTGCATAGATGCTTTTCTGTGAATGTGTATGGATGCTTATCAAACAGCACATCTTCAGTGAACAAAGCAAGCCATTGATCTTTATGCCTTATTCATTGAGATAGTGGCAGTGTGTATTTGTGTGTGTGCGTGTGCATGTGTGTGTGCATGCATTGTGTGTTTCGCGTTAGCTGTGTGATGCAGTGTGTACACAGTTCATTTTTTCAGATTGTCAGATACTGTAGCAAGACATGGGTTTACAGGTGTGTGGGTAATGTCAATGTTAATATATGCATGAGTATAATGCAATACATGGATTGTTATTTAGGCTTCCGGTGCATCATACCACTCTAAAAAGTAGCAATGTTTTTAATCAGTGCCTTTCCTACTGGGGGAGCTGTTGTTGGGCTTAGCATATGGTACTATGCTTATCAAGAGCCCATTTTATTGCCAGGACAACCTCTCTCTCTCTCTCTCTCTCTCTCTCTCTATCTCTCTCTCTTTCTCTCGCTTCCCCTTTTTGTGAGCACAAACACAAGAGAAACTGAACACACACGTTAGAGAAGACAGTCAGATGGAAGGACGTAGCCCCGTTGTCTTTCAGATCTGAGAGGTCAGCATTTGTTATGTAATTGAGACAAACCTGTGGAAAATTTCAGTGTGTCACCAAATATGTGGATTTAAAGAAGATTGATGCTTGTATAGAGGTGGAAGGTTTGCACAGTATAGCATAAACACTGAATGCACAGCATAGCATAAACACTGAATGTATTTGTACATGTGTGGCTTATATGTATCATGCTAGTGTAACATGGGCACATTATGCAGACCTAAACTGTGATATTTGGTGATGTGCATGTCCATGCTTCTCCCTCCCCCTGAAAACAGATATACTGTCTCCATCACTGCAGACACCATTGATTCAACTCAGCACGTTTTCACACGTGGCATCGTAATCTGAGATGAAAATCTCCTGACCAGTTCAAAATTTGAGCCTCCCAGAACTGGGAAAAGAGAAAAATAACATGTTTTTTTTCCCTTTGTGGCTGATGACATAGAGGGTAACGAATAGAAGCAGTGGGTCCTCATATTGTTCATTTCCATCAGTGGTAAACAAACCAGACCTCCTATAAATCAATGTCATTCTTCATCCATCAGGAGATTGGGGCAGACTCAATCTACTCATTGCTTGAAGGGTTTTATTCTATATTCTGCCACTGGAAAGCCTCTGGCCTCTGTCCCCTCTTTATCAGCCTGACTACAATAATCATAGAGGTCGCTTTCTGCTTCCATCACAATACAACATGGGCTGTGTGCAATGTTGTGTAAAAGTGTAGCCGTGTCCTTATACTGTAGTCAAGGGAGAGAGAGAGAGAGAGAGAGAGAGAGAGAGAGAGAGAGAGAGAGAGAGAGAGAGAGAGGTACAGAAAACAATAAAGTGAGAGTGAGAGATAGAAAGAGAATTCATTAGATTGGCAAAGAGGGCAACTCTGTGGTTCTGAATCGGCTGTCATGAAAACTAATCCTTTAATGCCCATCACACAGCCTCCTTTAAACCAGCCCCTTAAATGAGATTTTATTTATACAGGCCATTTTGAACACATATGCTTCATGGGGAATGTGACCTCTGGGTAGCAGCCTTGCAGAGACCAAATTGTGTATTCTTTAACTACTACCATCACAATGATCAAGACCAACACATCTTACTTATTATACACTACACACTATATTACGTATTCTGGTTGTAGTGAATGGGGTTTTGCTGTTTTATGGAATTGTTTAGTGCTAAATAATCAATTTCCCCAAGGCTTTAGTGTCTTTCTACAAATAGTTGAACAACATTATATTTAGGTTTTTAAGCACATTTGGTTGTGGCACATGGTTATGTTCGGAGCTGAAACTCACCCTAAATAAGTCTAGACTGGTGAGACACCTGACTCTCAGCACTATGTTAACATTTTCTGCCACCACAACAAAAAGCTGTTGCTATTGGTGTAAATAGGCATATACGATACAATAAGGAGTTAACTCTGCACAATCTACCATACACAATTGAGGAAAGACCACAAGAAAAACGGGCATAGTCACAAAATCACATTTTTCAAGTTACTCCCCCCTATCAGTAGTCACACTGAAAACCCAGCTTTTCCAAAAGGAATCCTGTAAATAAACGAACATAATCTGGAGCTAGAAGCATAGCATAGTAAAATAGCATTTACTAATACAATCAATTGAAAAATCTAACTTATGAATTACATTTTCTCAGTTTGTGCATTTTGTGTCTATGCCCGATTTTCCTGTGGACTCCTCAGTTGGCTGTACTGCATACAGAAAACTATTTTAAACAAAATATTGTGTTGAGTGAAGAGAAACTCCAAAGTGCTCAGGAACATTAACAAAATATCTTGTTGAGTGAAGAGAAACTCCAAAGTGCTCAGGAATAGTGGAAAAATCTTGAAGGTGCTCAAAGTCTAATCAAAAAGGTCCTTCTAATCCAATCCAGACACTGCCCTGTCCATGTTTTTAACTTCAAAATAGCCATGTATAAATAAAGGCTTTTTAAACCTTTTGGATTAGAAGAGTGTGTTGGACCCTCCTTTTTTGATTAAAATATCTTGTTGACTGAACACCTTTTGCATTATGTAGTCAAACCAACCATGCCCTCTTGTCCTGTAAACAATATATCTATACACTGTGGTGTTTTTGTTATGTTTAATTTTGTTTCAGGGCTTTTACTAATATAGATATTGTGCTTTCAGTGTGAAAGAGTGAACCCCCCGCTATTGAAGACCATACAAACACAGTACAACAGTATTAACCAATGACTGGTGTTGTCCTGTGTTTTAGGGCCGTGTGTAGGACTTTGTTTGTATATCGACAAAAAAGTAGTAAGCTAGTACTAGTCATTTGTGCACTCCCAGCTATCAAAGCTAATGCAAACAATGTGCAATAGCACATGCAAATGAGTGGTGTCTCCCTGTATTTAAGGATCAGAGGTATGTGAACAGAAGAATAATAGTTGGAGCATGTGGCTGTCAAAGCCTGTACAAACCGTGTACCACAGCACAACCCAGTGAGTGCTATATCTTCCTTTCTGAAGCTTCTGAAGCTGAGCTGCTACAGTGTGCACTCCAAGCTATTAAAGCATATACAAATAGTCTACCAGTGTATGAGTGCATGTACCAATGAGTAGTATATCTTCCTGTTTTTAAGGACGGCTGGGCATATGAGCAGAAGAACAATAGCAAGAGCTCTGAGCTGGTACAATGTGTGCCCGCCCCAGCACCTTCTGCACTGTAGAGGCCTTGGGTGTATTTTGAGCGTATACAGTAGCCTGGTGCCAACAGTGCTATACAGGGACGTGAGAACGAGGGACGGAGAACTGATCATCGCTTAAGTGTGAAGCCACTGTGTTCGCACCAACAAAAAAAAAGTGTCACAGTGTTTTTGGCTGGTCCACAAGAAGCCAAGCGCTCAGGCACATTACAATGTTGTTGTTGGACTAGGCTCAGAGAGATGTGTGTGGGATAGCTGTGTCTGATTCATACTCCTCTCTCTCCACTGAGAGGAATATAGCTTTAGCTCGTTGCATGAGACAAGGAGGGATCCTTCACCAGAGCCATCCTTGTGAATAATAAGACATGGAGATGGATTTTGTTTAAGCAAAACCCACAGCTTTAAACAGCTCCTTTGGTTCTATTTTTTTTTGCAGCACCTGGATGTCATGATAACATGCCCCCCCTCCCCTTGGTCATTTATTATAAATGTGGAGCTACAAAAAAATTAAATAAAAACAACAGCTGATATATTCACCCGATAAAAGCGAGCGTTCAGCAACAAATCCAAATCCATAATTCATGAAGCCAGATGTAAAGCTTATTATTCAGCTTTTTAGTTAGCCGCTCCCCTTATTCACATGCAGAATTATGTCCACTGTGTGCCCCGAGACCACACGCTAGTCCTAGTGGAGAGGACTTTTGTCTGTGTATACACATTCGGATCAACCTCAGGCAGGAAGTTGGTTGGAGCTGTATGCGTTTGGAGAAATTGATTTTTAACAAGCAGTTAACCTCAAGGAGGCTGAGTGTGCAAGCAGAGCAAAGCATTTGTCTTGTGCTGTCTCTCTGCCTCTTTATCTCTCTTATCCGAGCCTCTTGTTCTGTGTGTGTGTGTGTGTGTGTGTGTGTGTGTGTGTGTGTGTGTGTGTGTGTGTGTGTGTGTGTGTGTGTGTGTGTGTGTGTGTGAGCCTCTTGTTCTCTCTCACCTGCACTCTCATCTGCCTCCTCTCTGCCCATCATCTTTCTCTGCCCATCTAAGTATGTGTGGGGGGTTGTTTATGTGTGTTGTGTGTGTGTGTGTGTGTGTGTGTGTGTGTGTGTGTGTGTGTGTGTGTGTGTGTGTGTGTGTGTGTGTGCGTGTGTGTGTGTTTGTGTGTGGGTTTTTAGTGTGGGATTTTTTATCAGTATGTGTTTGTGTTAGTGTTTTTGTGTTTCCTTGTGGGGGGATTTTGTGTGTGTGTCTGTTGTGTGTTTTATGTGTGTGACTGTGTGTTTTTGTGTGTGTGTTTTTAGTGTGGGATTTTGTATGAGTATGTGTTTGTGTTAGTGTTTTTGTGTTTTCTTGTGGGGGGATTTTGTGTGTGTGTGTGTGTGTGTGTGCATGAATGCTAGGCAGGGCCTGCTTTGTGTGTGTGTGTGTTGCCCCCGGGCCTATTGACTGCTCTGGCTGTGGACTGGGCTCTTATGGGATCCAGCTCTGCTCGGCTCCTGCCTCCTCCTATTTAGCCTTCCAGCACTGTACCAGCAACTGCTGCTACCTCTGGAGGACCTGCAATGCAATGGCTAGATCACAAAAGCACAAAAACATCCAAATAACAGCACAAGTCCTGATTGTAATTAATCCTTGTTATCTCTGTTAACCGCTAACAGTATCTGCTGGACCAATGCACTGTGATATGTAAGCCCCTTCCCACCCACCCCTCATTGTTCTAAGGAGTTTTATTTTTTATTTGTTATTGTTGTGGCCTCACGTTGTTATTTTGTGGTCATTTGTTTAATGATGGATCTAATGGCTTGCATAATTTCAAATGATGAAGTAAATAAAGCTCTCCAGGAGCAATTACGCTCTACATTTGTGATGATGGATATTCATAAACATCACTTGATCAAATGGAAGTTGGTGGGAAAGGGTTATGGTTAAACAGTGTAACAATGCCTCTGTTTCTGGCCTCCTAATGTGTGTGTGTGTGTGTGTGTGTGTGTGTGTGTGTGTGTGTGTGTGTGTGTGTTAGAGAGAGAGAGAGAGAGAGAGAGAGAGAGAGAGAGAGAGAGAGAGAGAGAGAGAAAGAGAGATAGATAGATAGATAGATAGATAGATAGATAGATAGATAGATAGATAGATAGATAGATAGATAGATAGATAGATAGATAGATAGATAGATAGATAGGGGGGGGAGAAATGGAGGGATTAATGAAATATGCACACACACACACCCCTCTATACATACATTTTCCAATTTTCCATTTCAGCCTTGCGGCCTAGATACCCCACAGATACTTTACCCAAGCGATGAACCAGAAAGACACCACAGTAGCAATGTAATGCAGCCATATTTTCACAAGAGAGTGTCCGCCACCATTGTCTGTTACATTTTACTTGCCATTGTGGAGCCATGACCTTGCAGATTTTTCCCTCCTGGGCTTCACCCCTCCTCTGTGTTTCTACAACCCATCTTTCTGATGCCACCACGGCTCATCTCTTTAGGCAAAAAAAAGAAGTGGTGGTTGGACGCGAGCTGAATGTTCAGCTGTTCTATATGCCTGTGTTTGCAGGCAAGTGTGTCCGTTTCCATGGTTACCCGAACGCCAGGCTAAATCACATCATCACTTCAAAACCACCTTCACTGAGAGAGAGAGAGAGAGAGAGAGAGAAAGAGAGAGGGGGGGGGGAGATGACAGAGAGGGAGGTAGAGAGAGGGAGGTAGAGAGAGAAAGAGAGAGGAAGAGAGAATGCCAGGGGTGACTGATAGGAGGAGGGGGAAAAGTGGTAGAAAGAGAGAGCGACAGAGAGAGAGAGAGAGAAAGAGAGAGAATGAGAGAGAGAGAGAGAGCGAAACGAGGGGGAGAAAGTGGTATGACAGAGAGGGAAAGAGAGCCAGAGAGTGGGAGAGCGCTTCTCCGGTGGTCTCAATCTATTGTTTGCTGAGCAGCCACTAAATGAAATGGGCCAGAGTGGCACCTGAGCTCTCATTCTGTTGTAAATATTCAGAGAAACAGAGTGGAGCCTCCTCTTCCTCCTCCTCCTCATCGTCCTCTTCATCCACTTTATCACCAGTGGATACTGGCCAGATCAATGCCACACTGTTTGCACTATTGATGACCACCAAATGTGTTAAAAGCAGACAGGTGAACAGAGGCAGAGAGCTGATTGTCCGTCTTCCATATGTGACATTCAATCACATCTGACACATCGTATAAACCACTACCATCTGTGTTGACACTGAATAGTTAAGGTGGATTATTAATTTTGCTTGTTGTTTTTGGAAGGTTCACCCTGTGAATATTGTCAAGTAGTATCACTATTATGAATGGTAGCAACATAATGTAGATGCAGAGCTGTGAGTGGAGTGAGAGTGAGAACTGAGTGAAAAAAAAACATCTTGGGAGTAATATTCATCCTTAACAGTCCAAAGGAGCCGTGAATCCGCATTCAGGCATATTGTGATTTTGTCGCGACTTCTATTTTGCCTCACATCTGTTCTGTTTTGGACTGTGCCAGCAACAAGCGGTACGGATTAATCTTTTCTTTCTGTCTGCAGAACTGTTTTACGGTCACACTGCAAACCAGGCCCTTCAAGACCAGGTGTACATATCTGTCATGTGATCCCCAACCTGCTCTCCTCTCACTGTCTTTTCCAAAGGTGAGTGTGTGCAGTGCACAAAACCGCATAACTATAATCGCCTTCTGCAGGAGTGGTCTTTTGTTCTGGCAGCTATTATTAGTTACACTTTAGAATCATCCACTGCTCACTCATATGACATGTTCACATAACATGCACATCCATAGACATCTATACACACACACGCGTGCGCACACACACACACACACACACACACACACACAGACTGGACAAATGGGGAGGGTAGTGTTGGGATCTGAATCGGACCCTGATTGAAAAAGTGGGAGGAGATAATTATGCGTGAGCATGATGAAAGCTAGCCTTGGGAGTGTGTGAGTGGCTGTATGCATGCATGTGTGTGTGTCTGTGTGTGAGTGACTGTGTGGGTGTGTGTGCATGTGTGTGTGTGTGTGGGGGGGGGGGTGTTCAGGAGGGGTGGGGGCTTGTCTCTCTTAGAGTCAGGTCGGTACAATGAGGGCCAATCTTAGCACAAAGGATGGAAGGAGACACAACACTCAAGGGCCGCCAGCTGGACTCATCAATGGACGTCTTGGCCCCTCTCAATTTCCGGAGAGAGAAAGAGCTGGGGAATAAATAATATTCATTAACAAAGAGGAGAGGAGAGAAGAATGGGAGAGATGGAAAGCAAGGGTAAATGGGGAGACAGAGACAGAGAGAGAGAGAGACAATGAGAGAAAAAAAGAGAGTGGGGGAGAGAGAGAGAAAGAAAGGGAGCAAAAAGTGGGGGTGGAAGATGAGTAAGTGGTTCCCTTGGAAAGGCCACGTGCTGCTGGGGGAGTGACTCATCTCACACACACACACACACACACACACAGTAATACACACTCATACATACACACACACACACACACACACACATGCACCCACACACAGACACACACACAGTAACACACACTCAGACACACACACATACACACACACACACACACACACACACACACACACACACACACACACACACACACACACACACACACACACACACACTAACACACACAAAGAGGCCTGTGGCTGGAACAGACTGGTGCCCACCTGATGGCCCAGGCGGCCCACAGAGCAGAGCGGAGGGCCAATCACGATGTGAAGCCTGGCCTGGTCCAAGCAGCCGTAGCGCAAGCGTGACGACAGCAGAGTGCTTCGTGACCAAGGGAGCTAGGTGACCCTCCCTATACCGCTGCCAATGACACAAGCCGTCAGGTTGCAGCTTCCCCCACCTCTCCGTCACTGCCAGAGTTTTTATACCTGCTGAAAAGTAGTGGTGGACTGGAGACACAACGTTTTTTTTGTACTTGTATGGGTAATACTTTAGTTCAAGGTTCATTTTTTCAGTGTATTTACATGTAATTTACACGAATCATTTACATGAAACATTATGTACTCACACTGTACATACCTAACACTAACCCTAATCTCTAACTCTGTGGTACAGTGTAAATACATAATGTTACATATTATTACACATTTTGTTGTAACGCTTTGTACCTAAGGGCTCATTCACACCGACTTGAGCGTGTACAGAACGTAACCATGTACAATATGTTTGTATAGTGACAGAATACGCTCAGATCACGCGTGTGGTGTGAATAGTAATAATAGTAATAATAATAATTTGTTAACATGCATTCTAAACGAATACAGACAGAAAACGGGCATGCGCTGTATACGCAGAGTGTTTGATGTTAATGAGCCCTAATTAATGTAACAGGGATAGTAACATAGAGTGTATCTCATGTATGTTTACAACATGTCCTAACTGCAGGACTGCAACTGACTTATCGTTGTAACACTCAGCCTCCTCATTTGAACAGGTTCATTTTGTACATGTATGTTTAGTTGGGTTAGCAATCTCAAACCATGAAAGACCAATTATTAGAAAGCAGTTTTCAGAGTATGTAGGTTCATTATAATCCTAATTTTGTGATCAGTATGGCTTCTTAAATTATTTAATTTTCAAGAAATAAAAATTGTCAGCTGAACTGTGCACTTTTAACATGTTTTTTTATTTTATGAATTTAATTATATTTAAAGAAAATGGAATAAAATACTCTAAAATGGCAATGTATCTTGCACCTCTTAATCAGGAGCCAGATCATTTTGTAAATGTTTCAAGTAAACATTTGTACCGATATTGCCATTGTTTGGGATACAAACATGCAATGGCAGGGGTCTGATATGTCTGTGGTTATCTGTGCTTCCACACATTAGGTGTTTGATTGACTCGAAGGATGACCCAGAATAACACGAGGGCACTGCCCACGACAGATGACTCGCAGAGGGAGCAGGAGAGCGAGGCCACCAGTACCCCCGACGCAGTGGAGGAGGCTGGGGGGTCCACGTGGGACAGAACCTGCAGGGCAGCACTCACGGCCGGGGCCTTCCTCAGCCTCTACATCATCTCCCAGATACTGGTGAGAACCAGCAGTCTCATCTGCTCTTAAAATGAATTATGCTTATCGTTATGGTATTTAGAAGATGCTTTTCTCCGAAGTGGCGTACGACACAAAAAAAAAAAAACGTTATAAACAAAAACACGGCTACGTTTTAAAATATAACAAAAATATTTTAGGTGGTAAGTATGAACATAACTTACAGAAACATCCATAGGTTAATAAGTACTGCTGTGTTAAAAAAAATCGATACAGCGATATATATCGATATTTTTAAAAACGATATAATATCGATATTCTGGCTATTAATATCGATACACCCCCCAGTAGCTACTGCACAGAGGAATGCACTATTGATTCTAAACCAAAATATAGTAAATGTACAGTACAGATGTACATTAGCCATATTGTATTCTTTTGCACAAATAGTTTTTATAAGTTGACTACAGGTACCTAGTCAGAGTGGGCACCTTTTCTGTGACATGTTCAGTAAAGTCAGTAAATTGAACATAAAAATGATATTTGTCTGGTTTTGTTGAGTGAATGACATTGAGTAATAATTATAAAGTAATATGTATCGATATCAGAATCAAATCAAATTGAATTGCACTGTATCGAAAATCATATCGTATTGTGAGCCGTGTATCGAAAATTGTATCGAATCGGTACAGTCAGTGATGCTTTAATGCTACTCTAAAGCAGAGCACTGTTCATTATTTATCCTTTGGCCCACTTTGCAACGCACAGCATGTGGGCTACATATTATCATTTTCAGCGCGGGTCAGTGAAAACCATACATACATTTGGATGTGTGTCTGAATGGGCGATGCGTGTGGTTTTGTGCCCTGTAGGGAGTGTGGGTCGTGTACATGCTGAATGGATACCGTGCATTTCCAGCAGCTCACAAAGTGCTGGACCTCCTGCAGTACCTGCTCTCATCCACAGACCAGGAGGAATCAGACCAGGAACAGGTCTGTGGGTTTCCATGGCGACAGAAGAATGTTACCCAACCATTTGTACTGAGGCAAACATAAATGAATCATTAGCGGTAGCAGCAGTGGTGTGTGTTTTTTATTTTTTATTTTTTCTCAGAGTGTAGCTCTCTAACTCTGGCGATAGTATTTTTTCAGAGTATCTCTTTTTTTTGGTGTCCATGTTTGTTGTGGGTCGTTCACAGGTGGAGATCTGGAGGGTGGAAACGCTATGCCCCCTGCTGGCCACTCTGTTCCTTGGGGTTGTGATCCTCGGCACAGGAGTGAGTGTCTGTCCATCTTGCACTTGTGTGTCATGGATGACATTAGGCCTAATTCAGAAACACAAGAATTTCACTACTTTTGTACTGATTACAGATAACAAGCCTTGAATGCTCTTAGTATGAAAGCAAATCTAGATGACAACGTACATAACAATCAGTTTTCAATGGCAAGTTCTCCTGCATGTAGTTTGCTGTTATGTCCCCGACCAGGGGCATTGAAGTGGTAGGAAAATTGGGACTGGCTACCCTAATTCCCAATGGCATAAGCGGCCCTTGAAGCCAGATTTATGACAAAATACAGAGTGAAAGGCGGCATAAAAAGACTGCTTGTGTACAGGGCCCAAAGCTGTGTACTTCGTCCTTGTCCCCAGCTGATGTGATGTGGTCTTCTGTCCATCTCTCTCTCCCACCCAAAAGACTCTCTTCTGCATCCGGACGCTGGTGCCTGGACCACGTCCCGCCTTTCCCGATGACCGGCGTCAGTCCATGAGCCGCCAGCCCTCCTTCACCTACTCCGAGTGGACGGACGGCAAGACGGAGGACTTCTTCGACCTGGATCCCGTGCCCGAGACGCCCGTGTTTGACTGCTTCATGGACATGAAGGCCGATTCTGACCCCGGCACGCTGAGCGTCAAACCCGTGGGCCTTCAGGAAAGGTCAGACGCGCTCGACTAAATTAAATTATTTTTTTTTCAGCTCCTGAAATAATTTCACAAAAATACACTGAAGAGGGTTCTTTTGTCCTCCATAATGTTGCCATTTCATGTCACATAATGTCAGCATTCTCTTCAGATCACTTAATATAATTCTTAATCCAGATGTGTCATGTACAGGAAGAAAGCATGTCAAAAGACATGTTATCAGCTGTCAGAGTGGTCAGAAATTCATGAAAATATCTCCAAGCAAGGTTAACATCATCCTTATGCATCCAATCACTTGTGACAAGGAGATGCAGTGTTCACTTTGGTCTTGGGCTAAGGCTATCCTCTCTCTCTCTCTCTCTCTCTCTCTCTCTCTCTTTCTCTCTCTCTTTCTCTCTCTCTCTCTCTCTCTCTCTCTCTCTCTCTGTTGCTCTCTCTTTCTTTCTTTCTCTTTCTTCCTCTCTGTGTGACAGACGAGGCTCCAATGTGTCGCTGACGTTGGACATGTGCACCCCCGGCACCACCGAACCTTACGGGGCCCTGCTGTCGCCAAGAGAACAGTCCACCCAGGAGTACCTGCAGAAGGCCTCCAACGTGCTGACCGCGGCCAAGCTGCACGCCAGGGCCCTGGATGATGCCGTCCTTCATGCTGAGTTCTACGTAAGTGCAAAGGCTTAGCTAGCCAACAGGCAACAAAACAGGCAACTGCTTGGGCACCCGAGGCTTCGAGAGGTCCTTGGACAGCTGACAACCTTTAAACTACAGAGGTCTGGAATCGCCTCTGCAGTGCCACCCCCACCACTACACATACAGCAGTGTGGGCACATTAACTCCTGTGTCCTGGTTGAGGGAAGCTTCTTTTTCCCCTCCTCTCTGCTCTCATTACATATTTAAATGGCTGCTCTTCAGAGCAGTGAACTACATTTGTGTTTGGATAACATGAAAGAAGCAGTTAGTTAGCTATGTATGTGCAGTATGTGTCACTGTAGCATTGACACTTAGCCTCACTTCCCACTAGTCGAAGAGTAGTATCTTTCAGTATCTTTAACAGGCTTAAGGTTATTGCCAATTTGCAATGTTTATTGTGCAGCAAAGCACAAGACATTACGTAATACCACAGGTTCTGATATGTACAGACAAATTGGTGATAGGCCTACATGTGGTACACAGATTATAGTGGTATTATGTCTCAACAGGAAACTCCAATGAATTTTGTGGATCCAAAGGAATACAACATCCCTGGTGTAGTGCGGAAAAATCGGTACAAGACCATTCTTCCTAGTAAGTATTCATGGATAAGAATTCTGTGAGTGAAGAGGTGGGCAAAGAAAACAGGTCTGTCTTGAAAAAGAGATTTTAAGAAATGTTTTGTGTAGATCAAATAAACAAATGCTACAGCATGCAATACGCACACAAACCAAATCAATAAAAGATCTGTGCTGTATAAATTTGATTTAAGCTGGTTTGTTTTCAGCAGTTCTATTGCCATACTTCTCTTTTCTCCCCCTGTATTTTCAGTCATTATATTTACTCCACACAGTACAGCAATAAACGGGTTAGCATGTTTGGCCAGTACCCAGGCAAACAGATGGGAGACGTGAGCTCTGGTAAACCCTATAACTAAGCCAGCCTACTCCCTCTGTTTCAGACGCACACAGCAGAGTTTGCCTTAAAGCCACGGACGAAGACGACTTCCTCAGCACTTACATCAATGCCAATTACTTACGGGTGAGCGGTCTGTGCTTTCTTGAGTCCTGTCCATGCAATGCACTTTGAACGCTATAAAATGACACAATCGCTTTCTGTCACTGAACAGCTTGTGCCCTGCTCATTTTTCCTGATTTAATATTTTGAGCTAGGGCACAATCTATAAAGATTTCAGTTACACACTAAAACACTGTGGTAGTGATTGCCATCTTGCATGTGGCTTTTTGTTTTGTCAGTGTTGTACTGTGTACTGTGTACATGCCTGCATTATGTATGTGAAGAACTACATCCACTTGAATGGTATGCAACCCGGGGGCAACCAGTCACCAGAGAGTTTCTGCAGTAAGTGATGCCAACCATCTAGACTGATGGGGGACCCAGCTGTGTGTGCTCAGGGCTGTGCTGGGTGAATAAGGGCTAACTGTGTGTGTGTGTGTGTGTGTGTGTGTGTGTGGCTCTGTGTGTGTGTGTTTGAGTGTGTGTGTGTGTGTGTGGCTGTGTGTGTGTGTCTGTGTGTATGTGTGTGTGTGAGACAGGGCTATGGGGGAGAGGAGAGGGCTTACATTGCCACCCAGGGCCCGACGGTGAACACGGTGGGGGACTTCTGGCGGATGGTGTGGCAGGAGCGCTCGCCCATTATCGTGATGATCACTAACATCGAGGAGAAGAACGAGGTCAGCCTAAACCAGGCCACGTGCTCATGCCTTCCTGTATCTGCCACACCACACTCAGAATAGCTTAGAAAAACCACAGACAGATGCATTTCAAAACACAAAATATTTTTCCTCTCGGCACACTGACTAAAGTCATCACTGTTACACAGCCATACATAAAACAACCCCCCCCCCCCCCACACACACATACACCCATCCACACACACACACAAACACACACAGACACACACACACAGACACACACACACACACACACATACGCACAGACACACACACACACAAACACACACACGCACACACACACACACACACACACACACACACACACACACACACACACACACACACAGATATAAGCTGCTTTTATACATGTCCTGCAAACTGGAGACTCTCCCAGTATCAGACCGAGGGGCCGTATGTGAAAAAAAAAGATAGTGATAGTGAATATAGTGTAAAAAGATAGTGATAGTGAATGTAGTGTAAAAAGATAGTGATAGTGAATATAGTGTAAAAAGATAGTGATAGTGAATATAGTGTGTCTGCATTAATTAGGACTGTTTTCCCCAGAACACTGTGTTGTATTGTTTCCCCTGTCTCAATTGTGTCACACCAGGGTTCCTGTTCAGTTAAAGAGATACTATGCAACTTTGAGTGCTTTTTCTCAATAGAACTCCCTCTAGTGTCTACAAGTAAATAGACATGCTCATTAAAATGGACTGTTCTCCCTTTGCCTCAGTAGTCATGTCCACCAAGGTAAGTAAAGTCAGAATTTCTTTAGAATTTAATGTGGAGCTGCTTCGTGTGATATTCGAGACTTTGTGAGTCTGAGAGTGCCGGGACGGACACCCAGATATTGCAAGCATGGTATTCTGTCCACAGACAGCGGGGGCGGTCAAGAGAGTCTTTATTCGTCTGGTAATGACTCATTTAAGCATCCACCGACTTATGCAGATCATTAATTAACTCAAAAAAGTTGCATAGTGTCGCTTTAAGAGCCGTAAAAGTGCCTTGATGGTTTTCCCAGTCTGGGTGTCACACACTTCTTGGTTACAACAATCGCACTAAATGAATCATGTCATATTGAAACTGTTGTATTGTTATGTCATGTGATGGCTGCATTTGTTTGACTGTCGCCATGCAGAAGTGCACTGAGTACTGGCCAGAGGACACTGTGACTTGCGAGGGGATTGAAATCACAGTAAAACAGGTCATCCAGGCGGATGACTACAGCCTTCGCATCTTTACTCTGAAGGTGACTAGTGTGTGTGTGTGTGTGTGTGTGTGTGTGTGTGTGTGTGTGTGTGTGTGTAATTGTGTTTACATTCTGTGTTTTCTGAATAGCTCTCCCATTGCTGTTGAGGGGTGGGAGAGTGGGTGGGTGTATATTTCGTATGTCATACCAATCATGCATTTACTTGCTGTCTTGCTCCGGAAGCATTGCTGTCATGGAAACTAATATCCTTAGCAACACAGTGTCAAACATAAATGAAGAAATTCTGGTGGCTGAAAATAACTCTATACTCTATTCAGAGGGACAGTGTTTCTCACATTTTAGTTAACAGATATAATTCTAAGAGTGTGCCATTGGTGCAGTATCTTGCGCAGTGGGACCATGTAAATTATGTATTTGGGTTACGGAAGGACACAGATCGCCTCAGGGGCCAGGAGGAGATGTCCTGGTTTCTTTCTTTTTTCTTCTTTTCTTTATGCCTACTGTTTGCATTCCATGTATTGATGACATGTACCAAAGGACTTGTTTACTATATATGCAGAGAGGATATGAGAGACAAATTAGCAGGTGTTGGTTTCCATACTTGCTGAATTGGCCCTGTGTGTGTGTGTGCATGCGTAACAGTGTGAGGGAGAGGAGCGCGGCCTTCGGCAGTACTGGTACACTTCCTGGCCCGACCAGAAGACACCTGACAAAGCCCCGCCCCTTCTGGAGCTAGTACAGGAAGTGGAGGAGGCGCAGCAAAAGGCTCCGCCTGGAAGTGGCCCAGTCATCGTCCACTGCAGGTACTCATCGCTTATCACAATTTATCACCTATGGATTTTAGGTCCCTGTGACCAGAGGTGTCAATGTCAATCCCAGGTGTAGAAAGTAAAGGCCCTGCCACAAATTAGGTCCAATCAGCTCTGAATCATCTGATCATAATGAGCACTTAAGACAAGTAGACCAGTAGTAGTAGGCTCAGTGAAGTCACCTGTGTTAGAAGGAAAACGTGACAGGGTTTTTACTTTCTGAACCTGGGATTGACACCTCTGCCTGTGACAGTGTGTCTACATCATACATATAATACAGTGTAACAAAGTAGGTAACAACAAGTAACGTATGAATTTACACTGTGAGTTAAGGGAAGGGTTGGAGTTAGGGTTAGTGTTAGGTATGTAGTGTGAGTACATAATGTTACATGTGCATACACTTAAAAAAAGTGTTGCCTAATTTTATTTATGTTTATTTTGCATAAAAAAGAAAAAAAATGTAGGTAGAGGACATAGAATGTTGTAAAGGCTTCAGGTGGACATACAGTATGTAACAGAATTTCTGACATAGTTTAGGTTTCGTACCTAACAGACATTTTAATGTGCATTATGGCACAGTTTAAAAGCCCTTCATCGTCTACACATAATTTGGATGTTTCCATACTGCTGATAAATACACTACTGTACTACGAGTATGCCAGGATAGGCAAGAATGCTTAGCCGTTGTATCACATCAATTCAACTTTAAATACTCAATTTCTGTTATGTTGTGAATTCTTATAACATCTTTGCAATAGTCCTTGAGGAGGAAACCAACAAGAGGCTCTCACATGGAAAATTCCTGTCAAAAAACATTATCTCCAGTAGTTTCTCAGCTCTGTGTGCCTTTCCCGAACCGTGATCGCAAACCAGCCCACAGCCCGAGGTCACTGAGCGAATGGTGCATTAACTCCAGCGTGTCAAGAAGGCTTTGACACAGATTGAGGGTGCCATAGAAAATGGCCTTGGGCAGAAGGGAGCTTAGCTCTGACTCACCTGATGAGGGCAGCCATGTCAGTGGGGCCAGGCCACAGGGGAGATTTTAAGGGCACCTCCACACCCAGAGACCCAGCTCTAGCTCTGTTTGTTTGGGTTGTTTCTCCTTTCTCCTAGCCCCTATTTATGCCATCTAGTTATAGTTCACAAAGCTGAGCTGACAGCACATAGAATATTACTGTATTTGCTGCAGGAGTATCATATTTCATGTCTGTCACTGCACAGACAGACGGACACACACAAATTGTCTGCAGAGTGTCCAATAAACACAAATGATGTTGCTGCTGTTCTCAAAGTCACTGATGGTAGGGCCATTCTGGGTGGCCAGCAGTCTTGGGGCCAGGACATTAGGACACAGGCCCTCAGCAAAGAGCACATTCTGGCACATGAAGCCTTCAAGTACAACTTTTATATCTAGGAGGCTTTATATGATTAGATTGCAGTGGACGCTTGTGACAGGCATTACGTTACATCACTACATGAACGCAGACCCTTAAAAAAACACAGCTATGTAGAATTAATGGAAACAGATTAAGCTTTAGACAATATATCGTATTATTATTACATTGATGGTTTTTACACTGTTCATTGGAGTGGGTTTAGGTATAACCGTCCTAATCTGTGTGATTTGTTGTGTGGGCTATTATGCAAATAGCCACATCATGCAAATATCCACATTTTCAAATGACCCTACAGATGTAAGTCAACTGGTTACATTAGTAAAAATATAAAAATATAGACAACACAAAATATAAACACAAAAAATGAATGAACATGCCATATTGGTGATGTCAAATGCAAGTGAGCTATAAAAATGCCATGTCTGTTCTATTGGTTGAAGACTACTACCTAGCATATGCTCTGTTAGTCACATTGCACAAACAGTTTTGTTTACCACCCATATATGTGAATACTGCATGTGAAAGTTAAATGACACATGTGCATATATAGCAGTATATATATATATATACATATATATATAATATTTGTGCAGATTAAATGTTTGACTCAACACCCTTCCAAACACATTTTCAACATTCAATAACATGATTGTATGCTCCAAACCATATTAATCCCCATAGTTCCTACTGGCCCACACATCATGTATGTGCTGCAGTGTCATGGAGGCCTAGACATAGAATAATTTTGTGGAAAATTAGTAGTGTCCTTTAGCATCAAGTTCGCAGTACCACATCATAGTCTTATAAATGTGTTGTTTTTTTCCCTTTCTTCCCCCGCATGTATATATGTTTGTTTGTTTGTTTGTTGGCTCGCGGGACCCATAGTGCTGGCATCGGCCGCACTGGCTGCTTCATCGCCACGAGCATCCTCTGCAAGCAGCTAAAAAACGAGGGAGTGGTGGACATCCTCAAGACTACCAGCCAACTTCGCCTAGACAGGTGAGACAAAACACTGCTCATGTCGAGAAATCAGTCACAATTACACCACACTCCCACACGCCTCGATCCGTTCATTGACAGACATGACTACAGTTGCACATTGAGGAATGAACATTCCTATTACACCCGCGCATAGTGATGGGGTTGTATTGTAATTGCATCTGTCTGTCTCTCTGTCTGTCTGTCTGTCTGTCTGTCTGTCCGTCACAGCGATAACTGGAAATGTTTTGATCTGATTTGGATCAAACTTGGTAGGTAGGTTGGGACTGGGGTCAGGACCTGCGCTATTGATTTTTTTGGAATTGGTCCAAGGTCATGGTCACAGGCCAAGGTCAAATTGTGCCCCCATGCTAAGTGCATGGGAATATTTTGACAGCTCATATCATGAAAACGCTTAGAGATACAGTCATGGTTTACATTAAACACTTGTATGAAGTCATATATGGACTTTCTAAATATCATGGTAAATTTGATTTTGAGTGACCTTGAAAGGTCAAACTCAAGGTCACCCATTTTAAATGCAGTTATAAATTGGACAGTTCTTGGAACTTGGTAGGTAGGTTGGGATGGCGGTCAGGACCTGTGCTATCGATTTTTTGTTTAATCAGTCCAAGGTCAAGGTCAGAGGCCAAGGTCAAAGTTTCGGCCCCATGCTAAGTGCATGGTGTCCTGGGTGTAGCACCTCTCTGAGTGCTTATCTAGTCTTTTTAATGATCTCACTGAAGGCAGCTGTCTCTTGCTTGCAGGGGTGGGATGATCCAGACTGCGGAGCAGTACCAGTTTGTTCATCACGTTCTCAGTTTGTACGAGAAGCAGCTGTCCTACCACACCGAGGAGTAAAGCGGCAGAGGCGTCCCTCTTTCGCAGACCTCTTCGCAGGCCCCAAGTTTTCTCTCTGCCCTGTCTGCACTACATCTGAACCAGCCTTGCATGCCACCTCGACAGACCTGCCTGAGTCCGCATGGCATCCCATCCAAACAGCCGTGACAGCAGCAGCATCACACCTCAGACACACACGCTCTCCGACTAAGACGGTTCATCAGTGTTCGTTCAGAAGCACACGATCGACAGTCATTCCAGTCACCAGACCAGACACATCAAACGTCGCTTGAGCAGTGTCATCAGCAGACATGAACCAAGTCAGCGTGTGATTGGTTAACCGCTCCCCTCTCCCTACCTGCTCGCACTGACTTTAATTAAGCCTGTGAGGAAAGCCTGTGAGGACCGAGGATGGACAGCATGATGATTTCGACAGGATGCCATCAGCAAACGTCCCCCCAAAGACTTGGTCCCGCCTTGCTGCCCAAAGCCACACTGTCTGAGCTCTTTGACTCCGCAGAGGTGACTCTGTTCCAGTCCGAATGTAACAAGGGCAAATGGCCATGCATCACAAAGCAGATCTCAATGTGTCATCACAGCACAACAATCCACAGAGAAGAACAACAGCAACAACAAAACAGACACACACATACACACAGAGGGACAATCTTGACTTTCTTAGTCTTTTTACAGTGGTGTTTTGTTATAAGACTGACTGCAGTCATTCTCCCACAAACCTGGTTGTCATACTGCCTGTCATATTAGCAGAAAAGCATTGTTGTGGTCGCCAGCCAAAAACAGAAAAAAGGATGTTGGACCTAAATATTGTCTAAATTGGTCTCTACAGGGCAGAACTGGTATACATAATTAACATAATTAACACTGATCTGACAGCGATTTTTAAATACAGGAATGTGAATGCATTATTATGTGTGTGTGTGTGGTGTGTGTGTGTGTGTGTGTGTGTGTGTGTGTGTGTGTGTGTGTATGTGTGTGTGTGTGTGTGTATGTGTGTGTGTCTGTGAGGGCTTGTGTGTTTGTCCATGCATGCTTGTGTGTGTATGTTTGTGCAAGTCTGTGTGTGTGTGTGTGTGTGTACAGATGCAGTTGTATTATGTGTTTGTCTGTGTGTGTATGCATGTGTGTGTGTGTGTGTGTGTGTGCGTGTGTGTGTGTGTGTGAAAGAGACTAATACAGTATGATGAAAAGGGTGCATATCGCATATCATAAAATCTGTGGGTCTTAGTGGAGAGAAGTCAAGTTTCAAGCATGTGCAGTATTAGTTCATAATGGTCTGTTGAGTGGCTTGTCGGAGGGGTACGGAGTGCCTCTCCTCACCCCAATTCTCCTAAAGAATGTGTACAACTCTGCAGGGGCAGGGCACCCCTGCTCTTAACTACAACAAGCTATAATGTTTTTTAGACATTGACAGCCTGCATTGTGGTTGGTCTCAAGGAATAGGTTAATCTAGCACATGTATTTTATACATAATGGCCTTACTCAGTGTCTGTCCGTCGGTCTATTTCCTCGTCCACATGCCTTCCTGTCCATACAGTAACTCCCCTTCTGCTTGTCGTGGTTTTTTCGTTCCCTGGTGATGTTCCACTTCGACTTGAACACACATTTGATGCTGCACCTCGAGACTTTTATGTGATCAAAATGCCGGTACACTGTATATCCAACTACTGTTAACCATGTACATAACAGCTTGCTTCTGTGACGCAAGTATGAGAGTGTGGCATAATCGCAGGAGCATTACTACCGGGACCTGTATTTCACAGGCGTTCCTCTTTTAACTTGATCAGTAAATGATCTTATATTGATTTGCCTGTTTCCCTTCTACTGACTTAATGGACTCATTTGTACATGAGATGAGTTGGCTTATTCGTTCAGTTCTCTGGGTGTATCATTCGCAGCAAAAAGAGACAGAAGCATTGTTTCTAGATGGCAGCTCAATCAAATGATCTGACAGCTTTGCTCAGATGTTACCCCCCCCCCAAGTCTGCATGACGAAGTCAATTATGAGCTGTGTCCCGCGTGAGTGAGTGACTCCAACAGAGTGTCTGGGACAGCGTACGTAACTGCACTCGGTGCAATCTGTGTCCAGTGCCGTGTGCCAATTCACATGTGTGGCACTCACTGAGACCTGAATCCGAAATGTTGACTCGTTCACTACGAAGTGCATTATGCAGGGAACCAAACAATACTGTATAACTCACACCCTGTATAGGGCCCTATATAGTGAACCAGTGCATATTTCTGATTCAGCCCAAGAGATGGCCCCGATGACAGGTGCACACACAGATCACAGAGAGTGAGTCGCTGGTTAGGCGGTGTTTTCATGTTTGCTCAAGTAATGCCTGTGATCCTCTGATTGATTTGTTACTGCATCAAAATCCATAAACTGTCTTTTTAAAAATGTGCATTATTTATTTTCTCCTGTGTCTAACTGAAATTGTTTAAGTCCTTATTTAAGAGCTACTGTGTCATTGTGCTTGGTACTTTTTTGGTAATTATATTGGTTTGTTTCAGTATACTGCAAGTTGGCTTCACATGTTTGCTTTATATTACGTTTTTCAGTGTTGTAAGAAGTGTGTTTGATAACCTACTATGATTTTTTTCTGATTGGTTTATGTTTTGATGTTCTCTCTCTTGCAGCATTGCCAACATCTCCCTGTTTCAATACACTGCCAAAGGCTGCATTCAGAATACATCTACACCCACAGTAAATGATACTCTGATCCAAGGAGACTGGAAGTACAGCGAATGCTCATATTGTTCTGTTGTATGTGCTCCAGACTGGAATTAGACCCTTGCCCTTGGTGTCTGCACTATGTTCAGCTGACCGAACCACATCAACACCACACACTGCAGTTGCTAATCTTACAGATATACTGTGTTTGTGTTCAGCTAATTCCTACAAATTAAGGGCAGTCAAACGAAGTGCAACAGGCTTAAAAGCATGTGTCCACTACAACTGATTGACTGTTGCTTTTTGAGACCGACACATGAAGGTATTTTAGTTACAAATGGACACATACGTACAAACTTCACTCCCGTATTAATGTTTAATATGTGTGCCATTGCCAAGTAGAGCAGCTTCTCTGTCACACTTCTTTTGCATTTAGGCTCCTTTGTGAAGTTAGGCTACAGGAGAAAATTTGTCAACTTATTTCCACATTTCATACCAAGAGGTAAACTTATTAAAAATCTTGGGCATTTGTATGCGTATTATGCTTTTGCCAGCATTGTCACAGTATGCCATGTTCCTCATAGCCCTGATCATAATTCTAATATAATAACTCATGCAGAATAAATAATATTTAGTCTTTCATTATGACTTTAACAGGAAGTGCTGAGGTGGGTGGGTAGAGTGGCACCCAGCACTTCCTCCCGCCTTCCGCTGTAGCCAGGCTCCCTCTATCTGAGCTTGGCCAGGAAGAGCTGGACGCCCATCACCCCCTACTCCGGCCCAGAATCCTCCATCTGTCCTGCCCATCTGTTCACCCTGGGCTGGTGCAACCACAAAACACTCCCCCACCTCCCTCTCTCCCTCCCACACCATGCCTCTGCCTGTGAGATAAAAAACACTTCAGGTGCTCTGTTGTTGGCAATGTTGTGATGGAATCTTAGCTTTTAAGCAAATGTGAGGCTACTTGTGTATTGATTCCTGTTCAGTTGAAATGTTTTTTTCCCAATATCTCTGATGAACTACCTGAACTATGTTTGTCTGTTATTTATTTATTTGTTTGTTTATATTTATTCATTTGAATATATATGGTTTGATATCATACCCCAGTGAAATTCAATGGATCCTAAAATGGCAGAGGACCTCTTTAAACCATTGCCTAATCAGATGCCTTGTGTCCATGCTGTAAAAGACCTACATAGAATGTAAAACCACTGAATTTATCATTTCATGGCTTGTATGATTTGTTATTGCTTGATCTTTAAAATAAAATGCTACTTGTATTTATCAAAGAAAAGCACTGATTATTCTCCTTGGAAATGATGCATCACTTGCAATATGTTGTAACATTCTAGAAAACTCCTGTCTCTTGTTTGTTCCTACAATTCATTTCGACCAGTATTTTTCAGAACTTGTTTTATCACCATGGTAACAGAAAGAGGAAGGCTGCATTGGCATGGTGCTCTGTGCATTTGAGTGGTTTTCAGTGATCGCCAACCTGTATGCAGACCAACGAAAATCTCTTCAGTAGAGTAGAGAGTAAAATTTACTGAAAGATTTCTGAACAATCATCATTAAGTATCAGTTTTGTTATATGTTTACAAAAACCTAGTACAATAATGTTGTCATTTTTTTTCTTTGCACTATTGGCACAAGCATAAACTTACCTTTGGACACGCCTATTGTCAGTTGCGGAATCTTACCCTTAAATCTCATTTCTCTACTTTGACACCAAACTTATGTTACTATTTCAAACTATAGAGCTGTTTTGGTAATATAGATGAAACAGATACATATCACACCTTTTTTTTTTTTGTAAATGGCAGGGACCACAGAATACTGTGTTTAATTCCAAGTCAGTGTCAGACAGTCGTAGGTTGTGCATACTTGTGGGCCTTCTATTGAAGAGATTAAACAAATATTTTTCATTCTCACAATGTTTTAAGTATTAATTGTGCCGTTTTGAGCCTGGTATGGCCAGCTGGCTCCTGAGATTTTTCTTAAGAATTTAGCCAGTCACAGCATTTATAGCAATTTCTCTTTAAATGCAAGCTTATGTTATAATACATCAATATATTTTCATTTTGTAGTCTTCCATCGTACATAGAGTGTTGCCTTAAAATCTACTACTTCCCACTCAATTCGCCTACTATGTAGCTAGGTCTCCACCTGGTGGCATGTTGGCTCTGCAACAGTCTCCGGTAACGTAGACTATAAGACTGGGTTTGACTTTGAAATCACATTAATTCATCAATAATGTTTTTTTTCTGAAAGAAACTGCGATTTAAATTAGGTCTAAATCTCCCCATTACACATATAAGCTATTTTGATGCGTTCATTCACGACAATACCACTGCTCAAAGCTAATACAAATCTTTGTACTCCGCCTGTGTAATGATTTCAGAACAGTATTCATCGAAAAGGTGGGTCTAAATTGAAATGTTAGCCTACTCTAGAGTGCCACATCAGGAATGGAGCGATAAATGCTGCCCTTGGAAACTGGACAGTTCTGTGACTAACAGGCTGGCAGTAGAAGCATATCTAAACAGATGAACTCCGAGAAAGCTGCTAAATTTTAACAACGTTTAACTGAGCTCCAGATCGAAAGTAGCCTAACTTCGGTTGCATTATCATTGTTTGTCTCACATATCTGCACAGCCTACAATTACGGAATCAGTTATTTGTGATTGGCCCGAAGTGACATCACCGTTTTTTTTTCAACGCCGCCCAGTGCATGACCTCATCCGTGGCTCAAGAGAACTGTCATTGTACACATTCCTTTCCTGTAGAATTCCCTGCTAAAGCAGATTTGTTGTCTTCAAAAATGTTTAGCTGTAAAATACGTAAACCTGGGTAGTAGAGTCGTCCACCCCTAATTCAAGCTCTAACGGAATTTAGGTGGAATTACATTATGCATTTTAAATTATTATTGCGGGCTTGCGCCACATGCTCTCCATAATTATTTTGCAAAGCTAAGCGCGTTTATATTAAATTATTCCCCAACAAAGAACAGTGGTTCAACAGTGGAACAATTCGTAACCTGATCAACATTTTTTCTGTAAAGTCCTATTGCAGTATGCTACATTTATTATGACCCATCATTCATATCACCCCACGCTTCAGTTGGCGGCGGAGCTACCGCAGAACGCAACGTGATTACGTTGCATGTTGCGACTGTACACCGTCCTTACAGTGCCGCAATTCTATCGTGAGGGGACCTCCCTTAGTAGGGATGCTGCCCTTGTTATTTTCTGGAATCAGTCATTACCATTTTTAAATTATTTATCGCCTTTTGGGCTGCGTCTATCTGATATACTCCCATCCAATAAGGTAGGACACGTTTTCTGTGTATAACAGCTTGAGGGTAATGTTAAATGCTTTCTTGCATTTGCCTCGATCAAGCAAAATTAACGAAGCAATAATACCTCCTATAAAATGTAATGTCATAATGCACAAATCTAATCTACATCTATCTCAGTATGTGTTGTTTCTACTGCGATGTTGAATTTTTGCATGTTTATGAGTTAGGCCAGTTGTATGCTAGTTGATTAATGTGCAAGACTATACAAGTCTATGCAATGTTCTGTGTAGGCTATATGTAGAAGTAATTTTGTCGGGTCAAAGTTAAATCGTGAACTTTTTTTTATACAGGAATACTTATTTTAAACACATCTGGTTGTGTCTCCTTGTCGATAATTAGGTTTTAACTATCGGTATGCAGTGTTGATCAGATCATACAGATTGAATAAATACTTTTGCTAAAATGAAATTGACCTTTAGTTGTTTTAATAAAATTTAAGTCAAAATACATTGTTTTGGAAAAGATGAGAGAGTAGTGAGCTTGTTGGTGATATTCTGTGTTTGTTTGCTTTGGTCTGTTGCTGGTCCTGTTCCCATGTGAAGCACCTTGCTGTGATGTCACCCCATGCACTGTTTTGGTCTCAAGCACTGCCACAACAGGCTCAGCAGTTTTAGGATGTTAGATTAGATCTAACTAATCTTTTTTTGTCAAAAGAGATTTTTTTTGCTCAAAGCAGCTAAACAGGAATTGCCTTGTGATTATGGAAGTGAAATATAATCTTAAAGTAACTTGGGTTGTGCATTGTATGTGCAGTATACTAAACCAGCATGATCTGTGTATCTGTTCTCTGTCTTCATATGATAGGCTTCATCACACATTCACAGTTAAGCCAAGTACAGTTTTAACAATGCACTTGTTTATGAAAACTTGGCTGAAATGTTTTTTCCCCTATTGGCACTACAAAGGCCACATTTGAGACTTTTTTGCACGCCGCGCCCACTCGATGCATACCATCTCAGCAAAATGTGTACAAAGACCATGCTTATTGCAATAGTATAGGTGCCACCGTCTTGCACTTGTGATCTGCTTCCAATCTGTGCCAGATAAAATATGGTTTATTATCCGGAATATTTAGTAGAAAAAGGAGTAGATACTATTATAGTTCCAATGTATTTATCTTGTGTAGCTTTGAAAACACAAGACAGAGCACTGCCCCATCTGACTGCCAGGTTTTCTCCCTTCGCTAAAATATAAAAACAGAGTACATTATTAACTAGGGATATTTAGTAGATGGAGAAGTAGATACTATGGCCCAATAGTTTGTTTATTTTGTTCAGCAATGAAAGCACAGGGCAGAACAGTGTCCCTACTGACTGTGAGCTTCACTGAGAGCCAGTGCTGTCTCGCCCCTCCCTGCCTGCTTCTTGGGCTGTTTACTTTCTGAGCTACAGCAGCACAGGAGCCGAGTGCACCATTAGCTCACAGCATCAGCCTGCCTCAGCCTCGCCAGTGCAGGACACTACTGCCTCCTCTTTAACTTCCTGACCCTAGCTTATCACAAACATACACACACACACACACACACACACACACACACACACACACACACACACACACACACACACACACAGTAACCAGTAACAGAGGGAGAGAATGAGAGTGGAGAGAGAGAGCGAGACAGAGATGAATGGACAGACAGACAGGCAGAAACGTAAACCACTATCGGGTTGTGACCACAAATACTATTTGGGCTTGAACTATTAGAAGTCCGTCACTTTGAAGTGGTCTCTCTTACTTTTCAGGCAATTCTTCGAACAATTCAAGAGTTCATTGATCTATTATAAATTAAACATCTAATTAATAAAAAAATACTATTATGACGGTACAGTTGTTCATAAACCCTAATTGCCCTAGCAATACAAACTATGACCATGAAGGTTGACTAGATAATTATTTGCATCTGTATTAACCATGGTGAAAGATGGACTAGATTGACTGATTGATTGATTGACTGATTGATTGATTGATTGATTACAGTAAGAATGACATTTAACATTCATAAACCAACCGGAATTCCTCCTGAGAGAAGGTCTCTAGGCAGGATTAAAACACTATAAGTACACAGAATTGTGGACATTAGGGGTTAGATCTTAGAGGCAAAGCCAGGAGATAAAGCGTACATAGAATTTGTTCTAAGTATATTCCTAGGCCACATTTTTAACATGTTAGATTGTGAACTTGTAGTCACACACTGCCCAAGAAATATCTTGAACTGTGAGCCTATAATGAGCTAATACATTGACCATGTTTTCTTCTCTCCTCTTTCCCTACTTCCTTCTCTTTTTCAACACTTTTTCAGACACCATGGTGGTGTTTACATTGTCCTCAAACCTGTAGACTTTGGCCCTCTCTCCTCCAACCACTCTTAGTGCCTACCCTCTGCCCTCAGTCCCTCTCTCTGCGTCCCTGAAACAGCAGCCATGTCAGGGGTGAAGGTGCGCCGGGGGGCTGTGGACACCCAGAGGCTGGCTGGGATGTTGCAGAGGCGGGCCACTCAGACCCTGGTCATAGACAGCCGCACCTTCTCAGAGTACAACGCGTCCCACGTGCTGAACTCCATCAACGTGTGCTGCTCCAAACTGGTGAAGAGGAGGCTGCAGCAGGACAAGGTGTCTGTCGCTGAGCTTCTGCAGCCCAATGGCAAAATAAAGGTATGGCAGCTGGGACTGTGTGGTCAGCCTGGCAAACCAGACCCTTGTACTTCATTTCATTTTGTACAGAGGGTCTGACAGTGCTGTATTGAGGAAGAATTTCTTCATGGAGGTGTGGACTCTAAAAGTTTAAAACAAGTGGCTCTGCCTTTACCCAATCTAACGTCTGGTGGTAACGTATGCAATTAGCCTGCCTACGCGCTACAATTCAAATGTAGCACAAAAAGTCAACGTCATCGCTCATGAACACTCCCTCTGTTCGCTGATTGGCTAGGAGTGGCTGGTACCTAATACAGCAGTGTCAGTGGCAGCACGGCCAGACCCTCTGTACAAAATGAAGTGAAGTACGAGGGGCTGGTTTACCAGGCTACTGTGTTAGCTTTGTCCAGAAAAGTACACCATACAGTATGGTTAGGATATGATAATTCATGACAGCATAATAAGTGAGAGACAAATGAACTGATATCATTAATATTTCTTTATGGACTGTAGTGGATAGCGATTGTGTTGTTCTTATTTTGCTTTTTTTGCCCCCCTGCCCAGGGACCACAGATGTAAATTAGTTGTACTGTAGGTATAGCCAATTTACATAGCTAACTCTGGTATAGGATTTGTTCTGTACATGATCCCTGTGAAATAAAGTAATAAACCCAACTAAACATGTAGAACAGCCGATGACATATCTGAAAGGTAGAAGACAAATAAAGGGTGTGAAAGGTTTTTTTTGTTTTGGATGATGTTTTAAAGGTGCTATATGTAAGAAATGTATGGTAAGTAATCCTAAAATGGTCTTGATATGTTACCAGAGAGTAAGGGAACATGTTCAATTAAAACTGATTTTACAATAGTACAGCCAGAATATTCACATTTTAAAATGTAATTTACAGCCTGCAAATTAATTTTATGTTTTGATTTTGTGGTTTGTCTCCGGGGGACACTTTGAATTTTGATTGCAGTACCAGTTTTGGCTGCAGTCCTACAAATAGCAGCTTTTAAAGTTTACTTAATTATTTTATATTACAACGAGTATTTTTTTGTAATAAGTTTTGGAGTAACGTTTGGTCACTTGTCGTCCAGTAGGCATACTCATGGGGTTCCCCTGGCCTGTGTGCTTCTGTAAGTGCTGGTGTGCTTCACTCTACATTCCTGACCCTTGAAACCCCCACCATGATTTAACACGTGCTATGATTTCACACTTGCTGACAGGAGCACACCTGATCTCCCAGAGTGCTATATTAGACAAAATAAGTTTATTGCAAACGCCTGGCCTTGAAACAAGAACTGTCTCTTCGCAGTCTGACATTTGTATTGAATGTGACATATTTTTCCATCAGATGGCATGCAGACAAATATATC
This sequence comes from Coilia nasus, assembly GCA_027475355.1. Taxonomy (NCBI): domain Eukaryota; kingdom Metazoa; phylum Chordata; class Actinopteri; order Clupeiformes; family Engraulidae; genus Coilia; species Coilia nasus. The sequence continues at coordinate 25,487,038 of CM050207.1, forward strand.
TGCAGATGCCTATTGAAACCCAAAACACGTCAATGTCAGAAACCTAAGAGCAGGGCTATGTCACTTGTCATTTTTCACTCCATCCGAGGTGTGAGCTACGGTTGCGTAAAGGGTAAATGGGCAGCTGTGGCGGCCATGCCAAAACCACAGTCACAGCCTTCGGAGATTCAGAGATGTCAACATAGTGTTTGCTCAACCCCCCAGAATCGCCCGTGGGTAACGCTGAACTCGCACCCTTGCACATACTCCTGACACCACGGGCTGATTTACAGTAATGCCATTCGGTCTCCAAGGTGTCACCTACTGTGCATCTGGCATTGACTTAAAGTATATTATGTCACTTCCTCATATTTTGTTTCAGTAATAGACACCCGATTCGCCCTGTGTGTCCTGTGTTTTTTTCCATGACTCATTTTTTGCTGGCAACCAGTTTTCTCAAAGGTTCCTGTAAACAAAGAAAACAATCCATGTAGTTAGGCTGCAGATATTTTTACACGCTAGCAGTGACTAGTGAGACGTTAAAATATGCTTTACAAGTAAGCAACCAATTATAAAAATGTGTATAAAGTATTTTTTCTAACCTGCCACACTCAAACATTATGTGTGACTATTTTTAGTTGGTGCTAATTCAGGTAATGCCTGCGGAATTGATTTTTGAACATGATAAGTCGGAGTGCTGTAAGTCAGCCTGAGGTCATGGGTAGCTTTGCATTTCTCTTTCCTATTGGTCGCACATGATAAAATCAAGAGGTTCATAAATGCTCACGTGTCCTTCCCTCTCTGTTGTCTGTGCACACACATGAGATCATCAATACGGCCAAAAACAAACAGCTCTGACCGCATTATATGAGATCACAATGATGGTATAAAGCATTTGTGTAAGGTCTATGTAAAAATGACCCATGCCGTCTGTGTAGTCTGTACTTACAATCACAAAGTATAATCACAAAGTGTGAATAAGAAGGTCATAGCTCTAAAAACAACAAACAAGCTGATATACGTCACATAAACATGTTATCTAGCTCACTGAATGAGCAAAACCACAAAAATAGATGGCTCCGATGCTTCCCCATTCAGTTAGTGTGTGTGTGTGTGTGTGTGTGTGTGTGTGTGTGTGTTTGTGTATGTGTGTGTGTGTATCCCCTCCAAACAGGATAATACCAGTGATTACTAATGCAGGGCTGCATAAAGCTGACTCTATCTGACACAGGGAGGGAACAGTGGGGGTGGAGGGTGCTCTTTGTGAGCGGCCTAGCATGACATCATGCTCTTTGTATGGCCATGGGCTCTGTGTGGGTTTGGCTTTTGCAAGCTGGGCATCACGGCCAGGGAGTGCAGCGCCCACACCCCTGGCTCCTGCTCTACCAGGAAGTCCAGGGCTGCCATAAACACAGTCACTTACTGTAGCCACCTTCACTCCAACGATACACTTTTATTTTAGTCTGGGAGGAGTGAAAATGTAATATTATTTTAAAAAGCTGCAATAGACAGAAGCACTTAAAGTAGCCACCTTCACGTAGATGTTAACATACTTGTATTTTAGTTAGAAAGAGGTGGCAAAAACTGTGTGTAAACATGGTTTAGGTCTGAGAACTGTTAGAGACAGGGGCGGAGGGATGGCCATCTTATTTTAGTGAGGGAGAGGTAAAAATGTATTTAAAAAAAGCAAAACAAATGGTTCAGTAGGCTTAATCAACGGTTGGTGTTACTGTTTTTAGTTTTAAAAATGAAATGTTGTTTGTGTTCTCGTAATGGCAGAATGCTTATTTGTGCTGTTGGAATGGCAGAACTGTCTGTCCTGTACCTGAGGCTCCATATTTCCTTACAGCAACTGTCCTGCTTGAGAGATGAACTCGGAGAGCTCAAAGTGTGATTCTCATGGGAAAACAGCTATGCGAGACAAAGTCAGTTATAATATATTACTCTGTTTAGATTTACGAGATGTAGTTTAATGTGGATGTTTTGGGTCCAGATGAGGGGAGTCATTCCCAGCTGTCCAGATGAAGTCCAGACACCAGATGGGCTTTCTGCAACATGCATCATATCATAGGATGATGTGTTGTTCTGTTGGCCCCCTCACCTGTGAAAAACTGGTGATCCTTTGTTTTAACCCACAGTGTTTTTTCACAACAGTGCATGTAAATTTGCCATGCATGTGCATCAGGAAATGTGTGTGTGTGTAAAAAAAAAAAAAAAAAAAATATATATATATATACATACATATATACACAGTGGTCCCTCGCTATATCGCGGTTTACCTTTTGCGGCCTCGCTGTTTCGCGGATTTGTTTAGTGCATGGAATCTCCTGTACAGTACAGAATGCGCTCAGCTTGTAAAATTTACATACATTTTCCACCGCTAGCTGTGTG